>CM040402.1:49068012-50268012 GCA_022702515.1 Ilyophis sp. 1 JC-2022
AAAGCTTTGTCTGGTTTATACGTTAATGCCCATGTTGCAGTTATTGTAATTATTCATATATTCATAGTGCTAAATAGCTATATGTTTTGTGTTCGATCTGTAATATATGATACCAGATACCGCTAACGCTAATAGTGATTTTAGGTTTTATAGGTGTAGTGCAGTCCTTTGCAGATTTTGACATGTTTCCATGTCCTGGTGTGTTAAATAGCCACTGCATTTTACTTAGTGTTTGCTGAGAAAATGGAGGTAAGGCAACTAATCACAGGTGTGACAGCCATCTGCTGGGAGCCTCTTCTTTACTACCAAGCTATGAGAGAGTGGGTTTATAGGCGATGCTCGGAGAGTGAATGGCTTTTTGCCGGTTCTTCTAGGGGACTCCCACACAGACTGCAGGAAGGCCGCCCCAGCAGGGGAAGGGGGGAAGGAAAAGAAGGAGGAGAGGAAGGAGCAGAGCATTGCGGAGGTCAAAGTAGAGGCCAGCAAAGAGAGCGCCGGGGCGCGGCCCAGCAAGGAGAAGATGGAGTCCGCAGACCACAGCTGCAAACTCTCTGGGGAGAAGTACTCCCCTAAGGCAAGTGGCCCTCGTACGCAGACCCCACACCCCACAACCCACACTGTTTCCTCCCGAATTTCACTCTTCACCCCACCATCGCAAAAGTGCCAGTACGACCAGCTGTCTGTTCCACCCTAAGACCTGGACATCTCCAACGTACTAAGATTGTAAACGTGGATTCTGAGGCATGCTTGCTTTTCTGTTTGTTTACAAATCTTATTTCTGGTGCCAGGAATATTCCAGGAAACTAAAATCTAATCAGCGTTCTGTTTTGCAAAGCACGTAGCTTCCCTGTTAAACTGTTTTTGCATTTGAATTCAGCTATTCTTTTTGCAGTCCTGTTAGACTCCTGGTAGACTTGTCATTTCAACATTGCCAGTGGTAATGAAAAATGTGTATATATATATATATATGCTAAAAATCTAATTTGAAGGTGGTTTTACACTCAGAGGATGTGCTGCTGAATGGAGCCACTTTTTCCAGCTACTTTGTAAAGGTTGAAATAA
The DNA here is from genome assembly GCA_022702515.1 of Ilyophis sp. 1 JC-2022. Classification (NCBI taxonomy): domain Eukaryota; kingdom Metazoa; phylum Chordata; class Actinopteri; order Anguilliformes; family Synaphobranchidae; genus Ilyophis; species Ilyophis sp. 1 JC-2022. Next base: position 49,069,075 of record CM040402.1, read on the forward strand.
TCTGTATATTTATTCACGTTCATAATATGTCGTCGATTAGGAACTTCTGGCCTTGTTGAAGTGCGTAGAGGCGGACATCGCCAACTATGAAGTATGTCTCAAGGAAGAGGTGGAGAAAAGGAAGAAATACAAGGTAAGTTCAGAGGGCCATGTGGAACCTGCCTTAGGAGATATTGTGTGGAATAGTAAGAGTCTGAGTGTGGATTGTGGTTCCCTGTCCAAGTTTAAGAGTAAAGATGGGGCTGTAGGCAGTACAGAATATGCTTAGTTGTCATCTTGGTGAAATAGCATCTTGAGCTGGTATTTCAACAGTTGATACTTTTATTTAATTATCTAGGAAGCTAATGCGAACTGTAGTCTTGTTGGCCTTTTGAAGTATTCAAGTTATAATGAAAATGATATTGATAGTACCCATTTAGTATTACGTATTTCCATTTCCATATGACAGCCAATGTTACAATGTTTTAATCTGAAAGGATTTTATTCCATGAAATCTTCCTCCTTGCATCAACATGAAACGGGAAGAAACAAAAATCCTCAGTGGAAAAAGGAACCGATTTTCCTAAAGTCTCTGAAATCGGTTGAGGCGGAATCTGAGCAACGGCTGACAGCTCGTTACACGTCCTCTGAAGGGGATTGTGGGTAAAGATGCGTTTGATCTTTCTCTGTGTTCCTCCAGATTGACGATCAGAGGAGGACCCACAACTACGACGAGTTTATCTGCACCTTCATATCCATGCTGGCGCAGGAAGGTAAGGCCCCGGGCTCCCGGGCTCCCGAGCTCTCATCTCCGGCACATGCCCGTTGGCTCAGCACGCTGCGGCTGCTCTTCACTCATCCCGCTAACGCAGAGCGAGATGTACCCCGAGCCTTTGATGTCGTATAAGCCAGCTTTTCTCTCATCCTCACAGGCTTTAATTGCAAAGTTAGAACGTAGTCTGGGAGAGTCTCTCCAGGCCGCTTTGCACTTCCCCGGGGCTGAATAAGTCATAAATGTAATATCAGGGTGAATCTTCAGCGCTCAGATTAAAAATTGATTTCTTGGAAAGTCTGCGCTCCCACATTTAAAAAAACCTATTCCTTATCTCGCCTTACCCTTATTTGCGAATTGCTGTGTTGAGTCTTTGAGAGAGAACTGATGTCATCCAAGCTGTACTACTGTGTTAGGGTAAACCTAAAGATGAATGCAACCAGCAAGGGGTTGGGTAGTCTGAAACGTTTTGTTTATATGTAGATCTTGGAAACGTAGTTGCAGGATACAGTGCCCTCCACTATTATTGGCACCCCTGGTAAAGATGTGTAAAAAGGGTTATAAATAATGTACCGTTTGGTGAATTAGCTTAATGTCACACTGAAAAAATGAGGAAAATCCAACCTCCAATTGAAGTAAATTTATTATGAGAAAAAAAAAAAATCCATCATCAAGACATTATTATTTTTTAACAAAACCACGTGTGCCACAATTATTGGCACCCCTGCATTTATATATAGATTCATATAATCATTTTTAATATTTGGTCGCATATTTTTTGCATGCCATGACTTCCTGATGTCTGTGACCCAACAACATCAAAAGACCCTTGATATCTTATTTTCTGGTACTCCTACGAGCGATACTATAATGTCTCTGCATTTGAATTGATCTCTATGGGAATTGGGGGGTGGGACTAGATTTAGCTATACATTATGCTGGAACTGTATGGAATACATGGTTGGTAAAATGGCTGTAAGTCATCAAGGGTCTTAGGTATCAAACGAGCCTCAAACCATCACTCTGCTGCCAGATATGTTGTCGGGTCACAGACATCAGGAAGTCATGGCATGCAAAGGATATGCGACCAAATATTTAAAATGATTACTTTATTCTATATATAAATGCAGGGGTGCCAATAATTGTGGCAAAATAATTATTTTTTTTATGAGAGATTTTGTTTTCTCATAATAAATTTACTTCAATTGAAGTTTGGATTTTTCTATTTTTTTCAGTGTGACATAAAGCTAATTCACCAAACGCTGAATTTTTTATAACCCGTTTTACTCATCTTTACCAGGGGTGCCAATAATAGTGGAGGGCACTGTATATACTCAGTCACAGGTCTACGTGGCTGCTCAAATCTTGTGCTTAACTTCCTTCTTTTTTATTTTCTCTCTCCTTTTTCTTACTTGCTATCCATTCTTCCTGTCGTCCATGTGACCCATTTCTTCTCTTCCCTTGCCTTCCTCTAATTCCTTTTCCTTCTCTTTCCTTTCTCCTCTCTATTATGTTTGTATTCCTCCTCTGCCGACCCCATCCACTCTCCATTCTTTTCTCATGCTATCATTCTGTGCTGTCTTCTCATCATCTTCCTCTACCTGTCTTCTCCACTTTTCCATCTCACCTCTTCCTTTCCACCTTTTCTTTTTCTTCCCCAATGTCTTCCTCACTTCTGCTCTTTCTGTCATTCTCCATTTCTGCCTCTGCTTAACCTTCCCTTCTTCCTGCCTGCGGCATTCCTTCCCACAATCCCTTGCCCTCTACATTTCTCTCACTGCTGTCTGCCTCTCTCCTTGTCTATCTAATTCTACCTGCCCTATCTCCTGCTCCTCCTTCCCCATCTCCTGCTCCTCCTTCCCTGTCTCCTGCTTGTACTTCCCCATCTCCTGCTCCTCCTTCCCCATCTCCTGCTCCTCCTTCCCTGTCTCCTGCTCCTCCTTCCCTGTCTCCTGCTCCTCCTTCCCTGTCTCCTGCTTGTACTTCCCCGTCTCCTGCTCCTCCTTCCCTGTCTCCTGCTCCTCCTTCCCTGCCTCCTGCTCCTCCTTCCCCATCTCCTGTTTGTACTTCCCCCATCTCCTGCTCCTCCTTCCCCGTCTCCTGCTCCTCCTTCCCTGTCTCCTGCTTGTACTTCCCCCATCTCCTGCTCCTCCTTCCCTGTCTCCTGCTTGTACTTCCCCCATCTCCGGCTCCTCCTTCCCTGTCTCCTGCTCATACTTTTCCATCTTCTGCTCGTACGTCCCCATCTCTTGCTCCTCCTGCCCTTTCTCCTCCTCCTTCCCCTCACAGGAATGCTGGCCAGCCTGGTGGAGCAGAACATCTCTGTGCGTCGCAGGCAGGGCGTGAGCATCGGCCGGCTGCACAAGCAGAGGAAGCCGGACCGCAGGAAACGCTCGCGGCCGTACAAGGCCAAGAGGCAGTGACAATACGGGCCACGTCCATACAAGGCCACGAGGCATTGACAATACGGGCCACGTCCATACAAGGCCACGAGGCATTGACAATACGGGCCACGTCCATACAAGGCCACGAGGCATTGACAATACGGGAACACAGAAATAACAGTGCTTACACATCACAACACTCCCCAGAGGTGGGGGGCGGGCATCACCCACTGTTTAGCAAAATGGTGTTTTACTGACTAGCACACGTGATCAAATCCCCATCACTGCCACTCATCTATTCCTGTTTACCAAAAAACTACTCATCCTCACACAGCGAAGGCTTGCCTACATAGTGAGGTCTTAAGAGTGATGGTGGAAGTATTGTACTGAGTGTGGAATGTCTTTATCCTCAGTGCCAATATAGAGCATTGGAGCGGTTTCGTGAATACAACCATTTTTAAAGGTTTGTCATTCCTCTTTTAAGTGAAACGTGCTTTTTAATTGAGAAAACATTGGTATCGCCATCTTATTGAGGTATCGGTTCAATTTCATTCTTACATGTATGCATGGCTGATGTGTTAGCCAGATGGTCCCCTCTTTCTTCGTTAATCTCCATAATCCATAAAATTCAAACACCGATTTGCACTCTTTTGTGTAGTTCTCCTTTGTCGAAAGGTGACTCTCTGTCAGAGGTGACTCTCCCAGCTTTAAATTTTTGAATCTGACTGGATCATGTGTTAGTGTTTGTTTTTGTACATATCTCTTTGTCTATGTTAGTCTCATTTTTGCAGGACTAAAATGTTATAATATACATGCCGTGCACATACACTTGAATGCTTTTTTTCCATCGAAATTAAATAAATGACCATTCTGTTGAACGCTGCCGACTGAGAGTAGTCAGATTTCTGTGGTCCACTTTTCATGTCATTTCCACTGGAATATGGTAAGAACCCTGCTCGGATAAGAATTGGATTTTGCTTTATTTATTTATTTGTCTAATAGACAAAAGCATCAGTAATAGAATTTTTATTTTTCTACTTAGCTTTTTTGTGTTGGATCATGTGCAAAGAAATTCAATACGACATCGATATGCTGTATGTATCAATATACAAAAGTGGCATTAGAGGGATAGTGAATATTACAATTTCAATAAGCTACTTATTATATCCAAAGGATATGTTTTTCTATCAAATTACGAGATAGAAGAAAGAAGAAAAAAAACGTGCCTTTTGACATGACATTCGATACAAACATTTAAAACATCTGCTTAAGTCATGAAACTTGCTAATGCACAATAAAATTAATTTTTTGGTATTTATCCAACTTTTTAGTCAAGTCAACTTAAACATATCTTACTATGTGTCATTATTCTACTGTAGCGGATGCAACTATTTTTTCCACTAGATGGCAATATTTACTATAGTATGTTTTGGTGCAGTACTCCTTCACTATTACAGCATATTCTTTTGACACCAAGCCTTTCGTTCTCTATAGCTAGTCTGTTGATGCGTGCTCTGTTAAACACTTTTGGTTTATCCTTAGTTTTGAGAGGCATAAAGCTTTGCCAATCTGAGCCAGGTCTAAATCTGAGCCAGGTCAAACATTGATTTCCCCAAAACACTTGTGACCCCTTGTTCTGTGCCACGCCCATTATGTAATATTGCAATACTTGCTGATTGAGCCCCGCCCCTGTGTCGGTGCCATTTAATTAAAGTAATGTAATATACCTCAGAATTCACTGCTTAAGTTAATTTGATAAAATGGCACAGTTGGCAAACCTCCAAAACAAAATAAACATTTAAATGGATGTACATTTTGCATTGCCCGATAAACGAGAAATTACCAATGCCACTGTTCTTAAACGTGGGCCTTATTTGTTCTAGCGAATATACTTCAGATTGACTGGTGTTCCCCTGCTGCCTGCCTTGCTTAGCATTGTCTGACTGATCTGGAGTCTGCGGTACATCACAAACATCGGAGAGAACTTCCTCTGCTGTGATTGGAAGAGAGGTCGCCCTGTAACCACTGCATCACTTTGTTGGCATTGAAAAAAATGCCATTACCTGGGAGGAATTACTCCGGTTTAACTGCAGAACAATGCACTTGGATTCCAACTTTGTTACCCTACCTGCCTTCGGACTTCCCCCGGGCATCAGTCAGGCTGTAGCGGGCAGTCTACAGTAGCTCCGCCTCATGCCAGCACACCGGAGGAGGGAAGAGAGCACAGCTCATGAATACAGAGTTTGGTGGGAGTTTTGAAGAAGGGCTTGAGGACTGGATTCAGCTGCCCAAAGCACCACCATGTAAATACCTGGCCTCAACCCTCAACAAACGAAGGAAGTCTGACTTGAAGATTCAACCAGAAACATACCTATTATTACCCATTGATGAAAATGTCCAACAACAAGACGTGTTTAGATGTCCTGTCATAAGCTTTCACTGATTCAGCAGCCCAGCACACGACATGCAGCTTGAGTGTTTATATCCCCGCCCACTCTGCTCCTGCTCCTCCTATTTCCATCATCTCTCTACTGGGATGCATCTTGCATCTATTTTAAAACCACTGGGATGGTGAGTGGAAACCGTCAACGCTCCCCACACCCATCCTACCTCTACTGTTTTAACAGGCCGTTTGTTTCTCTCTCCCTTTAGCTGTGTGATGGCAGAACCCGCTCATGCTCACATGTAGACCCCCGGCAGTGCGCTCAGCTAAGTATCAGCATGAGGACAATGGGCTCAAACTCCATTTCCCAGTCATCTGACTGAGGACTACACACTTCAGGCTATCCAATCTTGCAGTACAATTATAAATTGGCATGTGTCAGATAAGAGAAGGTATGAGGAATTGCGATAACTGCTATGTCTATGGGACAGACATACTTTAAATCTAAAGTACTGGAGGAAGATGTGTCCACAGGGACTTTTTCTTCAATTACTTTAGTTTTTTTTATGGTCTCCATCAACCACTGTATTCCAGTTAACAGTAGAAGTTTGTTAATGACTAATGAGAGTTAATTAGTCATTTACAATATATGAATGGCATTTATTAAATTGCTGTTTCTTTATGTGAAAGATACTCATTTCAGGCTTCATTTATTTTTGGCCAGAAGGCAGCTGAGAATTCTGAAGTGCTGAGTAATGCTTGCTTCCCATTTGTCAATCAATTCAATCTGGCCAATAGGATGTCCATATTCCCATCCCTAGAGCAGGGCAGTTCTTTGGCAGAGGCTTCGGTTTAATCCTCTAAATGTGCTGCTGCACAATGTAAATAAATGAGGTGGTTTATGTTCATGTGGTTTATGTGACAATTGAAAAACAATGACAAAAATGGCACCATTGATGATTTGATGACTTCAATAATAATAATGTCTGCTATATAGAGTAAGATTTCAAAGTTTTTTTGAAGGAGTTTCACAACTTTATAGCAGTTCAATCAAGTGATATTTTATTATTTTCAACCGAATGCTTGGATTTTCAACCGAAAAGATTGGATTATTATAAATAATAATAATAATGATTGTTATTATTATTATTAATAATAATTATAATTATAATTATAATAATAGTAGTAGTATTGCTGTGATCATAATTATGATGGTTTGGTTTAGTTTACCCATTTACTTTTCAAGTGAGACTTCCATGACGACGCTGATACTTGAAATTTATGAGGTAGAGTGAAAATTTATTGTGGGAGGTCCTCCTGAGTCAAAAGACGTAAAGAAAAAACCCCGCGCACCTGTCTGAATTCAAATAAAATATTCTGCTCAAGGACAGAATAAGCCTTTCTGTGGAATTCAACCAACAACTCCTAGGAGTAAAGTTCAATAACCCCATAACTTCTTAATTTGCTGTCTTTTTTCCAGCTCCAGTCACGTGTGCAACAAAAGTGCATCCCAGAATCCACTGGCAATTTTATTCGGCAATCAAGATGTTTCTTACAGCAATACATTAAGATGATTGATATGTTTGTTTACATTGTCAGCTTTTAAATGACTAACACAACTGTAATGTCTTCTTTTTTTCCTCAAGGGTGTAACTGATTTGTTGACGCCGAAATCGGACTAGATGCGAGTAAACGCGAATTTACCAGTATTTTCCTTACACTGTAAGTGGCTGAGCACGTTCTTAGTCGTGTTCCTTTCTCTCAAGCGTGATCGCTGCTCTTTGAGGAGCGAGAAAACAGAACGCTGGAGGCAGGCGCGCGTGTTCCTGCGTCAGCGCGCGTGCTCTGTTGGCTTCTCGCCGTTTGTGCGCGTGCTCCGTCCAGGTTGCTAGATTGTAGGTGATGATGGCGGAAGAGGAGCAGCTTTGAGTTCTCTCGCATTTTTTATTTTAATATAATATAGCTTTGATAAATATATTTTCCCTCCTCCGTCTCTTTACCCGGGACAATGGGGAACGAAGCCAGCCTAGAGGCAGGTGGACAACCTGGGGAACCAGGCACCGCGGTCTCTATGGCAGGAGCTCCGGGATCCATTTCAGCACCATCGGGCTCTGGACAGCTCATCAAGCCGAGTAATGGTGCTGCAGCTGGCGGAGGAGCGGCGGCCGGACCGGGAGCAAGCATAAACAGGTAAAACTGGAGCAATTATTTACAAAAGCAAGGCTGAAAATATAACGCAATTTTAAATTCAGTGTTCATTCATGTTCACCCTTGTGGATCTCTGGCATTGCATAAGATATTAGCTTCATATGAATGATGCCCGTGTGTATTTATGAGTGAGGAAGATCCTGGTATTTTATTTATTTATTTAGTTAGCTTCAAACAGTTAGCAATACAATAAAAGCTTGACAAAAGATATACAACTAAACATCCATCCTGTATCTTGTAAAATTGTTCTGCCGCTCTATTTTTCCATTTTGAATGTAGCTATTTGCATGAGATGCACGAAGGTATAGGCTATTTTACATAGAGATCGTAGCATTAACGTGTTCCATTCTCACGTTTTTCGTATCATTAAAAACAGTCAATAGCCTAATGAACAGAACATTCTGAAATGAATAGACTATGAATATAAAAATGAGCATTTGTCCGTGTATTGCAAGCCATGTCTGTACAAGATTTCCACCAGAGTGTGAAGGACTGTCTTGATTTATGACGGGGAGGTAGTCGCTGTGTGTAGAAATAGTGTAGTAAACCATACGGGTCTGCATTGCCCTTCTCTATTCGTGTAATGATTTGCAATTGACTTCGACTGGAGTGTCCTGGGATGATACGTATTTTAGGATGCCTCTGTGCTCCAGGCTGGTGTTTAAAGAACGAAGTCCGTATGGATATTGTGCAAATAATCACATTACTGATGTTGTAAAATCCAAAATGAGAATGCATTTTACGTCTCTACGTTTACACACGTGATTTTCGTAGATCTGTACAAAACACACTGCTCGCTAATTAATTACTTTCGTCCACATTCCACTACCCAAAGAATACCGAATTATGTATCAGTTTTATAAATATCATTTTAAATGACCTGGTAATTTTTTTAAACATTATTGCTATTGCAAATTGTAGCCTATTATAGCCTACTGGGAAACACAAATGCGTTTTTCGGATTATACCCCACGGTTATGTAATAGAAACGAACCAGATTCGTGTAATAAATAGTTTTTTTTAGCATGTCTATATATATATATATATATATATATATATATAATGAGCATATTTTAGCCTACAGAAGCAAAAAATACCACTCACTTAGCTCTTCGGAGCAGTCTATAATGTAGATGGGTTGCGACTGTTGAGATGCTTTTACATTAACTATTAATAACAGCGTTATAAGAGTCCACGTGAACAGGCTGTATCACCTGCAGCTGGAAAAGCATGTGTGTTTGTCCCATGTGCTTCCCCCTCTATTTAATAAAACAAGGCGCCTGTCAGCGCTGGAAATAATGCACTGCTGATTATATGCCACCAAACATGCTATGATATATTCAACGGTATTTACATTTTTAGCACTATGGCTTCACAGTTACTACGTATAGTATTGTCACTCACACTGGTTGTTCATGATAATGGATACTAAAATAACAAACCCATTTCTCGCTGACCATATTCAATGTCCCGTTTTAATGACGAAGGAAGGAATCACATGCTTTCTAATGGACACGAGTGCAAAAATAGTTTCAATAGTGGTTTGGGAGTGTAGGATGAACTGTTGATGAGTACTTGAGATAAGGTGTAGGATGAACTGTTGATGAGTACCTGAGATAAGGTGTAGGATGAACTGTTGATGAGCACTTGAGATAAGGTGTAGGATGAACTGTTGAGTACTTGAGATAAGGTGTAGGATGAACTGTTGATGAGCACTTGAGATAAGGTGTAGGATGAACTGTTGATGAATACTTGAGATAAGGTGTAGGATGAACTGTTGATGAGTACTTAAGATAAGGTGTAGGATGAACTGTTGATGAGTACTTAAGATGAGGTGTAGGATGAACTGTTGATGAGTACTTAAGATAAGGTGTAGGATGAACTGTTGATGAGTACTTAAGATAAGGTGTAGGATGAACTGTTGATGAGTACTTAAGATAAGGTGTAGGATAAACTGTTGATGAGTACTTAAGATAAGGTGTAGGATGAACTGTTGATGAGCACTTGAGATAAGGTGTAGGATGAACTGTTGATGAGCACTTGAGATAAGGTGTAGGATGAACTGTTGATGAGCACTTGAGATAAGGTGTAGGATGAACTGTTGATGAGTACTTAAGATAAGGTGTAGGATAAACTGTTGATGAGTACTTAAGATAAGGTGTAGGATGAACTGTTGATGAGCACTTGAGATAAGGTGTAGGATGAACTGTTGATGAGTACTTAAGATAAGGTGTAGGATGAACTGTTGATGAGCAATTGAGATAAGGTGTAGGATGAACTGTTGATGAGCAATTGAGATAAGGTGTAGGATGAACTGTTGATGAGTACTTGAGATAAGGTGTAGGATGAACTGTTGATGAGTACTTGAGATAAGGTGTAGGATGAACTGTTGATGAGTACTTGAGATAAGGTGTAGGATGAACTGTTGATGAGTACTTGAGATAAGGTGTAGGATGAACTGTTGATGAGTACTTGAGATAAGGTGTAGGATGAACTGTTGATGAGTACTTGAGATAAGGTGTAGGATAAACTGTTGATGAATACTTGAGATAAGGTGTAGGATGAACTGTTGATGAGCACTTGAGATAAGGTGTAGGATGAACTGTTGATGAGTACTTAAGATAAGGTGTAGGATGAACTGTTGATGAGCAATTGAGATAAGGTGTAGGATGAACTGTTGATGAGTACTTAAGATAAGGTGTAGGATGAACTGTTGATGAGCAATTGAGATAAGGTGTAGGATGAACTGTTGATGAGTACTTAAGATAAGGTGTAGGATGAACTGTTGATGAGTACTTAAGATAAGGTGTAGGATGAACTGTTGATGAGCACTTGAGATAAGGTGTAGGATGAACTGTTGATGAGTACTTGAGATAAGGTGTAGGATGAACTGTTGATGAGTACTTGAGATAAGGTGTAGGATGAACTGTTGATGAGTACTTGAGATAAGGTGTAGGATGAACTGTTGATGAGTACTTGAGATAAGGTGTAGGATGAACTGTTGATGAGTACTTGAGATAAGGTGTAGGATGAACTGTTGATGAGTACTTGAGATAAGGTGTAGGATAAACTGTTGATGAGTACTTGAGATAAGGTGTAGGATGAACTGTTGATGAGCACTTGAGATAAGGTGTAGGATGAACTGTTGATGAGTACTTAAGATAAGGTGTAGGATGAACTGTTGATGAGCAATTGAGATAAGGTGTAGGATGAACTGTTGATGAGTACTTAAGATAAGGTGTAGGATGAACTGTTGATGAGTACTTAAGATAAGGTGTAGGATGAACTGTTGATGAGCACTTGAGATAAGGTGTAGGATGAACTGTTGATGAGTACTTAAGATAAGGTGTAGGATAAACTGTTGATGAGTACTTAAGATAAGGTGTAGGATGAACTGTTGATGAGCACTTGAGATAAGGTGTAGGATGAACTGTTGATGAGTACTTAAGATAAGGTGTAGGATGAACTGTTGATGAGTACTTGAGATAAGGTGTAGGATGAACTGTTGATGAGTACTTGAGATAAGGTGTAGGATGAACTGTTGATGAGTACTTGAGATAAGGTGTAGGATGAACTGTTGATGAGTACTTGAGATAAGGTGTAGGATGAACTGTTGATGAGTACTTGAGATAAGGTGTAGGATAAACTGTTGATGAATACTTGAGATAAGGTGTAGGATGAACTGTTGATGAGTACTTGAGATAAGGTGTAGGATGAACTGTTGATGAGTACTTGAGATAAGGTGTAGGATGAACTGTTGATGAGTACTTGAGATAAGGTGTAGGATGAACTGTTGATGAGTACTTGAGATAAGGTGTAGGATGAACTGTTGATGAGTACCTGAGATAAGGTGTAGGATGAACTGTTGATGAGTACCTGAGATAAGGTGTAGGATGAACTGTTGATGAGTACTTGAGATAAGGTGTAGGATGAACTGTTGATGAGTACCTGAGATAAGGTGTAGGATAAACTGTTGATGAATACTTGAGATAAGGTGTAGGATAAACTGTTGATGAATACTTGAGATAAGGTGTAGGATGAACTGTTGATGAGTACCTGAGATAAGGTGTAGGATAAACTGTTGATGAATACTTGAGATAAGGTGTAGGATAAACTGTTGATGAATACTTGAGATAAGGTGTAGGATAAACTGTTGATGAGTACTTGAGATAAGGTGTAGGATGAACTGTTGATGAGTACTTGAGATAAGGTGTAGGATGAACTGTTGATGAGTACTTGAGATAAGGTGTAGGATGAACTGTTGATGAGTACTTGAGATAAGGTGTAGGATAAACTGTTGATGAATACTTGAGATAAGGTGTAGGATGAACTGTTGATGAATACTTGAGATGAGGTGTAGGATGAACTGTTGATGAGCACTTGAGATAAGGTGTAGGATAAACTGTTGATGAGTACTTGAGATAAGGTGTAGGATAAACTGTTGATGAGTACTTGAGATGAGGTGTAGGATGAACTGTTGATGAGTACTTGAGATAAGGTGTAGGATGAACTGTTGATGAATACTTAAGATAAGGTGTAGGATGAACTGTTGATGAGTACTTGAGATAAGGTGTAGGATAAACTGTTGATGAGTACTTGAGATGAGGTGTAGGATGAACTGTTGATGAGTACTTGAGATAAGGTGTAGGATGAACTGTTGATGAGTACTTGAGATAAGGTGTAGGATAAACTGTTGATGAGTACTTGAGATGAGGTGTAGGATGAACTGTTGATGAATACTTGAGATGAGGTGTAGGATGAACTGTTGATGAGTACTTGAGATAAGGTGTAGGATGAACTGTTGATGAGTACTTGAGATGAGGTGTAGGATGAACTGTTGATGAGTACTTGAGATAAGGTGTAGGATAAACTGTTGATGAGTACTTGAGATAAGGTGTAGGATGAACTGTTGATGAATACTTGAGATGAGGTGTAGGATGAACTGTTGATGAGTACTTGAGATAAGGTGTAGGATGAACTGTTGATGAGTACTTGAGATGAGGTGTAGGATGAACTGTTGATGAGTACTTGAGATAAGGTGTAGGATAAACTGTTGATGAGTACTTGAGATAAGGTGTAGGATGAACTGTTGATGAATACTTGAGATGAGGTGTAGGATGAACTGTTGATGAGTACTTGAGATAAGGTGTAGGATGAACTGTTGATGAGTACTTGAGATGAGGTGTAGGATGAACTGTTGATGAGTACTTGAGATAAGGTGTAGGATAAACTGTTGATGAGTACTTGAGATAAGGTGTAGGATGAACTGTTGATGAATACTTGAGATGAGGTGTAGGATGAACTGTTGATGAGCACTTGAGATAAGGTGTAGGATAAACTGTTGATGAGTACTTGAGATAAGGTGTAGGATAAACTGTTGATGAGCACTTGAGATAAGGTGTAGGATGAACTGTTGATGAGTACTTGAGATAAGGTGTAGGATGAACTGTTGATGAGTACTTGAGATAAGGTGTAGGATGAACTGTTGATGAGTACTTGAGATAAGGTGTAGGATGAACTGTTGATGAATACTTGAGATAAGGTGTAGGATGAACTGTTGATGAGCACTTGAGATAAGGTGTAGGATGAACTGTTGATGAGTACTTGAGATAAGGTGTAGGATGAACTGTTGATGAGTACTTGAGATAAGGTGTAGGATGAACTGTTGATGAGTACTTAAGATAAGGTGTAGGATAAACTGTTGATGAGTACTTGAGATAAGGTGTAGGGTGAACTGTTGATGAGTACTTGAGATAAGGTGTAGGATGAACTGTTGATGAGCACTTGAGATAAGGTGTAGGATGAACTGTTGATGAGCACTTGAGATAAGGTGTAGGATGAACTGTTGATGAGTACTTGAGATGAGGTGTAGGATGAACTGTTGATGAATACTTGAGATAAGGTGTAGGATGAACTGTTGATGAGTACTTGAGATAAGGTGTAGGATGAACTGTTGATGAGTACTTGAGATAAGGTGTAGGATAAACCGTTGATGAGTACCTGAGATAAGGTGTAGGATGAACTGTTGATGAATACTTGAGATAAGGTGTAGGATGAACTGTTGAGTACTTGAGATAAGGTGTAGGATGAACTGTTGATGAGTACTTGAGATAAGGTGTAGGATGAACTGTTGATGAGTACTTGAGATAAGGTGTAGGATAAACCGTTGATGAGTACTTGAGATAAGGTGTAGGATGAACTGTTGATGAGTACTTGAGATAAGGTGTAGGATGAACTGTTGATGAGTACCTGAGATAAGGTGTAGGATGAACTGTTGATGAGCACTTGAGATAAGGTGTAGGATGAACTGTTGAGTACTTGAGATAAGGTGTAGGATGAACTGTTGATGAGTACTTGAGATAAGGTGTAGGATGAACTGTTGATGAGTACTTGAGATAAGGTGTAGGATGAACTGTTGATGAGTACTTGAGATAAGGTGTAGGATGAACTGTTGATGAGTACTTGAGATAAGGTGTAGGATGAACTGTTGATGAGTACTTGAGATAAGGTGTAGGATGAACTGTTGAGTACTTGAGATAAGGTGTAGGATAAACTGTTGATGAATACTTGAGATAAGGTGTAGGATGAACTGTTGAGTACTTGAGATAAGGTGTAGGATGAACTGTTGATGAGTACTTGAGATAAGGTGTAGGATGAACTGTTGATGAGTACTTGAGATAAGGTGTAGGATGAACTGTTGATGAGTACTTGAGATAAGGTGTAGGATGAACTGTTGATGAATACTTGAGATAAGGTGTAGGATGAACTGTTGATGAGTACCTGAGATAAGGTGTAGGATGAACTGTTGATGAGTACTTGAGATAAGGTGTAGGATAAACTGTTGATGAGTACTTGAGATAAGGTGTAGGATGAACTGTTGATGAGTACTTGAGATAAGGTGTAGGATGAACTGTTGAAGACTTCATGCCCTTTCATACAGATGAAACATTTTGTTGTCTTCATTTTTGTCACTGATGACACGGTGTGTAAATCATTGTAATGACGTATGACCGCCCTCGGTAATCAGCCTCTCATTGTCTGAGAGAGTTACTTGGCTGTTAATCACGGCGCGATGGCGCACTGATTGCCGAGCCAGGTTAAATTAGATACGTCAAGGTGCTAAACCTGTTAAAGAGGCCCAGGCACTTACAGGCATGCTGGCTTTCCACCGATTGAGTCCTCGTATATCTTCCAGAGCAGCAATGCTTCCTGTACACTGGATAATTACAGTACAGTCCACCGTGTCATCATAAAGAAGTGAAGCTGAATAAAGTCCCAAGTCTTCATATCAGGGAGCATAATGGTAAATCAATTCTCCGGCCCCAGAGGTTTGTAAGTTTAGTCCCCACCCAGGTCATACCAAAAACAATTACAGCCATTTCCTCTCTGCTTGGCACTTGGCACTCCAATGATATATTTATGGCCATTGGCCGTTGTGATAGACGTGCACATATAAGTGATTGAGGTCATGGAAATCAAGTCACCATAACCCTTTACAACTTACAATAAAATCCTTACGAATGTGACTTACGCATATTTTTCACAACGACTTGGCTGTGATTGGGGACTTCCTCTCTGTGACTGAATACAACACACTGTGATGATAAAGACAGGGGGGACATCCAGATATCTACTTCCAAAAAGTTCTACTGTTCAGTCTCAGATTACCACTGTACCTTTGTGAAGAATAACGGAGGCACCGAAAGCTTGCTCTCATGCGTATCTGAGAGTGGAGCAACGATAATATTAAATACTGACGATTCTGTCAAAGGTTAAGTGTGCCCGTTTAATTTGTTTGTCGATAGCAGGTTATGATAGGTGCGTGATCTGAAAGTGAACATAACTGAAAGACAGCGACAAAGAACTGAAAGTTATGGATGTTGAAGTCTGGGTTGTCATTTTCCGGCAGATATTTCTTAAACAAAAACGCCCGATGCTTTTCAGTCACTCTCGATCTTTGAATCCCTTAAATGGTTTACAGGGCTGGAGAGGGATCTGTAACAGACACCCGGGGATCTGTGTAGATATACAGTTTATAGCACGGCTTATTCACAGAGGCCATGCAGGTACATGAGTAATAACTGCTTCCTGATTCATTCTCTATGGCTGAAAAAAAGATGATGATCGAAGGTTGAATCATCTGCCCGTTCCCAGAAAATACATTAATTTGGACCAAACTGGTTGACAGAGTGTTTAATCAGACTTTTGACGCATCTTTTTTATACATATCGTAAGTTATTACAATTTGAATCGTTGCTTCTTTTTTTGAGTGCCTTATTAGCAATGTCTTTATGATTCCATCTTTGCAAGTCATGTTACTTTCGAGTATAAGATAAATGACTCAGTGGAATGAAATCCTTTATGCCCTGACATTTAATTCAGGATTATTCCATCAATACTTCATATTTCATTTGGCGAAGTACAATATATAATATATAATGGAATTGTGTTTTTCAAAGTGCAAAAGAAAATAGCTACAATATCTTAGCATATCAGATCTGTGCTATGTTTAGTCCCTTGATGTCAATATAAAGACATTATCTACTGTAAATGCAAGTCCGATTATCCTCCATGACACCCTTTGGGAACAGCCATTTTATCTGAGACTATTGCCATCCAATTGGTGAATTAAAACCTTCAAAATCCATCTGTGAATTTCTGAACTGTGATATAAACAGAGTTGCTATTTGTATGGACCTTTAAGTACATTGATTGCTTGAACCTGCAGATTTTTTGACTCTGAGTCAAGTTGAGGAGAAAAGGAAACAATGTCAAACTGCCCAGCTTTCAGAATAATCAAATAGGAGAGGTTGCTGATTTTTTCTCAGTTAATAGCATGCTGTATGAATAATGAACATGCAACAATATAGGTAATACAATTCACTCAGCATAAGTAAATGTGCTCGTTTTGATGTGCTCAGATAAGCAAAAGCTTGGAACACATGGAAGGGGTTGGCTTTGATTAAAAAGGGATGTGCCTGAGGCTGTGTGGAAAAAAGGTAGTCGTGATTGTGATGCGAGTCAAAAGCATAATTATTCCTGATAGGCAGTCTATGTATTTTTTGCATTGTCCAGAGTTAAGGGATATATTTTAGCTGTGTACTCTTGTATTTTACTGACACAGGTGACATGCATCATATCCTTTATGATTATCCACAATACTAGAGTTTACCTAAACTTTTGCTGTAGTATTGATGGAATAAACAAAATGACTGTGGAACACGTCCCCTCCATAATTTGAGTGACAGCTGCTAGCATTAAGCAGTGGCATACCGTGGGAGTAGAACTAGGCCTTCTGTAAACTTACCTTTAACGGATGATCACTCTCAATCTGTTTCCGTTTACTTTGCCTGATTGCCAATCAAATAATTGATTCACTCAATAACCAAGAACAATAAGTAAATTATTAGGATACCAAGTTATTTTGAGATAGCATTATTGTTTTGTGTATCAAACTTTGTGTTGCATTTGTCTATATCTACATTTATGATGACGTGTTATTATGCGAAGATTCGACTTTTAAAGGCTCTGTTCAATGTTTCGTAGATTTTCGTAAATGAGTTTTTCTAGCCTGAATAATGCGTTGCTCTGAACGGTTCAATACACTTAAGAGGCTAAATTTGAATTTATGCTTTCTAATGTTTACATCGCTTTGACTAATTTGAGTGTCGTGAATTACATTCTTTAACGCGTTCAGATTATTGCCTGATCCTTGTTAAACAATCTCAAGTTGTCTTTTTTTAATTATCATTTCTAAATCATTATAGGCTACAAATTGGTCTTGATTATTCAGATAATTGGTTTAGATTTTTGTTTGATTGTTAGGCTACTCAAGCTAAATAAACGGAAACAAGTAATCCCCACTTTTTCCAACGCACCGGCCATCGCTACATAGCCTACGTATATTTAAGTGCTACCCATTTTATGATACAAAAAAAAATACTAGCACTGCAATACTGCAAAAACTTGATATATTCATCAATGTTTGTTATTCAGTGAATAAATTGCTTGATTGATAATTAAGAACTATAAGTGGAAACGGATTGAGAGTAATATCCGTATAAAGGTAAGGTTACCGAAGGCCCTATTTTACTGCCGACGTTACGCCACTGGCATTAAGTATTGCTTAGGACTTGCTCCTGGTTGTTTTATATTAAGGCTTTATTCCAGCTATCCTGTGTCTCCCGAGTGTTTGGTCTTCATCCTCATCATGAAGGAAGATTAAGAGTAGTGGATCTTCACTGGCCCCTGCTTGTTCCCTGCCACCGCTAATGCAATCTTTGGCAGATAAAGATGAAATGCTATGCACAGCCTTGGTTCTAGCAGTACTATTTCCTTCAGTTGAAACAGTGCCCGAACACCTTTACACCTTTTTAAATGGAAGGTTTCTGAGGCCAAGTCCTGTGATTGGATCAATTATGGAAATGTAGGTTTTATAATTTGTGTGTGTGTGTGTGTGTGTGTGTTTTGGTGTGGTGTGGTGTGGTGTGGCGGTGGTTGAGGGGACTCCACTCAAGTTGTATTGCAACGTAATGAACTATCCACCAAAATGATTGTGCCATTGTAAGTGTTCTATTACATTTCTATTAAATGTTATTATATACACTACCAAGAAGCACAAAGCCAACGGGTAGCTCAGTGTTAACAGGTGCCACAATAGTGACACTGAAGAACACTCAAAAGTCTACCTCCCTCAATACCACCATATAACTGTCTGCACAAGACTCAGAAGATGATTTATAAAATACCTGCGGTACAGTGTGCACTATCCTCCAGCCCTACTGGGCCAAGTGCACATAACTGAGCAAAATGTCATGGAGAACCTCAAAGAAGAGGCTGTGATCTAGCCAAAATAAGGAATTATCCAGGTAATTCTATTGACATCTTCAGAAATTGTACCATGTTGGTCTGGTGGCTTTTATCATCTCCTTCACTGTCTGCTCCATTTCAAATTTAACCCTTTATTAGCCATTGCATGAAACAATGGGCACAAGCTGAACCAAAAGGGCCTAAAAACAAGCCAGACATAGAAGCAGCAGGTGCATATTTTCATTTTTGAAATGGTTGGAAATAGCACTACCGAGTGAAGAGTAATGCTTTATTTTTATCCTCTGCATGACACCCTATAACATGCTCCATGCTCTACACCCTATAAATGCTGTCCGTTCAGTAATCTCCCTTGGCCTTCTCATTACTTTGGTTCTACGGTTAAAATTCATGATATGGTTGCCTCTCTCAGAAGATAAAGTGTGCAGGAGATATCCATACAGAATTGGAGCTGTATAGCAAAGCTGAGTAGGTTCGTGGCCAGAGAGCGCAGGCTTACATCCAAAAATGAATGAACTGTTGAGTCTTTTAAAAACGAATGTAGGGTGGCCTACAAGTGAAGAATTTTCCACAAATAGCTTCATAGAATTTACTTAACTTTCTAATATTTAGCATATTTATGATGCATGAACAGTCCATGCCACTCATTGTCATTGCTTTGGTACCTGACCATGCCCTGCCACAAACAAAATGGCAGAATATGACCCAGTACAACTTGTACATAAATTTGCACACATTGACTGACTAAAACCACAGATGTATTGGTCTTCGTCTCTAGACTTGCAATATGGACTGGAAAGAATAGGAGCCCTACCCTATATGGTCCACTAAGACCAATCCTATAAAGGATTGCTTATAGATTGCTTCTAGCTGTGCATGACTCTGCCCACGCACAATATGGCCATCACAGTTTTTGCATAGTGCTTGTCAGCATTCATCACACGTGAATTATTTCTTCTGCACGGTCTCTTGATATGCTCCCAACCCCAGCTTAAAATGATTAGCAGTCTGGCTTGAAAACCTTACGATTGCTTTCCCCCAACATGCCAAGTGAGTCAGTCCCACCTGACGCCAGCTTCACATTTGATTGCAAGCAGTGGGCATAGCTTGGAGGACTGGTCATATTCATCTGGCTGGAGACTTACTCTAAATACAACCTGATCTGATTCAGGCCAGCCAGTGGTCTGAAGGAGGAATTATTGCGCGTTAGTGTAACGGCCATTAAAAGGCAGTGTGCGTGCGTGCGTGCGTGCGTGCGCACGCGTGCGAGTGAAGTGGCTCTTAGTGCTTGATCTCTTACCTCTCTTATAGGTTTCAACACATTTTTGTCATGGATCTTGCCTTCCTTCTCGTATCTGCGCGTTCTCTTTATTCTTTTTTGTCGTTACCGGTAATCTATCGGATTTTCCTTCGTTCCGTGACGGGTTTTGCTTTCGCCTCGTCATTAGTAAGTTCACCTGTTATTAATTTCCTTTGACTATTTATACTCCGCTTCCTGCCTCTCTCGTTGCTTCCATGTTATTCCACGTAACATTCGAGCCGGTAAAAAAGGTATAGGAGATTAGTTAGAAAGCTAGTTTAAAAAAGAAAGGGTTAGGAAGTTTAGAAAGTAAGCAAGTCTCTTTTTCGCTCTGAGTTCAGAGCAGAGGCTTTCTCGTTTCTTTTGGTTTTCCTTTCTTATCTAAGAGTGCTCTTACCCAAAGTGTTTGGGGTTCTGTTGAGCTCTCTGTTTTCCTTTTTGTTTCGCTCCACTAACAGGAGTTAGATAAGCGTATAGCTTATTTCTTTGTTTTTGCTCGGAGATCGAGTTCCTCGTTCTTATCGCGAGGTTATTTGTGTTCTGTTATTTTCCTATATTCCACTACGGATTATTGTCCGTCTCAGTGGTGTTCTTTCGAACACTTTCAGATTGCACAGCAATCGCATCTGGACTTCCAATAATTTCCTCCGTGTGACACAGAGATCCCCTACAATTTTCTCTCGTCACATAAATGTCTCCCGTCATTAAGGCTGAAGAAAGAATGTGTAGTCACATTTCTGTGTGAATGTGAGAAAGATGTCATATTCACCCTCAATGCAGTGAGAATCTCCCTCTATGGATGTTTTTTAATCATGTTTTTTTGTCAGGAGTTTTAGCATGAAACTGAGTTTTCTCAATAGAGAGATTGTATTTGTACCAAGCGGAATTCTACAAATGAAAAAATAACATGTGTGCGAAGTGTCTTAAATTTTGTAGATGTCTCAGCAGGTGGAAAAGCTGTGGAACAGGCAGCACATCATGAACTACAAATGCAAAGTAGTGAACTACAAATGCAAATGTAAAATAATGTGTTACTGCATGTTTTCCACGTGTCCTTCCCCTATCACTATCTGCCAGTGTGATTTTATGGGTGTAACAAACAGGTCTTTACATTTAAGAGGGAGGATTTCACGTTGGGTGGGTTCTGGAGGCGATTTACTTAAACAGTAACGGTAACTACCCTCTGCTCATCAGGAAATAAATGTGCTCTGGCTTTCACTACAACTACTGTCATCTACCTTTAAAATGGGAAGTACCGGATATGATCTTTCACCGTAACAAGTTGCCCACCATGGCCTGTGGATACTACATGAGCAACTCACAGATATAATGGTAATCAACGCCAGTGTAGTGATTGAAAATATCTCCCAGATATTTGTCATCAAAAAACAGGGTCCCGGGTGACAGTTTAAATAAGTGGGTGAATAACATGTTTTTGCAGCTTGTGCCTATGCTCTATGATCCACCCCGAAACTGAATGGCTTACAGATGTTGACATGAAGCTTCAGCCTGATGTCGAGAATTGCAAATCATTCACATGAAATCGACTTAATTACAATCTTTGTGCAGCTGCTGAAAAATAATCAAGCACAATTAATTAATTTATTTCATTATGGCATAAAGGAAATTTAGTGTAGTTTTGTTTGATTCTTGTCTCCTGGCAAATAATAAATACATTTGCAGTTTTCTTAAAATAAAAACGGAGGAAAAAGAGATACAATGTTAAAAATAAATCACTATTTTATTCAGATTTTCAAAAACTTGTATATACATGCAGCAAAACAAATGCCCAAAGGGCTTATAAATTGAAAGCGTCACTGATTAAAAATGCTAACAATGTTTGATATGGTGATGTTTTGATTGTCTGACCCATACAATGATTTAATTTGTAGTTTGGGTAGTGCTTGTGCTTATATAAGTCTTAAATATTGGAAAATGTATGTTCTGGGTCATTCCGTGTCACTTCAACGCGATTTTGCACCCGACCCTCACAGATTGAAATTATATTTGGTGTGATGATTTGCCTATATAAGAAACCCCCAGAACTTGGCTCATTAGTTTTTGCAGTACAGGTCAACAAACCTTTGACTAATTAGCACGACCTCCAAATTTTTTGAAGATTGCTTATTGACAGTAAATACGTTTTTTTTTCTGGACAGGCTATCTTCAAAAAATATATAACTATAAATCTTTAAGCGCACCCATCACAAAAATTTCCAAGATTGTTGCTTGCATCATAAACTAACATTTGAAAAAAAATTATGAAATTTGAAGCATATGCATTTTTGTAATTCAAGGTCAAAGGTCATTTCATTACGCATTTTCTTTGCGCTTTTACGATTTTGGTTTTATTTTATGAAATGGAGGCCATTCAAAGAGCTTTAAACGAGTATACTTTGTAGGTGCTATACTTTTGGCTTTGTAGGTGCTATACTTTTGGAAATATATATATTTATATTGTATTTTTGGAGGTCATTACGATTGCTTTCCCTCAACATGCCAAGTGAGTCAGTCCCACCTGACGCCAGCTTCACATTTAATTAGTCAAAAGTTCGTTGACCCGTACCGCAAAAACTAATGGGCCAAATTACAAAAAGAAATCTGTTCTGGGGGTTTCTCATATAGGCAAGTCATCACACCAAATATCGTTTCAATCTGTGAGGGTCGGGCGAAAAATTGCGTTGAAGTGACACGGAATGACCCTTCTTTGTCAGATGATGTCAAAAAAAACATACATTGCAAAACTGCAGTGCAATCAGAAACTGGCACTGATCAAATCTACAGGGCTACTAGGTTACTTACATGGTCCCTAAGACTGTGAAGCATGATTGATTCATGAATGAACTGTTCATGAAAGACTTGACTTCTTGGATAAAAGTTAATAAGGCAACACAGCTTCTGGCTAGATCTGGCTTTTTGATGAAGGATCTTACTAGTAATGGCAGATGCCTATTGCAGACGTTAACATTTGGCAATGGAAGCCTCTGTTTTTTTAAATTGCCTTTTTATGGCACTTTGACCAGACAGAGCAGACAACAGAAATGTATTCTCCAGTGTAGTATGCTCTCTTAAAACTAAGATCCTACGGTATATAAGTGAGTTGGTGGATGATATTTGGCAGTGTATACATGAGAGATGCTGAATTCTTGCTTCAACCTCTTGTTCAAAGAGGTTGAAGCAAATGCATAATTTTTACATTGGATGTCTTGAACCCACGTGACCTCCATAAATTGAGTTTATTATTGTTTTCTTGAGACTTTGTCGGGAATAAAGAGTTAGGAGGCGGCAGTATAGTACAATGGTTAAGGAACTAGACTTGTAACCGAAAGGTTGCAGGTTCGATTCCCAGGTAGGACACTGCCGTTGTACCCTTGAGCAAGGTACTTAACCTGAATTGCTTCAGTATATATCCAGCTGTGTTAATTGGATAAATGTAATAAAATGCTTGAAGTTGTGTAAGTCGCCATGGATAAGAGTGTCTGCTAAATGCCTGTAATGTAATGTAATGTTTAAATCCCATCTCTATCAACCCAGCAACAAACCTCAGGACATCCTGAACAAAACTGAGCTGAATATTCATAAAATCCAAGGGATTGGAATTGGTGAGAAGAAGAAAAAATACCTGGCATTCATTTATTTAGCACTTTGCTCATGGAAACCAGGGAACCCCAGAGTTCACAAAGTAGAAAAGCAAGGGAGGGAATCATATTGACTGATACGACTACAGCAATCACTGGAGAAAGAAACTAATTGGCTGAAAAGTCAGATTTCTAAACATGTTTTTGCCGGACCTTGGGGGCCAGTCTAGAACAGTCATTGTCCGTTACTGCATGACTGGCTGACTTACTTACTACCCGTTGTTGAAACGTGCATGCGCGGCTAGCACATTCAAAAGCTAACAACCTTCAGCTTCACAGCTTTTGAAGACCAATTTTGTTATATCATTTTTTAGTTAGCTCGCTTTCTAGATAACAATATTGAAATTACAAACCAATAGACGGTTACAACAGCGCTGGCTTGACACACTTAGGGGTAGTTCATAGTTTGGCGTTGTATGATTGCCCAATCGATAGCACTACATTGTCACCAACATTCCATCATCGTTGTCTTTGATATTGAACACTGTCGCTCATAAAACGTATAAATCCATAGCCTACCAGTCGTCCTGAGTTTTCACGCTATCTCTGCTATGGCGTTCATTCGACTGTTTCAATTGGAAAATCGGTGACATGGCATATATCATTATATCATTTGGGTTTTTCTTACCACAAGTCAGCAAGTAGATCCTCTTTTTCAGTTAACCAAAAGGATGTCATTATAGGCTAGTTGAACCCCCCCCCCCTTCCCTACTGCAAAGTCTATAGCTCCAATTTCTACTACAAGGCGTCAAAGAAACTGCATTTCCCAAGCTTCAAAAAGGTTTTTGCAAGCCCTTAGAAAGTCAATGGGTGACATCACAGTCACTTTTCTCCATATTGTTTTACAATCTACGGGTAGTACCCAGGGTCCAGCTCTACTAGGCTTGCCTAGTCTTGTTGCAGATGTGAGCGTTACAAGGAAATCAGACTGCACAGTTTGATTAGGCAGGAGGTGCAGGTTAGTGGAAGGCCCTTGGTAGCAGATTGGGGGGTGGAGCCCGCTACTGTTGCAGGGCACACCTCCAAACCAGAGAGAAATGGAAGGAATTATTTAAAATTTGTTTTTAAATGCTGTGTTCCACTTGAGTCTGGAAAAAAGGCTTCCACTCACCTCTGGCTGAAATGGTCAGCAGCTTCTCACTGCAGCCTGGCCTTTAGGGGCTGACCAAACAGTGACTAGAAGTAACTGGACATGCAAACAGCATCTTTGTCAACAGGCATATTGACATGCTGACTGCCAGTACAGGAAATGGCTGCCTAAAGGGTCGTTTTCTAAGCCTCTGAAGTATGGAATAGAATGTTAAGCAGCCTAATTTTTCACATTGGTCTTTGTCAATTTAATGCTACAAAGCACTTCCCCTTCATCAGTTCTGCACCCGTCATTTTTCAGAGTGGATTTTTCACGATGAGCGTGGGCTGAAGAGATGCACATATGAAAAGATGATAGTCAAATACACGTTCATTACCATAAATTACATCTTGGATGTGTTTACAGGCATTTTATTGAGAACATTTAATTGGCCTCCACACTTTTCAATCATGCATCAAATGAGATGAATTGACAAATGCTTCTGTGTGTGTGCATGTGTGTGTTTTCACCAAGACCTTAGCCTACCAAAAAAAAAAAGGCTACTGCTAGCAGTGGTGAGTACACTAAGTAGAATAGAGAGGCTTAGAGACTGGAGTGTTGAGCTGGTGTGGATAACTCTCCAGTGACAGGAAGAATTCTATTGAGGTAACAGCTGTGGTGGAAATCGATTAGAAGAATGAAAAGTGAGTGTGAATAAGACATAATGAGTAAGTGTGTGTGAACGTGTGTGTGTGTGTGTGTATATGTGTTTGTGTGTGTGTGTGTTTTCTTAAGGCATAATTGTGTATTCTACTTCTGTGTTTGGTTGACTGGTCAGTCCATAACACAGAGGTTGTTATCCCTGAGGTTCTACTGTATGGATACACGACAATTTAGGAGGGAGGGAGGGAGGGAGGGAGGGAGAGCGGTTTTATGTAATGTGGGCGTGAAGTTATCTGTTTTTATATACCAGAGTGTGGCCTTTGAATAAAGGAGGGACACCCCTGTCATGAGATCAGCATACCTTTAGCTGCTGGCACAGATTGTGCATGCTATTACGATGAGAGCAGAGGGGGCAATTGCTCTTCTTTGTCCAACACCGTAAAAGGAGCAGGGCCTACTTACAGGAGCAATGTGTTGATGTAAGGTTAGTAGTATAGTGTTGCCAGAGTTCATTCCTCAATGTGCTGCTTCCTGGTACAGGAAGAGCTTACTCTGCTGCACACACCACTGCAACAGGAGAGGGGGTTTAAGATCCATGTTTTCAGGTCAGGGAAATTGATTCTTGCAAGTTGTTCCCCTTCATCTCTGAAAGGGTCTCTGCAATGGGTCTCTTAAGTGCCTTGTATGGGTCTCAGGGTCAGTATATAAATGATCATATTACATTCTGGTATTGTGGATGTGGCAATTTTCTGATATTGGTGAAAAATCACAGAACATTACAGGGATGTTATATGGTTGGTTTGGCAACATTACTGCCAACTATAGGCCAGAATGCACAGTGGATCGTGAAGTAGGAACCAAGACCAAGCTTGAAACCGGGACTGTGAACAGACTGTGACCATTTGAACACAGGGCCGACTGAGACGGAAACAGAGACAGAGACTCGTTTATACAACAGTATAGAGATTCCAATCTACACTCTCCAGAGTCTTCAACTGTTATTCGTTAAGTCCTTTTACATGTTTCCGTGTGATCGATAACTTGAAAAGAAAAATACACCCTTATGTGGTTGTGTGCCTGTATGTATGTGTGTGTGCTTGCATATGTGTATTTGTGTGTGTGTGTTCATGAGGAAATGTAATATGATTCAGATAATGACAAAACATGTAGCTTTGCTTGGTTGCTCACACAGACACTTTTAAGGTTACAGACCAACTCATTGTCCAGAACAGCCATATCATGTGTGTTGATTGGACCTCAGCTGAAAAAGCCTGTGTGAGTGAAGGGCAGCAGAAGCCCAAATATGACAGTACAACTGCAAGGCAGCTGACCCCAATGTGAACGCCATTCTTTACCCCTTTCTCTGTGGCTCCCACTGCTTGCTGCTTTATTGTGATGCATCTTGGGCTTTCTTTGTTGTCTCTTTTTAAAAAATGTTTTTTGTTTTTGTTTTTTTAATGTCTCCCCTGTCTCCTGTGTTTTCTCCTTTGCTATGAAGGTGCTTGGGGAGAAATATTTTATTAAAGATTTTATCATCGGTAGTATCTCAGATGCAGCGCACGGACTCGCACAAAAAAAATGCGCCTTTTATGCAAGGGCCAAGTGCGGCGAGCAGGGATCACCCATAACATCGATGTTTGTTCGCCTTTGGAAAATAAAATTGGCAGCCGGAGGAGGAGATCCATCAAAAATGTTGTCACAGCGTGAAATGTATTGGATATCCATGTTAAAAGCACCCTGCCCCCTGAGGTTTAAATAATGACTTTAATTTAAGGCCTTTTGATAAGTTCAGCAGGTGGTTCCACGTTGCCTCTTCCACCATACCTCACTTATTGACGCATGATTCAGCAACTTTCTTAAAGAGTCCCACCGGACTCTTCAGCTACTTTTTTTATGAGGGTCAAATTAACAATAAATGACGCAGACTGGCTAAATTTTGTCTCGTTCTTATTTATAAAGCAATGTTTGAAAAACAACACCAAAGTGTGACTCTATGGTTCATTGTGCATACGCCATAGTACTCCCACCCAAAGTGCAACTCTATGGTCCATTGTGCATACACCATAGTACTCCCACCCAAAATGCGACTCTATAGTTCATTGTGCATACGCCATAGTACTCCCACCCAAAATGCGACTATGATTCATTGTGCATACGCCATAGTACTCCCACCCAAAGTGTGACTCTATGGCTCATTGTGCATACGCTATAGTACTCCCACCCAAAGTGCGACTCTGGTCCATTGTGCATACGCTATAGTACTCCCACCGAAAGTGCGACTCTATGGTTCATTTTGCATATGCCATAGTACTCCCACCCAAAGTGCGACTATGGTCCATTGTGCATACGCCATAGTACTACCACCCAAAATGCGACTCTGGTCCATTGTGCATGCGCCATAGTACTCCCACCCAAAGTGCGACTCTGGTCCATTGTGCATACGCCATAGTACTCCCACCCAAAGTGCGACTCTGGTCCATTGTGCATACGCCATAGTACTTCCACCCAAAATGCGACTCTGGTCCATTGTGCATACACCATAGTACTCCCACCCAAAGTGCGACTCTGGTCCATTGTGCATACGCCATAGTACTCCCACCCAAAGTGCGACTCTGGTCCATTGTGCATACGCCATAGTACTCCCACCCAAAGTGCGACTCTGGTCCATTGTGCATACGCCATAGTACTCCCACCCAAAGTGCGACTCTGGTCCATTGTGCATACGCCATAGTACTCCCACCCAAAGTGCGACTCTGGTCCATTGTGCATACGCCATAGTACTCCCACCCAAAGTGCGACTCTGGTCCATTGTGCATACGCCATAGTACTCCCACCCAAAATGCGACTCTGGTCCATTGTGCATACGCCATAGTACTCCCACCCAAAGTGCGACTCTGGTCCATTGTGCATACGCCATAGTACTCCCACCCAAAGTGCGACTCTGGTCCATTGTGCATACGCCATAGTACTCCCACCCAAAGTGCGACTCTGGTCCATTGTGCATACGCCATAGTACTCCCACCCAAAGTGCGACTCTGGTCCATTGTGCATACGCCATAGTACTCCCACCCAAAGTGCGACTCTGGTCCATTGTGCATACGCCATAGTACTCCCACCCAAAGTGCGACTCTGGTCCATTGTGCATACGCCATAGTGCTCCCACCCAAAGTGCGACTCTGGTCCATTGTGCATACGCCATAGTACTCCCACCCAAAGTGCGACTCTGGTCCATTGTGCATACGTCATAGTACTCCCACCCAAAGTGCGACTCTGGTCCATTGTGCATACGCCATAGTACTCCCACCCAAAGTGCGACTCTGGTCCATTGTTCATACGCCATAGTACTCCCACCCAAAGTGCGACTCTGGTCCATTGTGCATACGCCATAGTACTCCCACCCAAAGTGCGACTCTGGTTCATTGTGCATACGCCATAGTGCTCCCACCCAAAGTGTGACTCTATGGTTCATTGTGCATACGCCATAGTACTCCCACCCAAAGTGCGACTCTATGGTCCATTGTGCATATGCCATAGTACTCCCACCCAAAGTGTGACTCTATGGTCCATTGTGCATACGCCATAGTACTCCCACCCAAAGTGCGACTCTATGGTCCATTGTGCATACGCCATAGTACTCCCACCCAAAGTGTGACTCTATGGTCCATTGTGCATACGCCATAGTACTCCCACCCAAAGTGCGACTCTGTGGTCCATTGTGCATACGCCATAGTACTCCCACCCAAAGTGCGACTCTATGGTCCATTGTGCATACGCCATAGTACTCCCACCCAAAGTGCGACTCTATGGTCCATTGTGCATACGCCATAGTACTCCCACCCAAAGTGTGACTCTATGGTCCATTGTGCATACGCCATAGTACTCCCACCCAAAGTGTGACTCTGGTCCATTGTGCATACGCCATAGTACTCCCACCCAAAGTGCAACTCTATAGTTCATTGTGCATACGCCATAATACTCCCACCCAAAGTGCAACTCTATGGTTCATTGTGCATGCGCCATAGTACTCCCACCCAAAGTGTGACTCTGGTCCATTGTGCATACGCCATAGTACTCCCACCCAAAGTGCAACTCTGGTCCATTGTGCATACGCCATAGTACTCCCACCCAAAGTGTGACTCTGGTCCATTGTGCATACGCCATAGTACTCCCACCCAAAGTGCAACTCTGGTCCATTGTGCATACGCCATAGTACTCCCACCCAAAGTGCGACTCTGGTCCATTGTGCATACGCCATAGTACTCCCACCCAAAGTGCGACTCTGGTCCATTGTGCATACGCCATAGTACTCCCACCCAAAATGCGACTCTGGTCCATTGTGCATACGCCATAGTACTCCCACCCAAAGTGCGACTCTGGTCCATTGTGCATACGCCATAGTACTCCCACCCAAAGTGCGACTCTGGTCCATTGTGCATACGCCATAGTACTCCCACCCAAAGTGCGACTCTGGTCCATTGTGCATACGCCATAGTACTCCCACCCAAAGTGCGACTCTGGTCCATTGTGCATACGCCATAGTACTCCCACCCAAAGTGCGACTCTGGTCCATTGTGCATACGCCATAGTACTCCCACCCAAAGTGCGACTCTGGTCCATTGTGCATACGCCATAGAACTCCCACCCAAAGTGCGACTCTGGTCCATTGTGCATACGCCATAGTACTCCCACCCAAAGTGCGACTCTGGTCCATTGTGCATACGTCATAGTACTCCCACCCAAAGTGCGACTCTGGTCCATTGTGCATACGCCATAGTACTCCCACCCAAAGTGCGACTCTGGTCCATTGTTCATACGCCATAGTACTCCCACCCAAAGTGCGACTCTGGTCCATTGTGCATACGCCATAGTACTCCCACCCAAAGTGCGACTCTGGTTCATTGTGCATACGCCATAGTGCTCCCACCCAAAGTGTGACTCTATGGTTCATTGTGCATACGCCATAGTACTCCCACCCAAAGTGCGACTCTATGGTCCATTGTGCATATGCCATAGTACTCCCACCCAAAGTGTGACTCTATGGTCCATTGTGCATACGCCATAGTACTCCCACCCAAAGTGCGACTCTATGGTCCATTGTGCATACGCCATAGTACTCCCACCCAAAGTGTGACTCTATGGTCCATTGTGCATACGCCATAGTACTCCCACCCAAAGTGCGACTCTATGGTCCATTGTGCATACGCCATAGTACTCCCACCCAAAGTGCGACTCTATGGTCCATTGTGCATACGCCATAGTACTCCCACCCAAAGTGCGACTCTATGGTCCATTGTGCATACGCCATAGTACTCCCACCCAAAGTGCGACTCTATGGTCCATTGTGCATACGCCATAGTACTCCCACCCAAAGTGTGACTCTGGTCCATTGTGCATACGCCATAGTACTCCCACCCAAAGTGCGACTCTATGGTTCATTGTGCATACGCCATAGTACTCCCACCCAAAGTGCAACTCTATGGTTCATTGTGCATACGCCATAGTACTCCCACCCAAAGTGCGACTCTGGTCCATTGTGCATACGCCATAGTACTCCCACCCAAAGTGCAACTCTGGTCCATTGTGCATACGCCATAGTACTCCCACCCAAAGTGTGACTCTGGTCCATTGTGCATACGCCATAGTACTCCCACCCAAAGTGCAACTCTGGTCCATTGTGCATACGCCATAGTACTCCCACCCAAAGTGCAACTCTGGTCCATTGTGCATACGCCATAGTACTCCCACCCAAAGTGTGACTCTGGTCCATTGTGCATACGCCATAGTACTCCCACCCAAAGTGCAACTCTGGTCCATTGTGCATACGCCATAGTACTCCCACCCAAAGTGCGACTCTGGTCCATTGTGCATACGCCATAGTACTCCCACCCAAAGTGTGACTCTATGGAGAAAATGGAATGACACATTCGAAGAAGACCCAACAGAAAATGCTGCTGGAGAACACACCTGCTTTAAGTGCAACAGTGAATTTCTGCACTGAGAGAAAAAAAGGACTATGATGAGTTGTCATTCCACACACTACCAATAAATGAAGCATACAGACTGCTTGACGTACATATGTTCAGAAAAATGATGCTTTTAAAAGTGTACTTCTTTCCCCGTTCAATGATTATGAAACGCCTGTGATATTGTGAAGGTAAGCTGTTGTGTGAGCGACAGCCTCCTTTACGACCAGCAATGCAGGAGCTTCCTGTGCCCTGTAATGACTTGCACTGCCTGCACTGGGCTCCAGTAATAGATGGATTCATCTGAAATGTGTTGGTGCTGCATAGCGCTGAAAGGCATGGTCCATATGAGCATTTCTCCTCAAAGTGCACAAATAAATAGTTTGAAATGCATTCCCTCGGGTCTCTGTCTACTCTCTCCTAATATTATGAATCAGTCAGAAATACTTGCAGTTTGTTGAGTGCCCATGGAAGGGAATGGATCCACCTCGCACTGTAACATGTTTCTTTAGAACAATATGCACCCTACTGTATGCCATTGAAGCTTTTATGTGCATATTTCAAAGGCTGTGATAGTGCGCATAGCAAGTTATGTCGGGAAACTCTTGCTGTAACCGACCATGGTCGGCTAGCAACCACACGTCTCATACTCAACCAATCACATGCACACACCTCTAATGGAGCGCCATTTTAAAACCAAGAATCAGTCCTCTCTGCGCTGCTCACTGACACGCTGATATTTGTTTGCTTGCGGCTTCTGTGTCACCTGTTGTTTGGATCTCAAAATTAAGCTAAATTAAATCGGCATGTTTGAATGAATGTGTTGCATAATTATTTTGTTTTGGCACTGAATGGATCTGCTTTAGGTACTACTCTGGAGCACGGGCATCTCTCCCGCTAAACAGCAGATCACCAGAAACCCCCCGTACCAAAGCATATCCATTCAGTGCCAAAACTAAATAATTATGCAACACATTCATTCAAACATGCCGATTTCATTTTGCTTTTACTGGAGGGTGAACAGCACCCTAGAAAAATTAGTAGTTTGGTTGCAGTAACCTCAAAAATTCTGAATGGAATTTGTTTATAACACTGACCTGAATTCATAAAAGAGAAAGGATTGGAAAAACTATCACTAGTGAGAACAAAATAGTTTTAATTGGCATACAAATGGGTATTTAGTTTAAATTACGTATTAGATGGTCTGCAGATTTCTATGTGCTTTTAAGTTGCAAAAAACAACAAAATGGCTGGGACACCTTAATTAATTATGAGCACATTTGTGCCTTCAAATGACAAATAAGAATCAACATTTTAAACGGTCATCAGATGAAAGTCATTGAAATCCTACCAGCCCTCAATTTGTGTTCACACAATTTGCTAAGGCATTTTATTTAGTGAATGTCTTTCTGCTACACAGTACCAAACCATTAATTCTGGAACCACCCCCCAACAAAAACAACAAAAAACTCCATGAATTTACCACATTCTTTTGAAAATAAACCTTAGGGTTATGCCTTTTCATGGAAGTAATAATATTGCCTACATTGTCTGTGCTTGGTGGGCATGGATGGCTTGTTTTCATAGTTTAAAGTTTCATATCTCTCCTGTCAAATATAAGTTTGGAGAGCCAAAGGGCCTGTGCTGAACGGCAGGTTTCTGCACTCGTGACTAATGAGTCAGAAGAAGCAGAAGGACGAAATGGCGAGATGGAGAGATTCTGGAACCCTGTGGTGCCCCTATCTAAGAACTGAGAATGATCGAGAATATATGTGCTTTAGTGATCATTAGATACTCAAGGTGTGACATTTTTTCAATGAGAGTCGAATAAACAAAACCACTGAGATGAAATGGCTTGTGAAAATAGCGACTGTATTGCTTTTTATTTTGTGCGTTTAATTATCTGTATGGGTGACCCGTTTAGCAGAAGTGGCAGTTTTGTATTGGGAGTCTGTGGTTGGGCTATTTGCGGAGCTCTTTCTGATTTCATACACAGCAAGATCTTGTCTTTCCGTCCTTTTAATGTGTGGTATCTGGTGGTATTTCCAAATCATGCCAAAAAGTGTGCTGCATAGAGCTATTGCATTTCTTGCATATGAAAGCATAAGACAGAATAACCAGCAAAGTTATTTTTAATTATGCTGCAACTGTGTTCATGTAAATAGGGAGTGAAAGTAAAAAAGGAAGAGGTTAAAGGATTTTAGGGTGTGACACAAAGAGGGAGAAAAAGTACCAAAAGCGATAGCTCTGGCGATTGTGGTGCCAGAAAGGGTGACGGGAGGAGCCTGTTTGCTCCTGTCTGTGGTGTCCATTGAGCACCACAGGTGGCTCTGTGATCTGAGAGAGCTGCAGGACCATGGACAGCGCCGGCTGCACTCACGGGCAGGGGAGCAGGTGTAACTCATTGACAATGAGGACAATAACTTAACAGCCATCGCCTAATCATTGGGCTTTATAAAAGGCTTTGCTCCAAGTCTTAAAGGGAGAGATCTGTTTTTGTTCCATGGCTGCTGTGGGAGATAACTTTGCAGAGTCTTTTGTGTTTGCCCTTTTGTTGCGGTGCTATGTTCACATTCTTTATGAATCGCTTCTTTTGTTTTTGTTCTAGTACTTAATAAAGGGCGGTAAGTCAAATATAGTGTCAGGGAATGATTATATCGGCAATATCAAATATATTTAATTTCATGTGTCCCTGGTACCCTCTCTGCTCTAATAATTTTTTTAATGGTCATTTAATAAGCATACAGTGGTATCATTTGTCATTTAATTTTTGCAAGAGATGGGAAAGTAGAATATCCTGCAAGATGAAATCTCTCAGATGAGAACACGCTTTCCACAACACAACAAAAATAATAGACCATACTAGAATCCTTCCTCGTGTAGCTTAATGGGTAGATTACTGCCAGCTGTGCTTGCCTGCCCGTGCTTTATTATTGTTAAAAACTTCATTAAACAATACAATAAGTGACTATGAACATTTTACCATTCAATAGGACTGATGTATGCGTAGTTCACAATTTTAATGATTAATGAAATGCATGCAGAAGACTGTTACCTGAAGTGATAGGAATGATGGATTGAGTTGATGCCGACTGGCAGTTACGCTGATAGATGTTAGCTATTGCAGTGTTAATGGCTGCTGGCAATTTGCACATATTCAGAATAACTCTTTCAAATATAACCGTATTTAGAGAAGCTTTTAAAGTAAAATTACACTTGTTCTAAACTATCAATTATTTAAATGCAGAGATGACATAAGCCTAACTTGCTATTTACCATTTCCAATTGAATCATGTGACTAGTTTCCGAAACTTACTTTAATAAAGTCTGCCTCAAAATGGCCTTTTGAACAGCAGGCACTGTAATTTAGTTTTTATTCAGTATAGCATTACCATATTGAATATGTATTGTGTAAAACCTTTCAATAGCAGGGGTGCATTTAGGTGACTCATCTCTCCAATTAAAATCTTACGTAAGACCTTTTCAGGGTGATGCAAAGTATATTGGACAAATGTCCAGTATTATATTCATATTAATAATGGCTCGCTACCAAATGTATGTTGATTGTAATGTTTAAATTCTACTAGACTGCAACAGTGAACACAATGGTTGGCAATTAGATATGCCAGTACCTCTTCCTCCTTCCCCACACTGTGCTCATGCTAATCCAGAACCATGGAGGTTGGGTTGGAGGTCAGAGGTCAGAGGTCACAGAATATGTTTCCCGTAGACAGCTGGATATGTCATCACCCTGCCTCACAGATAACATCACGCTGACACTCAATCCGACTCACATGCTCAGGCAGACTTTGGGGCGAAATAATGAAAATAAAACCATTGTGATAAGGAGGATTTTTAACCAGTGTTATATCACTGCAGCACATTGCCCAGCCATACGTGCGTAATAGTGTAGCTTTTTAAAAAGCTATTTTAAAAGCCTTACACAATTGCTGAACTTTGTAAGTATATCTGTCAACACGGATCCCGGGGCGTGTTGAAAATCCAAGACTTCAGTGTGCCTTGTTTCACTGGGAGATCAACTTCGGCTTAATCTAATGACAAACTTACAGTTAATAATGTCTCACTTAATTTCCTGCCCCGGTTTATAACACCGCATAAATTGCTTGTCATAGAGCTCTGTATTAAATGGGCCTGTTAATATCTTAACCCCTGAACTGCTCACTAATACTGTCTGTACGGTAATGGGTGGGGGGGGGCAGGGTTCATCTGTACCTCCCTCAGGGACTACAAAAAGCTCAACGGCAGTTTAATTGCAGAGCGTTGTATTTCATAAAACGGAATTGATTGATTGAACTCTGCTGCGCAGCCATAACATGGGAGATGCCATATCTAATCATCATTTGTCTCGTTGTCTCGTCTTGGCAGGCTTGCAGGGAGACCCAACCAAATTGACCACGTGCCCGGGACCAGAGCTGGGACACAGCCTGGATACGGTGACAGCAGAGCGGGGGGAGGGAGCCGGGCGGAGCCTTACAGACTCGCCACCCACGAGAGCCCCCATCAGCCGCCCTCGCCCTCGCCCGGACAGGGCCAGCACGCCGCCAGGCGCAGCCTCCAGGTGGACGTCGGCGGCAGGAGGTCGGGGAGGTCGCCTTCCGTGTCCCCCGACCGAGGGAGCGCCCCCACCTCGCCGTACTCTGTGCCTCAGATCGCCCCCATGCCCAGCAGCAAGCTCTGCCCGGTGTGCAACACCACGGAGCTCACCTCCCACGAGCAGCCAAACTTCAACACCTGTACGCAGTGCCATGCCACCGTGTGCAACCAGTGCGGGTTCAACCCCAACCCCCACCTCACTGAGGTAGGCTCTTCCTGTCATTACAGTCAACCCCCTCCTCACTGAGGTAGGCTCTTCCTGTCATTACGGTCAACCCCCACCTCACTGAGGTAGGCTCTTCCTGTCATTACGGTCAACCCCCACCTCACTGAGGTAGGCTCTTCCTGTCATTACAGTCAACCCCCACCTCAATGAGGTAGGCTCTTCCTGTCATTACGGTCAACCCCCACCTCACTGTGGTAGGCTCTTCCTGTCATTACGGTTAACCCCCACCTCACTGAGGTAGGCTCTTCCTGTCATTACGGTCAACCCCCACCTCACTGTGGTAGGCTCTTCCAGTCATTACGGTCAACCCCCACCTCACTGTGGTAGGCTCTTCCTGTCATTACGGTCAACCCCCACCTCACTGTGGTAGGCTCTTCCTGTCATTACGGTCAACCCCCACCTCACTGTCGTAGGCTCTTCCTGTCATTACGGTCAACCCCCACCTCACTGTGGTAGGCTCTTCCTGTCATTACGGTCAACCCCCACCTCACTGTGGTAGGCTCTTCCTGTCATTACGGTCAACCCCCACCTCACTGAGGTAGGCTCTTCCTGTCATTCCAATAAACCACCGCCTCACTGTGGTAGGCTCTTCCTGTCATTACGGTCAACCCCCACCTCACTGAGGTAGGCTCTTCCTGTCATTCCAATAAACCACCGCCTCATAGGCCCTCCTGCTAAGAATATTTTTTACGGATCTGACTGAAATGTACTGATCAATCTAGCCTTATATGATCTTTATGGATCTGTGTAATCTGTTTTTTTTAGTCTGAGAAAAAAAAAAACACTGAGCACTTTTAAATGGAATCTATTATTATTATTAATGCTTGAAGCTCAGAGTTCTCAGATTAATCGCAGGTGTTTTATGCATATGGGGTCAGGACACAGCCCGGTTTGCTGAGGTGTTTTGTTTTAGTACAAGTAAGCGTTGCCAAGAAGCCATTGGGATAATGAATCCAGTGCAAAAATAAAAAGCAGAAGCCATGTGCTTTGGACAAGTCCTGAAGCTGACCATGTGTAAGCAGCAGTGTGTGCTGTGTGGGGAAGGGGCGGGGCACCATGTGACACACCCATACTCGAGAATAGTCATAGGAGTCCTGGCAGAGCCGGTGTCAGGGCACGTTCGTGAGAAGGCACATGATCACACTGCTGCCAATAGGGGTTACCTGGCTTGGTGGCCCACTTTGTGACAAAAAAATTGCAATTTAAATGACCCCCACTATCTCAACATCCTTTGACCCCTACTGATCTCCAATCAGTCATTAACAAGAAAGGGCTGAACTCTGACTCAAATTCAGCCTGGGATGAGGGAGAACAGACTGAGGGAACACTTTATGCAAGTGATAAGTATCTTTGTCACATTCTCTCATGACCTGAAGTACATTTAAATTAACTTCCCATTCATTGCTAATAAAGCGTATTTCATTTGGCACAATATCAGCCCATCGGCTGCAATAATGATAACAATTATTCATGTTTTATCCACTAAAATGTATTTTAGACTGCATCTAGACTAGACTATGAATTATAAATTCCTCATGGTTGGCGGCTAGGATGTGGACTAATAACACGCTGTAAGCCAATGTTTCGGAAGTTCAGGTAAAATCACCTACACTACATCTCACTCTAGCAAAAATGACGTCCTGATGCCACACAGAAGCCAGACATACTCTGGGTTGTGTAACAGACCTAATTGAGCAGATTCCAGTCAGATTATCACCAGCTAGTGAGGCGTGTCAATAGGGGTGATGGTCATTAAAGTCCTTCTGCTACCTTGTGCATTTCTGAGCCAGTGTTTAAAACCTGTTCTCGGTTGATCTTGATGTTAGCTGGCATTTCATCAATCGCAGATTTGGAAAGAGCCGGAATGAGGGAGTCTGGGATTAATGGCGCCGGAGTTCCAATGTTCACGTTCCGGCTCTTGTGAAATTCCTGCGTACGTACGCCTTGATGCGTTAATGGCTTCTCTAGGGATCTGCCACAAAGAGCGATATCATCAGCGTGTTTTGACAGAAGGCATGAAATCAGCAAGACTATTTTCCATCTTATTCAAGCTGCAGCTTTGAAACACCAGCACTCTTCTGTGTTTTAAATCTCTGCAGAATGTGCACATGCACTCGGAGTTATCTCAGGCTGGGGGTCGCACAGTACGGCATGGCCACAGCGGACGGGATAAAGCGCTGAAAGATCATAGGCACAGCTTTGCTTTCCAAATGACCATGAAACTAAATAGGAGTCAGCTTTTCTCTTTATTTCATTGGTTAGAGCTGCCCGCTGTGAAAAGAGTTGTCGCTTGGCCTACATCACAAGTGCTGAAAGGACAGTACACCCAGGCTGATGGGTATCTGTCCTCATATGCATCGTTTGGTGATATGCATTTGTAACTGGTTCTAGCGGTGTGTGTGTGTGTGTGTGTGTGTGTGTGTGTCCAATGATAAAGAGAATGTTTTGCGTGATCACTATCACGGCTCAGGAGGTAGAGCGGGGCGTCCGATCGCAGGGTGATAGTGTCCACATGTCGAAGTGTCCTTGGGCAAGACACTGAACCCCAAATTGCTTCCAATGAGCAGGCTAGCACCTTGCATGGCAGCTGCCACTATTGGTGTGTGAATGGGTGAGTGAGAGGCCATTGTAAAGCACTTTGGATAAAGGCGCTATATACGTGCAGTTTATTTACCATTTACTATCAATTAAGTGTTGAGCATAATGTTACCCAAGCTGCCTGTGGAGTCTATAAGCTATATTCAACACATCATGCCTCCACAAATTACCTCCAATCCTAAGAGAAACAGTGTATGCTGTGAAATTAACATTTTTCTTACTGTGTGCATTCTGTATGTATGTGTGTGGGTTTGGGTATGAGAAATCATAATTTAACAGTACCTGTGTGTGATGTGTATGTTTATATGAGAATTTTGTTTATGTATGAGCATACATAACATTTTCCAGTATGCTAGCGCCTCTCGTGTGTGTGTGTGTGCCTGTTGGTCCAGAAAAGCTGCTCCTCCCAGGGCACTGTGAAGATCTCTGTTAGAGTGTGCAGACTGGTGAGGGCACTTGCAGGCCACCCAGGTGTGGCATGAAGACGCTGAGAGTAGAAATGAAAGGGCACGGCGAATGTAATTGGCTGTGAGCGCCGTGAGAAAGCGTGGGCTGGCTTTGAAGAGACCGAATCAATTCCTCTGACTTTTGCCCATGATCTCACTCTGTATGAATCTGCCTGGCGTGAGCCCAGACAGAAACGCTGAACACCCCATGCTTTCTCATCACCGAATTCCAATTCTTCTAATGAAACAAAAAATCCATAAAAATGAGCTAGAATATACTTTAAGCTCTTACTATGAAATAGCATGAGGGCAGCTACCAATGTCCCAATCCATTGCAGGGCACACACACTATTCAATCACACACTCATATCTATGGGCAGTTTAGAATCTCCAATTAGCCTAACCTGCATGTCTTTGGACTGTGGAAGGAAACCAGAGTACCCGGAGGAAACCCAGGCAAACACGGAGAGAGCATGCAAACTCCACACAGAAAGGCCCTCGGCCGTATCTTCTTGCTGAGAGGCTGAAACGTCTGGACACAGAAAACCCAATAGCAGACCAGGATAAGGCAAAGAACGTTTATTAATCAGTCCAGTGGTCAAAGCCAGGTAAGCAGAGTGGTATCCAAAAATCAACAACAGTGCTATGCAAGGACATTCATATTTTAATCAATTTTACATCTGATTCTGATACACTTAAGCATATTAGTAAGTATAATAAGTATAATATAACAGTAAGTGAACATTCCAAACATTCTGCAATCCCCCTGTGTAAAGTCTCTCCTGACCTACCTGTCCTATGTGATTGCATACATTACGTGTAGAATTACCTCCTATAAATGAAGATCTCCAATTCCTTGAACTCCTCTCTCTCCCTCTCCCTCTCTCTTTCTCTCTTATTTCTCTCTTGTTTTTGCATTACTTTTATAGACAGAAAAATATTGAAGAGTGAGACATACATTCATTGAAATGTGCCAGAGAGATAATTTAATATTTGCAGAAATGAAAGGGGTGTGGTGTGAATAGATTTACACTGTCCCCTGACTTTGGTACCCATTATAATCTCAAGAACCAATCATCATCATGTCACCCTTTTATTTTGTTACCTGTCACATATAGATTTTGTTCTTTGGCATAATAATACCTAGGGGCTATCAATCAAATCTTAGTTTGGTTTATAACCCATGAAGTTTTCTAGTGTTATTTGTGTGAACCAGAGTGAACACAAGACACATTTTCAGGTGTCTAAACTATAATTCTTTATTGACTATTTCTATTGACATGTAGAGAAGTGTGACGGCATGAATGCCGAAAACATTGAGCTGTAGGATTAGACTGTATGAGGGACTGACTGGACTCGATAGCAGAGAGCGCCTCTGCATTGCCAGATATGACCGGGGACCGGAATGCAGGGCTCCGAAGGTTAATAGTGATTTAAGCTGAAATTAAATAGCCTGCTGATAAGTACCGTAAGTGGTGAAAATTGTTCAAGGCCGTTCATGTATGAAATTTAACAACGTGCCGCCCACACTACGAAGAATGTGGCATGATAAAGTGTCAAAATGATGACAGCCGAAAGGTTAAAAATGATTCAGGCTGTCGTCAGGGCCTGAACTTGATGGGATAAAGATACATATATAAAGCAACTTGCGATATCAAGACTGTACATCTTAAAATCAAACCTTGTTTCTGGGAAACTTATTTGAAGATGACAAATTCAAATGGTAGAGGAACAGATAGTAACGACACCAGTTTATTCCCAGAACCAAACCAATTCATGTCCAGGCAGCCACTTGCATGCCTCCCCATAGCAATTTCTCTACTGGGGGAGGTGCTCTCTGATCTTATCCGTCTTAATTCAATGGGGCATAACACCAAAGTGTGGATATAATTTTCATTGATCTATAATAATGTAATGAATCACAATACAGTGTGTTACGTGGGATTTATTGTGCTTTTGGTTTTCTGTAACGCCTCACTGAATCATTAGCATGACTTTAAAACGAAAACGGAAAC
This sequence comes from Ilyophis sp. 1 JC-2022, assembly GCA_022702515.1. NCBI lineage: Eukaryota > Metazoa > Chordata > Actinopteri > Anguilliformes > Synaphobranchidae > Ilyophis > Ilyophis sp. 1 JC-2022. The sequence continues at coordinate 49,110,160 of CM040402.1, forward strand.
AAAAACCAGAAACATAAGGCATTTTTGCAGGAATAATAACGAAAACTGAAACAAAATCTAAATAAGCCTGGGCTACTGTTCATGAGAAAAAACTTCAAGTGAAAATTTAGGTAACAGTTAATAACATTCCATGCGTTTCACAAATTCACATCATGTTTCCCTGGTATAATTGCTACAACTAACCCTAACTTAAAATTTTACCTAAAAATATAATGAAATATTTTGTTGTATTTAAAAGTTATAAAAAAAGGGACAGAAAATTAAATGTAATTCATTTGCAGAACAAAAAAATAAAATAAAAATAAAACTAGTCCCATAGACCCACCAAACACCACGGCTGCGCACCCTTGCTATAGCCATTGATAAACAAAGGTAGTTAGCCTACGTTTAGTTTATTGATAGCCAAGTCAGATCTTATCAAGAATCTGGAATTCGGGAACCTATTGTGACCGCTTTTGCTAGATGGAAGTCGAGTAGGACGTTCGAGGTACACATTTTAGTTATCGTGGTGGTGGTATTTCGCATAGCCTAATATATTATTTATGATGCTTTGTCTATGCCTTAGGTTTTCTTACTGAATATGAGTAGGCAAGTCAGTGCATGTTTTTGCAACGAGTTCAGGCCCCAGCCGCCGTTGCTCGATTGCGTTTCACCAGGATAAAGCGAGTTACCATCATGTATCTCTCAACGTGGATAATGTTGACGTTGCCGTCGCCGTCCGTTTATGTTCAAGTCAATTGTTGGATGTGACTTATGCAGTTTAAAGCCTGCATTTCAATTACTTCTGTTGCAAGTGGAGCATCATGATCACATCGCCAATTACCTTTGGTTGAATGCAAAAAATATATATATATTAGGCTGCTGTGGGATTATTCTCCATTTTTGCAGTGTTTAGTCTACTCATGGTGTGATACGTTGTAAATTGAAATCGCTATTACAGATTGTTTATATTATGCTTTCTGTTCCGATATTCAGCTCATTTTGACAGCTTGATTAGCAGTCTAACGTTAATTTAGTATATGTTTTTCTAAACTGTTGCTACTTTTGAGAAAGTGTGAACGTCTGCAACAAATTACGTTAAATGCTCACATCTAGGACATAAAGACCGACTTTGTAAAGAGTTTATTTGGTGCAATGTTTTTGTGGAACATAAGTGTGTTTATTCCTAGAACGAACAAGGGTATTTCACCATGCAGGATTAGCATATGAGTTGGCTGTATAACAGCACTCAGTGCACCGAGTAAAACCCGTAAAGCTACCAAATCTTAAATGAGTACCAAAGTAGAGTTGGACAGCAAAATTTCAGTTCTTAACTCTTTTTTTAAAGAATAATTCCAGTGATTAATTAACTTAAAAGGGAACACATACATTATTCATTAAAGTTAAGAATTAACTACCTGTTATCCCTGTAATTACAGAAAATAAACTCTGGACTGCCTAGATTGGATTATGTTAAAATGTGCTAAATATGTTAAAGGGGTAATATGGTGGTTGAATGTGACACGTGGCAGTTATCTTTAGGTAACATCAAAGTGAATGTGTCCATCAATGTTGTTGTTCTGTCATTTTTAAGTACTATAAAACTCCTTTTTATATGCCCAAATTTCCCATTCTACAAGTTCACCTCGTTTTGTAGGCGTATCAATGAGAACTGTCAGTCAGACAGTTACCATAGTTACCTCGAGACTGGATTTACCAGAAAGTGTATAGGCGTTTACAAAGCCCTTAATATAAGCATTTTGAGATGTCTCATCAGCTTTTAACCTCCAAACAGTGTTAAGGTACACGCTACCTACCTATGGAGGTAGATTTCTATCAAAAATAAGCACAAAAGTATAATCCACAATTGTATTTATCATCCACACACACACACACCTCTCAATTTGTGTTTCGTAAAAATAATCCACAATCGTATTTACCATCCACACACACACACCTCTCAATTTGTGTTTCGTAAAAATAATCCACAATCGTATTTACCATCCACACACACACACACCTCTCAATTTGTGTTTCGTAAAAATAATCCACAATCGTATTTACCATCCACACACACACACCTCTCAATTTGTGTTTCGTAACACTGGCGAATCTACAGTTGCCGATCGAAGGACACGCTTGATGTGCTTGGATTTACGGACAGAATTTTGAGACAAATATTCCGCTGTTTTTCACCGTGTCGTTTCACGCTCGCTTAACTTGCAATTCGTAATCGTAAACTTCTTCTTCTTTGGAGCTACATAACACGGCGCTGGGTCTGTTCGGCTCATCAGCGCCACTTTTAGAACAAGTGGCCAAAATTGCACATTATCTTTAAGAAGCGGATTCATGGTAAATTTAATTAAAACAACCGAGTTGTGAGTTTATTTAGGCTGTAAAGTTAACCCCACGCTAATCTTGCGATGGCAAGTTTTTTAAACAGTAATTGCACAAAACTCCAATTTTTGCACGCCTCCTATCATTACATTACACAGGGGTAGGTCCGTACATTGATAGGAACTAGGAAGTACAACACTGAGCTAAAATAAGGAGAGCACTCCATGCAATTTGAATTCTCATTTTCATTTATGTGTCTTATCTACTAGCTAGCTAGCTGAACAAATAAAAGATTTAATAGGAGACATCGGTATCAGTGAGAATAGCTGTCAAATTAATTTAATTGGCTATAATACTTCACATGGTTGAGTTTGTTTTACATAATCTTTCCCATGAGGGGCGAAAGAGTTATGTAGCTACTGTGTACGGACCTACCCCTGTGTAATGTAATCTAGCTAGCTAGCTACATGCAATCTGATAGGAGTTTTGTGCAATGACTGTTTAAAAAACTTGCCATCGCAAGATGTTAACTAGGTTGTTAACTTTACAACCTAAATAAACTCACAACTCGGTTGTTTTAATTAAATTTACCATTAATCCGCTTCTTAAAGATAATGTGCAATTTTGGCCACTTGTTCTAAAAGTGGCGCTGATGAGCCGAACAGACCCAGCGCCGTGTTATGTAGCACCAAAGAAGAAGAAGTTTACGATTACGAATTGCAAGTTAAACGAGCGTGAAACGACACGGTGAAAAACAGCGGAATATTTGTCTCAAAATTCTGTCCGTAAATCCAAGCACATCAAGCGTGTCCTTCGATCGGCAACTGTAGATTCGCCAGTGTTACGAAACACAAATTGAGAGGTGTGTGTGTGTGGATGGTAAATACGATTGTGGATTATTTTTACGAAACACAAATTGAGAGGTGTGTGTGTGTGTGTGGATGGTAAATACGATTGTGGATTATTTTTACGAAACACAAATTGAGAGGTGTGTGTGTGTGGATGGTAAATACGATTGTGGATTATTTTTACGAAACACAAATTGAGAGGTGTGTGTGTGTGTGGATGATAAATACAATTGTGGACTATACTTTTGTGCTTGGTTATTTTTGATAGAAATCTACCTCCATACCTACCAGGCCATATTCCCGAATTTGCGTAATTTAGAAAAAAGTACTATAAAAGGACGACGATAGTGCAAGAGGGTTAACGAGGTAAAAGCTGGCTAATTAACAGTTACATGAACGACGCGAAGCTACAGCGCTAGCTTGTCATGCTACGTTTAAAAGCTTTAAAACTTTTTTTTTTTTTACTGAATTTGACATTAAGACACGCATATCATGAAAGCCAAGACAATTTTTGGAGTAAAATCAAGTGAAACCCAATACATTAGCTTGTCGCTTTGAAGGCAGCCGATGTGATTGTGACTGGTCGGGGGCAGGTGAAAACTGGCTAAAGTTACACCATACAGCGCTAATTTGTCATGCTACTTTTAAAGGTTTCAAAACTATATTTTAAAACTGAATATGACATTAACACACACAGATCGTGAAAGCCAATACATTTTTCGAGTAAAATCAGACGAAACCTTATAACTTACATTAGATCTCGCCGGAAATTAGTGAAGTTCAAATTCACGTCTTTTGTGGGCGTGGATGGGGGAGTGTTCCGTAGAGATACTCACTCGTTCACCCAGTACTCGCTCCCACAGCCCCGGAACCCGCCCACTGCCCTGAGCTCGTTAACTCGTGAGTGAGAGTACTGAGCAAGCCCCAGGACAGCGCCCGGCTTTGAAGCCAATTTTATTTAGTGGTCAAACCGTGTAATTACAACTTCCAGGTCCGAAAAGCAGTTTTCTTGCACACAATCATGGGAAAAGGAGCGGCGATAAAACGATGGATAAATTTTTTTGAGCGTCACAACCCCCGCGAAATAACTTGTTTCACTATCAGAATTTGATCCATTCGTTCCGATAACATTTGGAAAGTCTCAAAGTCGCCGCACTATTAAATTACTTTATCCCATTCAGGAGGGCTAAACCGGAAGTTAGACTGACTTGATGACTCGAGTCACTCTCTTTGGTGAGTGACTCATACAAACTCGAGTTAGTAAAAAGAGTCGAACCTCCCATCACTATTTGAGACACCTGGGAGTGGTCATTTCTCGTGTGACGTCACACGAGAAACGACCTGAAAATGGGACTGCAAAATTAAACCGTCTATTTCTCCAAACCTAAAGAAAATACAAATTTGATAGTTCCGTGGTGTTCCCGCAATGCCCTATGTACCAATATCATACAAAACACCAGTAAGTAGGTAAACCACCATATTACCCCTTTAAAGCTATATCAGAATCAGAATCCCTTTATTCGCCAAGTATTTACATACAAGGAATTTACTGTGGTTTATTGGTGCGTACATAAACCAACATAAAACATAAAATAAAATAATATAATATAAAACATAAAACAAAACAAAACACAAAAACAAGTAGTGCAAGTAGTAGTGCAAAGTTTCAACCAATATAATATGATATATGCAAGATAAAAATAAAAATAAAAAATATAAGTAAAAATAAAAATATATAAATAAACGATATATATATATATAAAATATATATATAACGATGGGCATTGTAGGATAATTCTGAATGAGCTACCATACTTCTGCATCAGCCTAATTCTGTCAGTACACTGGAAGACAAGAAAAGACAACCTTGCTGGTAATGAAACTACTAAAATCTACTATCACATTCTGCTCTAAGGAGTGACACTAAACATATGTGACCATGCTGACTCGATGTTACATTTGTCTCGTGCTTTAACCGAGGTTGTCTCCTCTGTTCTTAAACCCGGTAATTTCCCGCAAAATTCACCGCTGCCAGATAGGCCATTATTCACGGAGGCAGATCCTGCAATGGAAAAGCATTGAAAAACACCCAATTTGTTGCTGATGACAGTAACACGTGACGTGTGCTGCAATGAGCAGACGCATACACTTCAGTGAGCTGAATTAATCAATCCCAGTGGATTGTGGGTGTGTGAACGCAACATGACAGATGTTCTGGGGGGGGAAATGCAATATCAGAAGTAAAATCCTTTATGGTCATACACAGTTTTTACAGAGGATCATTTAAGATGAAAAATAATTTGTATAGCCTATATGTACTGTACGTATGTATTTGACAGTGTCAATCTTTATTTTTTTGGCTCTGTACTCTGTACTCCAGCACACTTAATGAGACAATGAGTATGAGGTTAAATTTCAGATGGTTAGCTTTAATTTGAGGACATTTACATCCATATTGGGTGATCCATGTAGGAATGAGCCATTTTAATAAGTATGAACTTTACATAAACAAACAAAACTTGGCAGGGCATTTGTGTGCTTGAACAGAATATACATGGAGTGTTACATGACTACATAGTACTATAGTACTATCATAGGCTACGTGGAGTGAAAATAAGAGTTTAGTGTTTATATATATATATATATATATATTATAACCAATCAACCATCCATAAAATACAACTTTTAAGCCTTTGTGCTGACTGTTACGTCACTATGCTGCTTTGCGAGTGTGGCTCTTTAATTGTCTGTAACTTGTTCCATTCGGTTCACCTGGGTTGTGATTGGCAATTGAGGACACCTGTGCCTGATTACCAGGGGAGCATATACTTGTGGAATTTTTCTCATTGGGACTTCGTTCATCTTTTTTTTTGGTTTGGGACTCTGCTTTCTATGTACATTTTGGGAGGAAGCGCTCCTTTTTTATATGGTGTTGCCTTTTGATAGAAAGGAAGAAATTAGTGAAGTTTAGTAAGGCTGCAGAAGGCTTTCATTTGCCTTTTGGTATATTGTTTTTCGGTTCAGATTTAAATAGCTTTGATACTAAAAACATTAGCTAAGTTAGTTTGTGCTTCTTCTAGTTTTGATACCATTGTTGCTGCTGAGTTTCTGTAAATTAAGCAAAACTGTATTTAAGAAGGCTTACTTGAGTTGGCACACATTTTTGTTAGACCCATTGTAACCACTCGGTTATTGTACCGCATGTGGAATCTGGCTTGTAACAAGACTGGCTTGCATGTGCAGACCCAAGGTGCTGCATGTCTGCTGACTTCCAGCAGCGTGTGTGTGTTTGCGTCCGTGTGTGTGTGTGTGTGTGTGCGCATGCATGTGTGTGTGTCTGTGTGTGCGCATGCATGTGTGTGTGTCTGTGTGCATAAATGTATAAAGCAATCTCTTACTCTCTCAAGGGGCTGGGCAGGGCTGATTTTTCTTTGGGTAAATCTGTATGCATATATTTCTGCCTGTAACTTGCAACGTTTTTCTGGTTCACTGCAGTGAGCGGCAGCAGGTTCTGAAGGTATGGATCGCAGGCCTTGTGCTCTCCTCTTCAACAAGTCACAAAGCCTTAGTCGTTGGCCGGAGTAATCCATACCTGGCCAAATTAACTTCCACCATTTCTGCCTTTATTTCTTCGCTGTTTGATAGATCAGCTGTCAGGTTTGAAACCCATCGATTTAAACGAGGAAGGGGAAATCCACCCACCGGTTCAACATTTTTTGTATTTAAATCCAAAGCTCAGACCAATGAGTTGCTTATGTATGACCTCTGTATCTGTTATTTTCATTGTATATGAGGTACTATTTTCCCTTTATCTTTTCAAATCAATGGAGCCCTCACTTAAAATGGAATAACACTGCAAGTGACACTGAAATGTTTATACCTGACATATCCTGACATTTGAAAATGTCTTTCATTACTAGTTATGTTTGTTCTACATACATCTATGTGTGCATCTGGTTATCTTCTAAATTTGTATCCTGCCTTGCTGTTTTCCTGAGTGCATCAGTCTAGTTTTTGCCAGTGTGTTTCTAGTCATCGTAGCAAGATGATGACTAAGTTTGTATTCCAAGCTAATGGTGCCATAGTTACAACTGAAGCAAGCCGAGAACTTGCGAAACAACAGATCTTAACAAAGCTTTTTAGACTATGGTCGTGATTTGAGTCTCTCTGAAGACTCATCCGCTATGCTTTTTTTCTGTGAGCACACCCTCCTTGCTGATGTCTGTCTTTCCTGCATTTGGTTGATCCATTACTACACTTTTTCAGGATTTATGTTTTTTTCTATTTTCATTAACTTTAATTTTTTGTTGTTGTGCCTTACCAGTCAACATCCATTCATCAACCGTGTCTACGGACGTAAATAAAAAGTCTCGGTCAAAGGGACTCGGTCAGGATTCTAACACGAGTCTACTCTCGAATATAGGCACATACCTAGAACCATCCCTGTGCCTGAGAATCATAAACTGCGATTCAATTTTATCCGGAAGCATTTTATTTGTGTTCCATTTTTTATATTGAGGAGCTGTCATGGATACGAGAGGCTGCAGCAGAATGCAGAGGTGTCGGGTTTCATTAGTCTTTTAGGGGAGGCAATTTTACCCTGTCCTGACAAGGTCACCACCAACGACGTACACGACGGTCTGATAGACAGCAGGTCTGAGTCCCGCGTTCTGCCGGCATCTAAAAGATGTCTGATTCCTGAACCCTAGCACAACACTAGCTTTAGCTGGTATATCCTCAATGTATCGACAAAACGACAAAATCGGTTCTCATCCAGAAAATAATAAAGCAAAATATCAATGACAAAACATGAATTTATATTGGGATATTCAATGTTATTTATCTATCATGATTGTTTTGTTAACAGACCTGATTGTTTACAACAAATAATCATTTCTTGTTTTATGCTCTTATTTTAGAATATTTAAATGATGACCTATTCCCCTAGAGGAAAGTAATCAGTCATTTGTAAAAAATTAAAAATATATTTAAATAAAAAATAATTTAAAGTTTTCGCTTCAGACAAAATTAATGGTATCAAGACATCACTGGGAAAACAGTGAACATATGATTTAAGTTAGGAAGTTGTAATGCCGTTTAGACACGTGGTTGTTCAGAGAACTGGGAGACAGCCAAGATGACTGAAAGGATTCCATTACCAGGGCTTCTTACGGGAGGTCTGACGGAAAACGGTCACATGCTAACGAGCGCTGCGGTTTGTCCACAGCTGCTTCTTTCAGAGCAAGGGCCCGCTATACCATCAATTCTCTGTAGCGATGGACATTTAACCCTGCTTACAGCCTCTGCTCATCTTCATCGATTCACACTGAGGGGACTCTAGGTAAGCACACAGTCAGGGCGAGTCAGTCATGACAAGTCAAATCAAACAAAAGAGGACAATGATCTTTGTATCTTGACCAGATTAAACGTATCTTTGATCTTAGTTTTTGGTTAAACGCAGGATAAATAAAACCTTGAAATTTCCACAGTTGGGGTAGGTATCCAGTAGTTACATCTTACTGTATGATATGTCAATTTATCATCAATGCTCTCAGTGAAGTTAGACCTTCATTAAAACTATGCTCACATACTGTCTAATTTGAAGTCCTTTTGACTCGCCTTGCTGTACTTGGAAAGTTAAAACTAAGTAAAGATGTGCTGATTAAGTATGACTCCAATAACTTTCCAGAAGGGTGAGGGAGCAACTTCTGAAGCTTCTTCTCTCCTATATGACTGGATAATATGAATATTGTGTGTGTGTGTGTGTGTGTGTGTGTGTGGAGCTCCATTTAAGCTTATTGAAGTGAATCCTTTTCATGTTTCTTGGTCCAGTTTTGGGAGTTGATTGCAATCTTTATTAGAAATCCTTTTTGTCACAAACTGCAGTGTTCGGCAGCTGATTCTCTCACCAGATTCTTAGCATGCCTGCTAAAGTGGAGGTATGCAAGGTCGTTGTGTGTGTGTGTGTGTGTGTGTGCGCGCACAAATGCACACCCACTCTTGTTCCTGCTCTGCACTCTCTCCCTTTGCCTCCCACGTTCTCTCTCTCATGTTTATCTCTCTCTTTACATTGAAAGGGTGGCGTGTGTGAGAGTGTGAAGGAGGATATTATATCAGTGCAGTAAAGTTCACTATTCTTTAGTAGATGTGCATGACAGTGTGCTTTTTAATCTTAGGCATGGTACAAATTAGGGATGCACCGAAATGAAAATTCTTGGCCGAAACCGAAAACCAAAAATGAGAAACCAAGGCCGAAAACCGAAAACCGAAACACCGAAAGAAATGATTGTCAATTATTAGAACCATTGCATTTATGGCTATGACTGTGTACTAACCTCACTAAAATCAAAGCATTGCAATTCAAGAATAAATCAATTACAAAAGTTTGAAAATATTTATTTAGCACTGACATTACAGCAATGCACAATATAAATTAAAATTCAAAACAAAATGTTTAACTTGACCCCGCTCATGTGTACATTAAATAATAATGTACAGGCCTATAACTGACTGGCCTGCTGAAAGATTGTAAAATTAAATATGTTCTGTAGAGGCCAAAGTACGGTTCATAGCGTTTAAAAGTCAATGTGATTAGAAACGTGTTAAAAAGATAAATAATTTCATTTAGAAATTCATATAATAGTTAAAACGTTAAAAGCATACTAGAATCACGTGTTTATGTGATTCGGTGCATATTGGTAAAATATGTACTGCCTCTTTAAGAACAGGCTATTACGTGGCAATGTTTTTAGTTATTTTGGAACTTGAGAGCTGTGGAAGCAAACGGTTTTCTTACCTACTACTACTACTACTACTACTGTTACTCATCTTTTCTTTGTTTAGCAATTAGAACAAGTGTATTAGCCAGCTCATTTTTTGTAAGCCTGAAACCAAGAAATAAAACGGATATCTTTTTATTTTTAACAACGTTTCAGAAGTGAACTTTTGTTGAACTGGGCTAACGGACACTGCTTATAGACCTAGTTGCTAGCAATAACGTTAGAGATTCAGAGTAAGCCATTGCAAATATCTCAAGACTTCATACCTCTACATGTTCTCTCATAAAAACACAAAGTGCATTTAAGTCAAGTGCCTTTTAAATTTTTCTCTGTAGGACTACTACAACAAAGTGCATTCAGAACAAGTGCAACTGCTGAAAGATATAACAATATTTTCTCTGTAGGCCTACAAATTTCAGCACTGCATTTTTTGCAAATCGCTATCCGTGGGTCTTTCTCCGAGATATTGAAATAACTCCACACCGCCGACATGCTGGCTCTTATCCAGATAACCGTGTGCTGGCTGCGCTTTTTGTTTGCGTCATTACAATTCTGTTTCGGCCGTGTTGTTTCGGTGATTTAGGTCTTTCGGCCGAAAACCGAAAATGCACTTTTGGGCCATTTTCGGCCGAAAATTTTCGGTGGCCGAATTTTCGGTGCATCCCTAGTACAAATCCACCTCTCCCTAGTCCAGGATGATGATGAAGGTAACTAATCATGATGATAATGAAAGGGCGTTTAATTATCAATTTCTGTCTAGTTTTGGCGGGTCTGTTTGCGGGAACCTATATAAATCTGCCATGCTGTTATCACTGAACTACCAAAAAAGGCGTATGTGGTGGCAGAAACCGTTTTCTAGTGTCAAAAATACCATTTACATTTTCAGTTGTGACATCTGGAGACAGCTGTTTTGAGCAATTTATGTCCTGTTATTAAAGGGAAAAAATTTAACCCCAAATTCATACAGCAATGATGAGACTGTTTGATTCAAATTGGAACATCATCAGTATAAATGGATGTTGTTGACATTGACCGTATACATGAATCTTAGATATTTTCAACATGCAAACTGGATGGGAGCTAATTCTTTATCGTGTAAAAGGGCCGTCTGTTTGGAGAAGAGGGTTTATCGTTAGTAAGGGGACTCACCATGGTCCCGCAGTGATCTATGGTGGACCATATACTGTGTGCCAGCAATCCGAGAACCTCTCTGGCCTCTATACTCTCTCCCAGCAATCTCATCTCTCTCCTGTATAGCTTTCTCCCCATTCAATTAAATTAAGTTCAGTGCAGTTAGGTTCAGTTCAATTAAATAAAATTTAATTAAATTGGAGTATGCTTTATTGGCATGCCTATATATTGTAATGTGCTGGCAAAGCAAACGTGATGCTGAAACAAAATGATTGCAGAAACATGAAATAGGTTGTCAATAACAAAATGGATGATTTTAACACAGGAGTGGACCACCTTCTCCCCGTCTCTTCCCTCTTTCCCCTCTCCCCCTCGGCTTCTCTGGGTATGGACTCGGGAATGAGGTCAAATAGTTTCAAGGAACAAGTGCACTGAATTCCCTGCGGTTGATCCCCCACTTACTGACGGTCCCCTGCCTGGAACCATATTCAAGTGGATTGGCGTGGAAATGCTTGACCCCCCTCCCTCTTCTCTACCACCATTAGCTTCCGTCTCTCACTCTATATATTTTTATATGTGTGTGTGTGTGTGTGTGTGTGTATGTGTTGTGGGTCATGAAAGGTCACCCATCAGCGTAGTCTCCCCTGTCCTTGGTCTGATACAAATTCCAGCAGCTGTTGATGGTGAATTGGACAGACTGACACACGTTATGCTCCCGTGTGTGTGTGTGTGTGTGTGTGTGTGACGCCCACCGCGAGGCCGTTACTGGCCACTGTCTCTCTGACATCTCTGCACATCTATGCTTTCCTGCGGACTAAAAGCACAAAGACACAAATAGTCCGGAGGGCCTTTAGAATCGTACCAAAGGAGCGCTTTGCACAGCCCTGTAGTTCCCTCCACTCAGTGTGGATGCAATAAGTCAATCATAAGACAAGGGGGAGTAACTAAGCATGCGTGAGCTTTGAGTCCATCAATGTTTTTGGAATCTGTTCGTAGCCACAGATGAACAAAGACAGTTGGATCTTGGGAAGGTGTCGACGTGTTGTGCTGTGTTGTGCACTTGAGCTCTCAGACGCAACACGTCGGCGGAAAGGCTTAAATGCTCTGACAGAATGTGCCCTGCTATGGAAGTCACTAAAAAGCGAATGCTCTGCTCCAGGTACAGGGGGCTGTTGGCGGCCATCGCTGGCAGAGCTGGGGGTGTTGAGTCGAGGGAATGCGCTGAATTAAAACCCACGCTAAAAGGGACAGCTGTGTCCTGCTTGCCTCTGGGTTCAAAGGAGGTTGATCGCAGGTCTGCGGGGAATCAAACCCAGCAGGATACATTAGATATGTGTCTGTTCTCCGTCCTGGCAGGAGCCAAGCCAAGTTCATTTGGCATGTGACACTGCCAGCTCGCTTGCTGAGCCCCCGGATCAAGTGTAGTATCCATCACAATATATTTGATTCCCACCGTACGCGAGTCCTGTGTGGTGATGATTCTAGTAGCTGTGGAGAGAGATGGAGAAGGACCGAGGCAGCCATCTTGCTTACCGTGACCATGGCCCCTAGGGTTAGGAATTCTCCCGAGACACATTTACAATTCGGGCATTGACTGTGCGTGCAGCCAGCTGGGCAGGTATGTATTTAGCTTCTTCACACCTGTAGGCCTGTAAGAGAGCTGGGAAGTAATATGGTCTGGATCCACTGCCCTGCATACTTTCTCAATGCAAGATCGATGTTCCTTAGTGTGTAGGATTTGTTTTAAGTCAATACCACTTGCCTTATGTGACGGGTGATCCGAGGTGTAAAGTGAACATGGTTGCGATTTTTTTTTTGTCGATTCTGCTGTAGGAACTGTTGACTGTTGTAATGATTTGTTAACCTTACATGACAGTAAAAAGTATAATTTCTTAACAAATAGCTGAATTCACTCCTTTAGGCTAGATATCCTGTTAGTTATAATAGGGTCCTACTGAGCATAAAGGAGGTAAGAGCACAGTTGCACCTTAATGTTGGTAGTTATATTAATGCTATGTCTGTCGCAAGATAAATTATAGCCAGAGGGCATTTAAGCAAGCTTTACAGGTTACATGCTGACATGGAAAGAAGGATTTATATGAAAAGCAATGTCTGGCAAAATCGGCTAAGAGGCCTTGCAGTTACAAACTGAAGAAATTCATCAGTCCCAGTTTTTTTTTATTTTTTTTTTATTTTTATGTGCCTCACCTCATTTGTGTGTGTGTGTGTGTGTGTGTGTGTGTGTAATATCCTTTATTATTGTATTGTCTTTGAACAGCTCAGTAATATTGTTGTCATCAGATGTGCTCTACGGGGAGCCCTAATTGCTGTTGCTCGGCAGAATGCTAGTCTTTGTCAGGATGGCTGCCTGACTGTCACTAAGATAGTTTTAATGTTTGTAACTGCAATCACAGAACGCTTGTAAAGGTGCACTTAAAGGCTGCGGGTGGAAACCCTGCTCCATTCCTATTATCATCAGGTCGTCAGAAAACACTAATGGACACAGTGTTGGCCAGTCAGCTCAACTGAAGCTCATCTCCACGTGTGATGGAATAATAGTGCGGGCACAATGTCGGGGGTGTCGGTTGTATTGCGGCTCCCATGCATATTCATTTGGAAGGCGAGGTCCCATTCGAAGAAAGTTTCCAGAAAGCGTGCCTGGTGTGATGGATGTTGGCGGGAGACGTCCAGAACTTCGTACATTTTTGGCATTGAGGTTTTTTGGTGCCGCAGTGCCTGTGACGTCCCGGACGGTGCTTATGGAGAGGACTCTGACGCCTGAGGAGGGAGGAGCGCTGAGAGGGCCTGCGGAGTCCCAGGGAGCTTTTCTGAGTCCGGGCCCTCTGAATTATACATGTGCCCAGGCTCCAGCAGTGCCGAGTGCAGGCTCCAGCCAAACTGGAGGAGCAGATGGGCTGGCCCCCAAGGGCCCGGGCCACTACTCGCACAGCTCCGGCGTCTTCCACTGCGGCGCAGACACCCAGCGCAACCCCATTTGAATTAGCCCTCTGTTAACCTCTGTGAATTAGCCCTAGTCCCCTACCCATTTCACACATTCTGTGCAATCCATTACTGAAGGGGAAAGGTTGGAAAAAATGATCATTGACTGTCTGGTTGTTATAAAAGCTATCCCAAACTCCAATCAATGCTGACGCAGACTTTTACTGCTTGGCACAGTCCTGACCAGTCATTGTTACTTTGGTTACTACACTGTCTACTGAGCTTAAAAGTGCTTCAGATTTTCTGGTTGCGTATTGAACGCATTCAAAGAAACTATAAAAATCCATGCAATTAAGACATGCTTCGAGACTGTCTGGGGCTTCTCTTGAGATCCGTGCTAGTACAAAATACTGACTGTAAATGTAGAATACACAGTGCACTGCTGGGTGCCTGGATCAGGTTTATGGCACTTCTCTTGGCTCTATTTGAAAGCTACTGACCAGGGCTGTCTGCTTGCACAAACACTATACGAATGGACTGGGATATTATTGCCGAGGGGACTGGCTTGACAGCACTTGAGAGATTAAGTTTGCCATTTTCAGCAAAATGAACATGGCAGCCTGTGTTTTCAGGAGGTGGTGTGGGAGGTGGGTGGTTGAAACCCACAGTACCAAGAGACTGTTGAAAGGCAGAATATGATTTTTATTATTTATTTTTTTAAATCTTCCTGAAATGCCACTGTTGTTATCTTTCTATACATTTTTCTGTTCAGTATTTCCGGGTCAAGAAACAGAATCACATTGGATTTGTTTTTGTAGTTAATTCATTAATAGTTTGAAATAGTGTTGTCCCAAGTGACTAACTCATAGAACAAGCTCACAATGAATGTCTGATGATCTAGGATCAGTTTGCTCGCCTTAGAACTTGAACTCAGCCGTCTTGTGTAAAATACCGATGATGTGAGTTTGTGGGCAGAATTTGTCATCTCTTCTTTCACGCTTGGACAACAGCGCCTTTTCTGCCCCCTGTCCCAAGGGTCTTCACTCTGGCCACATGGAACATATTGTTTTTTAAGCCTTTTCAGATTCAGTATTGACTGAGCTTGCCTTGCTCTCGATGTTGTTTTTAATGATCACATAGGAGGGCTGGGACATATCTGCTGAGCCAGGTTTTAATTAAGTAAGACGTTGGTTATACCGATCAATATCATTGATGAATTTAGACTGCGCACGCTGGCAAGTGGAGGAGCCGGTCGGTCAGTCAGTCAGCGGACGCGTGGCTTCTCCCTCTGTCCGGGCACGACGTGACAGGGAGGGGTAGCTGCTATGCCATCGCACTACATCAAAGCCTTATCTTTCCTACACACCCCTCCCTCTCTGTAGACAGCGCCATTACAAGATGAGATCTTCTCCTTCCCGAGCAGATCGAGGTGCCTCAGTCTCGCCGAACAGCCTCCCAAAGGGCAGATTTAGTTACAGATACAGGATGAATTTTTTTGAGAAAAAAAAAAACACTATATGTGAGGTGTGATGTTGTCATTAAGGTTTCTCGCACTGGATATAAGGCAATACACTCATCATGCTGAACGTGCTCACGCTTATCCTCAGAATACATAGTTACATTGGAATCACCGCCGAATCAAGCCGATTTTCCAAAGGTGCATTCAAAAGGAAGACACTGATATTGTGGAGGAACACACTGAAAGATAGGACGCTGAATCTGAATTTGTTTTTAAGGATGATCATAGACCTCTCCACGTGAGGTTGTGGGTAAATGTTCTGTATTTTTATTTAATTGTTTTACAAAATAAAACCTTAGAATGCAATGAACAACAGAAATGGTCTGTTACGATGGCATTAAAATTCAGCCAGTGGCAGATAGGTGATTGATATGCATTGACTAGTCGGGCAGCTTTTAAAAGATAAATCTACTTATTTAATGTCACAAAGTGTTACAGGCTTTTTTTGGGTTAATTATTGTATCGCGACTAAAGATGGGTAGTGCTGGTATATGGAGAAAATGAATGTATGAAGTGAAAATTAATCTATTTTTGCTTCCAAAGAAATTGATTAAAACCATATTTTGTCAATAATAGCTTTTAGAAAGAATATTTATGTGAATAGATAGGATCGTTGAATCTGAATAACATGTTTCTGTAAAAACGCATTAGTAGTCCTGTTCCCATTATTTGGGGGGAAAAAAACTGTTGTGACAAATTAACTTCCAATTTAAGTGATTTCACGACGTGAGGTGAAAATGTTATGGCTTGCCGCAAAGCTGAGCAGGGGTGATAGCAAATATTATTAAATTGGAAATGACTGTGCTGTGTTGACTTTCCAAAAACACTTAACCGTTTGCTCATTCTTTGCTCACATTACGGGAACCCAGAATACATTTTGGGGAATTTTCCAGAAAAAACTGAAACTGGATTTGACAAAACATTTCATACTTGAGTAGCGAATATTGCTGTTGTGAATGATCAGCTGGCTAACATAGTAAATGATTGCATTTTTATTACATACAGTCAAGCCGGAAAGTCTGCACACCCCTTTCACCTTCTCCAAGTTTTATTACGTTACAGACATATTCTACAATAGATTGAATACTCAAATGAGTACTCAAAAAAAGTATTAATCTTACTTACGTGAACGTGCATTCCATGACAGTCAGAAGTTAGCATTGCATATTATTCTAAGCTAAAAGTGTTCAGATGGGCATACCTTGGACAAGATCAAGCAAATTGCCCTTATAAAGCCCATCAAACACTTTCCTGGGATTTCATGTTTTATCAATAAGACTGGCAGTCGTTGAAACAGATTATGTTACTAGCCTAAGTAAGAAACATGAATCTTATTAGAGATATTAATTATTGCAATGAAATGCAAATAAAATTTCATGCACAACCACACACAGGCACACACATATGCACAAATACACACATTCACACCTGAGTTTAGTATTGGAACATTGATGGGCAGGTCTATTAAAAGTCTTAGTCAATGGTTTGGTTCTCATATAGAGTAACCTTTGCTTTTGACAGGTTCAGTAATGAGGTTTTCAGGCACACACTGCTGTTTCTGCTGAAGAATTAAATGCAAAATGGTTCGGCTGCCACAGTCATGACAGAACCTACCTACAGGGGGTTCAACAACTTTGGTAATAAAGCATTACAAAGACTGAAACTACCGAAATGTTAACCTGGGTCTTTCGATTATGTGAATATCACAGCATACATTAGCATATAGCATACAGCACACTGTTACGTCTTCACATACCATGCACACAGATATAGAACCAAATGAATAGTGAGCTGTGTTAAATTATTGTTAGATAATTAACTGATCATGCAATGTAAAAATGTTATAATAGAGCTGACATAAGATAAGGTGTTATGTATTAGATAGTTTATTATGTTTAGATGCATACTACCCTTTCTGATTGTAACTCAATCAACGCTCAGTGTCAATGAGTTTCACCACATAATTGAACAAGTTAGCTTAGACTAGTCTGTTGAGGGGTATTTGTGTGTGTGTGTATATATATATATATCTGTATATATATATATATACACAGATCAGCCACAACGTTAAAACAACTGACAGGTGAAGTGAATAACATTGATTATCTTGTTGTTATTTTGGTTCTGTACTCTAGCACTTTGAGTTGGAAAGGATACAATGACAATGAGGTTGAAGTGCAGACTTAATTTGAGGGTATTTTCATCCATATCGGATGAACCGTTTAGAAATTATAGAACGTTTTGTATATAGTCCCCCCCATTTTTGGGCATCAAAAAATATTGGTCAGTTTAACATAATGTAGAATAAAGTAATCATTTCTATGCAGTAGATATGGATGGATCACTTTAAGGGTTGTTTCTCCTGACAAATTTTTCTATTGAACTCGATGGAAAAATAAGTCAGGAGAAGAAACCCTTCAAGTTATCCATCCATATCTACTGTATTTCTGTCAGCAGAGTGATGGTTTCAGGCTTGTTTGATACGTCAGACCCTTGATGACTTAGATCCATTTAGCCAACCATGTGTTCCATACTGTTCCAGTGTAATTTACAGCTTAATCTAATCCCAGCCCCAATTTCCATAGAGATCCATTCAAATGCAGAGGTTATAGTATCGCTTGTACCAGAAAATAAGATATCAAGAGTCTTTTGATATTGTTGGGTCACAGACATCAGGAAGTCATGGCATGCAAAGGATATGTGACAAAATATTTAAAAATATTACTTTATTCTACATTATGTTAAACTGTCCAATGTTTTTTGATGCCCACAAATGGGGGGGACTATGTACAAAATGTTCTATAATTTCTAAACGGTTCATCTGATATGGATGAAATTAAAGACCCTCAAATTAAAGCTGACAATCTGCACTTCAACCTCGTTGTCATTGTATCCTTTCAAACTCAAAGTGCTCGAGTACAAAACCAAAATAACAACGATATAATCAATGTTATTCATTTCACCTGTCAGTGGTTTTAATGTTGTGGCTGATCGGTGTATATAGATGCAGGTATCATTTATAAAACGGTGGCTTTGTTTTTGGTTCATGTGATTGATCTTCATGCGAGTCTCAACCCATATAGGACCGCAATGCGCTGCTATGCATTTATCCTGAATATGCACACACAAAAAAAAAAACAAGAACAAAAAGCTACAGTTTTAATGTCTCAGTGTGGAGCCACGATGAGTAACGCTCCAAAGGACTGCCTTAAACCGAGTGTTGTGCTGCTGTAATCATCTGGGTCACATGACCACGTGATGTGCAAGCTAGCAAAGGGCCTGCCTAGCTCTCTCTTTCTCTCTACACCTGCTTTGTGTCTGTAGCAGTCTCTGGGTAAAAGAAACAGTATGCCCCCTTCTCCTCTTGCCGGCATCAGTGTGATTTGAGGAACAGATCTTGTGTTGGGGCTAAGTCAAGCATGCTGCTTTTTGACCATCTCTAAAACGGTTCTTATTGTCGACCGTGTTTGTGGAAGAGAGGCACCTGAGACCCAGCTCAGCACGGGAGAGCCGGATTGGTTAAAATCAGCCATTTGTGGTCACAGCGTGCCTGCATCAGCTTTCAGGGTTGGTTACAGAGGGATAGATAACCAGGGTGGAGGGAGAGTAGGGGTTTAGAGACGGATAACATGCCCAGAGTTACCCGTGCCAACTATTCACATTCCCCGCTTTGCCTGCCTAATTTCATTAGGGATTTTAGATCATCAAACTACGGTGAAACTGACAGTGCTTTCACACCTGGCGCACCAGTTTGATGCCAATTTTTAAAAAGCTAAGCAATATGCCACTATATGTCACGTAGAAAGGTTTTCTGCTTGAGCACTGCCTGTGATTTGTAATGCTAGATTAATGAAGGAAAAATGTTTAGCTTTACATAGAACTAGATCTGATTTTGAATCTCTCAAATTGAGAAGAAAACACTACGTGAACGTGCGATACAATTCAGAGAAAGCTTTGGGATTTTTTTGCTAATTAATTATTCAGATTATTGCCATCTGCTTTAGCACTGCCTGTGATTTGTAATGCTAGATTAATTAAGGAAAAATGTTTAGCTTTACATAGAACTAGATCTGATTTTGAATCTCTCAAATGTATTAAGTCAAACCAAAGTCACACGCGAAAATTCAAGCAAACTCAATTTATGGAGGATCCCAGTGATAATTGATTTTTTTGGCTGATATATTTGGCTGAATCGTATATTCAGAGCACCTCCAAGCGCTTACCAGCTTTAGCTGACATGAAAATGCCTCTGTCTTTGGTACAGTACTTGGAAAAAGCTTTCTTAGGAAACCCCACTCCCCAGTAAGATCATCTACTCTGCAACTTTACCAAACAGTTGAGTCAGTAAATGCTATTCTGCAGGCGTTTGTCAAGGAAGTATTTTTAACCAAGTCGCACCATGCATATTTAATCGGTGGCATCTGGTGCCTTGATGTTTCTGTTAGAGGCGGTATTTAAAAGGCGCCACCTTTGCGTGTGGCGGGAAGTGTAAATCACAGGTGACTGGAGCTGACAGTTGATGCCGTTGATGTGTGAGACGTGGTGCCCTCTGATTGTGAGCTGCTCTGCAGTGCCGGTTTCCCACGTGACGCCCAGGGATTCTTTGGTGTGAGGAGCAGTGTTTAATTAACACAATTTGATTAGAGCGCCCCTGAGCGGTCCCTCTTAGTGCAGGGTTGCCACGGAAGTGAGCTGCCAGGTGAAGCCTGATAAGGAGGTCGTCCCAGACCTCTTCTATCCCCTCGGAGCTAAAAACTTTTCCATCGTGCAGTGCTAAAAAGGACAGACAAAACAAATGGGAAGGGGAGTAGGCAATAAGGAAATGTCTGAGTTAGACATTTAGATTCAATTCAATTTCTAGAAGGTTCAAATGAAAAACTAAAACAGGTCTTATGGATTGACTGTTAGTTGGCAAGACACATTGAACATTGAACATTGTATGGGCAATTTAAAAGGTTTTTCTGAGTATTTTGACTGAAATGTATCTGTCTTTGAGCCAACATGCTTTTTCTCCTGGCCCTAGAAGGGTCTATAAAAGAGATTGTGGGGGCTGGTTGCCCGAAAGCTGAGGTGATATCAATAGTACTACAATGTAATGATTGTTACAGTAACTGGGGTATAGTCTACTGCTAGCTTAGTTACACCGCAATTGCAAGGTATAGATCTCACCTGCTGCCAACAGCATTTATGTCTCAGAACTAATTTGTGGTTGTACAGGAATTTGTAATTTAGTGAGTTTCTCTATCTTTACACTGCATGGGGTTGTTTTACACTGAGTGAAAGCCCATTCTTTACACTGCATGGGGATGTTTTACACTGAGTGAAAGCCCATTATTTACACTCATGGAGATGTTTTACACTGAGTGAAAGCCCATTCTTTACACTCATGGGGATGTTTTACACTGAGTGAAAGCACATTCTTTACACTCATGGGGATGTTTTACACTGAGTGAAAGCCCATTCTTTACACTCATGAGGATGTTTTACACTGAGTGAAAGCCCATTCTTTACACTCATGGGGATGTTTTACACTGAGTGAAAGCACATTCTTTACACTCATGGGGATGTTTTACACTGAGTGAAAGCCCATTCTTTACACTCATGGGGATGTTTTACACTGAGTGAAAGCACATTCTTTACACTCATGGTAAAGGCAACACGATACGCTAGGGTGGATTTGCAGTGGTCACTTCCATGGTTTGCAATCACAAAGTGTTCTCATAGTTATTAAAACAGTAGGGAGATGCATTTAATGTGATTATTAGTTGTTGCAATTGTAAAAAAAAAAATATATATAATAAATAAATAAAACATTTTAGTGATGAACTAATTAATCATTTATAGTTGACTTTTCTTAAATGTGGAGAAAGTGTTGATTGCTTCCATCAAAAATGTGAAAAGTTGAAGTTCCCACTTGTTTCTGCTGTGTGGTGTTTTTGATACATGTATAGTTGTAAGACAGTTAAGATCAACACAGATCTTCAGCATGATAGACAGGTTGCCTTTTCAGTGTTGGACAAAAATAATAATTTCAAATGACCTTGAATCATTGATTATGTAAGGAGGAAAATGCAGATTTCAGAGATTAAAAAGAGTAGAATAGAATACATCATCATAAGAGAAAAAAAAACAGTCAATCCAGGGAAGACGTGTCTCCCTGTGGAACCTAAATCTAGCTCAGAGGCATTTGCAGGACTGGATATTTATTTTGTCACAAATACATGAGCTCTTGTTTTTGACAAGTAAATTATTTTGTCACCCACTTTTTTTGTTGCAATGGATGTGTTTTGTCATGTTCTCCCGCCTGCTGTAATAGGGCCTATGCAAGTGTCTGTTTTCAGGAAGTTTCCTTCGCTCTGCAGCACAAAAAAACCTTCCTTGCCTTGGTGGACATAGCAAAGCATATCATTGCATGGATGTTGGGATTTATTGTCGTGCGAGAAGCATAGACCAGCTTCACTAGTGTCTGGTGCAGCGTGGCACTCAAGCACAGACAAATGGATTCCAGGCACTTTCATATGTGATGAAACAGTGAAGAAATGAGGACTGTGATTTGTAACTATGTGATGCCAAATTAATGTAATCATGGTAAGATCCACAAATGCTACATATTTCTTGACATTGCAAAAGGAGAAAACCAGAAGCCCATTCAAGAACATACTATTTATTTTTATTCTCAGTATTATTTTATCTGTCTGGTTCAGTCAATAAACTTGGAAATCTCCTGATTTTCTCAACAGGATTTTGTGCAGTTTTCTATCCACTTACTTAGATTAAAATTATATTACATTACATTACAGGCATTTAGCAGACGCTCTTATCCAGAGCGACTTACACAACTTTATTTTATTTATTTATTTTTTTTAAAGCATTTTTTACATATTATCCATTTATACAGCTGAAGCGATTCAGGTTAAGTACCTTGCTCAAGGGTACAACAGCAGTGTCCTACCTGGGACTCGAACCTGCAACCTTTCAGTTACAAGGCCAGTTCTGTAACCATTATACTACACTGCCGCTATATATACTATGTATACTACACTACTATATGTGTAACAAGTGCAACTGCTAAACTGTGATGGGTTTAGTATCGGTGAATCAAATGCGAAGGTAAGGGGGTTCAGAACAAGTCACCCACACAGGTGAGGACCACTAAGGGGGTAAAAACTACTAAAAAATAAAATAAAAAAGGAATAAATTCTAGTAGCTAAACAGCCAAATAATAATCGACCCAGGAAAATAGGGCGAACTCGAAAACATGAGTGAGAGCACAAAACTACGTCTCCTGAGCTCAATACTAGAGCTAACACGGGAAACTAGAAAAGAAAAGAACACTTTCGGCATGTAAAACTAAGACGGCCGGTAGAAGGTGAAACAAAAAAGAAACCACCAAAGAAAAACTGTCTCAGTGAGAACAGCACGGAAAAAATAGCACAGTGAAGCTAACAGGAGGAAAATAATCCTATACCTGAATAATAAAACTAAGAAGCAAGTCCCTCGTGAACATAAAGCAAGTTTAATATCACAAGGTCGCTTGTACCTGGCTATACCTGGCTCAATGTAATACAGAATGACAAAGAAGCACCTGGGAAGCGGAAGTGAAGAGCTTAAATACCCCACAGGCCGTAGCACAAGTGAAAAGAATAATAAGCGAGTTGGATCAAAACCCCTGAACGGAACGCGGAAAAAATCAGATTCTCAACAGGAGGGAAAGGACGGGAACCGCATCGGAAAAGGAAAAAATAACCCACGAACCATGACACTAAACAGTCCAATTAGACTATGATACCTTTTTAATGGAGGTCTTCCTGAAATTAACACACATGTTAGTCAAGGATAGGTACTGAAAATCTTTCTGGAAAAATAGGCTTTTATTTAAATTATGCGATGTTGCCATGAACTATTAAATTTAGTGGCAGAACATTCACATTTCTTTTTAATATCAAATCCAGACACTTTTCAGAATGATCATATATAAAACTGTGTGCTATACACACACTTGGGAGTTCCTGGAAAAATGGGACAGAAAGATAAAACTTCTGCTATCTGCCGTTTTGCAAATTTATGGATTCTTAAGCCACCATCTGTGTGGGCATAAACCATTTTCCGAAATTGCTTCCATAGCATTTACTGCTCACCGCTACCAGTGTCCCAAGGCCTTAGGTACACTGAAGAACAGAAAAAAATATATATTACAAAATTCTGGAATTAATCATTTATAAAACCATTAATTGTGTAAAAATATGTTTTCCTTTTCTATACCGGAAAGCCTCAACTAGAAGTGATGATAATATACTGTCTGATTGCACCAGTGTGAGTTTTATTTGGAAACTTTCTTGTGGCAGGTATTTTAACTAGCCATTTTTAAAATAGTATTTTTTAATAGTAATTATGATAATTTTTTACTAGCTTACTTGCTAGCTATTGCACATGTGTTGCTTGCTTTTATCCACTATATGACAAGCCTATTTTGTGCTTTTGAACCATTAAAATTAATAATGTCTTCAACTCCTCCTCAACTCCTTTTTTTAGTGTATAGTTTTTCCTTGCCACTGTTGCCTTTGGCTTGCTCTTGTGAGGGTTTAGGCTGGGTTTTTCTGTGAAGCGTATTGTGAAAACTAGTTGTGAAATGCGCTATATAAATAAATATTGAATTGATTTGATTTATCTTGAATTGTCAGGCTTAAAATTTGCAGTACATTTTCTACTCTAAGTCCCTCTCTGCAAAAGCATTCATCATGATGCATTTACAACCGTTGTAATTGGATTGGTTTATTTTCAGTGTGGGAATGTAGACATTTCATTTCATTGTGGTCCTCTCATTCATATTCATAAGAACAGCAAGTTATAGTTTGATCTTTTGCAGAGTGCACCTTATGAGACTTACCACATACTTTAAAGAGAGTGTCTGTGAGAAGTGCTCTTTGCATTATGCATCCATTGTTTGCTCAGTAAAGATGTTTATTAAGAAAAGACACAATAGTATGCAAAATATTTGAAAGCTAATGGTAATAAAGCAGCTGTTAGAACTGTTATTAACGGTAAAATCATGCATAACAAGTTTAGAAAGTTACAGTTTTGTATTTATTAGTCTAACATAATGAATTACTGATAAGATTAAGTGTTTTAAGTCTCTTTATAAAATACAAATTTGATATACGCGCTTCTTCACAAGCTTCTCATAGAGTGATGCCCAGAACTGCACACCCCACTCTGAATTCTACGAAGAGAACCCCAAAATGTTTGCTATTACCAGGCTTCATTTCATTAGGAAATTGCACTACTAATGTCTTTATCATGGTCATTTATGTAAATAAGGAAGGCCATAAATCCCAGCACTAATCCCTAATCACTAATCTGTTTGAGATGGCTTCTTTAATTCCTACAGATTTCAGTTTGATAATAAATTGCTTTTGTGGCACTATGACAAATATTCTTTGAAAATCTAAATTTATTATAAGACCAAAACATTCACATACTTGTTGAAGTCAAAAAGACTTGTTAAGCGGAATCGCTGTCTGTAAAAACCATTTTGATTATCCCTTATGACAGTTTGTTTCCACAAATTAGACAAACTTGTCGCCATTTATAGGTTGCAAACCATTACACACGATACAAGTTAAATTAACTTGAGTGTAGTTTTTCTTTCTTTATTTAAAAAAAAAAAAATTTCTTTCTTAAAACTGGTTCAAGAAAAAGAATACATACACAGATTGCACACAGATTTTTTCAGTTTCATAATGAAGTGTGAAGTGACAAGTCTGTGGGATGCCTGGTTATTGCTGCAGCACCACAATGCAAGAGTTGTTTTCTCAGCACTCCTGGCTGCATCCCTGTCTGACCTAGTTTTTAGTTGGAGGACCAAAGTGTCCCTGACCAAAAAGTTTCTGAAAGAAAAGATTTATGAGAGGACATGGCAAATTATAAAACATCTACTGATGCTGACACATTTTCTGTTGTGGTCTGTCTGTCTGTCCTTATATCAGGTCCAGGAGTGGCTGTGCCTGAACTGCCAGATGCAGAGAGCCTTAGGAATGGACATGACGACTCCGCGCTCCAAGAGTCAGCAGCAGATCCACTCTCCTTCTCACCAAGCCAAACCAGAGCCCCAGCTCCAACCCAAACCCCAAGTCCAGCCACAACCCCAGCCCAAACTCCAGCCTCACGCTCAGCCCCAGCCAAAACCCCAACCCCAGCAACAACCCCAGCAACAACCACAACATCAGCGACAAAAACAACCCCAACATCAGCCCCAACAACAACCCCAACATCAGCCCCAACAACAGCCCCAACATCAGCCTCAACAACAGCCACAACAGCACCGGCAACAGCCCCAACAACAGCCCCAACAACAGCCCCAACAACAGCCCCAACATCAGCCCCAACAACAACCCCAACATCAGCCCCAACAACAGCCACAACAGCACCGTCAACAGCCCCAACAACAGCCCCAACAACAGCCCCAACATCAGCCCCAACAACAGCCCCAACAACAGCCACAACAGCACCGTCAACAGCCCCAACAACAGCCCCAACAACAGCCCCAACAACAGCCCCAACAACAGCCCCAACAACAGCCCCAACATCAGCCCCAACAGCACCGTCAACAACCCCAACAACTGCCCCAACAGCAACCCCAACATCAGCTCCAACAGCAGCCCCTTGCCAAAGCTGAACCCCAGACCCAGTC
The DNA here is from genome assembly GCA_022702515.1 of Ilyophis sp. 1 JC-2022. NCBI lineage: Eukaryota > Metazoa > Chordata > Actinopteri > Anguilliformes > Synaphobranchidae > Ilyophis > Ilyophis sp. 1 JC-2022. The sequence continues at coordinate 49,136,383 of CM040402.1, forward strand.
CCACTCGCAGGCCTACCCCCAGTCACAGCCTCAGGCCTACCCGCAATCCCAGCCTTCCCCAGTCCTGCACAGACACGCCGGGACAACTCCTGCCTCTCAGCCAGGGCCACAGGGCAGGCCCACATCTCAGCACATGAGGCCCGACCCCCAAGCCTATCGGGGGCCTGCCAGTCAGGCACAGCCCCCGGGGAGGCAGGATCCCACGGCCAGAGGTGCGCAGCCCGGGACTGGACCAATCCAGGGAATAGCTAAGGCACCGTCCCAGCCCGACCTGTCTCGCTCCTCTCCCATGCACCAGCCTAGCCGCCAGGACCAGATCCGCAGTGCTGGGAGCTCCCCCGCCAGGCAGCCAGCGCCTCCCCAGGAGCAGCCGCAGGTTGGCCTGACCAAGCTGTTTGGTTTCGGGGCGTCACTGTTAAACCAGGCCAGCACGCTCATGTCGGTGGACCCCGTGCAGGGCGCCCAGCCTCAGCAGTCCCCTGCACGGGGAGCCTCCAAAGTGGTTTTCAGTGACGCCAGCTCATCGGCTGGCAAATCCCAAGGCCCTGCTACTGCGCCCGGGGCCGTCCCGGGCAAGCCGGGGGGAGCCCCGTTCCACACGGGGCCCCACGCTCCGCCTCAGCAGCAGCCCGCGCACGGTCAGCAGCCGCCACACAAGCAGCAACAGCCTCAGCAGGCCAGGCGTGAACCCGCTCACAAGCCCCCTGAGCCCCAGAAGCCCAAGGTCAACTGTCCGCTGTGCAAGACCGAGCTGAACATCGGCAGCACACAGCCCGCCAACTACAACTCCTGCACGCAGTGCCACACCCAGGTCTGCAACCTGTGCGGATTCAACCCCACGCCCCACCTGGTTGAGGTAAGAGCATTTTAATCCCCCTCCCCTCGAAGTTGGCAGACGCTTCCTGCCAGGCACAGGAGCAAACACTAGGTTCCAGGTAGTCAAGAGTGGCCAGTTTCACTTCATTCCTGAGCCTCTTGTCCCAGCATTCATGGCGATGGTTCTGTTTTCGTTAAGGATGTGCAATGCCACTCTGTTATTCACAGCGATTGAACTCAACGCAGGCTTGTCAGGTTGCAAGCTGAAGAAATTCCACGGTACTGCTAATTATTTTTTTCAATTGATGAAAAACATTTTGTTTTCGTGAATGCCGCCTCGAGAGTCCTTGTTTCAAAGCTCAGTTGTTGTGCCATTACTTTAGCTAGAACTGTAACAACCAGAAAACACATTTCAATTTCAATCAGACGTTTCAATTTATGTTCAGCAGAGTCGTTCCTTAAACTGATAACATGTCTCTCTCGAACCAGGAACATTACAGCATGTAAATTCAAGGCAGAAATAAAAGGCAAAAAATACCTTTTTCCCCTCGCTGTCATTTTCTGAAGATGGAGGCACAGTCCTGGAAAACATTCTGTATATTAATGAACTCTGCAAAAATGATGCTGTGTGGAGCAGCAGTGATAAATAATAAACATAACAGGCTGGCAGACAGGTCCAGGAGATATGATGCTGACTACTGTGACGTATCTTTGGCATTTTGGTTGGGGTATGTATAAGTACTGTACCCCTGAAACATTAAAGGTGTGCCAATATAAGTGAGGTCTGTGCTCCATATGGGCTCTGACTTCTACTTGTTTAAAGACAGGACATGCTTGCAACAAGCACACAAAAAATGTAATTATAATAAACCCCAATTACAGAATCAAAGTTAGAGGAGGTGGGGGAGGGGCATGCTGAAAAATAATCAACATATTCAAAATATTATTATTAAATATTTACCTACTATATTTACTGGAACTAAAGGAACTAAAGATTAAGATTGGGCTTAAGACTGAACATTGGGTTTATGGTGTTTCTCTGTGTACACTTTTCTGTTTTTCTATCTGCACTGTGTGGCAGCTATTTATCCAGTGTGTGGGATGTGTTTGTGCTGTGTGTGTGTGTGTTAAGGGTGTGTGGGTGTCTATTTGTCTGTACTGTGCATATATACACAATGTAGAAGTTGTGTTTCTGTTGTGTGTTTGTGTCTAACATGCTTGGATATGTATTGTGTGTGTGCGTGTACGTATCTGTTTGTGTGTGTGTGTGTGTGCATGTGTGCGTGCGTGTTTGTGTTATTTTGGTGTGTGTGTGTGCATGTACATATGTATCTGTTCTGTAATTTGTGTGTGTGTGTGCGTGTGTGTGTGTCTGTGTGCGTGTGTGTCTGTGTGTGTGTGTCTGTGTGCGCGTGCATGTGTGTGTGTGCGCGTGCGTGCGTATGTCTGTGTGCGTCTGTGTGTGTGCGCATGCATGCCTGTGTATGTATGTATGTGTGTATGTATGTATGTGTGTGCGTGCGTGCGTGCGTGCGTGCGTGCGTGCGCGTGCGTGTGTGTGTGCGCGCGTGTGTGTGTGTGTGTGTGTGTGTGTGTGTGCGTGTGTGTGTGTGTGTGTGTGTGTGCGCATGCGCGTGCGGGGCTGAGCGCTGAGCTGGCAGAGCCTGGGCAGAGGGAGATAAGAACCTCAGCTCAGCCACAGATACTCTGCAATGTTCCCGTCACGCTGAGGTAAAAATAACCAACACAGGCATCTAATGGGATCTCGCCCAGAGAAAGCGAAAAGGCCAGAGAGAGGAAGGAGCATTTGGGGTGCCGCATCAGTTCAATATAAACCTCATTCACTTTAGCTCTCTGCTAATTGTGCATGTTACATGTGACTTACAGGAAACACTAATGTGCAGCTAGTATCATAAAAGAAAAAATGTCGCTCTGCATCAGGAAAGAATTTTCACTGTACTGGTTATTGTTAATTTGCATATTAGACACCCGTTTCCTTGGCGACTTATAATTCTTGCACTTGGCTCATTTTGTTCACAGCTGAATGTTTAGAGATGGAGGAGAAGCACTTTACCGAAGTGTTTGACAGCTGCGTCTTACCTGGGATTCAAACTGCCCGTGAACTGCAGTAAATTGCACCACAGGGTGTGTTCTGCCACACATCATGGCCATCAAATTTTTCTGACACGTGCCGTGCCAATCCTCTCCCTCATCCCTGTTGAAACAGAGAGCCATTAATTGGCCTTGTATTAATAATTAGATTAACAAGCCTCTCCTCGATTGCCTGATGAATGAATACATTTGCCTCTGATGAGTCAGCCTTAGTCAGAGATTGCGTGCAGCAGTAAATCTGATATTGTGATGTGCGGAGTAACACCTCACAGAGTGGGCATACTCTGCCACACTGGCCCCAGCAAATAGCAGCCCTGCTTTCACCTGTCATTTAAATACAGCAGAAAAGTCACAGCGTGGTACACCACTCTGCGATGAGACAGGTACCGTCGCTTTTGCGTGTGCTGATCACGTGTGTAACGTGTATAAATGATTCATAAAAAAAATAAATCTAATTTAAATACCTTTGGGCTTTTTCCCCTCTCAGCAGTCCTCGGGGCGAGACTGAACGTGCGCTTGGAGATGCCAGCGAAGGGAACGCCGCTCGCACCGTTCTCCTGAGCCTCGCACTAAATCAGAATTAAGACATAGTAAATGCAGCGCACTTCCGTGCAGCGTTGGCCTTGAAAGAAGCGTGAGAATACCACAAAGACACCGCCGTACACCTCTCCCTCTGGTCCCTGGGGGCCTATTGACCTGCGCAGCAGCAGCTGGAAACGTAATGCATTCCTCTCCCATGACGGCAAGAGAGCCGGGCTTGCTTTATGTCCCATTATCTGAACGAGATCTGTCTCAGGTCTGGAGATCTGGTGAAATGAGTTATGCTTGGGGCTCTTCAGTTGTGACCCTGTGTAATATTCTTCTGGGAAAAAAACGGGCGGTGGAGCTAGGACAGCCAACCAGGAGGAACAGGTGAAATGAAAAAAGCTAGGAGGTAGATTTTACACAAGCCGCTGTACTCACACATACTGTGGGTTTTGCATGTTGCAGTACTAGTAATGAAACAATTTCCCATGCAGGGAAAGAAAGCAGGAACCTGTGTCTCGGGGACGTAGGTGAACAGTGGAAAGAATGGCGTTTCTGTACAGTGAACCCAAATGCCAGCTGTAATGGCGTGAGGTCAGTTTGGCTGCATCCTGCAGTGTAATCATGCCATGTGTGGATGGGACACTGAATTCTGCACTTTGGTTGGTGCAGTGTGGCGTTCATTTGAAACGGTCACTAAAGTGCTGATGTTTGACCTTTATGAGCTTGAAACAGGTCAGTCTTTGTCCATTGCTGCCGAAAATAACAGTGGCATTCAAGGCAAAATCTCATTTTTTTTTTTTTTTTTTTTGCAATCAGACTTCAGAGATGTATGATTATGCAAATCAAGCAAAAATGAATTCTGGCAGTAATAGCAGCCTTTCATTAAGTATGCTTAGGTTTTTGAGGGAATTGTTAGTCTCACTGTCAGGCCAGCTGCTCAAGTGATGTTAAAATGGAAGAGAGGATATTGTGCTATAATTTGTCAGCCAAATATAGCTATTCTACCACCTGTATGAATGTGACAAATGAGTTCTGTAGTGTACAAAACTTTCGGAATAATATCTCTCGGCTTGGTTGCTTTTTAAAAGTATTCTGCATCAATCTTGGTTTTCTTTGCTGGTCGTTCTTCACCCTCAGTTGTTTAAAATTCTGTTCCCACTCCAGAATCATTTAGATCTCTGTTTTATGACAGCTTGCCATGGTTTAAAATGTTCACTTCCAACTCCTTGAGGCTGCGGCAGCTTGAAGTGGCTCTTTGCGATTTGTTCTAAAAGCCAGGTGTAGCCCACACGGCTTTTAGTGTTTCCATTCTGATACATTTGGCCTTATGCTAGTAATGCATCACCCTTCAGTCCACACCTTCAGTTTAATATCCCCTTTCTTCCTACAACAGAATGCACCGCTACACTTAATAGTTTGTTTTTTTTGCTTTTAGCAGCGAACATTACTCCACAGCCCATGCATCCTGAGAATATAATAGGTCTACACATTCCAGTGTCTGCCAGCAGTTCTGTTTTATGTACCTTACTGAATATGACATGCTGACATCCTCTTTCTCCTTATCATTTTTAAAAATACACTTCTTTCTTTTCTTTTTTACATACATTCATTTGTTGTAAATCAGCCTCATGGGAGTTTAAGGAAGTGCGTTACGATGTACAGTACATTAGAGGCAGCCTATAGTCAGATGCTTGGGAATACGGTGCGCGGTTTCGAATGACTAGTCTGATTCTGCAGTGACAAAAATAAAATCCAAGGCAGTCTCCTGTCTCCCCCCAGCAGCGGAGCGGAGAGCTGTGAAGGCACGCGGTGTAGGGTGAAGAAAGGTAGAACGAGAAAACGAGAAGAGAGGCTGAGGAAGGAGAAAAACAGAGGAGTGTATGTGGAGCCCTTCCTTATGTTGGAATTGGGGAAAAACAAATGAGAAAAATGAGAATGTACACATCAGTGCAACATGTGAGCACAGTCAAATACTCATAGCATAACAGCCGCCTCTACCGTTGCAAAGAATGTTTTGTAAAGGGATGGTAGTATTTTAGTGAAAGGGGGTGAAGCTTCTTCTTCTGAGAAAGTAATGTGTGCGTATTTTTCATGTTGGTTGTTGAAGACACAGTAGTCACGAGAAAATGTCATGATCATTTACAGAGAATGCCTCTCTGTGTTGGTCGTGGTGTAGGGTTGTGGGGCATTTCCATTGAGAAATCTCCACTGTAATAACAGCATCTGGAAGAGATTGTTTGTGTGCCAAAACCAGTGCCAGTGCCATGGGCATAATATAGCCGGAGATAAGTGGTGCCTGGCACAGGCTGTATGAGAGGCAATTAGGCATCTAAGACCTTCCCCATGTTGCCCTGGTTCACTGACCTGATGCCAAAAGGGATCATTTGCCAAAGGGTGACTTAAAGAGTATGAGCGCATGGTGAAAAGGGATTAAAAGAAGCTGTATTTTTTATTATTTATTATTAGAGTCCACTTCCGTGCCAGGACTGAGGTTTGCAGTTTAATTGCTTAATTAGTGGCAAGTAAAAATGAGTATGCTTATTAAAGCAGTAAATTAAAGGCTCAGAGGTTACAGAGGCGTGGACCCATAGCGAATATGTTTGCACTGCTTCCGTCACCAATTAAGGCTCTTGAGCAAGTTAGGGTGAACTTGCACTTAGAAATTCTATCCTTGAACAAGCACGGATACATCTTCTTCTTGACCTTGATCCTCCTGCAATTGGCTCAGCCTTTATCCTGACCTATTGCCATCTTGTTTATCCCTGCAGGGGAACTCCAGGGTTTCCTCTAATTAATTGTATTAACCTTTCTACTTTGGAGGCTTTGTACTGCGGGGGATTTTCAGTGGGAACTGTCAATCAGTCAGTCAGTCAGTCATTCACTTGTCAGCTCTGCTTCCGACCGGCCTTGACAGGCCTTGGTTTCAGCATGGATAGAGACGGTCAATCATACCAGGGGAAATCATGTGATTCGGGACAAGTGGCTTAATGAGGGTGCACTGCTGTGCAAGAAGTACTCAGTGTTGAAACACCTGGGGAGACACGTTTGTCCCTCATGATAGGTCCTTAATAGCCGTCTCCATTTTGGAACACACCTGTGGTGGCTTGGGGATGAGGCTGTGCAGTACAGCTGTCATATCTCCAACGGCTTATCCTTGGGCATGTGTGTGTGCAAATAAAACCTATTTCAGTTTGAATTGGACATAGTATAAATATGCCTCAGCATTGCCAGTGAGGGAGGGATTCAGTTGGCAGAGTAACCCATGCCTCATCATGCAATAGCAGCAATTTTTTTCCGGTAGTCTGCCTGTATCAGCTCGATTTTAAAGACACAAGCAACACAAATCCAGAAATTGTATTAGGAGCGGATATCATACCCTACTTCCCCCCTCAGGGTGTGTGTCACAAGAGAATGAAAAGCACTGTCAGTATAAGGATAGCTGTAAATATGAAAGAAAATATATTTTCTCATTGATTAAAGGTAATCGTCGTGCCTGGGGAGGCATAGTTCACTCTGGGTGCTGTTTCAATGGACTGCACTGTATCAGATTTACCTCTGCATCCCTTTTAATCTATGAGCTAGAAAATCAGCAAGCCAGGCACACTGCACACATTCTCAGCTTTGCACAGGCAGAAGGCCGTGCGTTCCGGCCAGTGAGAACAGTCACTCGCTGAGTGTGACTCTGACTGCCAGGCCCAGTGAATCAGCAGAGCTCGAGTGTGATTCACAGCTGTGTATTCCTCCCGCTGTAGTCCTTTTCAGCCTTCCTGTACTCCTGCCCAGTTTCGTGATATTCGTCAATGCTCTTTTATGTCAGTTTGAGATTGAATATTGAATTGGACACAGCTTTTTTTCAGCAAAAAATTGAAAAAGTTCAATATTTTTTGTCACTCATTTCAGAAAGTGAAACTCATATTATATTGATTCATTACACAGAGTGAAATATTTCAAGCCTTTATTTCTTGTAATTTTGATGATTATGGCTTACAGCTAATGAAACCCAAAATTCAGTGTCTCAGAAAATTTGAATATTTTACTTTAACATATTTTTAAAGTATCATATTTAATATTTGGTCGCATATCCTTTGCATGCTGTTACTTCCTGAAGTCTGTGACCAATCAACATCAAAAACTCTCGATATCTTATTTTCAGGTACTGTTACAAGCGATACTATAACCCCTCTGCATTTGAACTGATCTCTATGGGAATTGGGGGGTGAGACTAGATTCAGCTGTAAATTACACTGGTACAATATGGAACACATGGTTGGCTAAATGGCTGTAAGTCATCAAGGGTCTGAGCTATCGAACGAGCCCCAAACCATCACTCTGTTGCCAGATATGGAGTAGATGTGGATGGATCACTGCAAGGGTTATTTCTCCTGACTCATTTTCCTATAGAACTCTATGGGGAAAAAAGTCAGGAGAAACAACCCTTAAAGGGATCATCCTCATCTACTCCATATCTGGCCGCAGAGTGATGCTTTGGAGCTCGTTTGATACCTTAGAATCCACATAGCCTGAAGAGATGCACTTGTTGCCCTCTCTTGTTCAGTTAAAGTTCGGTTAATAATTCTGCTGGCATGGGAATATCCAGCTATCAAGGTGGCAATTTTTCTGCGACGGGCATCTGACTGCTCAGGGTATGACTCTTTGAAAGTTGCATGCCTTGTGGAATGGTGACGCCTAAGATTGTATTCTTTTGCAACGGCGACCGTTTCATTGCAAATGAGGCATACGGGTTTAGCGTTACTGAAAGTCGGCAAAATGAATGCGTACTTATCAGTCCACTCTTCATTAAAGCTGCGGTTTTCCACGTCAACTTTCCGCTTTAGGCACTTCGAGAGTGACATTTTTGCTTGCCTGACAAACAATTCAAAAGGCTTTTCTTCCTGCTTCCTGCAAGCGTTTTCCACCAATCAGGACACTGCATAATAGCGTCAAAACCCATCAAAATCCTGCCAATCAGGACTGCATTCTGCAATTACGTTTAACCATCACTCCTCAGTGAACTGCCTCCCTGGCGGAGGTCTGAGAGAATTTTCTAGTTAAGATAGTTATCATTATGGATTTCCCATGTTTTTAGGAGTCTGTTCACACTGATATAGGCTAATAAAAATAACATTAATTTTGTAAGAAAGTTAAAAATATTAAACAATAATAGGCAAATTAGGCCTAAATATTTTATTTATTTATTTATTTGAAAGTCCGGCCCCCACAGTGCTTGCTTAGAAAAAATCTGGCCCTTGGACAAATGTAGTTGATGACCCCTGCCTTAGACCCTTGATGACGTACAGCCATTTCGCCAGTCATGTGTTCCATACTGTACCAGCATAATTTACAGCTGAATCTAGTCTTACCCCCCTCAGTTCAAATGCAGAGAGGTTATAGTATCGCTTGTAACAGTACCTGAAAATAAGATATTGAGAGTCTTTTGATGTTGATTGGTCACAGACTTCAGGAAGTAACAGCATGCAAATATTAAAATATTAGCACCAAATATTAAATATGATACTTTAAAAATATGTTAAAGCAAATTATTCTAATTTTCTGAGACACTGAATTTTGGTTTTCATTAGCTGTAAGCCATAATCATCAAAATTACAAGAAATAAAGGCTTGAAATATTTCACTCTATGTGTAATGAATCTATATAATATATGAGTTTCACTTTCTGAAATGAGTGACAAAAAATATTGAACTTTTTCACGATATTCTAATTTTTTGAGCTGCACCTGTAGAGCGTAGTGCTGTTTTTTTAATGATTTTATCATTTGCCCATTTTTTTTTTCACAAGACATGCATTTTTTGCAATTAAAGTTGTAAGATGCAGTGGCTAAGACTGTATAGGACAGTATTCTTATTCATGCAGTTTTACAATGTATAGAGCTTGTTTACTAGGATTCGACCCACTTTGAACCAGCATTTACAAGAATTTACCCATTTAAGTCACATGACCCTATACATATCATAATCCTTGCATCTACCCAAGTAATTGTTCATCTTATTGCCAAGCATAAACAATCATTTATTTTGATAAATATTAATATTATGTTATTGTGCTATTTTTCACTATGTAAATGTATCTGCCATTAAATATTCCTAGGAATAGTCTACATTGTACAAGCAGCCTATACATTTAATTGACTGTTATTTCCAAATGACTTTAGGGTATATTGATTTGTTCTTTATTAACCCCACTTCAGTAAAATACTGGATGCTTAATAATTTTGTGCAATAATCCAGATATTATTTACATGCCAACTAACCTGGACTTGAAACAAAAGTCAACTCAACTGACAAAAAATAAAAATGATTTCACATATTATTTTCTTTACCACCATCCCTTTTGACCAAATGATTAGTTGGGTTATAAACTAGAACTGATAAAATATTAGAGTTTAGAACTAAAGTTAATTCCAATATTTTCCATGTTTTGATGCACCATCCCACTCCGTGATCTACAAACACAGCCTACTTCCCTACTATAGAACTGAATGATGTTGTTAACATATCACTGACACTTTGATGCCATTCATCTCTCGCTTATTTATCCTAAAAATATTCCACCGTTATTTTTCATCAAACAGGCATCGTTTTTCACCCTTTTAAAATTATTTTTGTTCACAGTTCATTAATCTGGCATTAAATTACTTTTAGAGAAGTAGGCGTTAGCTACAGATCAGTAATCTGGGAGCGGGGTAAACGGTTAGTTTGAGAACCCAAATGGCTTGGGTGTCTTGCAAAGGATTGAATCTGACTTTTTGACTCTGAGAAGATACGCTGAGATATACTGCAGATGAGACTTTGTGAATACAGCCCACAAAAAATATGAATATGAAAAAGCTGCTTATCAATAATTCATCATGTAATGTGAGAAAAATAGACATAGATGAGGCAAAGATTTCAGCGTTTCCTCTGTGTTGGCCCATGTCTCTCTCCGTAGTTTTTTCTCTTTCTGATGTTGGTGCTCATTCTCTATAAGGGCTGTTCTGAGGCTGGGCTGAGACATGATGGGTGGGTGTGGTTTTCTCCTCTACCGTTTGACGAGAGCATTGCTAACCTCTGCTCCATATGAGCCGGCCATGCCTGTTAGCTCCACAGCCCTTAGCCTTTTTTTGTCCTGAATAGTAAGGGTGCTGCTTCTCCACTAACCAGAGGCAATATTACTTAGTGGAAATGTACTTTTGGTCCTGAGATTACTTTTTTCACTTTATTTTTGGAATGCACTGATGCCGTTATGCAACACTTTGCCATTCCTAATTTAAATTGCTACAGCTCTTCAGTTTTAAGACAAAATATGTGGTCATGAATGTTTTAAAAAAGCAGTATTTTTGGCACTTACTGTAAGCGTTCATTGCCAGTCTTGAGGTGGAAGCGCTGATTTTGGATAACTTGTTTTATCTTCTACGGTCCACGGTTGAAGATACTGTTATGCTGTAGTAAGCCATGATTGGTTTACTTTTGAGGTGGTCAATATTCAGGTCACATACACGCATAGTAGCACAATCTCCTGACTCTGCAAGTGTGCAAAAACCAAAATTCTAAGTTTAAGTTATGGTTAAATAAATAAGAATAAAATAAGAATACTGTACACATGCACAGTAATAAAGAAATGATCCTCTCTCTATATATTTTCCATAGCCATTGAGGTCCAGATTAATGTAAAAACTACTGAGAAGGTACAGAACTGTACCTCATTTTCTCCCTCCCCTGAATGCTTGTGTTGCGCTAGCTGCTTCTCCCAGACGTACAAGGTGTGAGTTTCTGGAAATAGGAAATAAATATTCTTAGTTTTTTAAGACACGAAACAAGACGTACCACTGTCGTATACATGCTGAGGCAAGACAGACTAAGTAAGGGAGTGGAGAAAGTAAAATAACTGTGAAAAGAGAGTCAAAGTGGGAGCGAGCAATAAATCATGGCTTTGCTGATAAAAATAGAGTTGCTCAGGGTAATTGGTGACGGGTTGGTATATCTGAGGATTCTCTTTTGTTCATCAAGCGCGCGGTGCAGTACATCGTGTTGCACAGACTTATTTAATCATTGTCCAAGGTACAGTTATGCAGCCCCAATTTGTGAAATTAACAACATTCCCCTTTGTTGCCTTTTCTCTGTTGTGTTATTGATTTTGGAATGGTAGTGGGCACATCTCTAATAATATTTCTGCAGCCCAATCAATATTTCTTTATAGTTTCTATTTTTAATCTACCATAGCTGAATTCAAAATCAATGGCATTGTAACGTTAAACCAGGTCCAAAGGTCGGTCTGTTACCCTCCATGTCCGTCTACCCCCCCCCCCCCCCCTTTTCTCTCTCATATAATATAAACACACCATGAACTTCAAACTTTTTTTTAAACTACATGCTGTTAATCAAATCAATATGCTTGTTTAGGAGTTGGATTGAATAACAATTGCACAATTATTGAAAACACCTGTCGTTGTCATTTAGTTCATGATAAGGTGAGAATAGGAACATCAATGGATAGCGCAATGAAGGCAACAGAGACAGACACTGATTTAACAGTTGAAATGTGTTATCACACCACACAAAAATAAATCACAAAATGGTGTCATTAAACAGAACGTCTCCAGAAAACTGGTTTCAACTCACACCCTTATCTCCATGTTCTCTGTGAAGTCCACTCACTGTTTGCAGTTTCTTCTCTGCACTGACTTGAGTTTCCTGCTTGTGTGTTGATCTAGCCTGAAGCTTGCACTAAGTAGAACCTAAATGAGAATTATGAATATTATAATTAATATTAGGAATTATCAGCTGGCCATACCCAAGTGAGCTGATAATTCCTAATATTCATTATAATTCATCATTGTACTGTGCTATATCTAGTTACAGTTAAGTGTTGAATAAAAAAAGAATATATATATTTTTTTTTTTACAATTAACAAACTTTTTTAAAATTCGCAATTAAGCATTTGACACTGGGGCTCTGTTTGGATTTTTTTGATACTGTACCTGTTCTTCTCGATTCCAGCTCTGTACAATTGCAAACCTCACAGGAAATTCTGAAGAAAAACTATCAAGACAAGAATGCATGGTTTAGTTGTGCCGAACTCAAATGCACATATAATTCTTCTGTATATCAATGTTTTATCTCCATATTATAGAAACGTTTATCAGCGAACAGAGTTGAAGCTCAAAATAATCTCTCATCAAGTTAATCTATATATCTAAAATCTAAAATCTAAAATATATAAATGTGCATTGAAAGGTAGATGGTACTTGCATAGCTGACTGGAGGGTATACTTACAGTATACCATAACAAAATTGTGTTTAAAAGAGATGCTTTCTTTAGATAATTAAATTAATGTCCTTTTTATAAAGCAAGTTGCATACCTTCAAGTTTATGTTGCATTAGCCTACACTGGCTGAGTCGTATATTATATATTAATAGAGCAAACACAGGACCCTGATACACAGCTCTTACAGTTTTACATATTTCATGGAAATTCTGCTCAAATCCTAGGAAATCCAGAAAATCTGAGGCCGAGCAGCAGTATCCTCCCCAGGCCGTTGCACCTATATAGTTAATATCATGGTCAAAAACAAGAACTGCTTTGATAGGGGTAATTACTATCCCACAATGCAACTGAGATTGTTTCGTTTCATTTTAAATTAGTGCTGAAATCTTTGTAAGCAATATTGCAGACCCCAGTCGAAAGCTGTTTTCTCCTCTGCAAAATGTGTGAACCCAAAGTGCATGTTAGTTCATTTATGAACTAATGAAGTATTTATATTTACACGTATTTATATTCTATGTCTGTCAAAGATGCATCTTACATTCTTGGCACGTATTTAAATGTTTGCTGCGAGCACGCAAATGCAAACACACTCGCTTGCGTGCACACATAACCGTACATAAATAAAATATTTAAGTCTGGGTTTCTCTGCACATGACTGTTACAACATGCAAGGTCACCACTGTAAGTTGCTGCATGATTTAACAATACATACCAATGTGTGCCCCCACCCATCCATGATTTATGGAGATGAATAATTAATTGAAAACATCTCTGTGTATATTTATTGAAATGGGAAGCCTGCTGAAGTGAGATGAGACAGGTGCCGGACATGTCTAAATGTGCCAGGTTATCAGCGCGGCACCGGGCGTGGCATCGGAACGCCGCCCCGTTCGCAGACGACGGTGTTTATAAATAGCTGAGGTGAAGGGGGTGGTGGGGCGGGGCGCAATGACGTACAGGTGACCCAGGCAGTGTGAGCTAAGAGCAGATGGCAGTCTAATAATGTACGAACATGAACATGATCATTCCTGCTTTGTTTTCATTCTCTGGTTTCCACAACCCCCCACTCCTCCAGCTCCGCCTCCTTTCTTCTGATTGGTGTTTCTTCATGAAAAAGCTCCTGCCTCTCGCTCCCTCTCCTCTGGTTGCTCATAGAAGCGCTGCCAGGAATTTGTGTTATGGAAAGGTGCTTTGAGCCAGGGGCGATGAGAAATGGTGCTTCTGCAGAGAGAAGCGAGAATCTAGACTGGCCTGAAGGAGAGGGGGTGACAAGGTTTCCATGCACATGCGAATATTTTAGTGTGTCGCTTTTGCAGAATGCTATTATTCGGCTGTCTGGCTTCTGTCCCCACGCATTCATTGTGTTGCTTTCTGCCACAGTCATACTGCATCTGAAACTATGACATACTTACTTAATGGGCTTTCCACAGTTATAATTAGCAGAAATCGTCTATATGGTTTATGACCAAACATATAAACTCGACTGAATCTAGTAACAGCTGAGTCTAGTAACACTATTGGCCCCTATCATAATGAAAGTGAAATTATCAAAATTATGAAAAACATAACCATAGTTTCAGGTCACAGTGTTGTTTTTTATGATTTGATTTTTTACCCTTTAACGATGCTTTGAAACAGACTAGTACACTTGCATTAATTAAATAGGCTCTGAAGTGTTCTTTAAAGGAAAAACTAATATGTAAGAATGCTTTGACATTTTTCACAGGCTCACAGTTTATTCATCTTGTGGAACTTGGCTTCTATGGGTGTCATACGGAAACAGTCACACACTGTAACACTGAGATTGATTAATGACAGGAAAATAATGTGTAGGCAAAGCCTGTTCCAGAAGATATATAGCAGGGTGATGATCTTACAACCACTTTGCAGAGCTTCCCCAACAACAAGAATCAGCCGGTCTAAGAGCGAGCGACAGGCAGCACCTGCTTAGATTGGACTCCTGGTGTCACGAACCAAACACGGGCTGAACCCAAATGCAACGACCAAGAGACAGGGAAACAGAAATGAGGATTTATTAGGAGCTTTGGGGTAGTCCCAAGCTCAACACAAGTTTAACACAATAGTAAAGAGGGTCGAGGATGTAGCGAACTGCTCCAAGCCGGAGCTGGACTTGTACTGGACCGGGAGGCCCACACTGGAACCGGATCACGGGAACGAAGGGTTGTTCCGAACCGGAACTGGACTTGATACGGGAGGTGAGTTCCGAACCGGAACTGGACCGGATCTGGACCGGGAGGTCCAACAGGAACTGGATCACGGGAACGAAGGTTTGTTCCGAACCGGAACTGGACTGGATCAGGAGGTGAGTTCCGAACCGGAACCGGACTGGATCTGGACCGGGAGGTCCAACAGGAACTGGATCACGGGAACGGAGGGTTGTTCCGAACCGGAACTGGACTTGAAACAGGAGGTGGGTTCCGAACCGGAACCGGACTGGATCTGGACCGGGAGGTCCAACAGGAACTGGATCACGGGAACGGGCTCTGGACCGGAGGGTCCAACAGGAACTGGACTGGAGGCAGAGCACCCAACTGCGCAGGCAACGTTAATTAGTAGCAGGGGTACCGCAACACATACAGGGGGACTTGACTGCTACAGGCTGGATAACTACAGAACACTGGTCTTGGAACCAAGGAGGTTAACAGGGAAAAACCCACAACAGAGCTTTCAGTGAAATAGTACCAGAAAACAGGAGACCAGGATACACACGAAGTACGTTAACGAACTGGCGCCGAATAGCAGCCAGCGGGAGGTTTAAGTAGGGGAGTGAAATTGAAAACAATAATGAAAGCGTGAGGAATGTAACCGAGAGTGATTGACTAATTGACTGGTGCGGAATGCATGCAACAAGGGGGAAAGGCGATAGGCTGAGGCTGAACCTGAAGTGGGGGAACAGAGAGAAACAGACGGAAGGGGCACGCCCAGCCTGTAGCGACAGGGAAAACACGGACACAGGGAATCCAACATGACACGGGAGGAAAGGGAAAAACATGGAGAATGGACAGGAAGGGAGCGGAACGTTACACCTGGGGCCACATTGACACAGACAGAAGGAAGCAGCAGAGATATACTTTCACACAGAAGTGTTCCATTCATAAATCGGAGTGATGGACCTGTCTGAAAGATGCTCAACTGCACTGCTTTCTCTGTGGTCATTCAGATCATTAGCTGCTTTGCTAAACCAGACTGAATGTGGGCCCTGGCACTGGTGATTTGCTGATGTTCTCTGTCTTCACCTGGGGAGCATGTGCAGATAGTAGCTTTTCTTTGGAGGCAGAAGCACAGCGGAAAAAAAGGGAAACCCCTCTGTTGTGTCCTTGCTTTCTTGCCTCCAAGACTTTTTGATACAGTGCTGTTTTTTTTCTTTCAGAGTAGTGCCGTGATTGGCTTCTCTCCCTTGATTGCCGGTGCATCGTAGCGGTGGTCATCCGTCTTCTTCTCTCCCATGAGTAATAACGCATGGATTGACTGCTTGGTTTTACTGAGGGGGGTGTGGGTGGCATTCAGATATACCCACGGAAACCGGTCACTCATTTTGCCAGTGACTAAGTCAATAGCAGTGAGTTTCTGATGTTCTGACTGAGAGAGCATGGCCATGTCATCACCAGTCCCTAGCACATGTGTGTGGCCCATGGTGTGTGCATTGTGATGCACGTGCAACTGAGCTGATCACGGAGTCATTGGTGTAGTGTAGCGGTTACAACATTGTGCTCAGGGCACTGATTCTGTCCTTCCTTTCCGTCATTGCTGTCACTTTTTTTGTCACAAAACACAACCAAGCAGTCTGAGTTTTTGCGCAGAATGAAGCTATTAGGTCGACCTCAAGGTCAGATATTACAAAAGAAAATCCATTATTCCATGAACAATATCCCTTTTAAGTTGTAATGGCTCACTGAAGTCAGAACAGGTGCACAATCTCTTCTATTTATAGGCACCCAAGCTTTGAAATGAGCCGTGTCCTTCTCAACCAGTGCCGCCGTTTTTCAAGCCTGATGTTGAAATGTAGTCCTTCCGTGTCCCTTCAGAGGTACACAGCAACATGTTCAAATACTGTATATAGAAGACTGTATATAGAAGACTGTATATAGAACACTGTATAGAAAAGACTGTATATAGAAGACTGGGGGAAGCTGCCAGTGGTCCCTCCACACTCTTCTGTCTCCATAAGTAAATATCGTGAAAACAATACATTTGGGGCCTGATTTATTAAGACCTTTAGTGGGTGCAAAACCATTTAGCACACGCAAAACCAATAACATGACCAATGATTGTACTGTGGGGCTGGTCCAGCATCATATACCATGACATCGTTGTCTCCTGTGGAAGGGAGTAAGAAGGCACGATCTGCTTGCGATCTACAATCATAGCCAGTAAACCCCAAACGAACGCGCGCCTGCTGGGAAGAGCAAGAGCACCACTCAGAATTTCTCAGGACAAGTGGTGTACGGAACAACACTGTCTGTGACTGTGACCAATACGGATTTTACACTGTCCTGAACTGTGACCAGTGTACAGATTTATACTGTCCTGAACTGTGACCAGTGTACGGATTTACACTGTCCTGAACTGTGACCAGTGTACAGATTTACACTGTCCTGAACTGTGACCAGTGTACGGATTTACACTGTCCTGAACTGTGACCAGTGTACGGATTTACACTGTCCTGAACTGTGACCAGTGTATGGATTTACACTGTCCTGAACTAACAGAGGATGTCGCAGAGACAGGAGGGGTCAACTGAGTGTGGGAGAAAATAAAATTGGGGAAAGAATAATTTTTAGAAGTCTATGTGGTTTCTAGAAACCAAGGTTCAAGTGTTTTATTTAGCTTTAGCTTAGCGTCAACCAATCCAGATTACATCTTCATGAATTGTTACAAAATACGTTTTGTTATTAACAAATGACTGAGGTGCTGAAATTGTAAGTGAAAGTGGTAAAAGTAATGTAAAAACGAATTTGTAGCAACTGCCAAATATTGATTGACTCTGAATGATTATTACTTTGTGATCTCACAAGTGTGTGCTTTTACATGATATCAGAACCAAGCAAGATACTGTTTTTTATAAGAAAGGAGCAGTAGATGAGGACTATAATGTTCTGGAAACCTGCAAAGCCATTTCCTTTCTTACATTTTCTGATAATGTGGTTACAAAAGCAAACAGCTGTGTGGCAGCCAGGGGAATTTTCTCTGTTTTCTGATGTGTTAAATCCAAGCAGAGATGGGAAAAACAAGCCCAGGGCCTCCGCAGTCACCCAGCTCTGTGGCAGGCTTGGCAAATGTAAATAACATGCTTTACACATTAATAAACAGTGCAAATAATTTTCACTGCTAATTGGATTTGATTTCAGCTAAAATAAATTTTTGCAATATGCCAGGAACAGATATAATGGCACAGAGAGAAAGAGCAAGCATGTCAGAAAGAGAGAGAACGAGAGCAAGAGAGAGAGAGGAGGGGTGAATGAGAGCGAGAGAGTGAAAAAGAGGAGGGGGGGAGAGAGTGAACATGGGGGAAGAGACAGCTGAGTAGATAGGCTTGTGATAGTAATTAACTGACGCTTGCTGTCGGGCTTGCCTATTCTCAGTGTTGCAACGGAGCTGATGATGATCCACAATATTACCGCCAATATTCCTGTTCATTATTATAATGTGTCCTACCCCAGCCAATAACCAGCCAGGTTACACACACACACACACACACGCACACGCACACACATGCATGTTCATTCATATGTACACATTTACAGTATATGCACACTCACACATGGTTAGACTACCATTTACGCAACGATTTCAGAATATAGCACAGATGAGTGTGCTCTGAGCTCAGCTAGCGCACATGATCTCTTTCACAAGGGGAATGAAACCCCATGCAATGCCTCCTGATCAGGACCTCGCTGTGAAAATGACTGGAAGGAAAAACAGGGAGAGGAGCAATTTCCATTAGCCCTTCTCGGCTCAAATGAGCTCCTGAGAGAGCTTTACTGAGCCTAATGGGAAACCTAGCTGGAGGTCTGCAGGCATGATAGCTCAAAGTTTATATTCTTATGAGTCAAAAATTCCAGAACTGCAGTGTTAATTATTCTTATTCCTTTGATCCACTCATTCATTACAAGATGTTGGTTTTGTTAGAGCTCACTGTATAATTTGTGGAATCTGGAACTAGGGTAATCAGCAAGCCTCTTGTCCCACAAGTAAAAAAAACAACAACAACAATGATCACAACAGTTTTCTTATAGGCAGACCCCTGCCAATCATTTGACTACAGTTAATAAAAATGTGTTAAGATCCAGCTGGATTGATGCATGTATGCAGCACGCACAACCTGGTGCTGTCCAACCACAGTCAGTGGTTCTCATTTGTGGTGCCGCTGAAACAATTAGAGAAATCAATTAATGCAATAATTGATGCTGACCTCCTAATTTCCATATTTGGCTTTCGGCTTATACTTTAATCTGCAGTAGCCAAGAAAGCAACATTTACAAGCTTGAAGTCAAGAGACTGTATGAGAATTCACCCCATCTCCTTGTGCAGTTGCCACCTTGTGTCTTTGACACTACACATTTTGGAATTTCCGAATATGTGTCAACAACAGAGGTTCCAATGCTGCAGCAGACAAAACTGCTCTAGTTAAAGCAGACTCAGCTACCAAAAATAGCCCAGAAAGTGCTGACTGGCTATGACAGCTTCCTGTCTGGTTTTGCAGCTCTTAAAGATATCTGCTGAAGAGGAGGGCTTACAGGCTGTGAGTGAACTGTAAACACTTGAGCCTGTACCCAGGAATATGGTATGGGCTTGTCAGTGAATGAGACTGATCATAGGATAAATCTTGAGCCCTTACATATTCCCAATTAGCACAGGAAATGGGGAACAAAAACAGGAAAGAGAAAGTTAAATGGGCATCATGCCAGAAGACGAACTTGGTCCCCATAACTTAAAACTGATAACTGGATTCCATGAAAAACAGTGGCTGTGTCCCAAACCGCATTCTTCCATGCTCCACACTACCATGCTCCCGAGTATGCACTCAAGGCTTGGGAGCTCACACTGGAGCATGGAAGCACGGTAGCACGGAAAGTTTTGCTCAGTCGTGGGAAGCACTTTGTGGCGACTTATGACCTATAACCTTTAACCTTTCCTGTAACTATCGGGGAAATTCAGACGAGTAGCCTAAGTAGGCTAAATTTGAGAGGCATAACGTCGTTCGCTGGCATTGTACTGTATCGGCTGTTACTGAAATATTCTGATATAACCAGCAATATCCGCAACAGTTCAATTAACGTTTTTGCTAGCGTGCTTATTCCAGAAAAGTCAGTGGAAGGCAATGATGGCTGGGAAGCCTATCCATTACATCATTGGATACCTGTAAGTAAACAATCAACCCCATAATAAAAATTTTTTGCATTGTAAACAATCGTGTCTGTGTTTTGATTATTTTTGCACTGTTTACCAGAGTGTGAACAACGGGTACGCAGTTAGTAGAAATGGAGCCGATAATGTTTGTGGCGATGCTGTTGCTTCTGAGGTGGTCTTCCGGATCATTATTGAAAATGGCATCCGAAGAAGGCAAGCCACCTGGAGAGCTGGGGCGAAGAGGAGCGCTTCTCTTTGTAGCCGGGCTTCGTAGCAGGGTTTCCGCGTTGTTATGGTTTTGAAAGTTCAGCGCTATGATGACTATGATGCAGCTTTGGCAAAAACTGGTATGCAGTAACAGCATAGCCTTTTTTTTAATTTATGTTTTTCCAAAGAGGGCATTTCCCGATATAATTGCTGACTTGTGGCAAAAGTGCTGCCGTGGTGATAGATTTCCTTTAACATCTGTCCGAGAATGTAAACAAGTCGTCCATTTTCACTGTCAGAAGAAATTGTATGATGTTACCTCTGTTTTGCTAGCTTACAACCTGCATGAGAAGAGTAGCCTACCCATTGCAAGCTGATTGCTTTTTCTTTGTCTCACCTTTTGTTTGGAATCTACATGCATACAATGATGGAAAATTATCGTTCTTTGGATGCCCACAACTTTTTTGTTAGTGGATGATAATATTTTGCACTTGCAAATATAATGCTGTAACGTTATAGCACTCCGATTTATCCGCATTCCACTACAAACCATTTGCATATGGTCGAAATGTTTTAGCGTTTCTTACAGCAATATTAGTTAGCCATAAATTGACAATTGGATAACTTATTTGACTTAGGCTACCTGTGAAACAATGCCTGCTGCACACATAAGCATGTGGAGTTTCAGGGTCCCACATTTTTCCCTTTCTTCCCGCCGACGCCTCATGTCTTATTGCTCGGATCTACTTTTCTCATTTTATGGGATCCGTTTTGCGGTTCGGAATCTTATAAAACCGCAATTTTGTATTTGTTTGTATTGCATCCCACCAAACAACAACTTTTAGGCATTTTTATGCTGTTAGCTAATGGATCGCAATGACAAGAAGGCACCAGCACGTCAAGCCAATGGAGGGCGAGAGCGGGATGTGTTTTCCCCCCCGGGATGGGCGGGGCCTATTAGCACTCAGTCTCCTGGCAGTGCACTGCGCTTAAGTGGCTGGCTGGCTGGCTATACATTTGTTATTTTCTTTCACATGCATGAACTATTATGAAAAATATAATTATTGATTTAAATGAATAGTACCTCATGTAAAATATTACATAGCAGCATATTATGCATATGCGACTAATGAGAGGGGGCCAGTGGGGGGGCCAGCGATTGTATCAGGGTGGCCATGGCCCCCCCTGGCCACCCCTTGGCGGCGCCACTGCCCCCAAAGCCAAATCCAGAAAAAATACAATTCAACAATAGGAAGTTGGCGCTACAGTAAGCTATTAGAGCTACAAACGATTCGACCATTCACAAATATGCTACATTGAAATAATATATTTCTCTAATATCTGATCGGTTCGTTTGGCCTTATAAAAAGACGCAGTGAGAGAGAGAGAGGTCCGTTTCTTTGATCAATCTATGCTGTCTCTTCTTGATAACAAACTTTTACACATTGCTTAGGGTTTAAAATGTAATACAATTATCTTATCCACTAATATACTGATTAGCCTACACTTTAGCTTTATATGAAAGCATCTCAAATCTCATCTAGGGCTTTAGAAAAATACTTTTTTTTTTTTTTTTTTTCAAAATGTTCACAAATTAAACATTTTATTTGAGAAAATGCCCTGTGTGAGGTAGTGTATAAATGCAGGAAATTAGTTTTAAAAGGCTCAAAATTTTCTAGGGGAGGACCCCCAGGCCCACCGCTACTTCGTCCCCCCCTTGTGCCCCACCAACATCTCTTCATGCCCCCCTAATGAAAGCAGTCTAGAACGCCCCTGCTTCGTAGGACAATTGCGCTTGTCAGCACCAATGTAGGATGTTTTATAAGCCGACTAGCTGGCTTCACTGGTTAACATTACATGTCATTAAACTTAAAAAATATAGGTTGGAGCAAGTATCAATGCATACTTTGAATTTTGAACAAACGGAGCACGCATCCGGGTACTTTATCCGTGCTTCATACGACCGCACTTTTTGGACTCACACACCAAGATGGATGCGTGCTCGGAGCATGGGAGTATGAGGTTTGGGACACAGCCAGTGTCTATATAAGACTAACAGAATGACATATCAGTGGTATTCAGGTTTAGGGGCTAACTGCAGGTTAGAACTACAAGATGGCACTCAGTAGAGTGCACACCTCCGCCAACACTATGCAAATGTCAAGATATGCCAGTTCCACATGTTGGATATTCACCAAAGGTTAATAATTTTTTCATTGCCCTTCACATTAGGAGATGCATACATTTCCATGACTGTATCTCAAATCGGGCATGAGATAATGCTGCTTAAATTATGGCCACTCCCCATTTAAAGGTCTACTGAGAAGCTGCAGTTAAAAGGTAAATATCTCGATAATCAAGCAATCCGTGGGTACGTTTATATGCAGAGCAATATCCGCTTACTGGAAGCTATAGCGAGCTAGTAATTATTATAGCTAGTTATTTATAGCTAATTGCTAGTAGTGGTTTATTTATATTATTGTACTAGCTAGCTTTACCAATCTCTAAATCTAGCCAATTTCCCACTCATTTCAGTTATTTATTTTGCTAGCCAGCTAGCTAGTACAAACCAGTACAAACACAAGCACGTACCACTGAACAATATATTGTTATATGTTAATTTAATAATAAAATTCTGGACGTGAGATCCTGAAAGAACCTCAAGCATAGCAAATGTTGACGGGTGGAACAGTTTTGACGTTACACCACCTCTTCTGCCTAACATGCGTAGTTTTGAAAAGCCGAAATAAACTGGAGAACGGTGTTTACATGAACCAAAAAATCTAAAGTTTGGGCAAAAAACCAGAGGTGTAAATCGGGTTTCGAAAACACGGATTATGACCTTACATTATCGGATAAAGGTGTTTACATGACTAATTCAGTAACCAGAGTATTGCCATAACCGGGTTCAGTTCGGAGTATTAATGTGCATGTAAACGTACCCACTGAGGTTGTGTTGTGCATGTTTATAAATGATGGAAAACAATATTTAAATAAGGTCCAGGTTGAAAAAAAGTTAACCTAATAATCAGCTGTTATTATAATTTAATTGGTTATTGCAACACCACATGGCCAATCAGCACTATATTTTTTCAGCGGCTGGAAATTAGTTCTCCAGTACCCCCCTGCTGATAATCACACAAGGTTTAATGGTGTTACCTGAATTCGTTTGGAAGTTGGATCCCTTTTTGTGAGAAGCCATGCCCACTGCCATGGGCAATTAGTAGTAGTTCTTCCGTGCCCGATGACAAACCTTTCCACAAAGTTTTGTGGCATTATGTGAATCCGTTCTGAAGTTACATGCCTTTTTGTGAGAAGCTATGTTTTGATAAAGTATTGTTTAACAATAGTCTCCACTCACAAGACAGCGGATGATGCACACTTGAATAGAAGTTTGTGAATGGCTTGTCTCCTGGGTGAAATTTGAATGCGATGAATAAGAATGGTTTGTGTCGTGTCTTTCGCTGCTGTTCTCAGGTAGGTGCCATTATGCAGCTGTTGATGGATCCCTGAAAGCCTCCTCTGAGAGAAATGGAGAACAAAGATTAGAGCCAATTTTTGTAATGGTGCATTTTACTTTCTTTCAGCTGGAAACTACTCTGATGTCAGGGAATGGGAACTAGATAATTTTTTTGTGAGTGACTCAACCTCCGGAAATGTAAAACGGCAAAAAGACTACTAAAATAGAGGCTAAAATCCTCCCTTAATGAATGGTACAATGCTACTCCCTCAGCATCCCCACAACATTAATAATAGAGAATGTGAGATCTCTATCCAACCCAGAACCAAATGCACTAGAGACAAGTCAGCAGGCAGTTTATTTATTTAACATTTTATTGTGAATTGAAATATTAAATAATGTCATTTTTAGAGCAATAAACTATTCAATTTAAGCTGGAAAATTTGCAAAAGATGATGCTGTAGACTTGCCAGATTTTTTAGCTGTCCTTAGACCTACAAAACGATATCAAGCACTTAGATGATTCACACATATGAGTCACACACTCTCGTTACCCGAGTAGCCTACTACAGTTCATAGATTTATGTTTACACACAGTTCATATCTTTATTTATAGTGGTGTTATGATGTGAGTGGTGTTTCTTAGCAAAGTTTTTAAATGTCCTTCAGTCATAATTTGGCTGAGGTACTAAGAATTGACCAGCAAAAAAATGAACAGTTAGTATATTTAATCTCCCCACCTGGCTTACACTGACAGATCCTCATTCAATATGGTGTTAGTGTCCCAATGTGGTGCGGTTGGATTGGTAAATCATAGCAACGTATTTAGTGTGTGACTGTCATTTTAAAAATGTGTTTTTATGTGTTTGCGTGCAATAATATAGGAGAGACAGCTCTGGGTTCAGGGCCGTGTCTAGGGGGGGGGGCACCTTAGACCCTTACACCTGTGCTGGTATGTTTGTTGGGCGGGTAGCTAGAGCGCATGTCAGGGATTACAGAGAGTATTTTGTGGGCTCACAGAACTTAAGGAAAAGGGCATCAGGATAAAATGAAACCATGATGTTCTGTCATGACAACTCGGAGATAACAGCGATAACAAACACCATGGAAAAGGGACGTCAGCTCGGAGTTTACACAGCAAGCTACAGGGCATTCTAACAATGCATTCTAGTAAACATAGCAAGTATACAAAAACACCCTTCCCGCATGAAATAACTTTTCTTTGGCCAGTAATGTATTGTGATTGCTTTAGGAGAAAATTTTATATTTTATACTTATATTTATTATTATATTTTATTTTAATTATAAAATTCATCCAAGTAATACTGACTACTGCAAATATGATGAAAAAGCAGACCATTAAATTCAATGTTTTCTCAGCTTACACTACATACAGTAATTGATTAATTTACTCATTCATGTAGATGGATATATACAACAGCGGTGTTTTGTCCAAGATTTGAAAATGCAACCTTCTGGTTGCTAGTGTGGCTACTCTGGTTCATGAAGTGTCTGTTGAGCTGATCAGATACTGTCCCCCAGGTGAATTATCTTTGTATTAGTCAAGTGGTTGTAGAGGTGTTCAAATCCCAAAGTATATGCTAGGAAAATTCAATAGTGGAGCCATCTCTGGCTGTTTACCATGTGTAACCAACAATCTTTTGCGCGGGCGCATCAGCTCAGATTCCAAGTTGCCTGGGAAAGATAATGAAGGTAGACTTGTGATCCCTCCTTCCCATTGTCCTGAGGTATTCTGTGGTGGACTACTGAGACAAAATCTCTTACTTCCCAGGGCCGCTCTGTGCATACTGTAAATCCATATTGAAATAAAGTCTCCATAAAACACATCTGACTTTACGAGCTGGGAGCTATCCCGAAGTCTGCTTTATCATCATTGATCCATCTTCTATAAAGGCCCGTGGAGCTGATTAGCTAGAGAAAACAGAGCAGCCGAGGTCCATGAAGAGGTGATTGTGATCAACAGTCCCTCTCCGTTTGGATGTCAGTCGATTCTGTTTTTATGGGGAATTTGCAGGGTTTGTTGGCAGAGCATCTCAAAGGGAAAAAGGGAATCTGATAATTACAGGTCTTATCAGATCAGAACTGAACAAAGCTGTCTTTGTTTTCAGCCTTCTGTTTGGACGACTGCAAATTAAATTTTTCAAGTAGCCGTCCGCGCACATTTCTCCTGACCAGACTCACATTAAGCTGATTGTTTTTCATGATGCAATGAAAGGAAACCTTTTGGAAGCAACAACGGTGTATGCACAGACCTTCATTTTTCAATGAACTTTCTTCCGTTTTCCATCTGAAAATGAGCGCTCTATGGTGGAATGTACAGTGCATTGTTGGATTGCATGCATTGCCGCCATTGTTTGATAAATCGCTGGGTTGAAATGGTGCAATGGCTGAGATGAGGCAATAGAAATTAAAGAAAAGTGTGGGAAAAAAGAAACTCAGCACCTTGAACTGCTGCTCAAAGCAGGAGTGTGATAATGCAGCCTGGCTTGTTGAAGCCATATTTCTGTGAGCTAGATGAAATTGCTGTTTCAATGACACACACTCAGGCAGGGGAGTATAGGAGAAAAATGCACCCTTCTAGCAGGTAATCATTCTTGTGTCTATATGTTCTGGAGATACACACGGGCAGTTATGAACAAGGCAGCAGAAAGTCCTCTCAGCAAAGTGCAGCAGCAGCAGAGATGGAGATTCCTATTTAACAGGGATGCCAGGGGGGTAGTGGATGCTACCATTCTTAAGTTGGGTGGGGGAGGGTAGTGGAAGAGCTTGCTCCACAGTGGAGCTGCAGGGAAATGGGAGCTTCCATTTTGACTAAAGCCATGGGGGGAATGTACTCTCCCATTCTTCAGTGAGGCTAGAGTGTAATGGAAGCTCCTATTTCAAAGCTGGCTTGGGGGGACAGGGGGAGGAGACAGTGGAGGCTATTGGCCATGGTGTATATGTCTTCATGGCTTCTCTCCTGGGGAATACCCATGTATGTTTACCTTACTCTGGCAGCAGCTGGAATCTTTCCAAACAATTGCTGCCAGGGCCAGACAAACACTCAAAGGGATGGCCTGGTTTCACCTCCCCCCCAGCAACCAATTGACCAACCAATAATATTACTCTCAAGTGTTAACTTAGACCTTGACAAGGGTAGTCATTGAACTAAAAAAATTTACATGAGTCACCTTGAGAAAAGAAAAAAAACTAACAAAAGTCAGACTTCATGAACCAAAGCTTATGGTTTCTGCCCATTTTATTCCTTAGACAGAAAATTAAAGATATTTTTGAGCCAAGATAGTAAGGGATTCATATTCCTGGTGCTTCTCAATCTCTGCTCTGAGCCCTTACTCTAACTAGGTCACCAAAGATGGCAGGCCTCCCTGGGGCTCTTGCTTTGATAGGGGGGAAGCGTAGCCGTTGCTGCGGCAGCCAATGCTGTAATACAGATGTGAGGGGAGTTGCATCATGGTGACTCTCGGGCTTGCAGGCGGTTCTCTGTGAAAAGGCAAGCACATTAACGGCCCAGAACTCTCCCTCTTTGGCCTGACATCATATTGTTTCTTCTAATTGTTTCATTTTCATTTGGCATTCAGCCTAGTGTACTGTCTATGGCAATGATTTTCTTCCCACACAGAAATAATAAATATTATTGAACAACTGGGTTATAATAATGGATGAAAGAGCCGGTATTCTGATATTCCACCTGATATTCCCCAGGTAACCGGATAACGTGTAGAAAGTGAATCTGTCATATCTGTCTGATGTACACAAAGAGCTGCAGCTCTCCGTTACTGCTGGATATGTGTGTAGTTATACAGATATGTGTTACTTCTGGGTAGCTATAGAGATCTGTATTACTGCTGGATCTGTGATTGTAGGGTAGTATTAATGGTGCTTTTCACTGAGGGCTGTGCATTTGACCGTTGTACTCATATGGGATTATAGCAAGTCGTTCTGAGATTCCTGACTTCGCTCAGAAAGTTTCTGACTTCTATTTTTTAAATCCTATAGCCAGTGATAATTAGGCAAATAAATAAATCGCCTTTAGATTATCCTCAGATAAACTGACAGGAATCTGTACCAGTGATCTGAGTCCCAAAATAGAAATAGGCATCCATTTAAATTCCCATTGATCTATCTGTCAGCACATTTTGAGGAGTTACCCTGTATACCCACAATGCCTAGCTTATTCACTTCCTGACATGTACCCAGAGTGCAGATTCATCATCATTGCATCAGTCTTCCTCATACACACTCAAGTGCTGGATGCAGAGCAATGATTCACTACACTATCATGCGGGTTTCACACTCATGTTTGGGCAGTTGAAGTGTGTCACGCTTCTTTGTGAAGCACGGGCAGGTGGGCGGTCACACAGAGGATGGACTGCCAGGAGTCACCGCTTCATTTGAAAGTCAAACAGCTTAAGAGTCAGGTTCATCTCCCACACTCCACTGAGAACATACTCTGCCAACATTGTTTGTTCTGTCAAAGACTGAGCATCGATTTGCTCTTTTTCTTGCAAGGGAAATCAAGCCAGTCATTGGTCTTTCTGCCTCTCTGTATACACTGAGGCACTCTGCAGGCAGTTTTCTCCACTCACTGCAAAGGATAATGATTTTTTAAAAATATCTCAGTCACCTTGAATGTTAATTGTAGGACCACATTTGTGCAAAGAGTCTCATATACATGCATTTTTATATTCATAAAGGTATTATTGACAGAAAAGTTATGTGAAACCAAGTTATAAAGGTGCCATACTTAACTGGCAGAAGGTTTTTCCCACTCGTTTCACGTGCATTTTATCCATGCCTCAAGCTATTGAAAAAGAGTCTCCATAATACAGGTGTTATTGAATAATCCTAATAACATGGTGGGGGTGTGAGATGTTGGTGGTGCCAAATGGGATTAATCCTCAAATCACTGACTAATCACTGATTAATCTGATTAATCACTCACGTCTGATGAAGGTTGACTGCAGCGTCCCAGGACCCCTATCGTCACTTGTCTCTGTGTTGTTGGCATGAGCTAGGTGGAGCATTGAGAGATTAAGATATATCATGAAGCACTGGCTGTATCCAAAGATAAATGGTGCAATTTAACATTATCAAAACGATTCATTGCTGAAGCTCACATGAAGCCCACAGGGGGCCATTACAGGTTATTTTAGGTACAAAAATATAAATGTGAATACTGCGAGGTAACAAATTTAACAGAAAGAGCTTTTCCCCCCCAACCATGACACCTGAGAAATTCCATTTATCCATTAGCCTTGCTGTTAAAACAGTCTATGAATCTGACGGAGGAGTATCAAGTTTTTGTAAAGCAGCTTGTTTCTAATGGCTGATCCTGGATCAGCTTACACACTTTTAAAGCTGCTTCATGTTATGTAAAAATAGATCCTGAAATATTTTACTAAGATTAGCTCTTACATAATATCTCTATTAACTGCAGGTGTGGGATGGTCACTGAGAGTCAGTAAGAGGAACATGAATGAATTCTTACCTGCTGGTCACTTTCAGTGACCATTAACAACAATACAGAGGCAAACCCCCTATTTAATCACCATTTCGGCCCTGACAAAGTAGACTTTTATCTTGTGAGGCCTGAGTGTAGATTTGAGCAGGGGGTATTTCCCCCTCAATGTTGAGAGAGAATTCAATAGTTTCTGTTTGTGCTGTGTTACACGGCAAACCATTCCTTTAGAAGTTCTAGTCTCAGGCTAAAGGGCTAAATTAGAGACAAATGGATGAAATTGCTGCATTCCTAATTGCTAAAAGTGTGGATACTTAGTCACTGAGACTAAACCTTTTACGGGAAATGAACAGTTCAAAGACAAAGCAAATGGCAACGAGCCAAACCTGCATTGCATTGACGGTTTAAAAAAAAAAGGATGAACAAACATATTCTTTTTGGGTGATCAAGAGATTGGCGGCAACAAAAACAAGCATACACAGTGGATCCCTACTGTCCTCTATTGGCAGCTGCACACAAGTATGTGTATTTTTCCAGCAATCATCAATCTGTATCTAGATTGTATTTATGTGTTGGATGCCATGCTATCACCCAACTGTTGGCTATCAGCCAGCAGCCCAGACTGGCCTTACAATTGTGCACTAAGATAGTCCAACAATTGATCGCATGCCATTTGCCAACATGCATGACAAGTTCACAAAATTGATCATCGAGCAGCTGCCAAAATTGGCATACAAATGACACATTCCAGATGGAACAGTATCTGCTATTGGGATTGCTGCAAACTTGTCTGAATTTCTTAACCATCCATATTTTAAGTGTCATATTAGTTGTACTAAGTGTACCACATTTTTTCTATATGCTAATACTTTGTAGGTGCAATTACAGCTACAGGTGACTTAATGTAAAATCATCATTAGAAGCATCAATTGGCACCTTTGGAATGCTAACATTGAATGTTAGCCATTCGGTAATGATGAGTAATTGTTGGTCAATTGCAATGCAGTTTCAGTTTAACCAAGCTGGCTTCTGATTGGAAGAAAGCTCTTTGAATTCACAACCAAACTTGATTGAATTAAGTTGGGCAGCAATTAGATGAACAACTTGCTAGAAATGGTCTCAGTGGGTTGAGGGAAAATAATATGATTGCTTGGTTAGTAAATCCATCTAGTAAAATAAATGTAACTAACTAGCCAGATATCAACAGGAATACTAACTGCATATTTCCATTATAGATTTCCATTGTAAATGTGTGAGGGCACAATTTTTATAAGCATGTTTGTATGCTAAGGCAATGATTAATACTGATGCATGGGGATACTCCAGTTATCCTGAATAATGACTATTAGGGATTTCTTTTTTTAAGGTTTTTTTTTTTTTTTTTTAATACTTGAGATGCATCCAGACTGTAACACCTAAATTGGGCCTATGCTCATTCCTTGTGAGGTCCAACATTCGCTTCTTATGCAGGTTTATATGTGCCTTGGAACATCATTTAACAGAATAAGGTCTGTTTAAGTTTTAACGCACGATACTTAAAACAATGAAAACTAGACAAGGCCAAAATTAGGCCAATGCCTCATGTTTGCGGAGAATTGCCACAGTGATTTAATGGATATTTTCGTTAATAAGGCACACTTGATTAGTCCTGTTGGTGATGCATCAACATGTTGGCAGTATAGAAAAATGTTGTATGAATAATGTAGAGATCTTGTTTATTTGCTTCTGGCCTCTCATGTATTTGAAGTCAGGGCCTGGGGGGGGGCATTGTGTTCCTTGGAAAATATGTGATGACCTGATGGACAGGACACACAAGGGCCGCAAACAGGAATTTTATAGCAATATCACCATGGCAACTCTGGTTGGCAATGAATCATTCATATTTAACAACGGACTTTGAGCACACTCTTCCGGCCACTGTGTTTGTCATTATGATAATTCGCTCCAATTACGAAGCACAAATTAATTGGAGCAGGCCATGGACCGAGTCATCGTGGAGAAGCTTTTATAAGAGCGCAATTTAAACTTTGTCTACATGTTGCATAGCTTTTTATCAAGATGCTGATCACAAGGTTTAAAGCCTGCTCCTCCAGAAAGACGCTTCTCAGCCTGGTTCCACTGGTCTGGCTAAGGCTGGCACTATTTCCACTGGTTTCACCTCCCTTCACCCTGATCAACATGAGACTGCACTACTGATAACCTCAGAATATAAGCCTCTAATGCATCTTACTACAGTATTCCATTGCTATACTGTTGCTGAGCTCCTAGCAATTATTCAGACTAGCACTAAGATACACCCAATATAGTGATGTAGGTTACCCAATTAGATTAATTCACCCTGATTTGTTATTTGCTTCTCTTTCCAAGGCCATAGCCTGACACCTGGTTATATGAGACATTTTTAGTTTGGGAAATAATAGTGGTTGGGCCGATTGTAGCCCTGGGTATTTAAAGAACATATTTTAATTAAAGTATGTACTTTTCACATGGACGTGCATTATGTTTGGAGCTAAAGTATTAATGTGTCTGGTTCTCTGGGGTTTTCCAGGGTACTACTGTTCTTTGTGTGTGTAGTGTGTCAGGATAGAGAAAACCTGCACACCTGTCTAGTTCTGTAGCCGTTGCAGCGGAGAATAAAAATTGTCTGTAGAATATAGAAGAGAACTCCACGCAACACTGCGTTACAAAAACAAAGCTTTTATTTCGACCCAAGGGGCCTTCATCAGAACAAACAAGACAAACAGGGAAACACCAACATCCCATAAAAGGATTCAAACGTCTACATCAGGTGCTGCCAATTAGGCCATCAGGAGGCATCAGCCAATAAGGCGTAATCATGGATCAATTGTCACGAGTCTATAGAAAATAGTCAATTAGGCTTAATAAGAAAGATAGCAACATGACAGTCAACGGTTTCAGCCTAAAGGCGTCATAAAGACTGGTCAATAAATAAATACATAAGTAAGCCGATAAGAAAACCAACATTACAATCATAACATTGCATTGAACAGCAATTCATCATTCAATCCCCTAGGGGTAAGTGTGTAAAAATCCAAAAAACCTCCCTCTGTTTTAATAGCAAATCAATATTCCCTCCCCTAGTGTGCATTTTTATTTTTTCAATACTACAAAATTTGAATTCAAAGATGGAATGTTTATGATCATTAAAATGAATGGCAATTTCTATCATTTGTTTTTACAGTGCTTTTATGCTCACTCATTATTTGTCTTAGAGGTCTATTCGTTTTGCCAATATATCTTAAATTACAGGAACATGTGATCACAGCATTTATTTCAAATACTTTTCTTGTGGTAGGGTGTATAAAAGTTTGGGCTTTTACAGGATGGTGGCATTTCGCGCAATTGCCACAGCGGTAGTTGCCATTTTGGATAGGCCTTAAAAGGGTTTGTCTGGGAAATCACGGGCTGTGATCTTAAGTTAGCATGAACCAAATAGTCACAAATTTTTTTTCCCACATTTAAAAACAAACATTGGCTGATCTTTAAATACAGAGTGGAGGGAGGGATTGGATGAAAGGACATGTCAGTGATATTTTATAATGTTCTTGACAATAGTTACCTTTGGGGTAGACTGTATGTGGTAATGAAAATAACGGGGGCCGCAGACACACCTCTCTCACTTAAAAAAAAAAAAAAAAAGATCAGCATGTTGTTTTCTCCTAGCGTGTTCATAGGCCTCTGTCACCCACTTTGTAGGATTATCAGGTCCAATGAATTTCTCTCTCAAGCCTGTGGCTTTTTCGACGAAGTCTTGGTCAGAATGGCATAAGCGGCAGAGTCGCATGAATTGACTTTTAGGTAAACCCTTCTTAAGGGAGGTAGGATGGTAGGAGTCGGCCATAAGTAGTGCATTTCTGTCCGTTCTTTTGTATAAAGCGTAGAGTCGCGTTCCCACTTTCATTACCCACATATCCAGAAAATGCACTTTGTTATAATCATATTCCACAGTGAATCTGAGATTAGGGTTTAGACCATTCAAATAGTTAGTACAATCATTCAATTCATTTTCACAGCCTAAGAAAATACAAAATATGTCATCCAAATATGTAAAAACATTTTTGTGAAAAGGATTACTTGAGGGGTAGATACATTTCTCTTCAAAGAGACCAACATATAGGTTTGCGTAGTTTGGGGCAAAAGTTGATCCCATTGTACCCTTAATCTGAAGATATACATAATTTTTAAAGCTGAAGTAGTTGTATTTTAAAACAAATTAAGCTAGATCCATAAGAAAATCGGAAGGGGGGTATTTTGAGCCTCGATTAGCCAGATAGAAACGAAGAAAGGCAATACCATCTTCATGTGGAATATTTGTATAAAGGCTTTCTACATCAAAACAGGCCAACATGGAATTTTCAGGTAGATCGGATAAATAGTCCATGAAATGCATGGTCTCTAATAAATGAAGGCAAGATTTTCACAGAAGTTTTTTCATCGTTGCCACTATAAATTGGGAAAGAGGCTCAAGGAGGGAATTAATACCATTATTGACCCTGGGGGGTCAAGCCGTTTTCTGTGAATTTTTGGGAGGGTGTACAAACACAGGGCGAACTGGAAAATGACAGTAGGCAGTATGTAAAAAAGTAAAGATCTCCTTCTGAAAATCGTTAACAGAAAAAGAAAACTTCTTATAGAATTTTGTGTTGCCCAATTGTCTTTGTATTTCTGCTCTATATTAAAAAATATCTTGTACAATATTTTTTTTATTCAGCCTAATTGACAATTTTCTATATACTCGTTACAATTGATCCATGATTACGCCTTATTGGCTGATGCCTCCTGATGGCCTAATTGGCAGCACCTGATGTAGCCGTTTGAATCCTTTTATGGGATGTTGGTGTTTCCCTGTTTGTCTTGTTTGTTCTGATGAAGGCCCCTTGGGTCGAAACGTTATGAAATAAAAGCTTTATTTTTGTAGCGTAGTGTTGCGTGGAGTTCTTGTCTATATTCTGTGTGTAGTGTGTAAACATGCAGGTATGTTCCAGCAACAGAAAGGTCAGTTTAGCCCTGAGTACCAGCTCGCTAATCACTGAGGTCGTTAATCTAATCAGGCTAAAGATTAAGGACCCTTTTCAGTCATATAAAAAAAAATTCATAACTACATCAATTAAAAGCATACATAGATAAGTTGCTGCAGTTTTTACAGATTACCCTGCAAATGGCCTGCAATCAGTCTAGCTTGCAACTGCCATCACATAATGTTGTTGTGAACCAAGCACCAGTGTTGTATTATTTTTTTCCATGTAATATTTTTCTACCGTAGCAAAATATGACACAAACGTGGGTTTGAAATTTTCCACTTCCTGGTAGCCATCTAATATCACAGAGGCTGGTTTGATGGAATTGTTACCAGGCTACATAGTGGAAGTGCTCCGCAAAAAACTGTCAGACTGGGTTTGATTTTTCATTCTCTATTTCACCCACCTGCCAGAAAGCAGGACCTAAGACTGTGATGGCACGCCCTACTACTAGCCATTTCTAGAGGGAAAGGAGTGATGGTGATGCTTGATGAAACAGAGAGCTGATACAAACTGTGTTCACTGAATTTAAGCTTGAGTAGCAAGCTACCATTAGCTGCGTGCATTTTAGGATAGGCTACAGCCAGGCCCGGACTGGCCAACTGGCAGTTCTGGCAAATGGCAGAAGGTCCGGTGCGACTGTTTTGGGATGGTCTGACTGCCTTGTTGCGAAAGAGAGGGATAGATAACAAAAACATTTAAAAAAACATCAGCTTAGCCGCTCCAGTCCTCGGCCCACTAGTGAGATGGGCTGGCCCACTTTAATAGGGTTTTTTTCACAACGCTGAAGTTGGCTCCCGATTCGCAGCTCCCGATTCTAAATTGCCGGTCCACCTTAAATCGGTCGCGAAAAGCGATTGTAGCCTATGCTTTCACGGTCATCCTTCGGCTTTTTTCTTTACTAAATCTAATTGGCTCAACATTCTGATAGCCTTGTTATATATACAGTGGGGGAAATAAGTATTCGACACATGATTAATTGTTTTATTAAACATATTTCCAATGCAGATATTC
The DNA here is from genome assembly GCA_022702515.1 of Ilyophis sp. 1 JC-2022. Classification (NCBI taxonomy): domain Eukaryota; kingdom Metazoa; phylum Chordata; class Actinopteri; order Anguilliformes; family Synaphobranchidae; genus Ilyophis; species Ilyophis sp. 1 JC-2022. The sequence continues at coordinate 49,171,672 of CM040402.1, forward strand.
ACATGAAATTTTGACCAGACATTGGTATTAACAATCAATAAAACGACACAGCTAAAGAAATTGTAACATTCCAATCCTTAAAAAAAGTTATGCGCAATAAAGTGTAATGACACAGGGAAAAAAAAGTATTGAACACGGTAAATTAAATGTATTTAATACTTGGTTGAAAAGACATATTTTTTATATTTGGTCGCATATCCTTTTCATGCCATGACTAATTGGCTCTAAGTCTTCAAGGGTCTGATGTATCAAACAAGCTTTTAACCATCACTCTGCTGCCAGAAATACAGTAGATATGGATGGATCACTTTAAGGTTTGTTTCTTCTGACAAATGTTTTTATTGAAAAATAAGTCAGGAGAAGAAACCCTTCAAGTTATCCATCCATATCTACTGTATTTCTGGCAGCAGAATGATGGTTAAAGGCATGTTTGATACATCAGACCCTTGATGACTTAGAGCCATTTAGCCAACCATGTGTTCCATACTGTTCCAGTGTAATTTACAGCTAAATCTAGTTCCACCCCCAATGCCCATAGAGATCCATTCAAATGCAGAGAGCTTATAGTATCGCTTGTAAGAGTACCAGAAAATAAGATATCAAAAGTCGTTTGATGTTGTTGGGTCACAGACATCAGGAAGTCATGGCATGCAAAGGATATGTGACCAAATATAACAAATATGGCTTTTCCACCAAGTATTAAATACATTTCATTTAGCGTGTTCGATACTTTTTTCCTGTGTCATTCCACTTTATTGTGCATAACTTTTTTTAAGGATCGGAATGTTACAATTTATTTAGCTGTGTAGTTTTATTGAGTTAATACCAATATCTGGTCAAAATTTTATGTGAATAACTGCATTGGAAATATGTTAAATAAAAAAATTGTTGACGTGTCAAAAACTTATTTCTCCCACTGTATATGAAATATCAGGTACTGTTATATATCTGAAATTATTTGGCTACTGCACCGTTTTGAAATAATCATACTCCAAACATTATGAAACAATACAGTAATATTGGCATATTACAAAAAATTCTAATAAATCTCCAAAATTAAAATGTATTAAACCTTTGACACTTGAGTATGACAGTACCTCTGACTCCAGTTGGGTGAAATATTACATGAGCGTTTTCAAAAAATCTCACTGCAAACTGCCTATGTCAACCAATCTACTGAAAAGGTGAAATTTTGAATAGGAATTTCTTGCCAATTTTAGAAGTTGTCAAATTTGTTGACACTTGGCTATGAGAGAAGAGGTACTCCTCTCCCTCTGTCCCGAGTTGGGTGAAATATTACTGTAGCATTTTAAAAGAATCCCTCTTCAAACTTTCTATGCCAACCAATGTATATCTACTGAAAAAGGTGACATTTTCAATAGGAGTTTCTTGCCAATTTGAGAAGGTCTCAAACTTTTGACACTTGGGGATGAAAGAAGGGGTCCTCCTCTACCCCTGAACCAAGTTGGGTGAAATATTACTGTAGCATTTAGACTGTGGCTGTGAGAGTCTGTTAGGTCACCGTAAACTTGAGCTGGTGAAATATAACATCTACAATGGTTAAATAATAATTAGCATGGAAAATAAATGAAAAACATCTCGCCTATCTCGGAGACTGATTTTAAATAGGTAGGTCTAATAACTTACTGGATGTTAGCAGCGGACACATGCACCAGCGCAGGTGTAAATGTTCCGATCAGGTGGAATAGCCTAGCCCTACCTCTTGATAATTACAAAATGGTCCGGTCAAGACCACAAATGCCAAGACCTAATTTTTTTTCCCAGTCCGGCCCTGGCTACAGCTGTACTGTACTGATGACCTGTCACAGCGTGCCACTTGCATCGCTGACACTACCACCACCACCATCATTATTTCTAATTGGACAAGAGAAAGGAAAAGGCAGATTACTTGCCACCAAGACAAAAATACTTTTTGACTGCCTGAAGAAAATATATGATATATATGACCATGCCTCATAGTCCTACCACAAACTCCCCTCTAAATGCAAACGTACTCTTGAAATTTATATTCGTGAGTTCATCTTTGTGATTGCTGAATGTCAAATGAATTGGAAAAAAGGAGTCCACTCTTCTAGAAAGGTGAATTTCAAACCAATAATATGTAGCCTGTCATGAAATAGAGTTGTTCCATAGAAAATCGATCGGTGCATGTTTACACTAGGACTAATTTAGCCAGTGGAAGCAAATTAGATTTGTTTGTAGTTTGACGCTGACATTTGCCTTTAAGGTGGGTATGTATCTGTACATCTATACGTTTCAGCTAGCAATCTTTGTACATTGGTCACATAAATATCAGATTTTTATTTTTTGCAACATTTTATTAAGGTTCTCCATTCAAATGATTTGATATGGTTTGATTATTGGTAATTCTATTGGGCTAATGAGACTGATTATTGGTAATTCTATTGGGCTAATGAGACTGATTATTGGTCATTATATTGGGTGAATGAGACTGATTATTGATAATTATATTGGGCTAATGAGACTGATTATTGGTAATTATATTGGGCTAATAAGACTGATTATTGGTAATTATATTGGGCTAATGAGACTGATTATTGATAATTCTATTGGGCTAATGAGACTGATTATTGGTAATTCTATTGGGCTAATGAGACTGATTATCGGTAATTCTATTGAGCTAATGAGACGACGCTAAACTGTGGGGGGAAAAAGGTTGTACTTTTGAAGATTTTTTTGGCTCTTTATTCTTTAATTAACCTAATGCACTTCAGAAATCAATATCCATCTCTTTTTGCTTCTTGTTCTTAATGTTGGTCAGGAAGAGAAGCCTGTTTATTGAATTTGTTTTCTTATTCATGTGCCAAATGCTGTATTTATTTTACCTCTAGAGCTGGGTACATTTTCCCATTATAAATTAGCATGGGAGATCTAGCATATTGTCTCTTCAGTGTGTATGGTAAAAAAACAAAAAAACAAAACTGGGTTTGTAGACTGTAGCTCCCAATAGTATTTATTGTGACTGATGGGGCATTTCTTAATATCTTACAATCCGACATCTCTTAAGCCTGTGAAGAATAACATCCTGGAATCATTGTATCTGCACATACTCAGATGAGATGAACAGGAAGTTGGCAGATCTGGGGATGAGATCTTGGCAGGTTTTCACACAGCTGGCCTGCCTTGGCCTGAGCGCATCGTTCATAGTGGTGCGCGGTTCTCGTGACTGAAAGACCTTTCTCTTCCCCTCCGCTGCTATTTGCCAGTGTGTGCCGCTCACTCAGCTCACATCTTGTTGACACATCACTCGGTGACAATCGATGTGTGCTGAAGCAGAGGTCAACAGCCTTGGGGGAGATCGGGGGATGACTCTATAGGCCCTGAGACGAGAACAAAGTAGATCACTGCTTCAAACTGGTCAATGCATTTTTCTATGTTGCTGTAATTTATTTGGGGTTTAATATCGAACTTACACAACAGCGACTTTAAAAGGATTAATTTTCTTTACACCAGTACAATTTGACTTATGAGAATGGTTTCAGCTACATTAATATGAGGAGTAACAGTAGTAGTAGTAAGAGCAGCAGCAGGAGTAATTATGAATTAGTGCCTAAACCTCACTCTTGTTTGCTTTGGCAGCAATGAGGTTCAAAAGTAAGACTGAGACATGGCTGTTGGAGAGATTGGAATTTGGGAGGATTGTAGCTACAGTGACCAAAATGTTGGTGTAGTGCAGAGCTGCAGTTTTGGGATTGGCCATTACACCACAGGAGGTCAGGGTTGAGATCGACTTTGCTGGAAAGCAATTTGCTGAACAGATGGGGCCCCACACTGACAGACACTTAGACACATACACACATTTTTGAGAGCACACACAACTGAAATTAAAAAATGTTTTTATTTAATATGGAAAGTAACAGGGGAAGAACTGCTCTGTACAAGTTACCACAGTTTTTGATCTGGATTGGATCCAGACCAGTCCCATTGGCCTGTGATCGGTAGCAGTCATTTAAAACATGCTCACAGAGAGGGCTGCGTCAGCTTCAGCTTCTCTTGTGCGATCAGATTGTAGGAAGTGGGTGTGGCCACAACGCTCCGACAGACACCTTGACTGAGTGGAGATGCATGGGGTCTCTTAAGGAGAGATGTAACAGCCAGCACCACCGCTGTGGCCCTTTCCAATATTTTTACAGACATATAAAATAAATAGATCTGACTGCCTTTGACATGCACATGTAGTATTTTTGTCAAATGTGTCCTTTTGTGCTTGTAGTTATCTTCAGCATGGTTTAGGGAAGTGTTTGCAGGAGAAGGGAGGTAGGGAAAAAAGCGAGCAGAAACAAGGAAGGCATTGCTGGTGAGCGAGAGAGAGAGAGAGAGAGAGGGAGGGAGTGGGAATAGCAGGACAGAAAAATAAAGCTGAGCTGAGAGTGCCCTAGTTTGCTTCCATTTTGTTCAGAATGGGTGAATACCATGCGGGATGTGCTTCATGAAGCATTGCCATTTGAAGCACTTGCGGGACGGGGCCTGTTTCCACTTCATGACTTTGCACCCTGAGGGTCCTCCGGCTCTTTATCTCCCCGTTATTTTCAATTAATCTATTCATTATTACTCTTTATATTTTACTGGACAGCCTTCTACAAGGGTCAAATATGCTGAAAGGGCCTTGCTTCTGTGCCCAGGGTAAAAGGAACAAGAAGCCCAAATTATGGCAGTTTAGGGTTTCTTATACAACGCTTGGCTGAATACTCAATTCTGACTGGCTGGAGGATATGCATTATTTTGCCTGGGTATGAAGTAGCACTGGCAACAATTTAATCAAATTAGTTGATGCTATTTGATCAGCAGTCTTAAAAAACTGCCACAGTGGAAATTTGTAAGAGAGCAAGCCAACCGTTACTTGCAACAGTGTTATTGATCTCAAACTCACATCTCACATGACATAAGGGATGCACCCAGCCACTGCCAACTCGAGCATAGTCAGCTTGATGTCCACGGATGACTGCAGAAATTAGCTAGTCTAGTTATAGCTTGACTGTGTTTATAGTTTAACCTCTGTTTTGAATATAATTTAATAGTTTGCTAGCTAGCTATCTGTGTGATAAAACAAACATGCTGTGAGACCATTTTGACCTAAAACCAAAAAGAATTTTAATATTAGAGTGATTAGCATAAAACTAGTTTGCTGTCTAACCCAGTTGAGAGAGGGGTATTGTGTTATTGGTTATGGGATATTGCTGGAATACCATTACAATAAAATCACATATTTTGGAAATTTACGACCTCCGCGTGGGGCATTCAGCCCAGCCCCTTGGCCATTATTTCTTACATAATTAACACAACACTGATTCAAGGATGTGTCACATGTAAACCACATTGTATTTAGCAATACATTTCTTTGTGTTTTCCTCTGCGCGTGGCTTAGTATTCTTTATTCCTGTCATTGTAATGGAGCCCCTATATTTCCACAATGTCTAAAAGACGTAGAAAGACGTTAATCTGCAACATCGCTGCATGTTTTGGCATAGATGTGTCACAAAGACATGCAGGAAGTGAAGGTGAGGGTGAAAGTAGGAATAGACAGATGAGGAAGACTCTTGTGCAATGTGATAGAGAGAGAGAGAGAGAGAGATGAAAAAAATCCAGCTGCAGCTAATGCAGTGGTTTAATGTCTGCTATATGCTGCTATGATGTACAATGTTGGAAAAACTGAAGTAGACAGTGTGTCACTCAGTAAAACATTCCAGCCAGTGAGTCGGTCTGCCTGTTAATCTGTCACAATATGTGCTCTCAGTCCAGTGGTCAGTGTGGCTGTCCATCTGTCCAGTCAGTCAGGAAACTCGGAGAAGCTCTGACTGCCATCTCACTAAGTGAGCGAATCTAGCGCCACTAGTGGGAGTGGCAGTGGGAGTGAGAGCCCACGCTAGAAAGAAATGGAGCAATAATCACAATTGTGCCTTAATGATAATGTGCAATGACATTTTGTTTCAAAGCCTGCAATTTGTTGCTCAGAAATATCCTTTGTTTGAGACAGGAATGAATATGGAGAGGGTGATAGATATTTATGTAACTTATGCAAATTCTATGCAGAGATTGTGTTTTTTTCCTTCTGGTTTGATAAGATTGTAAAAAAAAAAAGACAGTGTGATGGATGATGGGGGTTCCAAAATATCCATTAGAATTTTTTTTTTTATCTCAGTGTTGCAAGACAATTTAGCTAGGGAATCTTTTCTGCTGTTGGACTTGAAACAGACAAATTAGACATGGGGTACACACACTTCACTGTGGAGGGTGTGCAATGTCATATCTTTTTTTTTTTTTGTATCACAAGGACAGAAAATATGTCACAAACATATAATAATTGATTAAAGTATGTTTTTTTATTTTCGCGGTAAGAGATCTGCTGGCTGTGACACAGCTATTCATGCTGCTTGTCAGGGAGGGGCAGAAGTGTGGCAGTGTAGCTAGCTAGCTAGCTTTAGGGGACAGGAGTGTGGCAGTGTAGCTAGCTAGCTTTAGGGGGCAGGAGTGTGGCAGTGTAGCTAGCTAGCTTTAGGGGGCAGGAGTGTGGCAGTGCAGCTAGCTAGCTTTAGGGGGCAGGAGTGTGGCAGTGTAGCTAGCTATCTTTAGGGGGCAGGAGTGTGGCAGTGCAGCTAGCTAGCTTTAGGGGGCAGGAGTGTGGCAGTGCAGCTAGCTAGCTTTAGGGGGCAGGAGTGTGGCAGTGTAGCTAGCTAGCTTTAGGGGGCAGGAGTGTGGCAGTGCAGCTAGCTAGCTTTAGGGGGCTGGGGTGTGGCAGTGTAGCTCGCTAGCTTTAGGGGGCAGGAGTGCGGCAGTGCAGCTAGCTAGCTTTAGGGGGCAGGAGTGTGACAGTGTAGCTAGCTAGCTTTAGGGGGCAGGAGTGTGGCAGTGTAGCTAGCTAGCTTTAGGGGGCAGGAGTGTGGCAGTGTAGCTAGCTAGATTTAGCTCTCTGGACTGTAGGTGATTGTGCAGGCATCAGCAGGTCTGTGTTCGGCTCTGAGTATGGAGGACAGACGAAAAAGCATGAGCAGCCGAGGGTAGTAAATCGCCAAGCCCACAAACCCCCCCCCCCTTTTTTTTTTAGTTGTTTTATGCATCAGGCAGGAGCCGCACGCCACATTCTCTAAGTAATGAGGCTGAGGAAGAGGCAGTACTGTTGAGAAATCATCCAGCACAGCAAAACGGAGATTAGGGCTGTAAATCTGGGCTCTGAGATTCTGACTGCTTCCCGAAGGGTGAGCCACAAAAGATGGAGCAGCCTTTAAACAGAAGGAGGCTGGGGGCGGGACCATGGCTCATTCTTATTATATAAAGAAAAGTAATTGTAGTTCTGATTTTTCACAATGAGGTCATTTCCAGGAATGAAAGGAGGGAGTCGGTGGAAACAGGCCTCTCTCTCATGCTTTGCTGGAAATGATAGAAACACCAGTCACTCTGTTCTCAATGAAATCATTGATTATTCATCAGCGAGAGTATTTTCATGTCATGTACAGTGTAGTTTCCCAGGTCTGTGTTGTTCAAGACTATTAGTTCTAAATTAATTTGGCAAGGTGACTGAAATGGCTCGGATAATCTGTGAAAAAAACCTGTTTGGAGGAAGCTAAACATACACAGACTCTTTATTCCATTAGTATTCCAAGATTTGTGGTAAAAACATCAAAACAGGATAATTATCCTTATTTACCCTTTGAAATGAGTGTGCATATATTATTTTCTTAATTTGCCTGGCAGATGATGACCCAATCCATGGTGACTGACTGCTTACCTTAACATGTTATCGAGTATGCATAATATTTACTGGCACTTTTATCGAATGAGCAGCAAGCAATCCTGGCAATGTCTCATCACAGCACCCCTTCAGAGACAACACGCTCCGTAACACACCAGAGATCAGTTGTCATTTTTAAACTGGTTAATCCTGAGGATAGCTAGAAAGCATCCTTATACACTGGAGTTTAAGTGATTTGGCATAATTATATTTAGTATTGTGTGCTTGATTTAATTTTGAATTTGTATGAGGAGAGTACAGCTAGGATTGCAGCAGCTCACAGTTTATTCTCTGAGTGCATTCAAGCAGGAAGAGCAGAAGGTCCCTCAAGGTTGTGTATTCTCCTGTGCTCCCCTGTGCTCAGTGACCAAACAGTTAGTGTGGCTGTGTTTGGGTGTGTCTGAGCATGTGTGCGTGGGCAATGAGTGGGTGTTCTTCTGTAAAACTGCATTTGTAGAAATGGGTTTTGTTACAGAATGTACATTTGTGATTTAAAATGATTTAATTTTTTTAAACTCTTGTCGGCTAAGCAGATCAATAATGTAGATAAGAACAGAGCTGGCTGGAAAGGAATAAGGGCTGTCAGTCACCGGAGTGAAAGCCCATGAGAGGGAAATGGGTTATTGATTATAGGACAAGGCCCTGGACTGCCTGAGTCTGCTCATGAACACATTCACACATGCAAACATCATTCATTTTCTTTGGGTTGTTCTTTTCTTTTAGGGGATAAGATGCACTTTACACAAATTAATTCAGACCTGTAGTTGTCATCTAAAAATAACTTTTTTCAGCTAATAAATCATGTAACATTAATTAACGCAGTTAATTGGAATATAAATTCATCACTTAATCGTTTTCTTTTTTAAAGTAAATTTCCTATTTTAAACAAGGCAATGTTAGATGAGTGACTGTGAGAACAGTAGCCAGCTTCCCATCAGAAGAAAACATGCCGTTGAAATTCCATGAATGTTCAATGTCCTGGAAAACATGTTAACTCATCAGTTTCAGTATCATTCCTGGACGGTCATATCTCTGCAAAGCTGTTACGTTGTCCCGTATTGCTTGAATGATTATAATTGATAATTGACAACCCAACATATCAGGTGAAGTGTCATTTTTAGATGGAATAGCCTTTAATGTCCCCGGCTAAATGCATCCTTCCGTCTTTTAACGTCTGGGGACAAGCTGCAGTGCACTGTGCAGTATCTGCAATGGATGGCAGAACAGTTTCTAATGGCGTCCATTTTGTCTCTGCGTGTTGATGCTCCCTCCCCCTTCCGTTCCTAACCAACCCCCTCACCCAATGACAGCGGCGTCTCATTTCAACAAGGTCTGATAAAACGTGTTTCTCGTTGTTGTATAGCTTCTATCTACAGTGGAAGCATTTCTGATTATTTTAAGATCTAAAACCAGCAGAGCAACCTTTGCAGTGGAGCAAAGTGTATTTTTTAAATTTTTTATTAGTGTTGATAAACAGCAAATGACCAAATATAATGAAAAAAGAGCACTGCCATCAGCTTATAAGACTGGTACACGCACAGCATGTTTTGACTGAGTCTTCAGGCTGTGGCGCCGTTTCGTTTCGCTGCAAAGATTTCTCTGCCACTGTGTTATTATATTTGACAGAGCCCCTGTTGAGCACCGGTATACTCAACTGATATTTCTAAATATGAAAAGGTCTTGCATATCTTTCTTTTTCTCCACACATAATTTGCTTGGTGTTGCTGTTGTATATCAGTGCAGTATTTCAGCAGGGGTTGTGGTTGTTAGAATTGCTGATTTATTGATTTTCATATGAGATACAAATGAGCCATTAGCTTTAACAACCACTTAGCCTGACTGGCCACAAACAGCCATTGTGTGACCAGCCTGTGAGCTGTGTTGCAGGAAGGACAGAACAATATAAACAAGTGTTTCATCATGGTCCTATAACTTAATATATCAATCATGGCAATAGCAACCCAGAACTGAAAATGGAAAGTTCATTATTCGTAGCATGCAGTAATGTTAGCTTCTGCCAATATAGGAATGCACCTACCAGAGTATGCAAATAAAAAAACAAATTCTGGGCCACTGAAGAATTTTGGATGATCAATGTTCATCTGACCAACTAGTGATCAAGACCTGCTGTTCTTCTTCTGATCATAGTTTTTGCTTTTTGTCTTTTGCCTTATGTGTATGCAGCATCCGGGTCATCTTAAACCAGATGGTAACATTCCTCTTGCAATTCACTCTCAACCTGTCTCTTTCTCAGTGGTGCAGTATGAGGTCTGTGTGTGTGTACGTGCATGTTCTCAGTGGTGCAGTATGAGGTCTGTGTGTGTGTACGTGCATGCGTGTTATATAGGTTTGGTAAAAGATGAGCAGGATTTAAGAGGTGGCGGCACCAGCGACTCCTCTTGTTCCTATGTTCCGAGGGCCGTGATTTCTGAGAGACGACAAGGGCCAAGCACTGTGTTATGAGTTAGATTAATGTCACTGCAAACAGCAGAAAGTGGGCCAGGGACGAGCCTGCCTGCGGGCCACGCAGAGCTCAAATCCAGCCGACCCGCTGTTGTAGAACCTGGACCGAGCCATTTTCACCGTGTAGTTCACTCAACATGCAGAGGTACCGATTCACCAGTCAGGGGTTCTCCAATTTCCGTCTGTCTACCCATCATCACTAACAGAGAAAAGTAAGAATGGAGGCACACCTAGAGCTTTTCTGCCTACTCTTGTAGATTTGCTGTGCGTTTTGTGGGAGGCGAACACAAAAATATTATTTGTTCTGAAGCTGTGAGTATTTGTTTTTGGTAGTGTACATACTGCCTGTTGTACGAGATGAATAGAGATGAATGAAATATCTATCTATCTGCTGCGTTTCTGACAGAGTGCTGCCATCTCTCTCTTTGTAAGACAGCAGCAGGCTCAGGGAAGCGTCATTTAGCTGATTCAGCACTGGCTCATCCTGTAATGAGAGTTTAAACAGTGCCAACATCACTGTGAGTGACAAACATCAGCCAGGTGCCCTGAAGTGGGGTGGCATCTGAGAGACTGAGGGGCAGCCTGTGGAATCCGGTCTGTTCTTTCCACAGACGCATCCAGACTCTGTCCTTCAGTGCAAGGCCACCTTTATTCTCTCACTACGGTTTACTGTTTACAAAGTATAAAAACACAATGTCTGCCTCATGTGATCAGTTGAAATGATGAACAACAGAATTTACAAAATGCAGTTATTTTTGTTGACTTTCATATTTTATACAATGGTGACTACTCAGTTGAGGCCATAATCTTGAGTCAATGAATCCAAGCACTCCTCTTCTGCTCAAGATGAAATTAGCTTGGTTCCTTTGAATATGAAGCATTTGGCTGCTATCTACTGTGATGCATAGCCAGTCTTTTGCTACCTCTTGAGTCACATGTATGTATGAAGTCCAGGATGATGTTTCCCTATTGAAGAAGTCCAGCTGCTTGACCCACATACCAGTGTACTATATCAGCCTATAGCCCGGCGCGGGTTCTTCAACTCTCCAGCCAACCTGACATACGTAGGTGCTGAGGTGTGTGTGAGTGCAACTTAACAAGTTAAGACAACTGCTTTACTTTCAGGTGTTTGAAAATTAAGAACTTGCAATAGAGAATCTAAACTAAAGGAAATAATTTAATATCCCAAAGAGATTTATATCAACACTGACACTAGATGTTACAATATTTAAGACATTGTTAAAGTAACATTTTTGTAATTTTTTGTAGCAATGTTATTTCACTTCAGGAACTAGGCCCAGTGGAAATATCAAGGCCTTACCCTGACTTTATAGTGCTGTTCGGGACTGGGATCTGAAAGCCTCACAGCTGGTATCACTCGGCCTTTGCTGTATGTGTTTATTTTATGAACCATGCTGTATCTTGGTTTGCATTACAGCCTTCTCTTTTTTCATCTTTCTCTGATGTCCTTTAGATTTTTCTATTTACATATCATCTGCCTTTATTTAGTATTCATTGTAATAATTTAATTTGCCAGATTCAGGTCATGCACAGAGCCCCAAGGTCACTGTATAGTTGGTATTACCATGCCTTTAAAGAGGAAGAATAAACCAGAGCATCTCGATGAATAGCACGATCCCTCAATTCTCTGACTTGATGAGTGAAAGTGAGAAGTATGGTGGAGAAAATCAGACCCTTATTGAACTCCACTCACATTCTCTGTAACTAGTTAATTGTTCCAGTGCTGTGTTAAAATCAGTGCCATTGAAGGACAGCTTTCATTAATTATTCAGGTTGGATTTTATCAATGTTTGTCATTTATTCATTGTACTGTAACATTATTTGTGTTCATAATTGTTAGTTTTGTTATTCTCCAGACACTCAGGGGTCCCTGGGTGTGGCTGAGGTACGGCTTTGTGGAGTGTGTACAGACAGTGTGTGATACGGGCTATACAAGTGCAGTAACACAGCAGTATAGACCAGGAAGGTGTGGCACACAGCACAGAGAGCCTTTAAGGTCTCTTAAAATAATTTAAAAATATCTATTGTGAACAGAAACCCCTTACGCACGCACAGTGACACTAGTATTAGTCCAGGGGAGTGTGTAACCAGACCAATGGGCTTTAGCTGGAGCGATTTTCTTTCTAGCCCCTTTAGGATTGCACTGCACCATCTCAATCAATTTTTTCTCTGGACCACATTTATGTACACCAACTACACCACTTTTAATCGTGAACTTTTTGCTGGTCATGTTCATTCTCATGGTTATAGTTTTCATTGACTCAACCAATCAGGATGCCGAACCACTGTTTGGTCCAAAAATTGCCATTTTACTATGGGTTTCAAAGAAAAAGAACAATAATTCACAAAAAATCCACAATACTAAGCCTAGTAGTTATTTGGTTATCATCACATGTGATGTGGTGCTTAGCTATATTTACCCCTCGTATTTGCTTGCCTCATACACACATCCACATCTGCATTCTGCACACACAGGCACTGCACACTGCTTGCATAAATTTCCCTTCATGCCTACAGTAAGGCTGTAGCATGCTGACCTGGGTGTTGGGCAGATTCTTGCATGTGTTCAGTATTGGCTCAGCACCCAGCTTACATAAAGAGTGATTATTTTCATTTTTGAAATTTTTTATGAAGCTGTATCTACAGTAAACAAAGATTATCTGCCTGAATGTTGATAAGATTTTATCTAAATGCCAGAAGCATTTCAGTTTTAGACAGGTAATGCTTTTTAAGTGGAATTGCTCATTTCAACCTATGTATTGCCTTAAAAACCCTGCAGCATATTTTTTTTAATCAGACTGATTTACACATTTGCAAATGCGGCCCGTTTCTCTCCGTCTCATCTTTGGCTTTGTGGTAGAGTAAGGGTTGACTGCTGTTTTACTGACTCCATTTTAAAACACTGTTTGAATATCTAATCAAATGCTTCAGCTTTGCCTTTAGGCCTGATTGTCCCAGCAGTCCTAGATGTTAGTTCAGAGAACTTGCTCTCTCCCTGCTCTGGTTGGCCTAAAATCAACAGCAAAAACTTCAAAAACTGCTGTGGGTTAAGACAGATAAAGGAATGAAGCCTCTTGTTTATCTGGGTTACAAACCCCTTTTCTTATGCTCTTATATTTTATATAAGACATCTGATGATCACAACAGACCATTGAGCCCATCTAGGATGTCTGTCTTCGTTCCAAATATAGTTGAGACAATCCAAATACGTGTGACGATTATGAAGTTTTAATTCCACAGTGGCTGTAATTTGATTGTCAAATGCATTTTCTGTTAAAATCCTGTTTTGAATGTGCGAGTCAACATTTAATTCACTTTTGTGACCAAATTATTTTTTGTAAGTTTGTCTATGGCTGGTGGTGTTTTGAAAACTGTATAAGCTATAAGGGCAACAGTCACTTTAACCAATTACAGTTCCACAGTTTTTTTTTATTCAGTATGGTGTTAAGATTTTTCCCTTTGACGAAGAGGTCAAATGTTCTCTTTTGATTCCTCCTGCACTGCAAGTTCCCATGGCAATGGTTCAAAGTGGAGGTCTTTTGGTATACGTGCATGTGTCCCTGCAGCTTGTGCTGGTGAGAGCTTCCTGTACGCATTCCCTTTGACACCCAGGTTTAGGTGCAGAAGTGGTGGCATTCTCACAGCATAGCGAGGGAAGAGAGCAGCAATGAATGGCAGTTAATGAGCGGAATCTTTACGGGGAGGTGAATTTCTAGATTCTACCAATAAACTAGAAAATCGACCAATTTAACTGCTCAAAATACTTTCACGTTTGAAGTCGCAAGCTTAAAATATTGATGCCAATTTCCTTTTTGCCATGGCACATACAGCGGCCATTAGAGGAAACTCTGTTCGAAGAAGGACTTGGCTTACTGTCTGCCACAGTCCTTTTTGTGACTAAAATTGCCCTAGAGATGTTCTGTAACGAGTGCTCTACGCTTGACATCCAGTTTACTGTGAATAGCAGTCATTATATTCTAAGTGCTTCCCATGGCCTGCTGGACACAAAGCCATAATAAGCACACAGGGGAATGTGAGTGCACCATTCATAAACAACCACAAACAAACAAACCTTAGAAACCTGTCTGTTATATTTCCAGCAGGGGGTGGCCCTTCCGGGCAGCTGGCCTGGGCTGAGGTATAGTAACTACGATTATTTGGATTGTTTCATCATTGTCATTTGTATTTAAATTGGCTATAATACACCCAGCAAAATATAGGGAACTAGCAGTGGGAAAATTATTACAAATAAGTTATAAATCACATGGGCAGTGAGCCTTGTAGTACTTGAAAGTATGACTTTTGCCTGCCTGATTTCACTAGAGAGCTGCTGAAAGACTACAGCATGCTCAATAGCTCTGGTTGTGGATAGAGAAATGGAAATGCACCCATTACTTAGTATACTGGGTCTGCTGGTCTTACCTCTAGCTCATATTGCAGGGGATTTGGTGGAAAATAAGCCTTTGCATCTCTGGCACTGGTGTTTACTTTGAGTGTTCCCTTTGGACATCTTTATGGGAGATTACTGGTTGGGAAACCATAAATGGTTTTTTTGCTGCCCCACCCTTAAATTGTAAAATAATATCAAATTATAAAATAAAATAAAAAAAATTCAACTCAGCATGGACCACAGAGACTGTGTCTCAAATGTAAATGATCTGAGTTGCTCTTGGGTAACCCGCAGTGCCTAAAAAGCACATCAGGATCTGGAGCTTACGTTTAGAGGTGGTTATTATGCTCAGCAGGAAATTTCCATTTTCCACTAAATCGTTTTTTTTTTCTACAAAAATGTTACTATTGTAGGAATAAAACTGAAAAGGCTCAATGGAATTCCATTTCACCTTCCATCACCAATGACTTGCTTTGTTTCTGTCAGTAAAATTGTGGTAAGCTCCTAACTACAGGCAGAGGGGTGAGGTTTGGGTTTTTTTAAACAGAGATTGCCAGTGCATCATAGATATGACTGGTTATATATGGCATGGTTATTTTATAATATTCTCTAGGTAGAAATCCTGCATAATACACCTTTAATGAAAGGTGAAGTGACAGCCCTGTTCGCAGCGTTTCACCTTTCCCGTCACAGCCCTTGGTGAAATGTTGGTCTGAGGATGCTGTCCTGCCATTGCGTGATTAGAGCAGATGCCTTTGATCAAATCCATGCATGATACTTTCCTCTGGTCTTCCTCACAAACCTGTCATCCTTCAAGGCAAGTGGGACCGTAATCCGGTTAACTGGGCCATTAATGCCAGACACGTGCGCTTTTGAAATACGCACAGCCAGCTGGTGGCTTCCCCTCCATTGCATTGCCCCCACATCTCCTGGGGAAACGTCACATCCCCGACTCCTCATTAGCCCCCTCTTTACGTCTCTTTCCTGGTCACTAACTGTCCCCGCACAACCCCTGACCATCCCAACATTATTCCTAAACGTCACCCAAGCAGGGTCCGTAAGAAATTAAACTGAGGGCAACCCCTATAGGCACATCTACAGGAACATTCCCTTGGATCATTTATAAATGCTCATTAATGTAAATATTGTGCATTAATTTCAAGCGCCAAGTAGATGTCCTGTACATGCAAAATAACAATTCTCCATTAAATGAATGATGAGTTAAACCAGCCCTGGTGCCCTGTATTCAACTTCAATGGCAAAGCATTAAGCTAATCATTTTCCTGCTCCAGCATTATCTCCATCTTTAGAGTAGAAAGAACATCTCCAGTCGCTTGAGTGATAGTTAATGCTTCAGTGGCTGCATCTAGTCAATGTGTTTCTTTTTCACGTCTCATTTTATGCTCCGTTGGGAGAAAATAATTATTTCATCCCTATTCCAGGGTTTTTGCCTTTTTGAGAAATTCAGTCATATGGCTGCAGTGCAATTTTGTTAAATAATGCCCACTTCAAGCTGCCAAAATAATGTTAACCCATGCTTATATAAGATAAATGTGGGTGCCTAGTCAAAGGTTCAAGGGTAAATATCAACACAGCTAAATCAAATTTCACAGCTCTATCAAATCCTGCCATACCATATTGTGGTATGTTTTTTGCATTGGGCATTAACAATGACTTGACAGTTTGTTATATCAGGCCTGCTTGTTACATTACATTATAGACATTTAGCAGACGCTCTTATCCAGAGCGACGTACATAGTGCATTTCCGAACTAGTAACAAGTGCGTTAAAACAATCCTAAAAAGGCAAACACGAATCTAAGCACTAGGCGCAGTCAGTATGATTGGGGATTATTTTTTTTATTTTTATTTTTTTGGGGGGGAAACTACACAATTCTGATAACAATAGTCACAAGGAGGTAGGGAGGGGTGGAGAGAGGTGCAGCTTGAAGAGGTGAGTCTTCAATCTGCGCTTGAAAGCGGTCAGACTTTCTGTTGTTCTGACCTCCACGGGGAGCTCATTCCACCACCGTGGGGCCAGGACATGTTGTAATGTTGTGGAATGATTGAGAGTAAAGAATTATGTCGGAACCCAATTCCTTTCAATTAGGTGCGGCTCTAGCCTTTGTGCCGCCCTCGGCAAGATCATGGACCGGGGGCGTGGGGGCGTAGTTACTAATTACGTACCGGAGTGGAGGGAGGTAGTGATCCTGACAATGTCCCATTTTTTCCCTTTCATTTGGCACCTCCCTCGTTTGGATGGCGCCCTAGGCGACCGCCTATACCGCCTATGCCTACAATCGGCCCTGCTTTCAATCCATATGCATGAATGCCGAGAAAGGAGGTAGAACTCTGTCATTATCACGCTGCACTTCTCTTTAATGACTCCCTAGTGTCTTCCTCCATCCCACACATTTAATTAATTGAAATGCTTAATTTTCTGGAAAAGGAAGCAGGCAATAAGATTAGGGGCGGCAGTTCGGTTCTCATCCAGAGGCTGTGGATGGAGCATCTGCTGATATCCTTTCAGCTTGTTCTATTTTTGCCCGCTACGCATGCAACGTATGATTGATCTGGTCACTAATTAGTCGCCAGGGTCCTTGTAGCGTTCATCCCCCATTAATGTTTGAAACCCTCCATCTCAATCATTCAGTGACATGCAGTGTTGATGTATCAAAGTGCAATCGTACATATCTACTAATACTCAATCTGTAACCCAGAAGAAGGGCATCTGCCAAATTAATTTGTTATAATGGCAATAATTGATTGCATTTGTTTTGTTGAGATGTTTGGCTTCAGAAGTCACGCTTTAAATGCGCATTTGTAACGAAGCAGGGAATTGTTCACTCGACCTGTAGGCTACCTGCTTAATCTTGCATTGCTTCCATTTTGAGGCGCCTCTTGGTTTACCATATCTTTATTACTAATTACGAATGTAAAACTGTAAAAACCCAATTTTTTCCATGTTTATAGTCCTCTTAATCCTGTCTTTTCCTGGATCATAATCACTCTCTTTGCCCTTCTTCCTTTACCCCCCAGGATAATCTGTGTTTCTAAAGGGGCTTGAGAACTGAACCTTTTGTCAGCCCTCCAAGGCCACGGTGATGAATGTACTCCACGTACGCAGCGCAGTTGTGCAAACCCCACCTTCTCAATCTCACCACATGATTGTCGCATACGGTCGATTGGCCATTTGGTCCCTTGTACCTTGTCGCTGTGCTTCCTGAGGTCGTCGCTGTAAATGATAAATGTGTTCTGTTGACCTTGCTGGTTCAATGAAGGTCCCTAAGATCAGTATAATAAAGGGGTAAATGTTCTTTTCCTCTCCTCCCCCAGGGCAAGTCCCTCACTCCTCCGGCTAGTTTGCTCCTCGATAGGCTTCACGCGAGCTTGATTACCTCCTGTAAGATTATCAAGGGATCACTAGATCACCTGGAGTTAGCCACACGGAACAGATGGGAATCAATGGAAATGACTCAGTCTTACCGTCACCGTTTTACTGCTATCACTCTCTCGCTCCTTCTATCTTTCCTTCCAGTCAATTCCTCTCCCTCCTCCCAGGGGATCAGAGAGGTGTCAGATTATCTCATAATCCAGGCCATTCACCTCCAAGGGTGAAATGGACACCCTTTCTTCTCCCTCTTTCGACAGGAAGATTTCAGTTACAACTGATTTCAGTTACAACTGAGTTGATAACAACTCAGTTGTCGCTGAGATTGTATAAATCTCGTCCCGGCGGTGTGGGAGCGTCATGCGGAGGGTGCTGAACAAACATAAGTTTCACTACGTCCGCCCTTCTCAAGGCTGTCTCTCTCTTCCTTTGGGACTGTATCAGCATTGTCCATGTTTCATGTCTTTCCCATGTCAAGTGTCTTGTATGCATCGTCTCTGACGATAATGATTGGCATTGGGCCCAGTCCTGGCTTGATGTATGTGCACTTAACTCAAATGTCTGGATAAATTAAGTGCTTTTTGTTCCTATGCGCATCCTAGCTCGGGTGTGTGAAGTGGGGATATGATCCTCACTATGATCGATGTTTGTTGGGGTGGAGTCTCACTGGAAAGATGGTGTAAGGTGTATCCCACTGAATTAAGAATACATGAATTCTGGCTTCAGACTTTTATACATTTTATATCGTTTTATCTAGATGCAGCCTTTGCACATGAGAAAAGGTGGAATAAACTGGACAGCATATGGAATTATAGCTAAATGGTTTCTAAGACAACAATGGTTTTACATGCAATACTGACAAAATTGGTTGAAACCAATGTCAATGTATTGCAATTTAGAAGTTTAGTACATTTAAATGTATAATATGAATATGACTTACAATGGCATACCTTTTTATTTAACCTTTATTTGTACACGGTAGGATTATGCAATCAGTGGATTCCCATTTTGTAACAGACATGGCCACCCATATGCAGGCTCTAAGCCAGACCCAAAAGGGCGCAGTGTCAATGTGCTTTTAGCACCAACACTTACAACTCTTCTGCAGCTCATCACCTGTTTTGTTTGCATATGCTAAATTATGAAAAGAGTTTATAGAATCATGTATGAAGTGTTTTCTAATGTACTTCATGCTCAGTCTAAATGTCTCTGCCTCTGGTTGTTACCTCATCTGACCTGTGCTATCACAGGGTTGTCCAGGACACAAGCTGCTCTGGACTGCTTTGCAGCCAAGGTGACAGGTCGGAGGTGTAACAGATTATCCCTTGCCAGCATCAGGAATCACAGCTGACCTCAACGCCTTTACTATATTGCAAACTGCATAGACTGTGTTGTCCTTTTTCATGTTGCCAGGGAGATTGCATAGTGGGAAAGGTTAGCTAGTTATGCAAAATATACCAGCTTGTCAGCAGAGTTATAGTTTGTATCACCATTACTAATAATCGGATGTGGCAAAAGTTATAATCTTTTTTCCTCTTTTTTTTTCTTTTTTTTTCTCCTGGTATAAATTCACTCAGGGTGTGTTTGCAGATAAGATTGCTGAATTTATTTTAAATGTTGGCGTATTTGATTTGATTTGATTTGATTTGAGCCGTTCCTTCCTGCCTCAGGGTGATCCTGTTCATTTGAACTCCCACTTGGGGAGGTTAATAACCAGAGGTTTATGACATCTGAGTGCAGTGGCTATCGAAGCATTACTCCCCTGCAGAGGCAGCTCGCAGGTGGCGAGAGCACAGCCGATAAACCCGTTCGCCACGTCCGTAATGCTCCCCGGTACCTTTTCACGGGGGGGGGGGCTTGATTAAACCTCAGCAGGAGACCGTTTGCTGGGGAATGCACACTCGTAAATGGACAGCTGTTACATTAATCTCAGCTCTGCTAGGTTCAATCTACGCTTCCACATGTCTAAGAAATGTGCGCCATCCTTTACATTCCCTCTCATTTGGAGACCCGTTTTATTTTAGTTCCACTCTGACTATGTGCTCCACGGGAGATAAGGCACTGATTTACTGGCGTGTCTGAGGACACATGCAAAGGCAAACAAACGTAATTCTCCTGAAGGCTCACCACGCTCTGGCTAAAATACTCTCCGACACTCACTTACAAGTGCTTTCCTCATCACCTCAGATGGCATATTGTGAGGGGTATACTGAGTAATAGCTGCAGAGGAGCTCTGAGGAGCGGGCGCCTCTCTTCAGCGATGGCAGGCACAATATTATTTTTCTCTCTGTACATGACTTTCCAGGTCTGATGAAAATCTTTGCTCAAATGCAGTAAATTACTGAACATTGTTTCAACAGCACGTTTCAGCTTAGCTGAGAGCTGTTGCCCTTGGTGAAGTATGGACGTTTCTCAGAAAGTGTAAGTGTAAGACTTAAATGGGATTAGGGGGTAGTTTATACATTCTCATGCATTCTGAGCAATCTGGAGGGGCCTGGTCTTTCAGGTACAAACAATGGGTGCCATCTTAAAGGCCTTTTTCTTCTCTTTTGACCAGAGACCTTTTGATGGTGTGTGGTGTGCTGCCATTTTCTTCACATCATGCAAAGAGAGATATTCTGTCTGTGGCTCTTCAGACAAGAAAACCATATTCAATATTCTATGCATGCTGCGGCCTTCATCTCTTGGGATGAGTGACATTAAGTCACCATATGAATACTGACCTGGGTTGACGCTTTGAAAACGAGATGCTGCAGGTCTTTTTTCAAGCTGCTGACCACAGAAACAGATGCTGCCTAATTAGCAGTTGTGTTTTCCCTCCTTTTTTTCCTTCTGTGTGGACACCTTTCTCCCTTACTTATACAGTACTAGTATACACTTTTGCCAAACTAGGACAAACAATCTCTGTGAAAGCATACTCAATTTAATGCTTGGAAGGACTAATGGCCTGGGACAAACAAGGCATCTATTTGATCACATGAATTTCACACAGATGGCACATTTTGAAAACTATGTACCTGTTTATATTTAGATGCAAAAAAAAAATTCTAAGAAAAACAAGGCAACAGGAAGATGTATTTGTTATGTACATGCCAACAATTCATTCCGGGTTCTCACTCCAACTTTAATTATCAGTGTAATGAGTTTGGCACATCCTCCAGCAAATGCGGGCTGTATTATCTAAGGACCATTACACTCTCAGATTGCCAGAGGAGAATGGGATATGTTGTGCAGGAAATGTTTAGAAAGAGAATGATGTTGGTTGCCTGTGTCGAGAGACAGGACAAGCCTATTTTTATCATAACGCACCATTGCAAACAACTTTTATCTACTTTTAAAACCTTTTAAATTCTGGTTCCATTTGTTACACATATTTTCATTCTCATCATTGTTTCAAAAAATATTTTTTGTACAGAGATTTGACCATCATGTAGGATATTGTTTCAGTGCTGAATTTTATGAATTATTAAATGTTCACATTATTCTGTCTGTGGTGTGAATGACATTTAATTACAGAGGTCTTGCCCAGAAATATGATGTTGGGAACCAGACCTTTTGTATTGCAGCCTATATTCTAACGATTACCTCGGTGTGATTCTGCATCATATTGTGAAACCATCATGAAGTTTGTTATCAGGCGTCCTGGATATATCTTGCCATTGTAATGACAACTGACATTAGAAACTTTACTGAGACACTTCATAAAGCGATCATCCTCATTGTCAAACATAAATACTTTTATTCGGGTGCAATTAATCGAGTGTTACAAATAAAGATCTGCTATTTTAATATGCTTCATGCTGTGCCTTCTCTCTGTTTCTGATACTCTTAAGCAAAGCAATTGATGATAGACAGTATTATACCTTTATTCACTTCACAATCAAATGAGTAGCCTATCTCATTCGTTTTCACTAACTGGGTTGCATTATCAAAATAGTTATTCTGTTTATTATTTTTCATATCAAATAAATAAATGAGTCTCATATCATTAATTACAGCTTTAATTAATTACAAAAGCTTTCTTATCATTATAGCCAGATTTGAATCTCACTGAATATAAATGCGATAAACATAAATTGATTTGCACCCAAGGCAGCATGCTGCTAGTACCATGTATAGATGTAAAGACCCCTACAAAAATTAAAGGTAAAGGCATAACTTGATAATAAATTGATAGATTTTACAGATTTAAAAAAAAAAAAATACATTTCTATTATTTTTCAAGATTGTGTTCAAATTATTAAACTACCCATACCCCTAGAAATCTAATTTAATAATTTTAGCCCAAAGCATCAAATCTTTATTAAGTATGGTTTAAAACTATAACTGTGCTGTATTAAAGTAAATTCGATTTTCTCAACAATCCTGCAATTATGTGTGTTGGTGTTTGAGTATAGCAAACATTTTTGTATCTCACTTGGGATTCTATGTAGCATAAATGTGACAATATATGTATGTTAGGACATTACATGCTATTGCCATCTGCACCATGGGACATATCACTGAACCAAGCTGGACAGACACACTACCTTGGAGGCCAAATGGCTCACTGACAATCTGTATGATGTTGTAACGTCATCATTATACTGGCATTCATTTAGATTGAACAAACGTGCAGGTGATGAGCAGCCTCATTGTGAACAGGCTAGGCTGGCTCATGTAAATGCAGCTCTAAAATCCCTATGACAGCATTTGCTGGTCAGTTGGCCACCCGATCTAAACTGCAGTCGCAATGAAAAATGTAGTTTCAGCTGTTAATGGAGACAGACGAAAGAATGGGGGAAATGAGGGGAAGCAAGCAGCCCTTCTGAAGACCTGTCTGGGTTGTGTGGGCGGTATGGCTTGAGTGATTTATTACAGTAATTGTTTGAGGAAGATAGAGTCGTGGACATTGCTTGCTCTTTTTAAAGGTGATGTCGTATTTCTCTCTACAAAAATCTGACCCTTCTCTCTTTTTCTTTTGTTCAAAAATATTTTTAGAGTTAGAATGATTGTATTCACTCTGCAACAATGGGATGTTTTTTCAATTGTGCTGGGTGAGAGGTGCAACAGATTTTAAAGTAGTGATGCATGTAATATGTCAGGTTCCAGTCATATTCATTTATGATAGCATGTGCCTGATTTTGGTATGATGTTATTAATCATTATACCAAAATCAGGCACATGATATCATAAATTAATATTACTGGAACCTGACCATGTGCTATCAGAAATGTACTGGTTATTTATGAAGTGAAGTGGGTTTTTTTTGTATTAATTTAGTGATCACTGTTGCAATCACTGGTATGCATACACTGGTGCTTGTGGGGTTGGCTTCCAAGTTACTGTGAAGCTGCAATATAGTAGAGTGGGTATGGTGTAATTACGGTACACATGCAAAAAATATAAAGTAGAAAAATAGATCCACCTTGCACTCAAAAAAGATGAGATGACTAATTTCTGTTTAATGCTCTCCGTTTTTTAATCAGCGACAATAACAAAGGGAAGGAATGTGTTTTATAATAAGACGCTAGAAAAGCTATAATTGAGTATGCTACTCCTGGGTTCATACCCCGTTCTTTTGAATGGTGGTCAGCCCAGAACTCTCAGGTTCCGCTTCAAGCAGTTGCAACATGTCTAAGGTAATTGTTCTCAAGGAGAGGAATTGTGAGCAGAAAAGAGAGAAGGAGGGAGAGAGAGAGAGGGAGAGGGAAAGAGAGAGAGGGGGGGGGAGAGAGACCCTCGATTACCAAGTAGCAGCAAAAAGCACCGATCTGTAAAATGGCTTTTTTGGTCTAATATGCATATCGGTGTTCTACTGAGTGAGCCTGAGCCTCAGTAAGAAGTCTCCTGAGCCCCAGAAAGGACTTCATTCTGGGACTGGACCTCAGATTCGTTTTATAGGCGCTGCTCACTAAAGCTGACTGATTATTATCCTGGACACCAATCTAAAGATATCCCTGCTGACTGGTGACTAATTGATGAAGAGAGACAAGTAATTGTGCGATTTATAGGGCCTTGCAATGTCCGATTGAATGCCTAAGAGTACAGCCTTTACAACAAGACGGTTATGTACATATACTGTATTTACATTTAAGTAAAAAAAAAAAAAAATGTGTCTAAATCAATATCATAAATGTTATCTATCAAGTTTACACTTTGTTCAAAGTCCAAAAGAGCATAGTCAAAATAAATAAAATACAAAACTGTGCAGTAATATGTAATGACGCTGATGCACTGTTGAGGATGGTTGCCATGCCAGGTGGTAATTGGATAAAAAGCACACAATGTAAATGAGACCACCAATTTCCATGGACCTGGCGGATATTTCCCAAAGCAGGGTTGCTGAGTTAGCTGGATAACTACAGCTAACTCAGTAATCTTTGTTCCATGTTCCAGATTTGGGAGGGTTCCGGGTTTTACCCAGTGCAGTTATCCAGCTAACTCAGTCATCCTGCTTTGTGAAATACTACCCTGGAGTCCTCCCGGGCTTTGTTTATTCAGCAGGAGCCTTTGACAGGGACGGAAGAGTATGAGTTACTGCTCTACTCTCTCAACCCTCCTGGCATTACAAGTATTTTACATGAAAAGTAAAAATGGTGAAAAAAGTTAAAACTCATTCCTACAAACAAGCCCGGCAAAACGTTGACATTTCCAAACCGTGAGACCTATTGTCTCAAGGTTTTTGCAGGGTATTCTAACACACTTCACTGTGAAGGTATTCAGCACATCTATTGTAGCAAATGGTAACGTATCATTGATTCAATGGAGAGAAAGTACCTGTCTTGTCCATTCAATGAGGGATCATCTAGGCCAGGGGTGTGAAACTCCACTCCTGGAGAGCCACAATGTTTGCAGTTTAGGCAATTAAGGTCTTGAAAAACAAAGTGTGTAGACCCTTTAGCCAATCAATGAATCCCTGGTGTTGAGGCACACTGAAAACCAGCAGACACTTTGGCCCTCGAAGACTGTATTCTGACACGTGCATGGACTGCAAGATATTTGACCAGACAGCAGTTGTGTTATGCCTTATGCCTTTCCGTTTCCTCGTTTGGACACATTGAGGCGTTGATGGATTTTGCCATGACAAATTTGTGCTTTTAAGTGTTTCGCCGTGTTTCATCGGCAGAGGCTACCACACCCTCCCAGCTCTCCCTCCCGCCTCTTGCCTCCTGAAGGACACGGGCCTCTTCCGCACACTTTCATGCAGCCCTCGGTTTGCTCCGCTTCCATTTCCACGGTCCATTGTGGCTTCTCAAGGAGAACTGCAGACAAAACGCACGGCAGAATAGCAGCAGGCAGGGTAAAAATAGGCCTTTTATGGCGTTGAGGAAAGCTGTTTTCAGGCTGAGGGGCTGTGGTACAGTACATTAACTCTGTTTCTGATTTATACTTGTGCCCTTAGCTCCCTTTCCCTCTCCCTCCCTTCACTATGCCACTTCAGCTCTTCCCTGCGGGCCCACACATTCACTATGACAGTTTCATTAATGGCCAGTGTGTGAGACCATAACATCAGGCCATTATAGCACCGTGTTACATATCGCACACACAACACCTGTGTATTTTAAATCTACGCCATAACACTTCCAACCTGCAGCACAATAAGAAGGCCCGTTTTTAAAAGCGCAGCGAATGTTTTTTTTGTTTTTTTATGGCCATACTGCGAGACTACAGCAGAATCAAGTGCATCGGGTCATTCTAGATTAATGTTACAAATCACACACACAGGACCTGAGTAATGTATAGGTGCAATATAAAATATGTACCTGCAGTACCTTAAGGAGATCATTTTTAAAAGGCAAAGCAAATTTGAGGCTAGACATATAACTTAAAACCTGAATGACGCCAATTCTGGAACAGTGCATTGATGTCATTCCTTTGAGTGCCTTGAGATGAATTGCTTCAGTCCAAGTAAGATTGTGAAAATGGGTAAAGTCAAGATAAACAAATAATTCTGTCTGTTTAACAAGTTGTGTGTTAGGAAGGGGCATGGAGGTCTTATTGGGAGAGGATGAACAGGACGTTGCCACTGCTTGTTGGCACAGCAAGGTTTTGTGGGCCTTGCAAAGGTGCACCCTGCAGTCCGAAAAATATCTGGGTGGTGAAGATGAAGCGATATGAATATACATTTCTTATGACCCACTACAAAACAACATCAGCCTGCTTATACACAACACTAATGAATTTATAATAATTATAAGCTTTATTTGTATAGAACCTTTCATACACAGAGCAGCTCAAAGTGTGCTTCACAAGCAAATAGGCAGATAGTAAAAGTATATGAAAGACATATGCATCATTAAAACACACAAAAATGTATTTTCATAAGGTAACTCATGCTCTGTTAATGAAGTCTCACTTTATGGGCATAAAATTCCCCTGCAGCCATTTGTTAATAAATATATGCTAATCTTGCAGCACCTGGACAATGAATTTTTAACAACCTCTCATTGTGCTTTGAAGCCTAAGCTTTCGGGCTGCTTGTTAGCGTATTGAAATGGTTTGGTTCTCCCTTGAGCGCAGCCTAAGGTATGGTCACACCATTGTCTGCGTAGTATGACCCTCAGAAGAAGTTGTTTTTCCTTTCTGGTAATGGTGTGACATGTGCTTGGAATGATTAACATCCCAATGTCAAGAGTTAAATGGAATTTTTGTTTGAGAGGTTTCATAAGAATAAGAATACAAATTTAAAATAACCTGCTATGACAAAGAAATCAGAAAACCAGGCTTTTTCCATCTGTTATTGTTATGTTTCGAATCAGACAATGACAGCCATGGCTGTTATATTTAAAAATGTCATTTCCCGATAGTTGGAAGAAAGATTATTATCAGAGCAAGGGCCTTATTAAGTCACAAACATACTTTTATCTTTGCCATCATGTGTTTTCATGTACACTGCAGTGAATCCATCATTCTTTTAATTGAAATTTTTATCCATCTTCTGTCTTCGATCCATTTGAAACCTTTCATGTCGAGACAATTTTCATGATAGCCATCTTTGAATATGAGAGTATGTAAAGAGGCCAAAGAAAGCCAAGTTCTGATGGTTTCAAATAATGCAATCTTCTGTTTCCATACAGTGGACTCATGTTGAGAGGTCTTTTTTTGAGTTGTCAGTGTACTCAACTGTGGAAGTCAAACTCCACTGAAAGGAACAGACAGAGTTCATGATCCATTATTAATATCTCTGCTCCACTCTATGACAGGTTCATATTCGGCCTCATTGCAAACTGTTACCTGCCACTCCGGACTCCCGAGGGAATTAATAGAACATTAGCCTGAAAATAGGGCTTTACACGAATGGTATGTTTTATGTTCCATTTAGAATTTATTTATTATTTTTTATTCTTAATGAAAATTGTTTTCAGAATTTCCAGCATGGATGGAGTATGACTCATGGATATGACTTACCTTCTCAGCATAGGAAGCAGGCCTGATCCAGATAGAGCCGGGTAATCACAGTCACAGCTTTCTGGATAATGTCCCTCTCATGGACAGTTGTCATTTCTGTTTTGTCCCAGAGATATACTTGAAAGTCAAACTAAATTACCATGTAAAAATTGTGATCACTCTGGCCCTTTGGACACTGAATGTCTCTGTATGATATTAGCAGAAGCAGTTCTGTGTATACTGTCCTGCAATATGTGGGGTGCGTCCCAATACTCGAAAAATGCACACTCTTTTCCTCCACTACCACCTCCAATCCTCCGTGCCCCGGAAACTGATCTTTGTGTCCTAATCTAATGGACGTAAGCGCTTTGGGCTTTTAATAACACCCTTCTATTTTATTGCCCTGCAGTGACTAAACATTTACACGGTTTTCTTAAAGCTGTAGCCTAGTTTATAATTTCAGACAAACATAAATACTGTAATTGGGACCGATACGTCTACGACTAGGGCGCCAACGTGGATTGGGTTAAAAATTTTACCTTTTCAGAAGTTAGGGCTTCAAAGGTCATTCAAAATTGGAGAGCGTTCTCTCTTTGCTCTCACTTTCTACCGAGTTGGTCGCACGCACTGAACAGCTGAGTCGCGGTTCTATAGTTTGGTGGTTCTATATGCTTCTTCTTCTTCCCATCTCCTAGTACCAACATCCTAAAGGCGACTAGTTCAACATATCGCCATCCGCTGGCCGAAAGACCATATTGCACCCAAAAATCCAAATTAACTGAAATTCATTCGGATAGGATTTTATTTGCCGTTTTCTCAATTATTGTAATTTTGGCGGTCGTGATTTCCTTTTGGCGGTCCGTGAAATAATTTTGGCAGCTGTAAAATAATTTACTATGTAGGAAAAACCCTGTACCAGCTTTCTTTCATCAATCAATCAATACAGAAATACAGTTAGCTTAACTGCTGTTCACCTATCGATTAGCTTAATGCTAACCACTAAGGAAAACCCCATAGACATGCTAACGACAACTAGCACATAAGTGAGATCTGTTTTACACTTCTCCACATTACATTACAGTCATTTAGCAGATGCTTTTATCCAAAGCAACATACAGTAAGTGCATACAGAAACGTCATCGAAGTAACTACAGAACAGATAAGATAAAGCACATTCTTCCCATAAAGTAGCAGCTATCCCTAGTAATGAACATTGAATGCAGTTCACAGTAAACTGGGTAGATCAGCTCTACTACAATTCTATTCTAAATATTATAAACTTGAATACACAGTTCAACAAGAACAAGTACCATGAGGTCCTAGATAAGAATCAGTCCAGGTGGAGTCTGTTTTCAGGCCACGACGGAAAGCAGGCAGGGTTGGCATAGAACGTAGGGGAATGGGAAGTTCATTCCACCACTGGGGAGCAAGGGTGGAAAAATTCTGCAGTCGAAATGAGCGAGTGCCATTGACATGGAGGGGGGGGGGAAGTGCGAGTCGCCCTGCTGTAGATGAGCGAAGTGGTCAAGCAGGAACATAGTTCTGGATCAAGTCCTGCAGGTAGACGGGGCCTGTTCTATTGGCTGCAGTGTAGGCCAGGGTCAGAACTTTGAACCTGATCCTGGCTGCAACTGGCAGCCAGTGTAGTGACCTCAACAGGGGGGTGACATTATCCAAATTGTAATATGTAGCAAATGCATATGTCGCTTAAAAAATAACTACTTTGGGGACTCAGTAACATTACCACACTGAAATGTCAGGGAAAAGGACATTTGTTGATGTTTTTTTCGCTGGAACTTGAAAGATTGAAGCCAGGGGCATGTCGCCAGACCAATCAAGGCAAATTTAACATTGTATGTTACCTGCTCGATGCTGGGTAGTGATGTAATATAGGCTAATCGGGAGAGATTCTAGTTATATAGGCCTACATTTCAAAACATATTTTTCGTTGTTTGTCTTTTTTATAAATGCAGGGATTTTTTTTGCAGTGTCTCAGGGCAGTCTCGTTGGATGTATTTCCCTTTGTATTCCCCCAAAGAGGGTCATGAACTGTCAAGTACCCAGATTTGCCGCAGTGGCCTATTTAAAGTTTATCATGCGTAGTGTTTCAAAGGGCAGTGGTGCTGATCTAAATGGAATGAGAACATGTAAACAGTATCAAATTGGTATGACCTCAATGAGGTGTTTTTAATAGCTGCATTATGATGTGATATTTACTTGTTGATACCATTGTTAAAGATTACAATGTTTAACTGAATTTGTACTGTTATAGATATATGCCGAGTGGACTTACGTAGGTTTTTGTCAGGGAAGTAGTCAAGGCCGGTCACTGAAGGCAGCAATGTGAAGATATGATTCTTTGTTTCTCATTTGTTGTGGATAATAGTTCTGAACAGTGAATTATATCATGTCACACCTTGCATTTCATTCCAGATTTTATATTAAGAATATGTAGATAATTGATTGAAACGTCTTTACCAGCAGCTTGCAGACAATCTTGTCCAGAGTAACTTACAATGAAAACACAAAAGGAAAGAGTCAGGATCAAAGTGCAGTAATTCCATAGAGGGGAAGGTATTGTCCAACAACATCAAGTGCAAGAAGTGTTAACTACTCTATTGGACATTAAAATAAGATACACACACAAGAACAAAACTACCCCAATGAACATTAACTGACATTAAAGAACCACTTTGAAAACAAAAATAGTTACACTTAATCAGGTGATAGGGCTCAG
Source organism: Ilyophis sp. 1 JC-2022 (assembly GCA_022702515.1). NCBI lineage: Eukaryota > Metazoa > Chordata > Actinopteri > Anguilliformes > Synaphobranchidae > Ilyophis > Ilyophis sp. 1 JC-2022. The sequence goes on from CM040402.1 coordinate 49,201,810, forward strand.
TAAAAGATAGAGAAGCTGAAATGCAGTCTGAATAGGTGTATGACAGAATGTTTTCAGTTAAAAACTACATTTGTGAGCCAACTAACTAGAAATGCCTAACTAAAAAAGTGCTACTCTGAAGTATTTGCAAGTTAGAAAACTAGTTGGACACTTGGGCAATTTTGAAGATATTTTAGTCCAGAGACCTTACTATTGCTGTTACGTTTCTGTCATGTTTATGCCACGTTTCATGTTTAGTTTGTCACTGTTTATTTTCTCTTCATGTCATGCTTGTGTACTGTTTATGTTACGATGCAGTTCATTGTTAGCATACACATTTCCGCAGCCTTGCGTTCATGCTGTTATTTTCTCTTGCTGTCGCTCACGCTTCCCTAATTGTTTCATTCTCCCGTGTCTATTTACTAATCTACTAACATTAGATCAGGATTGGGTAATACTAACTCTCTAACCATGTGTTCATGTTTACCTTACTTTCTCGTGCATGTCATTTACTAATTTACTAACGCTAGGTCAGGATAGGTTTATTACTAACGAGTACTAATTATCTTGTTACCTTGTCAGCCCTCCACACCTGATTTCCCTTCGCATGCTGCTCTCAAGCTAAGTGTCTGCACCTGTCTACACCTGCATATAAGATCAGTGTTTATGTCTGTTCTTTGCAAAATTGTTGCCTGTTAGTTTTCTACTGTCACTTTTGAGCGTTAGCCATTGTCTGACTACCGTTATAGATCAAGCCTGTTTACTGACCATCGTTACTGCCAGCCTATCGTATCTACTGCCTGTTTTTGACCACGAGTTTTGCCTGCTGTCTGTTTTGTACCTCTGCCCCACGGATAGGACTTCGGTCTGACTCCTGCAACGCCCCACGACCAACAAACTCTTCTTTACCCCTGAATTGTACTTCTGCTCCGCTGACAGCTACTCTGGTTCTGAACTTGTGCATGGATACTGATTTCGAGACTGCTTTCTCCTTTGGTACTGTATTTTTGGTTTTTGGCTGGATTTATTGGTTTTTGGACTTCGCTTGTGTGACTACGATTTTTGGATTTCCCTATAATAAAGTCCTTGCTGACATTTATTATTACGTTTGTGTTCCGAGTCGTGCATTACGGGTCCAACCCGCGCACATCCATCTCAATTGCAGTCTACTAATGTCTACACCATAAAAATTAGGCTGATTTTGGGCAAAAGTACATTTGATAATATATGAATTGTCTAATAGCAGGCTGTAAAGTTTGACCATGCACCATATGCTTTTGCATACAGAGCAATCCATATGAAAGGACTGAATATGAATGTTAAAACATTAGTAGACTTGAACATACCTGATGCACACTTGTATACTTATGAGCTATTGTGATCTCCATTGTCTCATGTAAGATACGGATATTGACCTGGGTTCTGTTTCAGAGTTAGAATGACATTAATAAGAACAGTCTCCTCTGGTTTACTGGAAAGAACGCAGCAGGCCAAACATACATGAGGCGACATGCCCCCTCCCTCTCAGCCCTGATTGGCCTTCTGCGTCTTTTCAGCTGGTGTAGCTCTCCTGCCTGCCGGGGTGCTGAGCCCCGCTGCCATTACAGGATGGTGTTTTTCTTGTTTTACCTCCTGCGCCGTGGCTTTTTGGTCGTTCTGTTGCATACCCTGCTGAGCATCACACCATGACACAGAATTCCCTCCTGGCATTCTGGCGTCAATATTAACTGCTTTTACATCTTCATTTTTATTTTCTTGTCTTGTCTAATGGATAGTAGTTAATACAGAAATCAATTGTTCAGTATGTGTGTGTGTGTGTGTGTGTGTGTGTGTGTGTGGTCGGTGCCCACAATGCCCGAGTCAGTGTGCCGTGAAGTGTGGGGTCCCCATAGTGATCAGGGATGGGGACAAGCAAACAGGTGGTCCTTGTTGGTGACCACCTGTCTGCACTGTTGGTGATATGAATGACTTCATTGGTATTATATGAGTATGTCCTCAGTGTGCATGGCATTCCACTGCCACTCCAGATTCTGTGCTCTGCTGTAGCCATGCATTACTGGGCACTGGGGTGTTTTTTATTGGGGCTGTGGGGGTGCAGGGAAAAGCCAAAACGGCTGCTGATTCCCTTGCAGATTGGACTGGTTTTGTCAGCCGGATGCCTTTGTCAGCTATTGGCAGACTGATGTGAAGACGTGCTAAGGCTGGAAGCAAAATGATGTGATAACTAATAAAACACAGTTGGTGTAAATTATGTTTTTCAGTTGTTTTGCCTGTTAAAAATAGAACGTAAGAATACCACTAATCTAGCTTCAGTTCTGTCTGTACAGCTGAAATAAAAATAACAAACAATACCTCATCTAATTCCTATAATAAACCGCATCTTGCCATGATTATATTCTGTTGGGTCAGCCTCTGTTTACACTATTCCAAAACCAATGGTAGAAAAGTCCGTACAGTTCCATCCCAGCTATAGTTTGGGTGTGTGCAGTAGTCTGGTGTGCTCACTTGTGATCCAATGGCTATTTTGCACATAACGTCACACAGTACTACAGGAGATCCATTTCCTATTTAAAGAGAGGCACATCTCTTGATGATGACAATGGATAGACTGGATGTCCTAATGCAGTGCTAAAACCCCTGAATTATGCTAACTTTTGGAAATATTTTAGACTACATAAAACCTGCACAGCAAAATTTCTAGTTTTACCCCAATTTTAACATAGTACAATAGGGGCAATATGTACTGTATTTGATTTTGAAAGTATTCCTTTTTTTAAAGAGTTGATTTTACACTCATTTTGCTGTGCGATTAGACAAAACCCTGATTGAACATGAACTAAAAAAACCTGAGTTAATATTTGTAAAAATTTGCCATATAACTCCATAATCCCACTTTGCGAAATATAATTGAAACTCTTAACCAGGGAAAAAAACCTGAACTCCACAAAAACCTGGAGACATGCAGCCCTTCAGGACTGGTTTCCTTTCAATCAGCAGCTTACTTAGTTAGGTCTTGGAAACAGGTGTGTGGACTCTTTAGGCAATCAATGATTTACATTAAAGTGATGGTCAAGGGATTCTAAAAACTCCAAATAACCACAACATATCACAGAGGGATGTATCCACTACACACCCACCAAATATCTTTAAAAAAAAATGTGAATAGATATTAATGTACATCTCAATGTCAGCTAGCCATCAACGTCATCCAGCCCTACATGTTTGAACCACAGAAGTGTTCTTATACAGTTCTGTGGTTTGAATCCGGCAAGGAATTAATGCAATCAATTCAAAGGAAAATACAGTGAGGCTGCTATCAATAGATAAATATCACAACGCAAGCTTGCAATCAAAGTTAAGTTAACTTAAACGCTAAGCAGAGTATTGCAACCGTTTGATCTAATGTTAGTCTATTTAAAGCAAGCTAAATTGCAAGGCGACATTTCACCACATGCATGTTCCACACAAATAATTAAATAATGGTCGGTTTTATCGAGTTTTTAAAATCTATTTAAAGGCCCATTCATTCATTTTGGTTGCTAATCGAATGAAAATTATGTGCATGGCAACTAAGTACTTTGGTGGATAATGGTTCTCGTCGTATTTTTGTTACTGTAACCAGCCACTAAACAATACGACAAAACCATTTCCAAGGCATGGTTTATTTGGCAAAATTTTAACTCGCCTATCTATTATTTTCTATATATTATCTGACAATAAACAGTGCACCAAGAAAAAACGACGATTCGTTCGTTTCCATGCTGAGCTGTGCAAGGAGCAACCTAGCTAGCACCACGGAGGGATGGATAAAAATGTGAAAGATTTGGAGAGGGATAAAATTGGTCTAGGGATAAGGAGAGCGGGGAAAAATAAACACTTTCTAACGAGAGCATTTGGTTCAGAGTCAGACTTCAGACAGGATTTCTTCGTGGAACAGGATGGTTTTATTTGCCTCAAACTATGGGAGAAGTTATGTAATGAGATCAAAGTATGTATTGGTTGAGTTTTGACATCTACGTCACCATGGACCCATTTCGACTCCACCCTTTTTTTCAGCATACAGGAATAAAGAGATATAGATAGACTGAAATTTAACGAGATTGCAATGGAATTTATTCCTTGCGCTTTATTGGTGCGCAATACATACCATAATAGCCATAAATAATGTGGTTATAAGCATATTACTGATTTTCCTTGACCATCACTTTAAGCACTTAAGTGCTGAAACATAACAAAAACCAGATGACACTGTTGCCCTCTAGGATTTGTTTGAGAATCCCAGTTTTAAACCATATCCATTCACACACTATAGAGGATCTTTGTGACCCTGCTATAGAGGATCTTTGTGACCCTGCTATAGTTCAGAATGATTTGAGGCCCAAGGTGTTCTGGGAAAAGAGGGAGGGGCATATAATCATACCTGTCTTGTGACTGGAATTTTATGGGATGCCAAATAGTTTTTTGATACACTGTTAGCACTCTTTAGTCCACTTAGCGGAAAGAAGGTGTGAGACACTGGACTTTGAGAGCCTTTGGTTTGGCATGTCTTTATACCATATTGTTATATGAAAAAGTGCCAGGATAATAATAGTATTGGTATGCTTCATCCTGTGGGAGTTCCTTGATCATAGGGAGTGAAACGAGTAGACAGTGAGTGTGAATTTTGAAACGCAGACACTGATGGGGGAAAAAAATCTATTACAGCCTAACAATCAATAGTGTGATGCGACACATCCAGGTTGATTCCAATTATTACACCATGGAACAAAAATATATGTATTTTTCTTCAGTGAAAATATCCTCATGATTTGGTGAATGTTTGTGTGAAAGATGCCTGTGGTTGTGTGAGTTGGGTGTTCTTCATTGTGAATTTCTCTGGATTAAATTACAATTTCACATTGCAAAGTATAGATTCTAATTTTTTTCTGTTAATATTATGTCTTTCAGAAGAAAGAATGGCTTTGCTTGAACTGTCAGACTCAGAGGTTGATGTCTGGAGGGTTGGGAGATGCCCCAATCCCTGTGCCTCAGTCATCTCCTAAACACCAACCAATGGGATCGCCCAGACACCAACCACCAGCTAGCCAGCAGCAGGCCCAGCAGCCAGCGCTGCAGAAAGCAACCAATCAGCAGCAGCAGCCTGGGCCAAAGCAGCAGCAGCAACAGAAACCAGTGTCTGTTCAAGGAAGTGCGACTTCTGCTCCAGGCAAACAACCAGCAGAGACACAGCAGGAGAAGGGTCCCATCCACCCAGTGTCTGAGGCCCAGAGGCATCAAAGAACAACAGAGGAGGACAAGACGGCACCAACAATGGAAAAGGATGCTGAGACCAAACAGGCGCTGAAGAAGGGACCACCAGAGCAGATCACCGTGACGACCCCGGTGAAAGATATAAAGAGAGCTGGGGACTCTCAGAGGTCCAGATATCATGATGTGAGTGATCGTTTTGTACAAATTCACTTTTTAAATGACAGCAGCTCTGTAGATTGCTAATTAATTAAATTGTAGCATGTGCCAGCAATAAACAATGTTTACAAGAAATAAAAGGTAAGAGCATTGACAAATTGCTGTCTATCTCAAAGGTCAGACTTTAATTCGGTCATTGTCGATGATGTTTGTTATCTATACATATAAAAATTCTGCTGAATGAAGAAGTTACTTGAACAATACCTTTAAATTGTAAAGCCCTTAAAGGGATAGTTCCTTACTTGTGTGTTTTTGATATTATTTTATTTTTAGCGTGTTTTCAGTTGTTCAAGGCAGATTGTGTGTGAGCAATTGAGGCTATTTCATATACACTGCTCAAAGAAATGAAGGGAACACTTAATCAACACAGTATAACACCAAGTCAATTAAACTTCTGGGATATCGATCTGTCCAGTTAGGAAGCGTAAATGATTGTGAATCAATTTCACCTGCTTTGGTGCAAATGAAAGTGACAACAGATAGACAGGAGAGGCAACAGCAAGACAACCCCCAAAAAGTAAATGGTTTTGCAGGTGGTGGCCACAGACCATTTGTCTCTCCTTATTTTTCCTGACTGATTTTTCTCTAGTTTTGCATTTTGCTAGTGCCCTTGTCACTACTGGTAGCATGAGGATTTAGATGAGCATTTTTTTGAGCAGTGTATTTTCATATTTTTCTGATGGCCTTACAATGGTAAGTACAGGGGCAATTATGGGTTTGTGGTTTACAGCATAAAAATACATTTGATCTAACTCCAAAACAGCTTGCACGGTGGGTTGTACGTGTGTATATTACCTGTTTATGATTTTGGTTTGGTGCGTACAATGTGAGATGGCTGTGCTCAAGGAAAGAAGTGGCATGGCTTCATATATCAACAGAACTACATGTGCAGAGAAGCATATTGCTGCATGAAAGAAAAGAACTCAAAGCAACAACACATTTACAGGAATGCAATGGGTTCTGCTTCAGCAATTCAGAATTCCAGGGGCAGAGTTGCTAACTTGTCAACTTTGTTGCTAAATTTAGCGGCTTTTAGATTCCTTTAGTGATTTTATTTTTAAAAAGAGCCTAGAGAAAAATCTGGAGACTGAAACTATTTTCTGATTCATAGTCCAACATAATCATATGGGGGATGCTCTTCGACCCTCCCTGCAACAACTCCAGGTTACTCTTCTGGTACAGACACCCCCTTTGGTATCTTCCATGGACGATGGCAGTAACAGTCACAGTCAACAGTGCCACCGTCACAAACAGAGGCTATCAGAATGCCAATTGACCTTTCCTTGGTGACCTCTCAGCCTCTGTTGCAACTCTTGGGCTCAAATAAGTAAGGTTCGGCAGCGTAGTTGACACTCTTTTATGTTTCATAATCCCACCATAATTGTAGCTTCCATAATTACAGTCTAAAAAACTTAGTTTCATGTTTATAATTAAATAGATGCTATAAACTTGAACTTACTCATATGCATAGCCTCTGGGGGTATAACTTTGTGGTAAACCTGCTCTAGGGTTATATGAAGCTACCAGACCATCAGAAACTTCTGTAAATATCTAAAATATCCTTCATCACAGAAAGAAACTGTCTGGGCCAATCAAAATCATACACTGAAATATTCTTCAAAAAGGGCATTATTCCTTCAAATTCAAGATGATTTGAAAGGCGTATAATTGTAACACACAGAAATCCTGGGTTGCTCCAACCAGATCTCTTAGCCAATCAGCGGATATGATAAAATTATGTTGGCAACTTAAATTTAATCACTATATGCCATGCCTAATATGGGTCTTGCATGTCTATTTATCTTTCCTCTCAGGAGACAAACAAGTCCAGCACACAAGACCTTTCCCGAAGCCCACAGAGCCTGAGCGACACTGGCTATTCCTCGGATGGGATCTCCAGCTCCCACAGTGAGATCACAGGGCTAATCCAAGAAGAGGAGATGAAGCTTAGTGAACGAGGCCTGAGTGAGCACAGCCCCCCCAGCCCATCAGAGATCACAAAGCTGGAAAGTTCAATGCGTCTTCTGTTGGAGTCTAAATCCATTCCCGATCAGGAGCAAGAGAGGGGCCGAGGGAGACATCCACATGACCCCAGGGATATGGATGATAAGAAACAGAGGCCTCGGTCTCTCTCAATCACCCCAGAGGCTTTTGACTCAGATGAGGAGCTAGAAGACATCCTAGAAGAGGATGAAGACCCAGATTGGGAGAACCAGCATGACCTCAGGAATAGCATGGTAGAATCATCAGATGATTTCAGCAGCAAGCTACGCCACGATTATGTGGAGGACAGTAGTGAAAGTGGGCTTTCCCATTTAGCAGGGAGGCCAAGAAAACAAGAGCCAGAGATGACAGATGAGGAGTTTATGAGGAGGCAGATCTTGGAAATGAGTGCAGATGAGGATAATGAAGAGGAGGATGAAGACTACAGTTACCAAAAACCAAAAAAGAGCCATAAGCACAGCGCAGATTCAGGGAAAGAGAGGCAGCGCCGCCTCACTCATCACTCCAGTAGCTTTGAAGAGGAGAGCAAAGGAGCTGATGATGCCTATGAAGGTGCAGGTGAAGATGGTGATGAAGATATGATGGCTTCCCAAGGAGGTCTCCGTCGTTTCAAGACAATTGAATTGAACAATACAAGCAGTTATAACCGTGACATGGATCTTAGCACTGAAAATGACCTTAGCTTGGACCGTGAGCCTGAGCTGGAAATGGAAAGTTTAACTGGCTCTCCGGATGAGCGGTCAAGGGGGGAATACTCTTCAACCCTCCCTGCGACAACTCCAAGTTACACTTCTGGTACATCTACTACTTCGGTATCTTCCATGGAGGATGACAGTGACAGCAGCCCCAGTCGCAGACAGAGGCTAGAAGAAGCCAAGCAGCAGAGGAAAGCCCGACATCGTTCCCATGGCCCACTTCTGCCAACAATTGAAGATTCTTCTGAAGAAGATGAGTTAAGAGAGGAAGAGGAACTGCTGCGGGAACAGGAGAAGATGCGAGAAGTTGAACAGCAGAGGATTCGGAGCACTGCCAGGAAAACTAAAAGAGACAAGGAGGAGCTGAGGGCACAGAGACGCAGAGAGCGATCCAAGACTCCCCCCAGTAACCTCTCTCCCATTGAAGATGCATCTCCCACAGAGGAGCTGAGACAAGCAGCAGAAATGGAGGAGCTTCACCGATCCTCCTGCTCAGAATATTCACCTTCTATTGATTCTGAAGCTGAGGGTTTTGAAATATCTTCCAAGCTCTACAAATCTGGAAGTGAGTACAATCTGCCAACATTTATGTCACTCTACTCCCCCACTGAGAAACCAAGCACCACCAGCTCTTCCTCATCAAGCGGAAAACCACTTAAAAGTGCTGAAGAGGTCTATGAGGAAATGATGAGGAAGGCAGAGATGTTACAAAAGCAGCAGGCACAGCATATGAGACACGGGCAGCAGTATAATGATTCATATCAGCAAGAAGAATTAAGACAGCAACAGCAATACGAGGAAGACTATGACTATACAAATCAGGAGGAGTCTGGCTATGAAAACAATGCATCAGAGACTGATAATATCTATGAGGAGATTCGTCAGACTTCCCAAAGCATTACCAAAATGCATCAGTCTTCCAGTCATGACTTGGAAGAGCAGCCAGATGATCAGATTGAAATAGATGAGTCCTATGCAGACAAGCAGTTTTTGGATACTGGGTCAGCTTTTGCTAAATTACTGGAACAAAACAACGCTCTTCTTACACCTGGGACAAGCCCAACTCAGCTGTCAGCACCAGTTTCATTTGCTTCCACAAGTACTGAATCCAGTGGGCCGGGTGGGAGGGGGATTCCTGATGTTCGAGTGACGCAACATTTTTCCAAAGAAGGGCAGAAAGACAGAACCACAAAAAATGGAGTTGTTCCTGTTATAGCTACCACTATAGCTGCTTATGGAGTTTATTCTAGAGATGCTGTGACTGTTACCCAGACAATTGTCACCCAGACTATAACTACAACCCAGTCACCAATGTACAGCCGGCAAGCAGGAGCTGGTTCAACCGTTTGCAGTAAAATAGCAGAGATGACTCAGGCCTACAGTCAGAGGGATGCTACTGGGAGGAGAGCTACAGAGAGCAGGAGCATTCAAGTCAGAGAAAATGTACAAGTGGCAGCATCAGAGCCTGAATCAGAATATCTTGCATCCAAGAACTTTACTTATTTCAAAGGATCAAGCCCTCCTCTTTCTCCCACCACTTCTCCTATCCAGAGTCCTAAACGATCTCCATCCAGACAAGGCATGACTGAGTTTGCCACACAAACCCTGAACACTGGTATGTCAGTGCCACCTTCTGGCTCTGGTGCTACTTCCCCAGTAATTGCACAAGGAACTCAGACACCCCACAGAATTGTTTCCCCACGCCTCTCCAGACAACAGTCCTCTCAGGATTCATCTTTCATTGTAATAACATTAGGGTCTGAGACAACAAGCCCTGCTAAGTCAATAACAGTGAACTCCTCCACCTCACCTCTGTCTTCACCAACCAGATTGAGTCGTCAGCCAACCTTTGACACCTACAGTCCTACATCAAGTTCCCCGTCCTCCCCAACCCAACATTCTTCACCACATGTTTTATATAAGACAAAGATTGTCGAAAAAGTTAGTGTTGGTACTAGCATGGTGACCACTGCAAGTACATGTAGTCGTGGATCATTGTCCATGGAAAATATATCTCTTTGTAGAATATCCACTGTTCCTGGTACATCCAGAGTTGAACAAGGCAAAATGCTGTCAAGCAGCAGTGTGGTCGATCTGAGGACAGCAACAAAACCAGCTCCAATTATAATGACAGATCGAGGTATGGATTTAACATCTTTAGCAACAGAGGCACGAAAGTACTCTGGTGATGCTGAGGGAAGCCCCAGTCGTCATTCTACTGCTGTTCAGCCACTCATTATGAATCTGAATGCCCAGGAACATCCACATGTGGCTGTGACTACTGTAAGCATCACTGTTGCAGCTTCTATGTTCATATCACAGCCAAAACAACCTGTAGTCTATGGCGATCCAATGCAGAACCGAGTAGACCTTGGCCAAGGAGTAGGATCAGCAGTGTGCCTGACACAGAATAAACCACCACCAATTGACCCATCCATTCCAAAAATAGATGCTAAGTTGGAGGACTTGAGCATTCAGCAGCAGCAACTGCAGAAGCAGCAACAAAAGCTCCAAGAACAGCAGCAGCAGCTAGAACAGCAGCTGCAGCAGCATCACCAACAGCAGCAGCAGCTTCAGCTTCAGCAACAGCAAGCAGCATCTTTTGCCCGGTACAATTTAGTGAACCAGGTGCAACCCTTGCTGAAAAAAGACTTGCTTGTGAGTCAGACAGGCAATGCACAGGCTGTAGTCAGTGCTGTCCCCAGAGTGTCCCCTCTCCCTGATCCATCTGCACAGAGTGCGCACTCTCCTGCTTTTTCTCATGAGATGTATGGTCCAAGTGGTCTTCCACTGGAACTTAAGAGCAAACCTCCCATCATAAATCTGTCTGCAGTCAAACCCCAAGTGATGGTGGTTCAGATGGACACAACCGCACATGGAGCACCAGTTTCCCAGCTGGTTAAACCAGAAGAGCCACAAGATGCCATGGACCTGACTGGGCAGATAAAAGCTGAGAATCAGGTGGCCTGCTGTGATGTAGTATATAGATTACCCTTTGGTGGCAGCTGTGTAGGACGCCCATTCTCTCAAAAGCCTAAAGTTGAAGAAAAGATTCGCACGGCAGAACCTTTGCAAACTAACCGTCTTCCTCCTCGTCCTCCTTCTGCACCTCCTCAGCTGTATGGAAGCCAGCCACAGGAGCCTGGCCAAGAAAACTACTCCTATCAAGAGCCAGGAGTTATGAGTCACAGCATAATGGAAGAGCGTAAACCCTACCAAATACCCATCTCTGGAAGGCTGCAGCCATCCATGTCAGATAGTAATCTAGCAGACACTAGTCTCCTCTTCTATCAGACAAAGAATGAACCTAGTCTGTATGGCTCTGGAGACCTGGCTATGGATCTGAGCACCATGAAGCAAGCCTATGATGGAAGTTATCTTAGCATGGGAATGCAGTATGGGTCCTACACAGATTTACGCCTTCAGGGGGATGTCATGGGTCAGCCTTTGCCTATACGAAGGTACAGCTCAATGTCAAACATTAGTACAGATTATGGCTCTTCATCTCGAGACCTTTCCAGTTTCCAAGAATCCAATTTAGCCCAGTATAGTTCCACCACTGCTAGGGAAATCAGTAGAATGTGTGCAGCTCTGAACTCAATGGAGCAATTTGGTGGACGATACAGCAACACCCCAGATCTTCTACAATATGGTTCTGCAAGGGGAGGTGGTCCGACAGGAAGACTTAATTTACAACAGGGGTTAGCAATAAAGGCTAATTTCATGTATGGCCCTGATGGTCGGCAAATTCCACCTAGTCAAGCATATACGAATTTAATCAATGCTAGACAAGCAACCCTACGGGCAATGTATCCCTCAGCAGTAAGAGCTGCCGATGGTATGATATATTCCACTATCAATACCCCAATAGCCTCTACCTTGCCAATCACTACCCAGCCTGCCTCTGTCTTACGACCCATGCTGAGGGGTGTTTCTAGACCTCATCTTACAGGTGATATGACAGCTGTACCTTTGGCAAGCCTCACCAGGATGCCTCTTGTATCTCCAAGGATGTCTCTATCCTCACAGGGACCTTACCGTTATCCACCTCCAAACCGCTTTCCAACAGCCTCTGTCCGAACCAGTACACCTGCCTCTACCACATCTATAGACACACCTGTTTACCTTGGGAAGCCTGTTACAGTGCAAACAACTGCTTCTGTACCACCAGCTAATGCTGCAGTGGTGCATACTCCATCTCCTGTTGTTGTGCCTACAAACCAACAACCCCAACATTATTTTCCAATGCAAGTGACCCAGCCCCAGCAGCCACATCCCCTGGTCCAGGCTCCACTACAGCCTCCTGCTCAATCTCAAATGCAGCCACAAGTACAGACTCAGATACCACCACAAGCTCAACCACAAGGATACACCCAAATTCCACCACAAGTTCAGCCCCAAATGCAACTCTATGCTCATAATCAAGTTCAACCCCTAGCTCATCCACATATACAAGTCCAAGCTCACCTTCAAATGCATCCTCAAGGCTATTCTCAAATGCAAGTCCCACCTCAGCCCCAAATCCAACCTCAGATGCAACCACAAACTCAGCCTCAACTACCCCTGACTCAAACACAGCCTCAGACTGCACTGGCCACTCCAGTCAGCACTGCCAGCAGCAGCAGCCAAGAGAGAGAAAGGGAAGAAGAGCGGCTACGCAGACAGCAAGAACACCAACTGCAGTTAGAACGTGAGTGTGTGGAGCTGGAGAAATTACGGCAAATGCGCTTGCAGGAAGAACTGGAGAGAGAGCGTCTTGACCTTCAGAGACACAGGGAGAAAGAACAAATGTTAGTACAGCGTGAAATCCAGGAGCTGCAGTCCATCAAACAGCACGTCTTGCAGCAGCAACAGACTGAGAGGGAGAATCAGCTGGTCATGCAGAGGGAACAATTGGCTCAACAGAGAATGCAACTGGACCAGATCCAGTCACTGCAGCAGCAGCTCCAACAACAGCTTGAAGAACAGAAGAGGCAGAAAACTGCTGCTGCAGCTGCAGCAGCAGCTTCAACATCTGGCATTACAGCTTCAAGTGGTCATGGCGCAACACAAGGTGTAGGTGTGGTTGGAGGGACAGCCTCTCAGGGGTACTCTGTTGTCTGTGACCAAACTGGCAGGGTAATTCAACATGATGTTCCATCTGAGTTTCAACGGACAGTGGGTCAGATTGGGCAGACCTGGCAACCTTACATGGAAGGCCAGACTTCAAGAGTTTTGCCCAGCTCTGCCTCAGACATATCACTAAGGAACAATGAGGAGCGTGTAGAGATGAGGGTCATGAAGAAGAGGAACTCAATGCCTCGTTTGAGGGATGGGGTAGATGGAGAGGAACACCATCCCACGGTGAAGAGGATTGTTGACAGCAGTGTTCAGACTGATGATGAAGATGGTGAAGATAGGTTCATGATATCACGGCGAAGGAGAACCAGACGAAGTGTGGACTGCAGTGTCCAGACTGATGATGAAGATAAAGCAGAGTGGGAGCAACCAGTAAGGCGCAGACGGTCACGTTTTTCGAAGCACTCTGATACCAATGTCGAGAGCAAAGTCGACGCATCAAAGGTTGCCTCCTCAAGCATTGCAACCCAGACCATTCGTGACTGTTCATCACAGACTGAATCTGAGCACTTAGCGAGAGCCTCTCCTGCCATTCACATTACCAAATCTGATCCAAAAGTACAGATTGTGCATTATATTTCAGCCCCTGAGAGGACCCAGAAAGGGGAAAGCCTTGGCTGTCAGACTGAAATAGATGCTCAGTCCCAAGGAGTGGTCATACCTCAACTCAGTGTGCCCAGCACCATAAGCCCTTACTCTGCTGGTATACAGCTTGTCAGTGATCCTCGACAGCAAGGCCTGGCCAGGTTTGAGAGAAGGAAGCCTGATCCTCTTGAGATCAGCTACCAGTCTCAGCATTTGCACAATGAGTCCCTCTCCAGCTTCATACGTCAAACTCCTAAGTCACCCCAGGTGCTTTACTCCCCTGTCTCCCCTCTTTCCCCTCATCACCTAATGGAGACCTCATTCTCCTCCAGTGAACGCCTCAATAAAGCTCACGTCACTCCACAGAAGCACTTCACAGCAGAGTCCTCCCAGCGACAACAGACTCTACCCCGGCCTATCAAGAATGTGCAAAGGTCGATGTCTGATCCAAAGCCCCTCAGCCCAACTTCAGAAGATCCAGCTAAGGCCAGGTTTGCCTTGTATCAACAACACATTCTCCAAAGCCAGGTGGGTCACAGGAGTATAATGTGCAATAATGAAATTAAAATTAACTTTACTCATACTCAATGGCTATATTGACACTATGGCAACCTCATTTCAGAAGCATAGCCTTAAACCCCACATATGTGAGCCACTCACATGGTTTGCTTTGAATATTGAATGATAAATCATCATAAGAATAATATTATTATTATTATTATTAACAACAACAACAAGACATTAATGAATCAATCAGTCAGTCAGTCAGCATTCATTGAGAAATAGCAGATTCCAGAAAGGTTTCTGTCGGTAGAAGCCAGAATTACTAAATTCATAATGCAAATACCCTTTTTAGAGGGAAGTGGTATCAGCATGAGTCAGAGTGAGAGCTGATCTGTAATTGCTTTTCCCAGAGTAGCAGGATGAGAAGGAGCTTGAAAAGGCTGTGAAATTGCTTTGCAACTAGATTTAGCCAATTATTCATTGGTAAATACAATACATGTTTGATGAACAAGGAAATTAGATAAATGCTGTTTCTGGGTGTCTTCTTTCATATTGCCTACTAGTATACAGTAACATTTGGTGGTTGGGAATATTTAGACTGTCTTACAGTGGAATGCTGAAAGCAGGATCTTTTAAACTAAATGTGTTTTTTTCAATTTTATAATACGTAACAAAAATGTATCCAATCTAAATAGTATTTTTTTTTCATTAGGTCAAAATTTTATCCAATCCAAAAAAGGCATATGTTTTTCTGCAATGTGTGCTAAAGGTTACAAAGGCTGTAATAAATGAATAAACAAATGTATGGGCATTGACAAGTTGTATTTATATAGAACGATTCTAAAACTGAAAGTCACTTTTCAAAAAATCATTACACTCATCATCATTGTTTTCATATATAATAATTAGAGAAAAGGTGGACTAGTGATAATGCACACTAGAGTAGAGTAAGATGATAGTGTTGGGGTTGGGATGCAGATAAATCTTTTATTTTATCTCAAAAGAAGCTATGGAAGGCATTATACTGATCAGTGGAGCTCAGGGCAGTAATGTTACTGTAACAGGTTGGAGAAGCTTATTGATGGTGGAAAACAGGGTTTTAGTTTTTCCACAACCATCAGAGATGGTGGGGAAACGTGTAGACTGGGCAGAGTTAGGAACTCCCTTGTACTTGGGCAGATGGTCAGTGTATCTGGAGGTGCACAGTAAGGTGAGCTTTCTTATACAGTGAGCGCCATAATTCATTGGACAGTTCATTGTCAGCTTTAATTTGAGGGTATTTTCATCCATATTGGATGAACAGTTTAGAAATTATAGAACCTTTTGTACAACCTTTTGAAATCAGTCTCCAACATACAGTAGCCTACATGGCTTAGAAAGGTACAAACTGGATCAAAGAAGTGCAGATATGTTTGTGTAAAAGAAGGTTTATTTTTTTACTGACTTTTTATTGATGACTCTTGCATACTTCTGGATTATCAATACTCAGTCTGCAGAGCAGTTTAAAGTAGTAAGTAGTAGGGGTGTGCCCGAAGCCAAAGCCAAAATCCGGAAGTGCACGGATAGTTGGTTGGAAACTGATTTTTTCCTATCCGAAGTTGCCAGTTCATATTCGGATGTGGGAAATAATTAAATTGCAGCAGGGAAATCTTTGATTCAGGGCCCACCTGTCTGTATGCCTCTTCTGAACTTTACAGAATTAAGCATTGGATTGTTTATTTGATTATTAAAACATTCAAATATATAATTAGGGATGGAACCGTTCGATATGGGCCATGTGACTCAATCGGCAGTCCATGAAATTACGGATACTCAACCTATATCTTTAAAGTGCTCGTTATAATCGAACAGTGTGCCTTGTTTATTTAGGCCTGCATCAGTCTTGTGAGAGGAAAAGAAAAAAAAGAAACAAAATGTTAAATGAAAAATCTCAACATCTTGCATGCAAACGATACTATCTCTTTAATGCTGCTCGCTTTAATTTAGCTGCGCTTAATCTCGCCACTTTTTCAGAACATAAAACATTTTTTAAAAGAAAGCAAAGGAACAGCTAGAATCAGTAGCCTATGTCCCGTTTTGAAATGTCACTTACTGGCTATCAAAATGATAGGCTTATTTTTAAAAATTATCTAGTACTTTTGTGTCAAATTCTCCAGGTGTCTTTTTTACATTATGACTATCAATATAGTGAATGACCCCCAAAAGAGATCCATCAATTAATTAATTGATTAATAAACAATTCTGTTATAGAACGTTAGTCAACATGCTGTGTAGTTTGTATCTCAATATTTTAAATTATAATTTTTTTAATAAAAAAAAAACATGAACAGTTCTATGACTATCTTTCCTTTTCTTGGTTTTAGAAATAAAACATGTAGTATCAGCAATTATGAATGTTGTCAATCCAGGCTTCATAAACCCACAAAAGTATTTGCTTAGAGTTTTAGTTAAAATTAAGACACTTTGAACTCATGGCTGTTTTGTGGTTTCTTGATGTTCAGAACAGGTGGAAGGCAGGTGCATTAAGAATATATAAAATCTATCATGAAATACCATTGTCAATGAAGCTATAATATTGAATAAGTCTGAGCTTTGCACCACATGTTAATTGATTCCTTTACATTTTCCAGCTTGCAGCTCTGCAGCACAGTTCACTGATGCGGAAAGTAAAGAGGACTCTGCCTAGTCCGCCGCCAGAGGAGACTAACCTCCCTGTGATGGGTCCTGCCTTTCCTCAGATGTACGGCTGCCCCACTTTGCCTCATAAAATGGCATCTAGGCCAATGCTCGCCACAAAGGCCAGTCTCCTGAAAGATATCACTCATGAGCTGAAGGTGGTTGAGCAGGAGTCCACCAAGCTGCGCAAGCAGCAGGCAGAGTTGGAGGAAGAAGAGAAGGAGATTGATGCCAAGTTGCGGTATTTAGAGCTGGGCATTACCCAGCGTAAGGAGACCCTGCTGAAGGAGAGGGAGAGGAGAGAGGTGGCATATATCCGGTGCATGGGAGACGCTAGAGACTACATGTCAGACAGTGAGCTTAACAACTTGCGGTTGGCTGCAGCCTTTGAGGGCAATGGTCTGCTGACAAGACCAAGCACAGCGCCATTGAGCCAGTTTTCTGCTGATCAATTGAGCACAGCCCAGTATACTCCCACCTCTTCCTTTGTCGCTTACCAGTACCCACAAAGCCAACCCACACCACAGGTGCCTGCCCCCTCTCTCTATCAGCAAACAGGATTCCAGCCCCCTCAGTATCCAACAATCACACAAACTCACCCTCAACCGAGTATTTTGCAGCCCCAACCTCCCCCTCCAACCTATCAGGCACAGACCGCTTTCCCACCTCATAGCTTCCCTCAAGCTCAGCCCCCCTATCCAGTGGACTTGGGAATGCAGCCGAGCCACCTTGGCTTCCAGCCCCCTCCTGGCCCAGCCCCCTACCCAACACAGACCCTGCCCTACCCAACCCAACCTTTCTTTCCAACAGGCCCAAGCATGCCTTTCCAGCCAATGGCAGAGATCCTTACTGTTCACCAGAGGCCACGGCAGACCTCATTGTCTGATTTAGAGCAGAAGATGCCCACTAACTATGAAGTCATCAGTACTCCTACTGTGGTAGTGACTACCACAGCTCAAGATAATACCTACACCTCTACAACTGTGGCTAATGCTTACGGACAATATACCACGACTGTAGCTAATACATACGGACAGTACACCACAACTGTTGCCAGCACTTATGGACAGTACACCACACCTGTTGCCAGTACTTATGGGCAGTATAAACCCCCAGAGACAGCCTTGTCTGACCGGATCCACTCTGCAGATAGTCCATCTTCCGCCTATACCTCAGATGGCCTCTACACTAATCTCGAACAGAACATCCCACGAAATTATGTCATGATAGATGACATCAGTGAGCTGACAAAAGAGAACATGGGCATGGCCACTTCCTCAGATATGCACAAGATTGACGTCCATGGACACCCTGCCAGCGGACGCTACGGGAGTGAGACCTGCCCTGCGAGAGTGAGTTCCTACGGCAGGACAGAGGAGGAGTCAGAGGAAGACCTGTACGACCATCATGGCAGGGGTAAGAGCACCAGCGGCTACCACCAGCGTGGTTCAGACAGTCATGGCCGAATGGGCAGCAGCAGCAGTAGCATGGGTGGGGGATCCTCCTATTACTATGACGACTACAAACATTCCGTACGTGCGGACAAACATGGCTCCAGCATGGGAGTCCAGAAGCATTCCTCCAAAAATCTGGGCCCGGCTGTCGTGTCCACAAAGCGGAGTAAACACAGAAAGCAAGGCATGGAGCAAAAGATCTCCAAGTTTTCCCCCATTGAAGAGGCTAAAGATGTGGAGTCTGACCTAGCCTCCTATACCATAACCACATCATCTGGTGGTAGCTGCACTGTTGTATCTAGGGCCAAAAGGTTGCAGGATGACATTACATATGGATTGAAGAAAAATGTCTACGATCAACAAAAGTATTACGGCATGTCTAGCCGTGAGGCCTTGGAGGAAGATGACCGCATGTACAGCTCTGGAAGGTCCAGATCAACAGGCTACGGCATGGACAAGATCTCATCAAGAGATTCGGGCAGCCATAGGAGCAAGTCATATGAGAGAGACACTATGGATCACTCCCACAGGGGCAGTTACAGTCGTGGCAGGCCTTCGATGCGTTCCCAAAATTCAGAGGAGGAGAGCCCGCTCAGCCCCGTGGGGAAGCCCATGGGTGTTGGGCGAGGCTCTATAGGGCCAGAGCCACCTGACAGTCGCAATCAGTACGGCTCTAGCCACTCCTTGCCTGATGTGCAGGACCACATGAAAGACCTGCCAAGAAGCCACGTCTACAAACCTGATGATTCTTACATTATAGATGATATGCATTGTGCTGTGTCTGACAGCGAAGGTAATTGGTGCTGAATGCCAAATACTGCCTATCGTAACGTCCCCCACCCACCTAAATGAGAGATTTGCATGCCAATGTTGCCTCTTGTCTGAATTGGATGTCCATGTGAATGCTGTGCCTTAGGCTGAAACTGCATGTGCCAACATGTTTTATTTTGTTTTTAGCATGTTTTCATGTTTTGTTCTATGAACATCCCCACCCATTTTAAAGTGTTTGGTCATGTGACTTGGTAGTCTGTGATCATTTTCATGGTTTGCTTTAGTGCTGCTGTTTTTGTTGGGGTTTCTTTTTCATCAGGATTTGCGTTCTGTATATTATAAAGCTTGGCTTTTTTATGTTCCTTGCATGGCTTCAGTCTGCATGCCTTTCTCATCAACGGATATGGAGATTGACTGTGGTCTGTATTTGGTTTCCAAAGCCTATCATTTGGGACAGGAAGAGACGGACTGGTTTGAGAAGCCGAGGGAAGCCCGGTCCAGGCACTATGGAAGCAGTGGCCATTCCTCACAGAGGAGGAGCCATGTCAAGCATACATACCATGACTACGATGAGCCCCCAGAAGAGGACCTTTGGCCACAGGACGACTACAGTCACTCGCGCCATACTTCGTCCCGGGACTATAGACACCAGGGTAGCTCTGGGAGACACTCGTCCTCATCCCGCCACTCCTCAGAAGATCCCAGGTCCTCCAGGACTTCTAGAGGACATCCCAAGGACCCCTCCATGCGCCAAGACACACGGGGTATGTCATCCTCTGGGAAGAGAGCGACCTCCGACTCCCGGTCCTCACAGGGCTACCATGGCTCAGATTACACCCGTGACCCCTCCAGCCACCACCACAGCTCAAGCGCCCAGAGGGGTCAGAAGCAGCAGTCGTCCTCCGGTCACCACCAGCAGACGTCCTCGAGGAAGCAACAGGACTTACAGTCCCATCCACCCTCGTCAAGGCAGCAGGGGTCCAGTCAACAGCAGCAGCGATCATCTGGGGGGCCGCCATCAGGGAGGCAGTCCGCATCACAGCAGCAGGAGGGCATGCAGCAGCAGGTGCAGCAGGGCCAGCAGCCGCGCACCCAGCAGCAGCAGCAGCCACAGACCTCCTCAGCAAGGCAATCCCAACCGCAGCCAGCAGGACCAGCACAGCAGCAGCCAGCGCAAGCCCAGCAGCTGCAGGCTAAGCCTGGACAAGCCCAGGTTCGACAGCCACAGGCGACTGCTCAGCCTGCCACAGCGGTAAGTGCAGGGAAACATTCCCTTCAATGTTATGCTTTTTTTTTTGTTGTTAAATAAAATAATGTTAGAGTTCAATTGTCATTTGCATGAATGTTTTAAGAAAATAAATCTGATTAAAAATGTTTTTTAAAGTGTTTTCTCTGACTTATAACCTCTGTTTTTCTTTTGCTGTTGTCACTGCAGCAGCCATTTTTGTGATTCGTCGGCATTGATTTTAGTACAAATTGCCAAAACAAAATAAGAAACCCAAGTAACGTGGTGAATGTACCTTATTTCTTTATTCCAAGTCACCTCCGCAAACTCTTCCAAACTGCTGGCAGAATAGCATAATGTATAGGGAACTGGCTTGTGGAGGTTGTGGGTTGGATTCCCAGCTGGCTTTTATACCCATGAGTAAGGTACACTTAGCTTTAATTGCTGCAGTAAAGCATTCAGCAGGTGGTGATGGAAATGTAAAAAATATAATCTGTATAAGAGTGTTCAGTAAATGCTGAAATATAATGTAAATGAGCAGAGGTGTGAAATGTGAAGCTCTCTCTCTCTCTCACACACACACACACACACACACTGTAGTTTGTCCGGATAATGAACTTACATTGCAGCTGTATCCCCCACACTAGTCTTCTAACACAAACATGTTTGCTATCATTTAAATAGTCACTTAATACTATTATACCGTTAAATGGCTATTGGCTTTAGACTCCATATGAATGTTAAAAATAATAATTTTGATTGGTCATTGAAGCTACTACGTTAATGGCGTATATTATTGGTACCTCCTAGGTTTTATTTAATGAAACATTTCTTCTCACGAAATGTGAACATGTACAGTATATAAACAAATAGTATCAGAAAAGTATATTTCTGAAGGCCTGTTGACTTCAAATCATTCAGATTACTTTTACCCCCACTACTCCACTCACAGCCTGAGTAATTCTGTTCTTTTTGGTGCGACAGGCAAAGGTGGACACGACCCTCGCTCCTGGTTTGGCTGCCAAGCCAGCAACGGCACAGCCTGTAAAAACACCACAGCCTCCTCTGACTGGAATAGGTAAGTGAGCCTCTTGCCTGGGAGATGGGTGTCCCTCTGTCTGTTTTCACTTATCTCATCTCTGAATTCAGATCCATTAAGCTTGTTTCTGCTTGTGAGCAAAGCTGAGAATCTTCATATCACACAGCCAGAGTACAGGTTTTAGTGGGATTAGGTTAATGTGCCTTGACCTTTAAGAGTGAAGTCATCAATAATGATCGTAAAGTTTACAATGGAGATGGACAGAGCCACACCGCATTTACAATTACAATATCATCATTATTACAGTATGTTAATATAAGAATCCATATAATACATTTATCTTGTTTTTTTGTAGTTATCTGTCAAATGAACAATGTAAGATATTACAAAGTTATTTCCTTTGATGTGATAATCAGGAGTTTTCATGTCATCATGACCACTCTTATCTAAAAGAGTTCTAGCAGGAGCTGGCCAGAGAATTCCAAATGTGATCAAAAGCATTGTATAACATTAATTTAACCTCTGGATTTATGATCAATATTTCTTCCCTCCAGCATCCTTCTAGCCATTGTTTATGGCTTACACACAATGTCAAGAAGAGACAGACTTGGAACTATTAAGTATTATACCCAAATCTGGTCCTGTTGCTTACAATCTATTTTAGTACATCTCCTAACACAATATGGCCTTAAATGGTTCTTGCCCACATGCAGATGTTTTTTTAGATTGGAGCACATTTTAAATCAACTTTATACAAAAATACAAATATATGACATCATAAGCGTGTTTTTGGCCAAAATATGTTGATGCATTCGTAATGTAGTTGAACTCCTGTGGGGAAAATAAGATGTTGACTCTTTCTTACAAGAATATTTTTTTGAGGAATAATTCCAACTTGCCCTTTGTGATACAATAGATTTCACAGATATGAGATGCAAGTTAATTTAGCCTGTAGTTTTCTGGATCAGCGTGTATCCAGTTTCATATACTGTTATTATGCTGCCTTGTTGCCAGTCATCATACAAATCGAATGCTTGTAGATTGAATTATTATATTAATTCATATATTCTAGATACTCTTGTGTATATAACATCCAGGCCTGCCGAAATTTTGGGCATATCCCAGTAATCAAAAGCCGGAATCTAGACATCAAGAGCAGTGGAAATCTAGCTTGAGAGACGTTTTGACATAAACAGACTGTGTTAACTTCAATATAGCTCGGGTTTTACCTGGATGTAGCCTGGCTACATTCTAGTCGGCTAGAGAACTGTCACATTTGAACCAAATGTTGCCAGTTTTTCACGTGAACACATAGACTGCTTCTCACCACAAAAATATTCTCTATTTAAGCTCTAACTGAAAAAAGTACAGTGCTTTTGATAAACAATTTTTAAAAAGAGTTTTCTGATGTTGCGTGACCTGTCTGAATCTGTTGTATAATTATACGTAGGCTACAGTATGTACATGTATGTACTGTGGAAGCTGCATATTCAGTTTAAGTTCATTGCATAGCACTGAATAGGTAGAGCTTTTACTTAAACACCACTGTCACTTGTCTACTATCAACAAAAATGTGTGAGCATTTAGTTGAGTTTGAAAATAAGGCACATGCCGTTGGAGAAACCCTTTACTGGGGAAATGTGTTGCAGGTTAAATTTCTATTCATGTTTTTGTTTTGAAAAGATTAGTGTTTGTAGGAGGCCCCCTCCTCTTCTCATCTGACAGAAATGCAAGGCACGCACCCACACGCACCCACACGCGCCCACACGCGCACACACGCGCACACACGCGCACACACGCGCACACACGCGCACACACACGCGCACACACACACACACACACACTTTCCAGGCTGCCTGCTGTTTGAGAGCCACTTACCACTCCTATTCCCCCTCACAGGCTCAAAAGCAGCCCCCAGGCCTGGAGGTATAGGAAGTGCAGCTGTGGGACAGACGGCTGCTGAGGGGGAGAGTGTCCTCTCCAAGATCCTGCCAGGAGGAGCAGCCGAACAGGCGGGAAAACTGGGAGATGGTAGGCCCTGCACAGTGGCAACAGCAGCGATAGCTGACTTTGTCTGTCTTTTAACCATTTGTGCATGTGACTGGCCCACATATTATGAGCGTTAAACAAACATAATGCATATTTTATATAAATGTATGAGAAATTATACTTAAAATTATACTTTTTTTTATTAAAACCAAAATTCACACTATCAAAAATAAATATATTGCTATACATTTTAACAAAAATAACTATTTCAGCTAGAATCTCTCATTGTTCATTCAGCAAGTACCGACTCCTGGTCTGAAATGTTGTGATATACACTTTATTGTTCACCCTTGTCACATACTGCAGGTGCAGCGCATGTCCTCAAGACATGCCTTGCGACTCTGCCATTTATTTCTCTCTGTTTTTCTATCTAGCTGTCTCTGCTTTCGGCAAGAAATTCACTTCCCTCTGGTGAGCCGTGGAGCAGAGGGTAAGTGTCACTCTCTAACTAAAACACGGTGTATCGTGTTAAGACATTCAACACTGGAAACGGGGAAGAGAACCAGGTTCTTCATTATTTTTTAATGATATTACATGTGTTTTTGTTGTTGTATACTTTACTTTATTTACAGTTTCCTCCAGATGTAGGCAACATGAAAAGGGATTTAAGAGAAATACCGTTTTAAAGCAGTATTCGTAAATAAAAATGCTTTCAGTTAACAATACTCAAAGCAGTAACCTTTTTTTAAACAACTAATTGTATGCTATACCAAACTCCAAGGATCACATTTATTCACATACGTATATCCAATCAGTATTTTGCACATCCCACTTAGACTTTCATGTGACGAAGAAAACAATGTCTGTAGTCTTCACTCTTCCTGGACATCCTGAAAATAATGTCTGCATATACAGTAAGTATTTCTGAGTGTCTGTTTGGAATGAACCCAGCAGAAAGGTCTGATGTTGTTTCAGGACTTTCTGGAGTAGTTGTTGTGAACATCAAGAGGCTATGTACTGGAAAAACCTATGAACTTTCCCCCAATTATATGTTTAATTTGAGAGAGAGAGAGAGTGGCGCTCTGGGCACACTGGTGAGTTTTGAACATTTTAACATTTCTGTTTTGATATATTTCATTTATGTCTTTTTTTTGCAAAATGTCTTCTAAAATCTGAATAAAGGAGAGGCAGGTACCATCAGTATATTAGCCATACATAAATGTACGTAAAAACATGGACGACGACCGAGCTGAGAGAATGCATGACTGAGTGGGCACTGAAATATTCATAAATGAGCACATTGACTCTGAGTGGAGCTTACCTCTTGAATATTTCTCCCTCAGTTCAGCCAAGCAGAACTGGAATCAATGGATGCCATATCAGAGCTAGAGATCCAAGGCCCGACTACATGATGGACATGAGCCCGTCACTGCTTCATTGAGCTGGTCACGCTGTGAGTGAGTAGCACAGACTCAGTGAACACACTGCAACAGAGCCCGTACGGTTACTAGGGTTACCTTGGAGGTTTTTGGCTTCAGACAGCGCTTGGAATATATTCTGTAATTATGGGTTTTGTTCAGTACTCGACAGTTCAGTAATTAATTAGCATATCTATTCATTGTTTTGTTTTGTTTTTTTGCTCAACAGTCATGTCTCTCGTGCACTCACACACTCCAACTGTGATTCATAAGAGAAAAATGTTGCCAAATTTCGCAGAAATAATAGAATAGTAGAGGTTACAACCATTGACTAGTGCTTGCTCAGTTTTTGTTTCAGATTTGCATATTATGTCGCCATTTTTACAGCCATATCATACTACCATGATCTAATTAAAAGGACAGCACACATACACTACATGGCCAAAGGTATCCAGACACCACTTTGGTCTGAGGCTGTTTTTCATGGTTTGGGCTAGGCCGCTTAGTTCCAGTGAAGGCACATCTTAACGCAACAACACAGAATGACAAGGGTGTCAAACTCCAGTACTGGAGGGCCACAGTGTCTGCAGGTATTTGTGGTTTCTTTCAATCAGCAGCCAATAAAGGGCTTGAGAACAAGTGTGGATTAATGACTTAAATGAATCACTCATGCTGAAACACACCAAAAACAGCAGACACTGCAGCCCTGGAGGACTTTCAAGTTTATGGCAAAGGTTTTTGGAAGGCCCTTTCCAGTTTCAACATGACAATGCCCCTGTGCACAAAGCGAGGTCCATACAGAAATGGTTTGTCGAGATCTGTGTGGAAGAATTTGACTGGCCTTCACAGAGCCCTGACCTCAACCCCATCGTACACCTTTAGGATCAATTGAACAGCTGACTGTGAGCCAGCCCTAATCGCCCCACATCAGTGCCCAACCTCACTAATGCTCTTCTGGCTGAATGGAAGCAAATCCACATGGCTATATTCGAATATCTAGTGGAAAGCCTTCCCAGGAGAGTGGAGGCTGTTATAGCAGCAAAGGGGGACCAACTCCATAGTAACGGTTATGATCCAATACTGTATAAGGTACGGCTTCAAGCTGTTAGCCTAACTCATTGGACGCTTTAATCAGTGTGTGTTGGTAGTGGTATGCAGTGGTATTGGTGAGTGAGACATTGCATAGTGTTGGTCTTTTATTATTTGTTTTCTTAGCAACCGTGACCTCATTATCCGTATATGCAAATGAAGAACACATGACGTGGTAGATATTAATTAGCTTCTCCAGCTTCGTCAGTCACCTATGCCTACACATGAGGTTCATTAAACTATGGCCAAAGGTGTTTTTCCCCCTTTGAAGCTCACCAGTTTACCTATATAGTATCAGACACATACGGAAATGCAGGGATCAATATTAACTGCTGCAATTTATTTCAGAAATGTACTGTTTCTCGAATACCTTGCCTTTGAGCTAAATGTAATGTGACATCATTTTAAACATTAGATGTGTCTTTGTAAAGCAAGCCTGAGCCAGGTTTACAAATGCTACTTTAACAATAGACTACATCTCTAATAGCATGAATATTAATACCAACAGATGTAATCACATGGCTAATTAGATTGAAAAGGTTCAGGTCGGAAACCAGCATCGGAATCCGCATCATCCAAGGGAGTCAATGAACGTTGAATCAATGTCCTTTTCTCAATGTCATTCAAGGATTAATGCCGAGTCGTTATCAAAGACCGATGAAACAGAGCTAACCCACTCATCGTCAACGCAGCGTGTCATAGACAGGTCTTTAGAAATGTGGGCCTGAAAATGACATGTATATTGTGATCATTGTAATGGACACCAGGCAGTAACTGTATACACTGACATTATAGCTGAGTGACTGATGTTGGTGTTTGGTGTGTATATCCTCTGTGGGCCATGCTCCCCTCTGGTATCTCCTCTTAATAATGACTGCACAGCAACTTCTGTTGCTGAATACTCTGTAGGATCACTTCTCAACAACAAATGCCATTAAAACACTGTATGCCTCTCTTGCTAGTGCTGATGAATTCTGTCTCAGTCAAGTGGCAGACATTAAATGAAAGAAAGTGACACGTTTAACATTTCATCATTATGACGGTGACTTTGAAGCTGTTGATTTACTTTCCAGTGTGACAGGGAGTCTGACTGTGAAGTATTATCTTTTTGAAATATAATCAAGAATTGTTGTTCGAGATATTTAAATGCCCGTTGAAGGCGTTTGGTATTGCAATCCAAAAATGCAATGCCATCAGTCAATCACACTTGTCCTTCAATGTTGTTATTAATATTAGTAAAGTAAATAAGCAGATTCTGTCCAACCCATCAAATGTTCTGGATGTTTATGCCACCATCTGAAAACTACAAAACAAACAAACATAGCACCCTTACAGTGTGGTTTTCATTCAATAATCTCTGAACAGCTCAACAACACAATGTTCATATGTCACCCTTGTAAGAAAACTGTAAAAACCAGTACAGTATTGGCTCTTTGATCCCAAACAGCTACCACCCAGTTATTCCAATACCCTGGCTTTTTAGGTTTAAAACCCATCTAACCCCAGCTTTGCGGCATGCATCATGCATTCTGTATTGGGGGCTTTCCACATTTAGTGTGAGGTAATGTTGATCACATCAGCAATGTAGTATGGCAAAGCCAGTTTGTTCTATGTCCCAGGATGCTATGCTGCAGTACACTGGAGTTGACGTTCTCTTCAAGGTCAGAACTGACAAAGCAAGGAGGGAAGAGGAGAAGTGAAGGACACAGAGAGGGAGAAAGAGAGGGAGAGAGAGGGGGGGGGTGTGGGGTATCTTGTTTCATGGATATAAGGTCATCAGGGACCCCTAGCCGAAGGTGCAGTGCGCTGATAGGCGGAACGAGCATCACCCATTTTCCCAGCTTCCCTACTGCTCAGTTTTCACAGTGTGTGTCAAAGAGTGCTATTCAGTGGAATGTTAATTTGAGGAGGTAAAATGGAAACAGGATCGTGTTTTTGACGACAAAGATAAATCACTCCAAGGCCTGCTTGTTTAATGGGAATAGCAAGCACCATTGAGATGGGCAGAAAAGTCATATATGACCAAGGCAGAGTTCTGTACCCCATGCATTATTTATATACATCAATTATTCTCTTTGCTTTCTTGGCCTCATGGCTTAGCCATCATTAAGGATGACCTGGTGTTTACAATTTGTAGCTTGCACATTCTGTAGACCATTGATACAGCAGATATTTATTGGTGTGATTAAAGCAAAGAGTCCAGCTCATTACTAGAACAAAATGGTCAACCCCAGGATTAATACACCCCTGAGGTGGATATTAATTTTTCTCAGTTCTTCTCCTTAGTCTAAGATTACAAGTTGAAAGGCACGAGGTCAGTGGGCTAGCAGGCTGAATGATTTACTCTTGCACAACAGCCCGTTTAATCCAGCTGGGTTAGCCATTGTATCTATTCTTAGTGTATCAGTATCAGTAGCACTTATATTCTGCTGTGTGCACTTATAATGAGGCTGATTTGATGGGGTTTTTTTTTCACTGAAGACTATGCTGTTCATAATTAAAATACAATTTTTCTTGTTACTTACAAATTAGCAATACTATTTGGATATGATGATGGAGAATTGCTAGTGTAGCTTGACCGAAGATGCTGTCCTGCAATGCTACTTCTGTGAACTCAAAGGTGTAATAATAATAATAATAATAATAATAATAGTTGAAGTGAAAAAAAGACCCAATAAAGAAACCTTAAAATATGAATATCTGGATTAACCAAGCCCTTCAAAAGCAACTTTTTTTTAAAACTGAGAATGTAGTGTGTATGGCAAAATGTGTGGCCTTCTCAGTAACTGGTTTGTTATCGCTCCTGCGGCCTCTGATCCAGGTTCAGGTTCAGTATTGCACTGCCGGCTTAAGGCTGTTGCCAGGGCTGAAGCTCAGCTCCGTACAGACTCCGTTCAATCCCTCTGAGATCCCCTGTGGCTGAATATATAAACACTTCTGAAGTCAGCCCCTTCTCACCCTCAGTTGTTGTGTGGTGTTTTGTAAAGCTGCGAGATAAAAAGGATTTGTCTGCGAGCATTG
The DNA here is from genome assembly GCA_022702515.1 of Ilyophis sp. 1 JC-2022. Lineage (NCBI taxonomy): Eukaryota > Metazoa > Chordata > Actinopteri > Anguilliformes > Synaphobranchidae > Ilyophis > Ilyophis sp. 1 JC-2022. The sequence goes on from CM040402.1 coordinate 49,230,843, forward strand.
AGGAGATACTCCACCGTGATAACTGTCCTACATTATAAGTACATATAATTACTGCGTTATGTTTACTAATATAATATACTAACATCAATTCTGTCAGCTCCGACCACAGCCATGTACTGTATTTAAAATAATACTAGCAGAAGTAATTGGCGATAACATTAATCGGCTCTGTTTTTGTCTCTGTCTTGTGGCCGAGAAGTTTTCAGTGCGCCTAAGTTTGAACAAAAAAACTTTATACCTCCTTTTAAAAGTCAGAGTAATCTCTGATGTGTCAATTGGAATTTTTTGCAGCTGAGTTTAGCTTCTGGAGAAAGTAGGCTTCACCTAAACTCAGCTTTAATTTGCATCGGTAGCGATGGAAGGTATGCAATGTTACGCTGTGTGGTTAGTACTGATCATTCTTTTAATATGTGGGCACATTTTCTGCACAGACGAATGTGATTAAATCCTTTCAGCAGCATAAGACAGGATAGACGATGTACAATAGAGCTGCGCCCTGACCACCACTTTACGGCATCTTCATGTACCATGGCCTCAATTTGAAAATATAATTTTAGTCAACAGAATGCTGCTTACAGTGGAACTTAACATGAACCCATACCAAACCTGTGCACAAACACTGCCAAAAGTGGTTTCAAGACAATTATTCCCTCTCGGCAAAAATTGGGCATTTGCAGAGCACTTTGCATTGTTATGCAATGACACAGGGGATGGCAACGGAAAGCAGTCACAGGCAAATTCACACACCCACACTGTCCATTATGTTATCAGCCCTCCCGATTCACACAAAAAACTTTCACCAATGGAGTGAGCGAGCGAGCAACTTATTTTATCCTCCGAAAATTCTGTCATCCGTACAAGCACATTAACTGAAAACGTACTCGGTGAAAAGTGAAATATTTTTTCCATTATTTGTATTGTTCATGTTAATGATAATGTTATTTTTACACAGCATACTTCAAACCAAAGTGTCCAGGGTGCTGAACAGTCAAATTCAAGGTGCAAATTCTAAGGCAAGATAATAATTTACATACACTTACATAAAAGTGCAGTCAAACAAATATTTAAGCTGGGTTTTTTAAAGAAGCCTTCACAATGGGCAAGTATAGCAATAAGCATATCACAGTCCAGACTCGCGACACTGCCTGGGTACCACCAGTAGTCCCTGGGTAGGACTTAGTGTCTGCAGAGTAATACATTTTATATTTATGACAAATGTCATGTAAACATCAGAATATTTGCTGCATAACACCCTGATATGGCAGCACATGCATATTTTGTCCAAGCTCATTTGATAGCAAACTGTGAAAAGTCCTGAAATACATATACCAGAGAAGAGAGGCTGAAGGAGGTGCTACTGGGTGGGGGAGAACTCTGTAATTATTTTTTTCCAACATGCCAATTACTTGATTCAAGTACAATGCTAGAATGGACAGTAATTTTGTGTCAGTTTTAAATAGCTTTTGTATAGAACTTTGACATAATTCAATACTAAACTTTACTTGAAACCACGACTTGAATTTGAAAAAAAAAGTATATTAAAATTCGAGGGGAATGATTGCAGTGATTATATAACAGCAAATGGCAAGTTGATTGCTATTTATTCTACTATTGTGCCATCTAGTGTCCACATGCAGGAATTACTTGGAACGCCAAATGCCTGTTTGTTTATCCCCTTCACTAATGAGACAAGGGTGGCAAGGACCCAAATAACAGTCTGTCATACATCTGTATGTGTGAGAATTAATACTATTGTATTTCTTTCATTTTCTAAAATTAGAACGACATTATTTCATATATTTTAATGAATAATTATATTTAACATATTAAATAATTATATTTTATTCACAATAATTTATTGATACTGTCACATAAGAGCATTACATAGCCAAATGGCACCTGACTCTGTTTTTGTTTGTTAAAAGTATACTGACTGGCACGTTTATATATAATCTAGTGAAACAGTATTTTTTTACAGCAGAGGTAAATTTCCTATCTCTAGGGTCAAGCAAGGGTGCCAGCTCATTGGTGTCATTGCTGTGACCCTCAGGTCCAGATATCACCGCTCAGCTAAAAACATATTAAAGGGAGCTTAATTCCTGCTGTAGCTTGCAGGTGGGAAAGATGCATATCTGGATCAGCCCCCCGGAGCAGAGCCATGGATCAGCCCCCTGGATCAGCCCCCTGGAGCAGAGCCGTGGCACATAAATGCATGTGTCAGTTTACGATGCAGAGGAGGACAATGATTTTGTTGCAAGGTTCAGAATTTCCCCCAGAGGTGACAGCGCAGGAATGGATAACGAGCGATCCGCTCAAATAAAAATAAATACGAGGTGAATCGGTGGCACCTTATTACCGGTGAAAGTAACACGTTCTGCTCTGCCATGCTGAATATGACTGCTAAACAAGAAAAAACATCTGACAAGATATTTATGGCAATTGTAATATTTTCCTGAAATGGGGAAGTCCTTAAATGGGGAATCCAGAAACACGTGCGTGTGCGTGTGCGTGTGTGTGTGTGTGTGTGTGTGTGTGTGTGTGTGTGTGTGTGTGTATTCAATTGGCATACTCCATTTGAGCAATCCAATTAATGAGCAGAAAGCCTTTTTGACTCTAAGCCAGTGGTTTGAAACTCCAGGGCTGCAGTGTGTGCAGTTTTTTCTCCTTTCAGTCAGTAGCCAATTTAGGTCTTGGAAAAAAGGTGTACGGACTCTTTAGCCAATCAATGACTTAAATTAAGCACTTAAGTGTGGGAACACACAGAAAATGGCAGCCCTCCAAGATTTGATTTTGAGATCCCTGCTCTATGCCCTCAGAGATATACCCAGCCCTCAAGTATATTATTACTAAATTGATCATTTCCATTAAGAAAATTGTTCAGATGAATACCAACAAACCAAATCACTATTACTATTAATTCTTTGTCTGTGGTACAGCTGTGACACTACATATTGTTAAATCTACCTTATCTTATGATATATTTTAAAACTTGTGTGTTTGTTTGTGAGTGAGTTGGTGTTTTCACTCAGAAAACAGCATTTTGCGTGAGGTGAGAGCGTGTCAAATAGAATGCTACAGGTGATCTTGTAATTCTATGCGATATGTTTTCAGACACTCGCTGGCAGGTGAACAGGTGACCTTAGCATGCCTCTATTACCATGGTTATGGAGCAAAAGAAAAGGCTGCTGTTTATCAGGCAGTGAGAGGGTTGGAAAGGCCTGCTTGTTTTTTTTTGTGGTTTTTTTTACAGGCTCTTATTACAAGCCTTGGTCCCTGACTTGTTGCTAATTAACTTTCACTTTCTCTGTTCCAACAGACCGCTCTCTTCTATCGATGTCTGTTCTTTAATATGTACCTCACTCCACAAGGACTTATCATGGATATGAGCACCACACCACTAAACTAGCCAGGAGAGGAGTATGAATTGATACTTCTTGACAGATGGGAAAACTATGTTGTTACATTTTATTGCACTGGATTCCTGGTTGCGAATCTAAAAAGCAATGGGGTTCCACTATTGTTACAGTTCATTAACACACACTGAATTCTGTTTATTTATCTTTTATTGCAGGACTGGAATAAAGAGGCAATTCTCTGGACTAAGTATCATCGTTCAACATAAACCTTTCACTTTCTTCACGTCTGCCAGTGAATCAAACGCAGAATGTTCTGGTGAGCTTGTATTGAGTCTTTGAACCGCAAAAAAACGTTTTTTGTCTTGGTGACAAAAGCCTGCATTAAAAAAAATATATATATATATATATTTATTTTTTATGTCAAAATGAAAGCCGTTCAACAAACAGAAAAGCAGGTGGGGAAAATGTATCTAGGTACCCTGCTGCTCCTAGAATGGTGAATGATATGAAATGAGTATGAAAAAGAGTAGCTACCAGCAACCCGTAGGTGTCACAGATGCTAATAGGCAAGTGATTCACACCTGCAGGACATGTGAGTTAGCATGCTGTCCGAACATATTGCTTCAATTTAACAACAAAGTGCTGTGGTAGAGCCCAAGCCAGCTACCCTGTGACTCTTGAGGGGTTTTGTCTCATGGGAAATTGAGAGTAACAGGATATGGTGCTGCTGTCCAGAATGGGAACTGGGACTTGTGGCAGGCAGGCAGGCAGGCTGGAGATTCCACTCTGTATCACTTGTAATGTGTTTCTCCTGACAGGAAGCAGACACCAGAAATAAAAACTAGACCTGTGGAACAGTGAGTTACTGGAGCCGCACCACACATTGTGGGCGGTACAGGGGCACTTGCATCTGTAGGCTCAGGTCATTTGCATGCTGGCAGGGGCAGTCTGGATCTGAGGGATGCTGTGACCCACTCTAGATATTAAAGGTGCTCTGAAGCAATTTTCATGAAAAGTAACTTTTAAAATTGTACAAACCAACGCTGTTTGTGAAATTCAAAGCTATCACCGAGAGTTCTCTGAAAAGCATTCCATGCCTCACCTCCCTATTGTCATGTAACACATTAATGGAGCCATCATTAATGGATGACATCATCTCTACACTGTTAAAAGAAAATGTTTCTAAACGCCATTTTTGTTTCTTGAAACACTAGATTGGGAGACTGATGAGAGAAATGGTGTTCGGAGGGTGCTGGCTTTTAAACACCAGAAAAAGTCTTTCCAGGTGACGCGATACACCTAATTCACTGTGAGGGAGTCGGAGCTGCAGCTGCCAATAGAAACACGTATGACTGCAAATTTTCATATGTGCCGAGCCGACATGCATTACCTTGGAACAATAACCATCTTTACACTGAAGTGTTTAATTTAATTTTTTTTTCATTTGAATTCAGTGAGGTTTATATTTTGCACGTGCATGCTATTTTCTAAAGCACAATTATAGGTAATTCTAATTCAATCTATTTAATCTGAATATCCTACATACATTATGTGGCTTTAATGTGTGTATTATGTGTATTATCCAGCATGTAAGTGATATTATAAGTGATATTGTAAGATGTATACGTGTATTTACATCAATCTTGATGATTCCACTGACATTATCATTGGAGGTAGCCAATAGTGGCCGGTTTGTTTGTCAGAGTTGTAATAACATTTTAAAAAATGAAAATACCAGACCAACCCTCCCTCTTTATATAAAAAAAAGAGGTACCAATGAAAATAATGAATGACAATATTAACAATTAGAATTTGTAGGCAAGACCTTATGTACTATTAACTATTCCAGTCTTCCTGTAAATCTCTATCTGACTCTGTACTCACCATGGTTCTTATGAGCCACAGTTTCGGGAGGCTTTCATTCCAACAAGGTTGGTTAAAGCATGTAAATTGTACATTTGTGCATATTTTGGAAATATTGAACAGTTATTAACATATGATACTATTGTAGATGTGTCCTGTTGATATAATACTGGACCATAAAATATGCCATTGACGTGGTTGGCTGCATTACAGCTTGCAATTATATTAATACACTTATTTTTTTTCCAGATTGGTCATACACTGGCCTGGATATACCCTCACGATTGAAAACCCCTGGTCCATGAGAGAGAGGGTTGCGTGTGTTGTCGAGCTGACCAGAGCACTGACCATCTCCCCAGTTCAGAGCCCCCTGGCCCTTAACCTCTAGATGGTTCCGGAGAGTGCAGAAGACGTGCGTCTAAAGGTGAAACCTGCTCTGAAAAGCCAGTCTCTGATGCCATAGTGAGGCAGCTCATTCAGGGAGCCGTTGGGAGTCGTGACTGAGGAACGAGGCAAGCGCTTGGATGCTGAAAGTGTTTGGGGACTCCTTCATCTAAATGGAATGTAATCTGCCAGAGTCTGGCTTTTCCCGCAATGTGGCGACGCCTCACCGAAAGCACACAACAACAAGGAGGGACTCGGGTCAGGATCCTTGGTTCCAAACGCATGTGCCCAGATGACTAACCACAATCTCTTCTTATTCTGGGAAAAGAGTTTTTTAAAAGAAGCTTCATAGGTTTTTCTCGTACTAAAGGACATTTTCTTTTTGAGTTGAGGGCATTAAGGAGGGAGAGAAAGAATGAAGATTTAAAAATGACAACAAAAATATCGACTAAATGCTCTCTTTTTATTATCTTTACATTCCAGTATGGAAATTCCTCTTTTATTTTTTGAATGCAGAACTGTTTTTGTGTCCAGAAGTGTAAAGTGGATTTAGGATTTGGAGTGCATGTAACTTTATTTCCAAGACCTAACACTGTTCATCATCAATGAGGCCATAAGACGGTGGAAGTTAAGGTACAAAGGGAAGAAAAAAGAAAATAAATTGTGGCCATGCAACTGAGGACTTAATCGTTTTAAAACAGGCAGAAAGCAGCATGGCCAGATTTTTTCTATTAGCCATTACAAAGCCATCGCAAAATCATTCCAAAACCTTGGGCTTTTAGTGTTTCTAATTCTTTTCTTTATCTTATTTATACATTTATTTTCTGTTTACTTGAGTTTCTTTCATAAATGAAATACATCGCCTTAATCATTTGGTTATTTATTTTTATATACCTCATTTATTTTTATTTTTTTTATATCCATATTATCTCAACTTATTCTTTTGCACAAGGTATACCATATGTATATTATTATTCCAACAGGAATACAGATATTATTTCTTTATATTTTTGGATTTCATTTTGTTTTGTAATTATTTTTATAGTTTTTTACCATTGTTTTTATGTGCATTATTATCACCATTTAATTTATTAGCAACATTTATATAATTTTCCATAAAAAAGCAATAGCATGCAGAAGGAAGTCAGTCAAGAGCACAATTGGGTATTGTTGTAGACCAAGGGGCCAGGAATGTGTTGCCTCTGTCATTAACTGAACTGTGCAAAGTCCTACCACTGCCCCGAAGGGCAGGTTCCACCCACAGACCCCATCCTGACACACTGCAACAAAACAGAGAGGTACTGAATATAGCAGGTAATATTGATTTTTATGTTGCTATATAGCTTGTCAGGTTTTACAAAACAGAACTACCCATGCAAAATTTGCATGCTTAAGAATTATTTAAACATGGTCTACAGAAAGGAGGACTGAAGAGAGAACTAGACTAGACAATAGAGGAAAATAGAGGCTTTACGTGTAGAAGAAAATATATTCTTGAACTGTATACATTATTTTACTGAACCTAGTCTTCCTTGGTGTAAGACATGCCAATACTGATGAAGCTTTCTGAAAATTATATTTTAAAAACAGTAATTTACGAGGGGCTGCTGGGTGGCTTATCTAGTTAAGGCACTGTTCCAGTGCATGGATGGTCTGTGTCGTATCTGGACTGTACCAGTGCTGACTGTGGCCACCCAGAGAGGGGGGGGGGTACAGTTGGCTGGGATGGCCGTATCTCTTGACTCAAATCGTGACCCCCCCTCCTGTCATTTGGGCACCCACAGTCTGCTTGCACACACTGCATATGAAGTGTCTTCCTGCGACTCATGTCTGTACAAGGTCAACTTTTAGACTGCGGCGTGAAAACAAGCAGCATCTTGACATCACATTTTTTGGATGAGACCGTGTGGTTACCTGCACTCCCCTGAATCGAAAGCAGAGGACGCAGCAATACACATGGCTGGCAAATACAATTGGGCAAGAGATAAAGAAAAATAAATCAAATAAAATTACATTTCAAAGGTAAAAAAAAATAATAATAAGTTGCAAAAATCACTGTTTCAGTTGTATTTGGAGCTAAGCACAATACTGAACGTATGCCATTCCTGGTTCACGTCATTGTGATTGCTCAATGGTGGCAGTGGCACAGAATAAATCAATAGCAGTCACAGAAATCTCTCAGGTCAGGTTAACACCGGCTGTATTGTTGCAGTGTCGTGGATGTCCTACCCGTCCTACCCTAAATCTGATGTATATTGTCTTTCTGTGGTTGCTGAGAATTTAGCATGCTCTGGCGAAAACCTCATGTCACCAGTGTCGTTGTGTTTCCTTTGTGTGTGCTTCCAATCATCCAAAAACAAAACAAGTCAAAATGGGGTGGATGAAAGAAATTTCCCATTTCAAATGTTCTATGCAATGATTCATATTTGAAAAGATAAAGATTAAAAAAAAAAATAATACCACTGTTAATGTAATGTCTAAAAAAATAATACAGCAAAATTGTTTTCCCGATTAATAAAATGGATAGACTCATTTGTATTTAGCTACTTGTATGTATGGAATTGAATTATTGAATTTGATTTCTTATTTTAGTGGCATGTTCAAGCCCCCATCAGTCCCCAATGTGGGACCCATTGCCAAAGGGTTACCTATGTAGATTGTCATAAATGTCCTTCATCTTGTAGCTTCAAGCATGGGTTGCTAGGTACAGTAAGACTTCTTGCACGCCCTCATTCAGTTTGTGTTTGCAGGGTAATTTGTGCTCTCCGGTACTTGGCTGCCAGTTTATGCACTTGTTATTCAATGAAACACTTGAGCTGCTGAAGACATTACAGGGAAATAGAAATATAAAAGCCAACCAACTATAATAATTACTCATCAAAATGTAACAAAGCTAATATTTCCATAATTAGCCATACTTCTTTGGACAATCTTTGGGCAATTACCACAATCTATCTCTCACATATTTCTGCATCCTCTATTACAGTATAATAGAGGAAGTGTTTTATCTCCCAGTCATGTGTCATGTATCACACATAAACATTTGGGATGTGGGTGAAGTTGTGCTTGTTGGTACTGCTTTCATTTTGTATGGCCTAATAGGATTCTCCTAGATAGGCATATAGCATCTACCATTTGCCTAAGGCTATATTATATCCCTGTCTAAACAATAAGAATGTTAAATTTTTGAAATTATCTGGTGAGAAAAAGCTAATTTAATGCAGTCTGTTGAAAGTACCCTTGTGTCAGTGATCACAGAGTATTGAAATAGAATGTTGATCAGAGTTTGAAAATTAAATCAGTACCAGAAACCTCATCATTTCACACATATTGGCTGGGTGAATGCACTCCATTAGAGCAAATCTGTTGTTCAGGAACGTACATTAATCAAGCGAGCAAATGTGCTTTATATAGTCTGTAACCGCTAATCATTGATCTTGTTTAATTTCAAGGACGTGTATATTTATCTGCATTCACAGTCATTGGAAAAACATTTGAGCATCTGCATACAGTAAAGTAGGCCTTTCAAATGCTGATGCACAAAAAAGTGATATCCCTGATGTATTAAATCATTAATATTACTCACAATGCTACAGTGCCCACCAGATTATTGACAACCTCAACTTCAGTTTATTGTTTATCAAATGTCTTTATGCTCAAAAAATGATAAAACTACGTAGTTTAATTTATAGTCGTTAAATTAATTGATAATGATACCATTGATCAGAGGACAAATAAACATTTCATGCAAAATATTTTTGATCTTGAATTAATCACAATTATTAGCATCCCTGTATTTAGTACTTTATGCACACTGCCTTTGCCAGGCTAACAGCACTGAGTCTACTCCTGTCATTTTTGATGAGGTTGGAGAACACATAGTGGTTTTGAGACCATCCATGCAAAATTTCTCCAGATTCTTGAGTCCTTGGTCCTCGCTTATGGACTCTCCTCTTCAGTTCACAGGTTTTCAATGGGGTTCAGGTCAGGGGACTGGGATGGCCATTACAAAACCTTGATTTTGTGGTCAGTGAACCATTTTTGTGTAGATTTTGAGGTATGCTGGAACATTGTTCTGCTGGAAGATCCAACCATGACCCACTTTTAACCTTCTAGGCAGATTTTGGTCAAAGATTTTCTGGTATTTGATGGCAGTCCATGACGCCAGGTAACCTAATATGGTTCCCAGTGCCTTAGGAGAAAAAACTGTCCCACAACATCACAGGTCCACCACCATATGGTGGGGAATAAGGCTTTTTTCTGCATAACTAGAACTCTTGTTATTTTTCTATAGCCATTGCCTGATTTATAAAGGTCAGCAGCCTTTTGTCTCATTTAATTTTAACCCATGTTGATGGATGACTAAGGGGTTTTGGCCTATATGTCACCTCATATGTATACCCCAGTGAAGTAGGAAGTTGAGAATGACCACATAATCGTTCCTAAAGACTCAAGTGTGCATAAAACGGTTAAAATATCCAGGCCAGTTAAAATATATACTTCAGTTAGGTTTTGTTTGGTCATGCTGATAAACAACACATTTTTTATAGCCTTTTTTGCTCATATTTTTGCCTTCATTGCCCCATGAACATTTATATTAATATTGTCCTTCATTGCCCCATTAACATTTATATTAATATTGTTACAGAGTTTTGTACCATATATTTGGAATTAGATGGCAACTGTACAACAGCATCAGTACATCACTACAATTATTTATGTTAGGGCAAAAATAAACCCTGAATTGACCAAATGTTGGAATACAGAATGTATTATCTTGAGCTGAACCTCAGAAATACAGAAAACGGATTGAATGTTGTGTATAGTCAAGGTTTATCCCCAAACCTTTGGCAAAACAGTCTGATCTAGAAATCAACCCACTGGATAGTATGCTGATCCTCAAAGGTCAAGTACTTAAATACATGTATTTAATTTTAGGCAGGGGGCCTTGGTAGACTTTGCAAGTAATTTGTAAGTTTTGAATCTGAACTTACAACCAACTGGTTTCGGAAAGGAACATTAATCATAAGATCACTTTAACTAGTTTTGCGAGATTCATTTCCCATGTGTAATTTCCATTTTTGTTTTGTTACTGCATAACATTATCTATCTCTGGGGTAGTACATACCCAAGAGTTTCCATTCAATGTGACTATGCAATCTTCAACTGAATGTGGAGCAAAACATCCATCATTTCTGAGAGATAATACATTTGGTTTGAAGGAGGAGTACATTCTTCATTCAAAAATTCAAATGACTGCTGATGTGATTTGCGTGACCGTTGGTTAACAAAAGTGTTCAAAGAAGGATACAAATGTGCAATTTCCATTCAGTGGGTTTGATATGAATCCCCCGCATTATTTTAGTCTTGTAGAGAAAGTGCATACAAGTAAACATTAAAAATCAATCACTTAGTTGTAGTGTGAACATCCCTTACCTCATAATTCATTCTGTACGCTAACACTATTTTCTATATGTAAACATCTATATAAAGAGGAAGATATTTTTAAGATATAAATCAAATAGAATAACTATATATGTATATTTAGAATAATCAAATAAAGTTTATCTGGTACACTCTATGGAAAGAAATATATACAGGAAGAAAAGATAATATTTTATTTATGTGGCTGTGCAATATACAATTCTTGCCCCACAGAATGTGCAAACTGGTGACTTTTACACCTTTGTAGTGTACAACTTCAAATAGGAAATGTCTGGTCTGGCTTGTCAACAGCCCCAGGTCTGTCAGCATAGGAAACAAAATGGATGTGCATGTTACCTCAGGAGGTGATATCATAGTCCATAGATGGCCACTCAGCCAATAATCCCCTTGACACATAAAGTATGAGATTGAGAAATGCAATTCTGAAAACAAAAACATAAAAAAAACAATATTAATCACCTGTGATACAAATCAATGTTTTTGTCTGAAGGACAATTGTATTGTCATTTTGCCTCAGGAAAGCACATTTTAAAAATCCACCACAGCAGGTTGACAGGATTTTATGCATTATAGTAAGGGCTTTATTACAAACTGGTCAATTAAGAAAGCCATTTGATCATTTTCCCATTCAGTCCTACATCTGTTTTGGATTGTATGGGTTTTTGATGACAGCATTTGCCGAGATACGCACCTGTGTCTTTATATGCCAACCAAATATGTGCTTTTAATTAGCATACTCACTGTCTGAACTGTGACGATTACCTTTCCCTGTTGCTTGCTCTGGGGTGGTTATGCATATTGAATCACAGATAGAGGTGAAGATACAGATAAAAGCAATTCCTACAAATATTGTCCCTCACATAGACCACCATCAGGGAACCATTATCTTTCCACTTAATAACAAGTGCATGACCAAAAGCAGCCGCCAGCTCTTTAGCTCTTTATTGAGAATGACAGGCAGCCATCTTCACTGTAAATAACAAATATGAAAAAATGCTGTACAGTGTGTAAATCTCAATTGTAAAACGATCATCGGCATGGAAAGTCTTGTGTGCTGCACAGTGGCTGACCTGCCAATTTGTGCTTTTGTGAATAAAATAAATCAACGAAAAAAACAGCATCGTGTAATGTGGCTGGCTTGTATGGACTGTTGAAAACAAATTGTATTCAGAAACATATTGGTCTGTTGAGTTTCTATACATGTTGTGTTTGTACAATTAGAAAATGTCCTTCAAAAAATGTATCCTGGCTTCCATGTAATTTCTGGAATGGTTGGAGGTTGGATGTTGATCTGTAAAAAATACAAATAAAAAAAGAAAAAAGCAACAAAAAAGTAAAACCTTGACAATTAAAAAAGGTGCATTCAGAGTTGTAAGTGCAATGAGCTGAACTTCATGTATCCATTGTAAAACCTTGTGTATGTTTCAGTGTATTCCTGTTAACAGTTGTAGTAAACTTGGTGCATCATGTCATGTAATGTGATAAATTATGACCTGACAAGACATTTCCATCAGGAAAAGAATAAAAAAAAATGAAACGTAGCCTATTGTCCTTTCACGAAATTATTTTTCTCTGGCACAGTAACATGATCTTGTCCCAAAAAGCATGGAAGTTGTTGCTAAGCTCTGGCATGGAAAAACAATATACATTATGACAAGATTACAGAGACCCGTGTGAACGTGCTTTTGCAAACTATGTGGTTGATTCTGACATACGACAGAATGAAAATCACACAGACAGGCATTTTACAGCCTAAGAAAATCCAATTAAGCCTTGGTGGTTTATCCTGTTTCCATTTTTCTTATCTGGATTATTTGTATACATAGCAACAGCCTCACTGAAGTTTCCCGTGGGGATGCATACCATACCTAGGCTAAATAGAAAAGTATATATTTTTTCATTCTTGTACAGTATCAAGATAAGATCATTTCAGCTCTGTGCGCGCCAAGCGTTTTTATAAAACGGCGAACAAGCAGTGTATAAAAGGCTTCTAGCTCATTGAAAACAATTCGAAAAAATGCGCCTCAGCTTTTAAAACGAAAACGTGTCATGTGTGATGACAGCCTTTTATGCAGTAGCCTAGCCTACGTTATAGACTATTCGAATCCTTAAGTTGTGATAGGCTAGGGTTCCACTGAGCGTTTGATTTCACAACAACAGTAAATTCAACCCATGTTGCCTTTGCAACCTCAACATGCCAAATGCGTTTTAATATTATGTATTTTCTTGAATGCAATGTTCACGTTGTCGTGACTGTGACAAGAAATATCAGACGACTGTAAAACGCTATACAAAACTGTACCCTATTCATGGAGATGGAGAACTATAGACCAAAAAATAATATGTCCCTATTTCTAAATTACAATTAAATTGATACGGACGGTGCTATCACGTTCCAAAAATACAGTAACCTCATCGAATATGCAGCCTTGATATGGGCATCTGTCAAATCAACAAATGAAACCACACGATAATTTGTCAATGAATAGGATATTTCTTTTGTCGTAGCGATCTTATCTGAACTGTGCTTACGTTAATATATTCAGTCACGTTGTCTTTTCCACGCCCACCGACGTTGGGAAGTACCATTACCAATTGCACTGACTTTATAGCTAAAACGTACCGTATACTTTCCTTCTTGTTTATAATTTATTTGCACAGTTCCCCATTGATATAATATGTACTAATATTAACTAATTATACTATAGCATTGTGTTTTAAACATAAAAAAACGTTTTATTTGATCCACTTGTTATCATAATCCCCTGTAAGATAGTATAGCTCACAGTGTGAGGCACTTGACCGCATCAACGCTATGGAGTCTCAGGTAATTTTATCTCAAGTATTTCAAAAGAAACAGAACTTCAATTGTTCAATACATGTTATCCAGATATTTAGCTATAGGATAAATGCATTTTTAGTTACAAACTTAAAAACACAAAATGAGTTAGCCAGAAACGGTGTGGTAACGTATTTGATCGAACATCAGATGGGTCATTTAGCTTGCTATGTCCTAGCGATCAATGCAACATAACATAGCTAACGTTAACTTAATTAATTTCCTCGATAGTAACGTCAGCTAGCGTAAGTTGCAGCCTAGCCGGGTAGTTACATAACGCTGTTTAAAAATATCAGCTAAAGTGAACAGAAACTAACGCTAATATTCGTTTATCGTAGTGGTTATAAGGGGTTGAATTTACTTCATCGCGGAGGAGTCGTTGTAGCGTTGCCTGTTGGCTAGTGGCTTGTCATGAAGCCAGAGGCTTTATGCAGCCAAAACAGAACTGTAACGTTACGGCTGGCGCAAACTGTTTTTTTTTCTTATCTAAGTTAGCTAACGTTAGTTAGTAATATGTGCTTTTAACTAGTTATAGTTACGTTAATGTTAGCTAACGTTAGACGACAGTCTGATTGGATGTATGAAATTTTAAGTTGCTACCAAGATCGCTGAAAAAAACAAAACTCTGTAATGTACGACTGAGAGCCAGTTTTATAGTACGAGAAGGAAGACTCGCATGGTGACCGCACCCTCATCGCACATAATAGCGTTTTCTTCTAGGGCAGGAGCGCTCCGTTCGTTTAACATTGAGTTAGCCCGCAAGCAAGCGCTATTCTGTCTAATGGTAATGAGCAAGTTATCTGTCAGACTAGCTTGCAAACTCGTATCTGCACGTAGCTTGTCATTGTAGTTAGCTAACTTAGCTTACTACAAAACCACATGTCCTAGCTACTGTTCAGTAGTTAGCTTGCTGTTAAGTGGCTATATTCAATGAAAACTAGCGAACTCTAGTGTATGGCTGCTATTAATAGTCAGTAAGTTATTCGCCGTAGACATGTATAAAGTTACTTATAGAGAAGGAAGCACGACTTAAAGCTGTGAAGCACCCGGAAGTAAGCATGTACTGCGCATGTCTGTGGTGTGTGCGCAAAACATTGAAGCTCTCCATGGAGTCGTATTTTTGAAGGCAAAATAAAACTTTCCCATGGTATTTTGAATATAGTTTGACGAGGCGTTACGTTTCTTATTAAACTAAAAAATTATCGATACAATAAAAAATTGTAAAAATAAAACATCCACAGACGGGAATGACGTCGACATGACCTTAATTAAGGAAGTTGTTGATGGAGTGGTAAATCCTCTGACATACATCTTTAATTTGTCTTTTAAAACTGGTGCATTCCCTAGCAGAATGAAAACGGCTAAGGTTATCCCACTGTATAAAACAGGAGATAAACATCTCTTTACAAATT
Source organism: Ilyophis sp. 1 JC-2022 (assembly GCA_022702515.1). Classification (NCBI taxonomy): domain Eukaryota; kingdom Metazoa; phylum Chordata; class Actinopteri; order Anguilliformes; family Synaphobranchidae; genus Ilyophis; species Ilyophis sp. 1 JC-2022. Next base: position 49,246,142 of record CM040402.1, read on the forward strand.
ATAGACCGGTATCTCTATTACCGCAATTCTCTAAAATCTTGGAGAAACTCTTCATTGTGAGACTGAATAGCTTCATTGAGAAACACAACTTGTTAACTGACAGCCAATACGGTTTTAGAACAAATAGATCAACAACTATGGCACTAATGGATTTGACGGAAGTAATAACTAACTGTATTGACAACAAGGAATATGCGGTAGGAGTATTCATAGATTTGAAAAAAGCTTTTGATACCATTGACCAGAAAATATTACTGTATAAAATGGAAAGATATGGGATGAGAGGTGTGGCATTGAGCTGGTTAAAAAGTTACATTTCTAATAGACAACAGTTTGTTAAGATGGGCAATCACATATCATCAATCCTAGACATTACCTGTGGAGTCCCACAGGGGTCAGTGTTGGGCCCGATATTATTTATTTTGTACATAAATGACATTTGTAAGGTGTCAACTATTTTTAAATGTATTATTTTTGCGGACGACACCAACATCTTTTGTTCAGGAGATAATTTAAAGAAACTCTTGGAGATTATTACAACTGAATTGGCCAAATTAAAAATATGGTTTGACATTAATAAACTATCATTGAATGTGGACAAAATCAAACTGATGGTCTTTGGAAACCGCAAAATAGATACACATGTGCAAGTAACAATAGATAATGTCAATATTGAACAAGTATATGAGATAAAATTTTTAGGAGTAATATTGGACAGTAAATTATGTTGGAAATCTCATATAAGATATGTTAGAACCAAAGTATCAAGGAGTATTGGAGTATTGTGCAGGGCAAAACATATTCTGGAACAGAGGATGTTGTATACTCTGTATTGTTGTCTTGTCTTACCATATTTGAGTTACTGTGTGGAGATATGGGGAAATGCATACACAAGCACTTTAAAACCATTGATTATACTACAGAAAAAAGCTATGAGAATTGTACACAAGGTCGGATTTCGTGATCATACAAACAACTTGTTCTTAAAGTCAAATGCCTTAAAGCTTATGGACTTATTCAAATTTAAAGTGGCACAGTTAATGTATCGAGCAAAGACTCAAGAACTTCCAGGTAACATTCAAAAATTATTTATAGAGAGGGATAAGGGATATAATTTGAGAGGTAACTGCAACTTTAATAAAGGTTATGCTCGCACCAATCTCAGGAGCAGGTGCATATCATTCTATGGAATTACCATGTGGAATGGGCTAGAAGATAAAATGAAGGAAAACAGAAATATTGCTCTATTTAAAAAAATTTATAAAAGAATGATATTTGCTAATTACCAAAATGAGGAAAGAGAAGGTCACTATTGTCAATCTTCTGGATTATAATCTGTTGTTTTCTTTTCTTTCTTTTGTATTACATTGCGGATACTGATGTTTATTTATTTATTTTGTGTTGTTTCAATGTTAAGAATGGAAAAATTATTAGTACTATGGATATTCTATATTAGGTAATTTTTGTTTTTAAATCATGTTCGAAATAAAGATAAATTCAATTCAATTCAATTCAACTATATTACATGTTTAAGCAAATCGAAGGCAAATAAATATTGTAATTTTTTCCCCAATATGCGTATATGCAAGCGGGGTTGGTGAACTCATCAGGCATTTGAGGCATGGCATTACTTGGAAGGCTATGTTACACACCAAAGCTTTTTCTAAGAAAATGCATTTCTCCCAACCATTATGTGTGCCTCTCGCGTTTGTCTATTAAGGTAATCACCAACCCGGATGAGATTGCCAAACTTTTCAGAGAGCAAAGTCTTTTCCCCAGCCTAATCAGAGCTGACGTTGGACCAGTGATCACATCCCAGTACGGAGGGAAATATAGCAACGTCTATACAGGTAATATACTTTCTTTTTGGTGGAGAAAGATAGCCCAAACTCACAAGTTAGATAAAGACTAAAGGTCTAAATACTAAAGACAATGATCAGTTCAACACCCCTTTAACTGAATGTCACACCTCATAGGATTCTGTATCATACACCTTAAACTTAATTTTCCAGAACAAAATTTTGTAAAGGTTATCACATTTGTCAACATAAAGAAGGCCATATCTTAAATGTGTTCCTATAGGTATAATATTAACCAGTATTAAATCAAGTTGTGTTAACTGTTGCCAATAAGGTGTTCTCATTGTTTAATGTTTATTTTTTTTCTAGAATGGAGTCAGCGTGACCTGGAGAGAAATGAGAATGTCAAATTCTGTCGGCAGTACATTGTGTTTCATGATGACAAGTCCGTTGTATATTCAGGACCATCCGGGAATTGCACAGAAATTAAGGGAGAGTACGTAATGCTTTCCACTGGTTCAAATTTTAAACGTAGACACATTTTTGGAAACGCAGTTTTAAAGCATTTCCTCTTTATAGGGCTTAAAGGTCTTTGCTGTACAATATCAGATTATGTTTTGTGAAAAGTGGGTTCAGTACTAGTTTAAGTTTTCACAGCTACCAAAAAATACCTACACACAACTTGAATTTGTGACTTCTTACTCCAGCCACCAGATAGAGCTGAGTTGATGTGACTTTCAAAATTATGTCAGAATACAGTCTCCCGAGTGCTGGCGCAATCATTCATGTGATCACAGTTGAAAGTTTGTTTTAATTAAGTCGTTTTGTATTGTCCTTTATTCAGGCTCTTGAGCCAGGACTCTCCTTCTGGCGATATGAAGGCAGTTATCCGAGAGTGCACAGTGAAGGGTGAGGAGCAACAGTTTTTGGAGGTAAAATGCAGAGTGACCGCATCCTTTGAGAGTCTGGTTTTTGTGGTTTGGTTTCTCATGACTTTTTCGCGTTGGAGGTTGTCTTGATGTCCTGAACAGATTTAACTTGACGTGTCAAGTGCGGGGAAACACCTCACATCTGTGTTCAGTTTGTAATCATGAGTTTTGTTTTCTGGAAAAGGGACGGAGATTTCAACATGTGGGTCATCAGATCGGTCTTGGGTTGACTCACTCTTTTCACTCATTACAGATTTTTGAGTAGCGAGTTAATTTAGTCACACAAGTAGATCTTGACAAGGAAAACCAATATACGGTTGCTTATAATTACTGTGTACCATTTAATTAAAAAGTTATTATACTGTTTATTTAATAAAGATACACAGTTATAAAGTCTTGCTATTCCCTTGTGATTATAACAGGGTGTAATATGAGGAAACCATCCTTCCTTCAACTGTTCAGTTGACTGTCTTTCTTAAGATGACTACATCAGTGCTTTTGGGGATGTAAAGAAGCCTGTGTGAAAAAGCTTATCCGTTTCCCTCTGTCTCCCTCTGTCTCCCTCGTCTGACTGAACTGAACTAATGATGCGCCCGCTGCCACTGCACCCAGATCTGGAGCAGGAACAGCAAAGTAAAGAGTATCAACCTGACGGCCCTGAAAAAACACGGCAAGGTCTATGAAGATGGTGAGACGGTCCGTTCGTGTTCGGAGTCACACCCTGGGAGTGTTCTTCTCTATGAATTTACTAAGCTGCGCGTTTCTAATTGTCCGTCACGTTTTCTTCCCTGTCTTGCATCCAGATCAGTTTGGATGCTTGGTGTGGTCCCACTCTGAGACTCACCTCTTGTACGTGGCAGAGAGGAAGAGACCGAAGACCGAGTCCTTTTTCCAGGTCTCTTTGTTTATAGTGTGTCCTGAACCCATAAGCAAAGCAAACCTAACATACATTTAAAGGATGTTCGAGCTGTTTTTGAGTCATATTCAGTCTCCGCTTATGTTTTATTAGCCTTAGCCTTTATTTTGTTTTAAAACAACAGCAAATATGCTAAATTGGATATTGTGGCCATTCTTGGCAAATATCGAATATATTAACTTTCTGGTTGTGATCCAATAGTGTTTTGCTGTACTCCCTTTCTTTCCAAAAATGCTACTGCAAGCAAATTATTTTAGGAATTGAAATAGCAGAAACAGGGCAAATATGTTTGTTTGTCTAAAAGGAATCCATGACCAGAACTGAATTTCAGTGTAGTTGCATAAATTAATTGTCAAAATGAGTCATTCATCCAGATGCCACCACAGACGGTTATGATGGATGATTGCATGTATAGATTGTTGTTTCTTTTTTACAGTAAACCTGCTGATGCATCCATTCCCTGCCTGTTGCCATTTCCTGATTTGTGGAATTTCAATTAAAATTCCACAATTAATTAAATTTTACCTTCAGAAAATGTTTGAAGCAAAATAACAAACGCTGTGATAAAATTATATTATTTCACAATTAGAAGCTACCCTTTTGCTTACTCTGGCTACAATATAATGTTCCTGTGTGCAGAGTCGATAGGTCTGGAGGTGATGCATAAGAGCAGGGTGATATTCCCCTGTACGTACAGAACAGCAGATAGAATTGCCCTCATTAGAAAAGGGTATCTTGTTGGAAGACCGAGTGCTGAGGCAGAAATCACGTTGCTCTTCACCGCTGTCTCTGCTAAAGTGACCGAGGGTTTACTTTGATTTATAGTTCTTTAGCTTTATGGTTCACTATTGTTTGTGAAATGGGCTGTAGTGATTTTATCATTTGTATTTATTTATACTGCACGCTCTGGACATTATCTCCGCTGGAGTCACAGGACCCGAGGGTGTGCGTCAGGTACATTAACATGTAATAAGAGCGCAGACTCTATGCTCCTCACATACAGACAGAGTCTCCTGAAACCAGCTCTTTGGGGTATGATGAGGAGGCCATGAGATCAGGGAAGAAGGAGGAGACTGTGAAGGTAAGGAGAGGATATCAATCAGCCCCTCAACTGCCAGTTACAGATGCACGTGAGGCAACACTGTCTTTCAGAATTTTTTGAACTTCTTTTTTTTGAGTGTTTACTAATTTGAGCTTATACTAATGTTTTTGAAGTTGAACCCAAATGAAGGTGTTCGTTTTGTTATAAGCATGCAGCACATAACCAGCCCTTCTCCGGTCATATTAAGTGCAGTGGTGGTGTTCAAGCAGTTCTACCCTGTATGTCTCCTCCCAGGGGAACCAATTTGTGTTCTATGAGGACTGGGGGGAGGCCCTGGTGAACAAGAGTGCCCCGGTGATGTGCGTTCTGGACATCGAAGGCAGCAACATCTCCGTGCTTGAGGGCGTCCCGGACGACATCTCCCCTGGCCAGGTCCGCAATCAGTTCCTGCACATGTACATGTGCGTGTCTGTGTACGCGTGTGCCTTTCATTGCAGTAATTCTTAAATCTCCACAACAGGAGACTTCATCGTTTGTGCTTACAGGACAGTGAGTGGATGTCTGTCTGTCTGTCTTTAGGCATTCTGGGCCCCCAATGACACTGGCGTGGTGTTTGTTGGCTGGTTGCACGAACCCTTCCGATTGGGCCTGAAGTACAGCCCTAACAGGAGGTGTGTGGGTGCGCCTGCTTTCTCCGCCTTCTCTCACAGCATTTGTGCTAATGTCTAAAGATGTGGCGGAGTAGAATGTTAACCTTGTTCTTTATTCTCTCGTGCCCTCCCCAAGGTCTTCCTTATTCTATGTTGACCTGACCGGTGGAAAATGTGGTAAGGGTTTCTTCATTCTTTCCTTGCTGTGCGTTCAGTTAAAGTTAAACAAAGCAGACGACATTGCACTCGCTTTTCTTCTCTAACCGGTTTTCAAATGGCTACTAGCAGCTACCCACAGTCCCCCCTCCAAGCTAAGCGCAGGCTCACTCCCCTCTACCCACACCACACTCTCGCCCTCCATTATCCGCTTGCTCTACCATATAGTCATAGCCACACGCCCACCACGCACCGTTAACTCCGCTAGACTTCCGCAGGGAAGGACGGTGCAGCCGTAGCCCACGCTGCCTTTTCTAAGGGAGCGTGTTGCGTTTTCTGCTTGCAGAGCTGCTGTCTTCAGAGGAAAACTCCGTCTGGTCTCCGCGCCTCAGTCCGGACCTGTGTCGGATCATCTACCTCGAGTGCGGGCTTTACGGGCCTCACTTCCAGTGCAGCCGGCTGTGCATGGTCAGTGTGCGCGAGGGAGAGAGATCCGTCTCTCCAGCATAGACCAGGGAACAGTTGTGCATGACTATTCTGAGTGAGAGTGAGATCTCTCTCGAGGCCAGGCAAGGTAATAGATCTAAATACACGGCTTGTCAGGGAGAGAAAGGTCTTGGCCTTAGGCCAATGGACAGATGTTTAAAGTCTGTGCTGTCCGATAGTGATTACAGAACAAGCCAGGAGTGAGCCGGCTCCAATGATAAACACTCTTGAGCTTGGGCCTTTAATGAAAGGTCACAATAAAAAATAGTGTTTTGTGAATAAGGTATGTTGAGTCTCATTCATGATGTGCAAATACATCCCTTGCAAAAAATGTAGCCTTGCAGAAAAATTGGTTTAAAGTTTTGCTCAATAAACCATCACATGAGTCGTGGCGCCACGGCCCAAGGAACCAGCATCTGTGATTGGCCTTCTAGGTATGCTAATTGTATTTTTAGTTGACAATTTTCAGGTTACTATTGTGGGACTGTTCAATTGGTATCTATGTCATTATTTTATCACCCAATAATTCTATATACCGACATTGGCAACATTCCAAAGTTTCTAATTGTATGTGAGACATGCTGAGGAATGCTTGACACTGAGTTGAATGAGCTTGCAGAGCAGCTTGTATCAGTACATTGCAGAGCAGCTTGTATCAGTACATTGCAGAGCAGCTTGTATCAGTACATTGCAGAGCAGCTTGTATCAGTACATTGCAGAGCAGCTTGTATCAGTACATTGCAGAGCAGCTTGTATCAGTACATTGCAGAGCAGCTTGTATCAGTACATTGCAGAGCAGCTTCTATCAGTACATTGCAGAGCAGCTTGTATCAGTACATTGCAGAGCAGCTTGTATCAGTACATTGCAGAGCAGCTTGTATCAGTACATTGCAGAGCAGCTTGTATCAGTACATTGCAGAGCAGCTTGTATCAGTACATTGCAGAGCAGCTTGTATCAGTACATTGCAGAGCAGCTTGTATCAGTACATTGCAGAGCAGCTTGTATCAGTACATTGCAGAGCAGCTTGTATCAGTACATTGCAGGGGCTTAATTGACCTCCTGTTGTTCAGGTGATCAAACTTACTCTGTCTTTGTATCTTTATCTTTTGCCATCTAGTGATAAACATCCTTATGTTTAGCCAGTCATTTATTCTGAACAACTTAATTTGGGGTGTATTCCTGGGTTCACCGTGGTGTAGTATCCCAGCTGATCTGACCCATTTCCTGGTGTTGTGTTGTCATTTATGCAGTATGACTGGTATACTAAGAAGACATCAGTTGTGGTGGATGTTGTGAACAGACAGAAAGAAGGTAACTTCACTTCTCTTTGTAAAATGGATTTAGTGTGTCACTTTAGATTACACAGAGCATATTCCAACAGTTTTATTGGGATGGCAGGTGTGCCATCCGCCAAGTTACGGCTTGGTGGGGCATGCCCCATACCTCGACATCACTGAGAGTTTGGCACTTTTCATGGTTTCCTACAGAAATAATGACAATGACTCTGAGCCCTTAATACAGAGCTTCTATTCACTGTGTATTTTTGCACGTCTACAAAAAAGGGAACAAAGAGGCTATTTAGTATTTCCCACAGCTTTATTTACAGTTACATTTGCATATTCAAAATGACTGTGTCTGTGTCTGTCTGTCTGTGTGTACACATGTTTGAGAGGCTTACTCATCGTGTCAGATAGTTATGTGTTGAACCCATAATATTTGTGTGCGCATGTATGCCTACCCATGTAAAAAATGATATACTTGAAGTATAATTACGTAAACTTTAATTTGGCTTCAAGTAGGCTGTAATACACCTTCATATACCTTTTTTTCCCCACATGGGGTATGTCTGTCTCTCTGAATGTGCAATGTGCATGTTTATGCGGTCATATACATTATGCAAGATGCATGTTTGTGTAAGATGAATAAAGTCTATGTATGTGTGTATTTGGTACAGATGGTTTCACCGGGATCTACAGTTTGCTCCTTTCTCCCTACTGTTGGTCAGAGGACAGCCAGCGAATCCTGCTCTCCTGTCCTCAGAGAAGCCGAAAGGTGAAGCTGTTGCTGCAGATACCACTTGTCAAATGTTTATCACCCATGGTCACCTGTTATGTCTGTTTGTTCTGTTATGTCTGTTTGTTTGATTGAAGAGATTTCACTCATCTTATTTCTAATGTTATAGGATCTTCTTTTGGTGGATACCACAGGGAATGTCACATCACTAACAGCAAGTAAGTTCAATTGAACCTCCATTTATTGATACAAACTGAGAGCACTTGTGTACTTTTGTATTTTGTGTACTGCGCAGTACTAGACAGAGACAGATTATCAGCATGGCAGTCCACTCAATCACCACTCTTCATGGTGTCAGGTCTATGTCATTAGTGAAATGTTCTGTTTTAGTCCTTGTGCTGGGTCAGGTTATTATACATTTTACACTAAGCCAGAACAAAATGATTCATCTCATTCTGTCATTTTGTTTGTAAAATGAAAGCACAGGAAGCTTTGAAAGTAAGCTAAGTATGCATAAGTCAGTATTTAATGCACTAGTTCATATACTTATCGTGAACATAAGTTTGATAAAAGCAGTGATATGCTGTGTTCTGCCCAACAGAATCAGACATTGGGAGCTGGACTTTGCTCACAGTTAAAAGGGATCTCATGGTGGTCAGCTGCTCCTCGCCTAATTGTCCTCCCAGCCTGGTAAGATCTTCTCTCACATTTACTCAGTTTGCTATCCCTGCTATATTATTAAAATTAACTAAATGTAACAAGAACAAGAACAACTTGTACTGCATAGTTTGTACTTAATTGTACTTGATTTATAAGGTTTTTCATGATAAAGTAATTAAATGTAGTCGAGAACTATGTTTTGGTCAGATAAGAAAGCTTTAGTGGGGAGAACGTTTCAGGGGGAGCTCACATAATAAAAAAATAAGAAATGGCACCTACTCATGTACAATAAACACTTGTTTAATGCATTTTTTGACACTTTGCAAAAGGAATTTACTTCTTAACAGTGTTAGAAGGAGGGTAAATTTGGCTGTGGTAAGATGCCACCTGCTTGTGGTTAAACTGCTGCTCCCCTTTCAATGTTTCCTTGCCTGATGCTGCAAGAATCATCTTTTTTGGGTCCAACCAGTTCGCACTTATCTTGGTCAAAGTTTATCTGTAAACAACACATACTCTTTCTGACAATTCAATCAATGAAACAGTTTGTAATGTTTTTATTTTGGATAGCAGCACAAAAATTTCTTTTCGCTAGATGCAGTTTAATGCTATTCTATGTGTAAGTGTGAATTACATTGTGCCTGTTTTTCAATATTGGAGCATCAGTTTAAATTTGGAGCCAATTCCACAAGTACAAATTATGCTAGTCCTTGAGTTATCTGGAGCCGAGTTAGTGTAGTAATGAGGTCCGGTTTTCCCTTTGTTTGGCTTGGCACTGATGGAATGTGTTTATGTAAAGCTAATGGCTGGTTTCACTAATGGAATGACCAATGTTCTTCTTTAAATCACGTACGCATCAATAACTCCATAAGATAACACAGCAAGATCTGAATATGACATATCATTAAAATGTATAGAATAATCATCAAAATTACAGTATCCATGACGGGGAAGTAACTGCCCTGTAGGTGTATGCTTGCAAATTCATTTTCAAGTCAAATTTAGAATGGTAATCCAGTGTAAAAGCTTCCCGTTGCTGTTTAGCCTGGGACGCATGGTCATGACATCACGTATGTCTCGCTTGTCTTGTCTGCAGAGAGTAGGTTTCCTGCCTGTGGCAGGATCGCAGGAAGAGGTGACCTGGGTCACCCTGGAGGAGGCCGAGGTCCAAGCGGACATTGACTGGAAAGTGCTAACCTTCACCCCACCACCTGAGCAGGACAACAGCACATACTGTAAGAGCAGGACCTGTGTATGCGGGCGTATAGAGAAACCAATTTAAGATGTGATAATGTGATGAACAGTCTCATTATTACTCCCAGATAAATGTACGGTAAGACTGTCTAAGAGCGTTTCTGTTTGCACAAACGGTCCGTTTCTCTGGTGGTAGCCGGCCTGGATTTTGAAGCTATACTGTTGAAACCCGGGAACGCCAAGGAAGGAGCCAGGCTGCCTCTGATTGTGATTCCACACGGTACGCCAAGCCCGAGATCATTCCCAAACTTTGGGCCTGTTTACGCTTTAAAGCTCGTAGTCCGGCTCGCGTTGCGCACGTTCGCCGACACGTGCGCTTACATACCCGTATATACTCTCGCTCACAGGGGGACCTCACTCCGTGTTCGTGACAGAGTGGCTCCTGTCTCCCGCGGTGCTGTGCCGTATGGGATTCGCTCTGCTCCTGGGTGAGTGCTGTGCCGTGGCTTTCTCCACCCTGCCTGTTTGTGGAAAATTTGACGTACCCTTTTCTGCTTTAATATTATCGCAAACTCTGAGATTGTTCAGATGGCCACCTCTACACTGGTTTTAAATGTGCTTTTGGATCTGAATGAAAAGGCACATTCTGATGCTTTATTTCTTCACACTTATCAGAAAGTGTTGCATGCTGGCAGAGTTTGAGAGTAGCCTTCAAATGCACATAAATAATCTGGATATTGAATGTCCTGCCCAATGTTTCAGTGTAGAAACAATATTGTATTGTAGAAACAATAACATTTTTATATTTTTTAATTTTCAGATATTCAATCTCCTGCCCTATGATCTCTGCCATAACTAACCATGTGTTTTGTGACTAGAAGTCTATTTTCAAGCAAGACTTAATGAAAGATTAATAGAATATAAAAAAATCCATTGTGGATGATTCCAGGGCATTTTTTCATAGGGTAAAAACAGCCTTGGTGAGCTTTTTGGGGTCAGTTGCCTCCTGTCTTTTTGTTTTGTAGTGAACTACAGGGGTTCGATTGGGTATGGCCAGGACAGCATCTCTTCTCTGCCTGGAAGGGTGGGCGATCAGGATGTAAAAGATGTTCAGGTAAAAAATAATAATAATAATAATAAAAAGGCCATGTGAATGACCTCTTCACCATCTTTCTCCAATGAGTGGACGAGTTGGGTGGCATTTCATAATCATAACTGAACATCTGAACAGCAATGGATATCTGAGATATCTTGTAGGTAGAGGTCAGAAGGTGTGACACCACTGTGGTTACTCGAAGCTTTAGTGAATAGTGAGGTGTCTTATTCAGATTAAGGGGTCCTGGTTCATTCTGTGCATCGCTGTCGTCTTCATTGTTTTTCAGCATGCGGTTGAGAGCCTGATAAAGGCAGAGGGCTTTGATGAACAGAAGGTGGCAGTTGTCGGGGGGTCCCACGGTGGCTTCTTAGCCTGTCATTTGATTGGGCAGTACCCCACCTTCTACAAAGCCTGCGTGGCGCGGAACCCGGTCGTAAACCTGGCCTCTATGATTGGCAGCACTGACATTCCGGACTGGTAATGAGGGGCAACAGGGGTCTGGTCTGTGTGCATTATTCAGTGGGTATAATACACACAGCCCCGCATGATCCAGCATTTATTGTCCTGCTCTCATGGGGGACAAGTGATTATACGTGCATGTGACTTCTTTATAGAGAAAACCGCTCATAAGACTCCCCTAAAGTGCCATGTGCAGCTATTTTCATTCTGAAATTCTAAATTCAGCATTTGCCAATAATGTCATGAATTTAACACAGAGTGAGGGGTAAGATACATAAAGTAGAGTGAGGCAGATTGAAGTATGCTTTATTGATCATTAGGGAATTGGATCCTTTGGCTACTTAAGATACAACGCTTTTTTAATAACAGCTGCACCCTGTTTATTGATTAAGACGCTGCATTATAAATAGTACACCGCCCTCTGGAATCTCACAAAAAATTGTGCGACGGATTACTTATAAGAGACTAAATGTGTGTGTGTGTGTGTGTGTGTGTGTGTGTGTTTGTGTATCAGGTGCATGGTGGAGGCTGGGTATGACTACAGCACTGAGACGCTTCCCGACCATGCTGAATGGGCACAGATGTTGTTAAAATCTCCAATCAAACACGTTACAAAGGTGAGAGCTCACGTCCAAGTCCGTGTGCTAGACACAACTCATCGACACTTATCATTGTCAACAGAAAACAACAATATATGGCTTTATTATCAGGGTATGAAATTAACACCCGCCACCAGGCAAATGCCGTGAAGATTTAGATTTTTGATCTACTCTAGCAGCCACTTTGGCAGGTAACCAACCAGGTTGTGTTATATTGTAAAAGGTACTGTGGCTGGTAAAAGATTGAAAATGGCTGGTGATTTTTAGAATCCCCAAGCCACTCTGACCAGAGTGGCCTGTGTGTGGAAAAAATTTTCATGCACTGTTTATTATTATAACCTTTGGACAAGTAAGCGCAGGGCAACATGGCATTAATATCACACTGCTACTCCTACTCCTGCTGCTTCTGTTATCGCTGCTACTTCTGATAACAAATATATATTTCATGACTTGTTCACTGTGCTTGTTAAAAGGCTCCATAAAATCTCGGCTTCAGAATGGAAGGCTATTCCTGGATGCCTTCCCCCTGATGCTGATAGTCCAGCTTTTGTGTTTCATGCTATGCTATGCCACGCCACTAAAAAGGGTCCGTTCACAGTGAACCCTCATGGTGAAACTAACAGGGGCAACGCTTTCAATTGCTATTACAGCAATGGATCTGTTATTGCAAGACTCGGTACAATCATGGAAGATGTATCTTAGCATAGTAGTGTTTTTAAATGAGCACAAATACCCAAATGTGTTCCATTTTCGCATAATTACTCATTCAAGCGATGTTGCAACAGATGTCAAGTTTGGCGTGGGTGAAGCGCAACGTCAGGATGGTCGCCGGTCTTGCATCCTTTTCTCCAAATGAAATGTCTGTTTGAGACGTTGCGTGTTAAAGGAGAACTCCTGCTGTCCTGGTGTTTGTTGTAGTCGAGGGCTGCCGGCACAGTGCTGCGTATTCACAATGTTCTTTTAGAATACAGCTGCTGTTACTTTGCTGCTCATTTTCAGAAGAGACATGTGGTACAGAGTAGACATCTTGGAAACCCAAAAAACATTATTACCAGTGACTTTAAACCATTTCAATGTGTACATAATACAAGCAATGTATTAAAAATAAAATTAAATCCATGCTAATGTTGCCGAGATCACTGGCAAGTTATAACCGTAAATGTTCTGCTTCTACCAACAAAGTGATGTCTCGAACTTACTTTGATTAAAATGAAAAGAACAACATACTAAAGAACAACACATGTAGCTGTGCTAGGACCACAATATAGAGCTTCATATACGAGGCAAGGATAAAACCTTTTTCAATGTAAATATCCAAATTACCATAATGAAGGTACTTATTCACTTTTTTGCCTATATAGTTATTGAGCAACTTCCAGAAGCAGTGCAATTTTTTTATTTTATGATACCAATATCATGGCTTCACTTCATCCTTTCTCTATACAACCGGGATTAAGACTATAGATTGAATTCACATCCCATAGATTAGCTGCAGGTCAAATAAATGGAAGAACCTGGAATGTTTGCAAAGCCCTAAAGATTGATTGCTATAAATGAATGGTGTCAATTGAACTTGAGCGCATTTACAAATTAAATTTTTTAATTTAATATTTGAAATTTAAAATGATTACAACATAATAACAGCTTAAGTGATGATTCCTAGTTGGTAGTGAATGCTTAAATAAAGCTGATTTAAGTGAGTTTTTTTGTGGTTGAGTTACAGTGTCGTCTGATTCCCATTCAGGTGAAAACCCCTGTGCTGCTGACACTGGGAGAGGATGACAAGCGTGTTCCCAATAAACAGGGGATTGAGTACTACAGGGCTCTCAAGGCTTTGCAGGTTCCAGTCCGGTGAGTGTGCCACTGCACAGATGCACAGCATGGCTCCTGGGTCATTTTAGAGGCCAAGCAGAAATCCCCAGGAAATGACACAGGAAAGTATCCAAGGTCTAGGAGGTATTTCTAGCATCGGTTTTGCGTGTGTATTTCTGGGTTTGCTCCGTGATTGTATCTGGGATCATCTCCTAAAGCTGTCTCGTCGGCTGTTTTCCTGTTATCCTGGAGTTATTTCCTCTGAAATTCTGCTGGGATTAATAGGCAGCATGCGGTTTGGTCAAATTATTGATCCCTTAATCGGGCGCCTTTAGTGTGAAATCACGACTAGCCATCGCTGATGTACCTCAACACCTCCAGTTGTAAATCTAAAAATTTTATTAATTGCATTGTGTCTGCATAGAGCACTGTGCCTTCATCTCAAGATTTTTTATTGTTTGTTATGTGTGTGTGTGTGTGTTCTTTAAGGTTGTTATGGTACCCAGGAAACAACCACTCCCTTGCCAAAGTGGATGCAGAGTCTGACGGCTTCATGAACATTGCTCTGTGGGTGATACAGCACTTGTCCCTTTGAGATCTTGAAGACCTGTCCCAGCAGCCGTGCGAGTGACGTGTTTGCCAAAAATTGAGCACCGACGATGATGTAAATCCCAAAGACACTGCTGTCAGCAGCTGTTTCATACTAAGGCATGTGATCCTATTATTTAAAGGATTTCTCTGTTATGGCCTACTTACTGTACTTCCTCCTCAAGGGCTTGTTATTACGACTGCTATATAACTGTACCTGAAAGTACTTCACCTTTTGTATAGCAAAACTCCAGCTGCTATATCTCAATAACCTGGGTACCTGGTTGTGTACCTGGGAGAAACTGTAGCCAATAGATTTTCATTATGCCCTCCCTACACTGACTACATTCATCTTAATGATATTTAATAAGGACAGCAAATTCTGGTTCTTCTGACTGAATGTTGTTTCTTCTGCAAGTTTGCAACAAAAAAAAAGTGGGTGCCTTTGGCAATACCCCTGGTACGATTGTCTTGAAGAACGCCTGTCAATAAAAGCAGCGCTAATTTCCCTACCAGCCTCTTTCTTGTTTGCCTTCAGACATCGAACGTGGTATCGATTGAATGTCTCTTTCATGCCGAACAGCATGCGAGTTGTGAGTGTACAGTTCAGTGCTAGTATGTGTCGTCCTGCCTCGTCCACGGGTTTGGTCAGACATGAGATGGGAAACCTGCACAGTGACAAAAAAAATATCCCCGGAACTGTGGCCTCTTTATCACCCAGGAAAAATGTGCTTCAATACACAGCCTGTTTTTTTCCCCCTGTTAGGCCTCATTTAGGGGACATTTCTCTGTTTCCTCAGTGTACTGGTCTCATAGCTCATCTGATGTTCCATTATCTGAAACCTCACACCTGTGACCAGTGGTTATAATAGACTGGAAACAAGGCCAAGCTCGTATTGATTGGCCCATGAGTTGGAAATGCAAGTGGAATTGTTCCATTTGTGCGAGAAGACGGTAACAAGCTTCGCTGTACAAGTTCTATTTTCCAGGGCATATCGGAGCCGTGAAAGGGCAAAAAAACAACACGCTGGCACATCAGTGTCCTGCTCTACTTGTCTGTATGAGTTCCGAGTCTTTATTTATTAATGGCTTTGCGCTATCAATAATAAATATGCTCCAAATGGGTGTTCATCATTCATCAATGCTGCCCTTGAATGAAAAAGGGCAGATATTTATATTTATAGTTTGCCACCCCCCAAAACAGTGTGACCCTAGATATTGCTATTATGTTTCTATTTGGTTTTAAACATGTCTGTAGTGTTGAAATGATTGTGGTGTTGATACTGTGATACTGGGTCTTCTGGAGTCTACACGGAGAGTTGAGTAGATCTATTTCAATTGTGAGCAATTTTTTTGGGGTTATACTGGCATTTATCAATCCACCTCAACCACTATGTAAAAAATAAAGTCAATGCAATGAAATACTATTTGTACTAGTACTATTTGATTTTAAATCTTTCAACCTTTATAATGGCTTTAATGTAAAGGTTACCCATTCTGAGGATTTCGTCTAACGCGCCAGCATCCTGTCGTGCGTACTTTAGGCCTGGGTTTTACATGGCAGACTCTCATTCGCAGAGATAAGTCTGGGTGGGGGGAGGGGGGTAGAGGTTTGCATGTTCACTCTCTCCTGGGACTTGACTGGGACCAGAGTGCCTGCGATAAGTACTTTTCCACTCACTGGCTCTTCTTTCCTTCAGCCAAGAGTGACGATGAACAGTCAACAGGGACAGTCCAAGTTCTAATCTCGGGTATACAGGTGCAGCTCAAAAAATTAGAATATCGTGAAAAAGTTCAATATTTTTTGTCACTCATTTCAGAAAGTGAAACTCATACATAGAGTGAAATATTTCAAGCCTTTATTTCTTGTAATTTTGATGATTATGGCTTACAGCTAATGAAACCCAAAATTCAGTGTCTCAGAAAATTTGAATATTTAGCTTTAACATATTTTTAAAGTATCATATTTAATATTTGGTCGCATATCCTTTGCATGCTGTTACTTCCTGAAGTCTGTGACCAATCAACATCAAAAGACTCTCAATATCTTATTTTCAGGTACTGTTATAAGCGATACTATAACCTCTCTGCATTTGAACTGATCTCTATGAGAATTGGGGGGTAAGACTAGATTCAGCTGTAAATTACGCTGGTACAGTATGGAACACGACTGGCGAAATGGCTGTACGTCATCAAGGGTCTAAGGTATCAAACAAGCCCCTGGAAAATGTGTGAGCATTGAACCCAGAGAGGGAGAGGCCTCTTCCAGGTGTCCACACTCTAGTCTGCTGATATTTATATTAGAGTAAATGTGGAATTTGCTGTGAATTGGGGGGTCCATTCAGTCGAAGCGCACAGGGAAGAGTTTGTCAAACCCCCCCCATTTCAGGGCATCATAATGTTTGGGACAAATTGCTACACAGGAGTTTCTGATTAGGCAGGTGTGTTTAATTGCTTCCTTGCAGGTGCAGGCATGCCATGACTTTTTGATGTCTGTGACCCAAAATCTAAATAATCTTTATCTTTTTTTCAGGTACTTTTACAAGAGATACTATAAACTCTCTGCATTCAAATTGATTTCTATGGGAATTGGGAGGGGAGAGTCAGCTGTAAATTACGCGGGCACAGTATGGAGCACATGGTTGGCTAAATAGCTGTAAATAATCAAGGGTCTGAGGTATCAAACAAGCATGAAACCATCACTGCTGCCAGATATGCAGTAGATGTGGATGGATCACTTTAGGAGTTGTTTCTTCTGACTTATTTTTCCATAAAGTTCAATAGAAAAATTAGTCAGGAGAAACAACCCTTAAAGTTATCCATCCACATCTACTGCATATCTGGCAGCGAAGACTTGAGCTTCTTTTGGCTAAAAACACCTGGATGAAACTCTTATTTCCAGGGTTTTGTTGAGGGAATTCAGGAGCACACTCATCCACAGAACTGTGCACTCATCCGTCAATTTTGGTAAGTAACCTGGAAGTAAAAATATCTATGGTTATATTATATTATATATTATTATAACTATTCTCTTTTTATTTTTGTTAATTCTATATTCATTCATAATCTACACTTTGTAACCATCGTCATATGTAAACTGATTTATATTCTCAATAAAAAATAAATATATATATTCCAAACTACTTCCTCACTAGTTTGGAAAGGGTTTTGAAGGATTTCTTTCGCACACTGCTTGCAAAGTGAGGGGACAGGAGACAGTGAATGGGTCATATTCGGACACAGCCCAGGTAAGACATCTCAGTGCAAACATCTCACATTTTTTTTTATACCAGTACTAGATTAATAAGATGGCAATTGGTGGTAATTGATCACATACCTGCAGTTTTGTCAATAAGTGCTTGTAAATTTGATCACAGCAGAGTTAGTCTATGAAGCGTTGGGTGAATGATGGTTTTTTTGGGGTAAATTCAGTAATCTTAGCCGGCATCAGCGGTTTGCTAGTGTCAAGAGTATGGAAAGTGCCGTGTCTGGAGCACATGGCTTCCTTATGTTCTTGCTAGTTGCTAGCATCAATGGCACATGCTTTTGTGTGGACACGGAATTTGGTGATTCATGGACAGGTGCTAAAGTGATTAATCAAGAATCAGTTAAAAAAATAAAGGTCTAGTTCCTCAAAATATAGTCTTGATGCACTCAAGCATTTTCTATTCAGAGTCTCAGGAAAGATGGCACCACAACAGGAAATGGATTTTGACATGTTTTTGTTGAGCATTTTATGTCAGTTCATTGCAAAGAGAAATATAGATCCAGTGAAATTCACTTGAATGGAGCATTGTTTAACATCATATTCAGTCATAACTAATGAATTATGTACCCTGGCCTATACTGAAAGCTGAAGAACCAGGGATAACTACATGGTGTGAAGGCATTACTTATAAAAATTTAACCTTCACAAATCTCACTGGGATGTGCATGTAGCTATTCACAAAATGACATGAAGCTTTACAGCAGAAGGAACCTGTGTGTGTGTGTGTGTGTGTGTGTGTGTTGGGAGTGTAGGGGGAGGAGTATCAGATCACATGCAGGAAAGGAGTGTTAAATGTAAAGGCTTATTTGCATCATTATGTTTCACTTCTTTCTTTTTAAGCAGTGCCTTTTCAACAAGGTAATTTATGTCCAACTATTTATCAGCCTTCCGAATTTGCCTAACTGATTTAACGCTGAATGAATCGGACAGCATTCCACGTATGTGGTGAGCTTTTATGATCAGAGAATACAGAGAGCTGGGATTAGTCTGCAGTCAAACTGTTGACTGCTCTTCTTGATTGAAAAAAACCCAACATGGTAGGACACATTTCTTTATGTGATAATCCATTAATATAGCAGATACTAAATTATTACTACAGTACAATGTGTTGTTATTAGTATAATATTTAGTGTGAATGTTTTTTTATCCTTTCTTCAATTGTGGGCCAGTTTCCCAGACATAGGAAGACTAGTCCTAGACTCAAAGAGAAATTCAATGAAAATTTCCATTGAAAAACATTTTTAGCCTTGGACTAGGCTTAATCCATGTCTGGGAAACCAGTCCGATATGTTTAATATGTATAGATACATCTTCTTACCTAACAGGAATTGTACATACATGTGTCTTTTTAAATGCACCTAATTAAATGAAAGTGGATTAGTGAATTAGTGGACAATTATTCCTAACAGGAATAATCAGCTGTAATTTCCCTGGCCTGGAACTGAACCAAGAGCCACATTTACATTAAAATAAATGCACTGCTTCTTCTAGAACCTGATTGGCCTGAATCAAAATACATTTTTGCGTAGCGGTTATTTTATATATTGTATATTTTTGCATTGTTTGCTGTGTAAATTTATATCACAATCTTTTTTAGGCTTTGTTAGCAAATGGAGTGTTTCTTCTCTGCATATGTCACTTGCTGCCACCTGTATGGACTACAAATCCCATATTTTTTCCTTGCGAAAACAACACTGCTTCAACAAAGGTGGACTGTAGTGAGAGAAATTTGACTCTTGTGCCATTCATCCTCAAGTCATCCTCTGTGCTTTCCCTGAATTTGGATAAGAATAAAATACAAGAGTTGAAACGCTCTGCATTTTCTGGAGTTCCTAACCTGCTGAACCTCAGCATTAATTGGAACTGTCCACCAGGGAGGCTGAGGGCTCTAGGTGTGCCATCCTGTCACATGCAGATAGACCCCGAGGCCTTTATTCACCTTAAGAACCTGACCTGGCTTTTTCTGGCAGGCAACAGTCTTATCCAAGTGCCTGCATTGCCCAGCCACCTTGAAGTCTTGGGCATGGAGTATAATAAACTCTTCAATATCACTGAGCCTCTGGGGACCCCACACCTCAAACAGCTTCTCTTATCTAAAAACTGTTACTATGCCAATCCCTGTAACCATAACTTTTTCATAGCCGGGAGGGTCTTCCAAGATTTGCCGAACCTCTTGAATCTCACCTTAGGATTTAATAATATTACTGAGGTTCCCTCTGGTCTGCCTCTCTCTCTGGAAAGCTTGGACCTGAGCGAGAACAAAATCAGCGAGATAAAGGAGCTGGCATTTGCTAGCTTGTCAAAGCTCAGGAACCTGAACCTTCAGTGGAACTGTCAGCGCTGTGACCATAATGCCCAGCCTTGCTTCCCATGCATTAACAATAGCTCTATCAAGTTGTACACAGGATCTTTCAGGAACCAGCTACAGATCAACTTCCTGAGTCTAAGGGGAAACTCCCTCAAGCAGCTGCCTATCGATCTGTTCAGCAACATGCTCAGCCTCAAATATTTAGACCTCTCTGATAATCTGCTGGCCAAAGAAATCAGAAATGGCACTTTCTTCAAAACCCTGAAGAATGTCACAACACTCAACTTGATCTACAACTATGAACCCCTGAAAACATTCACTGATCTTTCCTTGTCCCCTCACTTCAGCGAAATGATTTCCTTGAAAAACCTCTTCCTCAGTGGCTACTTCTTCCGTAAATTGACCCCAGAGGGAATCAAACCACTAATGAATCTCACCCATTTAGAGAAATTGGATTTCCGGATGAATTTTGTACATTCTTGTCCTATTGACATTTTTAGCAAGATGAAGGCTTTGAAATATATAGGTCTTTCTCAGAACATGTTGGATTTTATACAAGAATGCCATAACCCAAATTTTTGTCAGTCTGATCCCCTGAGCCAGCAGATGGGAGATGCCATGAGTACTTCTCCAAAAATAATGAACCGAGAACAAAACCATCGAGGATCAGATGACAGTAATGATGAAGATGATGAAGATGATGAATGTCTGAACCCAGAAATGCGGACCTTTTTTAAACGCTATTGCAACGGAAAGTTATTTTTTGACCTGTCCCAAAATAATATTCTTTTTCTGAGGGGAAGCATGTTCAAAGGCATGGAGGGGGTGAACTGTTTGGATTTGTCATACAATTATTTAAGCCAGTCACTCAATGGAAACCAGTTTGTTCTGCTAAAGAACCTAACCTGTCTTAATATGTCATTTAACAGGATAGATTTGTACTATGATGATGCTTTTAAAGAAGTGAACAGCACACTTCAAGTGCTAGACCTCAGTAATAATGGATTTCATTTTTATATGAAAGGTATGGGTCATCGCTTTGAATTTATCCAAAGCCTGACATCACTGGAAGCCCTCAGTCTGGCTGACAACAACATCGGAATGCGTATCTCAACAAAATTGCAGAGTTCCTCTCTCAATTATTTATTTTTTTCTGGCAACCACCTGGACATTATGTGGGATACCAGGGCTGACCAGTACATACACTTTTTTAAGGAACTCACCAACCTGACCTATCTGGACATTTCCAGAAACAACCTCATATATTTCTCCCCTGAAGCCTTGTCTAACCTTCCAGAAAATCTTAGAACTCTAAAAGTCAGTGAGAACAAACTTAAATATTTCCCCTGGGGCAACCTTACAGTTCTCATCAACCTCTACTACCTGAACCTCAGTAGGAATTCCCTTACTCGTCTGCCCAGTGATGTCATCAAATTTAGTCCCAACCTGACATTCCTGGATTTGAGTCACAACAGGATTAGCCAGCTCCCCGAGGGCTTCTTCCAAGCAGCCACCTCACTGCGCAACCTCTTCCTGAGTAACAACCAACTGATGCTCCTTGATGCGCAGAGCCACCTATTGCAGTTGGATAGCCGCCTCCAGAAGGTGACCCTCCATGATAACCCGTTTATGTGCAGATGTGATACCGCCTGGCTTTCTGACTTTCTGAGGACCAGTCCCATTCACATTCCCAAACTCACCACCAATTTCAAGTGTGGATTCCCTGAGTTCCTGCAAGGAACAAGTGTGCTGCTAATGGACCCACAATCCTGCCAGGACTTTTTTGGCAGCATTGGGTTCCTCTGCACATCCCTATTGACTATTGTGTTGATTTTAGTTCCCCTCCTTAAAAGACTCTATGGTTGGGACCTTTGGTATTGCATCCAGGTCTTTTGGGCAGGACACAAAGGTTACTCCGTGCTCCAGAGCGGCTCAAGCCAGCATGATGCCTTTGTCGTGTTTGACACTAGAAATTTACATGTAAGAGACTGGGTTTACAATGAGCTTGTGGTAAATTTAGAGGACAAGGGAATTAGGAGGTTCAGACTCTGTCTGGAGGAGAGGGATTGGGTCCCTGGAATTGCATGTATAGAGAATCTACACAGTGCTGTATACAAGAGTAAGAAAACAGTGTTTGTGTTGACTAACAATGGCTCTGTTAATGGTACACTCAAACAGGCGTTCTACATGGTACAGCAACGGCTGCTCGATGAAAAAGTAGATGCAGTCATGCTGGTCCTCCTGGACGAGGTTTTCCCCAAACTGAAGTATATTAAAATGAGGAAGAGGCTCTGCAGGAAGTCAGTCCTCTCCTGGCCCAGAAACCCACATGCTCACCAACATTTCTGGAATGATATGAGAGCAGCCTTGGCTGCAAATAACAACCATTCTTATGATAAAAATATGAATGAAGGTTTCATATCCACTGAACTGATCTAACCTTTCTAACAAAAAAAATTATTACTCACCATATACAGAAAGTGTTATTTATACTGAGCAAGGTATACTGAATTTTGGTTTGAAAGAATGTACAAAGAATGTGACGCCTTTCCTGAGAATAGTTTTGACAGAACTATTAAGATAACAAAATAACATCAGCTGTCATTGTGCCACCCGTATGGAGGTATAAGAAAAGTATGGCAATCATAAGTTTAAATGAGAAGTTAACCATCACAGTCCCCAGGCTTTGATCCCACTGATAAACCTTGGGACAATGTACAAGGTATGTGAACTCTCTCACAAGAATCTACTGGCAGCTCTGTACTGCTAGAACACATCACATGGGATACCACAGACTTTGCTCAACAGCCTTCCAGTGAGGGTAAAATGGTGAGCTACTTCCTCTAATCAGACAGATAACCTTTGGCTAGGTAATAATTTGTATATTAAATATGAATGATCATGAAATTAATTGCAAAATATATTTACTGTTCAAATTCCTATATACAGTGTGAGTGCATATGTTTTCGGTGCTAATTGGTGCAATCATTTTAATGGTAATGATTGACGTTGATAGACCCAAGGTATTTAATTTAATGCACTTCATAGTTGATGATGATAACTAAGACTGCAGCTTTGGCAGGTATTGTTTTAGTATTGTTAATGTCACAGGCAGAATGTGGGCAATTAGCTATAAGTCATGGAAAAGGAACAGTCTATTTCATAACGCAATTCTTAACAACAGTTTGGTTGTAACATTTCTATGTGAACAGCAGGTAACATGGATGCAATCTCACGCTGGAAATCACCAGAGATATGAATTATTCTTTCTTTCACTTCTCTTATTTTGTGTTTTTATTCAAATGGAATGTGAAAATAAGTTACATTTGAAGTCTGTCATGCCAGGTGTGTTCAGGAGTTGTTTTATTAACGGAGGAGGGAGAGGGGAAATTGTGACCACATGCCTGACTGCATTAATGGCTGTTTATTGTGTGACAGTATTTTTGTATTTAGACCATTTAGCATGTTTCTCACATTGAGTGTCCTTTTGTTATTTTTAATGAATACAATCAACATGTTAATACTTCTATTTTCATTAAAGCTATACGAAGCATATTGAATGCATGCATTACTCTTCTGGACCACCACAAACCAGTTCTCAACTCCCACAGAAGACAGAGAATGGTACAAAAGGATTTTTTTATTTTTCCGATTCATATATATATATATATATATATATAAATATTATGTCTGTCCTTTTATGACAGTGCTTTACAGAAACATTAATGCTTTGATTTCCATACTGAATAATTGCTTACATACTGGGACATTTTAGTTTATTTTTTCGTTATGGTTTAGGAACATTTTCTTATTTGGTTCATTCTCATTGTCTTGCTGAACTTTAATTGGAACCAGGTGTTGAGAGCAAAATTGAGCTTTTTGGCCACACACACCAACAGCGGTTTTTGTGTCGCAAGAAGGACACATGTTGAAAAAGGCGCCTTGCCTCCAGTTAAATATAATTATGTAGGTGTATCGTCCATGTTGTTTTGCGGGTCCTGGGGGTTTTGTTAAGGTCAGTGGAATCACAAACTGCAGCAAGTACCAAGCCATTACGCACGCACGCACGCACGCACGCACGCACGCACGCACGCACGCACGCACGCACGCACGCACGCACGCACACACGTCTATATTACTAACAAGGGACTATCACTCAAAACCTGCCAAGAGGGGACCATCGTTTCTAGACATTCTTTTTTTTAAAAGACATGGAAAATTTTTATTTAAGCTCATGGTTCATATTATTTACTGAGATTTCACTTTTAATGTTTTTTTTTTATTTGCCAAAAGGGGACCTGAACGACATTTACACACACATACACAAATTCCTGGTCTCAATTACAATGATCCTAAACATACCTCAATATCAACTGAAAAATGGTAACCTGAACATAAAATTACTGTTTAGCAATGGCCATCTCAGTTTCAATACTTATTTCCACTAAAATGGTTTGAAAGATCTTGGAAGATTCTGTGTGGAGGAAAGATCAAAAATCTCCACCAATTTCACCAATCACATAAAATACGATGGCAGATCACATAAAACACTATGGCAGATCACATAAAACACAATGGCAGATCACATAAAACACAATGGCAGATCACATAAAACAATGGCAGATCACATAAAACACTATGGCAGATCACATAAAACACTATGGCAGATCACATAAAACACAATGGCAGATCACATAAAACACTATGGCATTATCCTTGCGAAGGGAGCGTGGACACTCCACTGAAAGCTTTTTTTGAGAAAAAGCCAATTATTTGTTATTGACTGTTTACTTGTAAATACTTTGTTCATCTGTATCTGTAAATTAGAAAGACTCGTTTTTAAGGAAAAAATATATGCTTACATCTAACTTCATCAAAATTAAGTCCATGCAGATCAGTCAGATTTTATCAACAAGCACTGGTGGTATATTGTGTTCATATGAAAATGCTAAAAGTGGCTTACAGTAAATATATGTAAACGGTACATTATGGGACACTTTTACTGTATGTGAATGTATTTCAGCTTATTCAAATGACAAAAAAAAACAGTGAATGGCAAGTCCATAAATGAATAAAATCACAAATTGTGTGGAATTATATGAATAAATCAATGCCAAACCAGGTTTAAGAAATCAAATATCAAATATGCACCTATAGAGGGCAGCAAAACAACCAACTGTATCCAATTGTACAAACTCAAGCATCAGACTTAAAATTTTAATGTAAACGTTGTAAATAGACCTAACAGACACAATTTCCTGAAGACAGACAGGTAGCAATACTAAGACAACTCCAGATTATATTGAAATGGATGATTCAAGCAACTGTTGTTTTTCACTTTCTTCCCCTAACTCTTACGGAATTTAAATACCTGTGCATTTAGACTACATCCTTTGAGGACATTGGGACATTTTAAGATTGCCCTTGACATAACATACAACAGCATCCTTTTTGAGACGTGGTGTGCAGGGGTTGCATATCAAAACATTTAATTTAACACTAGGTTATCTCTACTTCCATTCATCTTGGATAAGAACAACTCCATTTAAACATATTTTGCCAGACATCTATTTGTCATTGTTTATATGGGACTAAAATGCTATGTGACTCTTGCTAAAGTCACCCACTTTCACGCTAAATGCTCCTCATCAAGTATTGGAATTAATGCGCGACATAGTAAGTTAAAAATATTTGAACTATGAATAAAGTTATAGATTATCCGATGTAATATTGCTTTTAAAAACAAGCATGGGCTGAGTGTAATTGATAAAAGCACATCAAATATTGAAGTCATCAATTCACTGTGGTGTCAGACTTTCAGCATTAATCTATTGATCATAATTATGCTTCATCTGCAGCAAAAGAAAAGCTGTCCTGGGGGTGTCTCGGTGGTGTAGCCTGTAAGAGTACTGTCCACATGCTCATTGATCATAATTATGCTTCATCTGCAGCAAAAGAAAAGCTGTCCTGGGGGTGTCTCGGTGGTGTAGCCTGTAAGAGTACTGTCCACATGCTCATTGTCAGTCGCGATGTTGCCGGTTCGAATCTGACTGCGCAACCTTTGTCACGTTTCTCTCTCCCTCGTTCCCATTCTTCTTGTCTCTCTACATTGTGCTGTCGAAAAAAGCTGAAAAGCTAAAAATGCAACCTTTAAAAAAAGGTCTCCTGCAAGGCACAGCTTACCTGTAGAGAATGGAAGAGGCTCTGCATTTTACCACAGGGACACCCTCATCATGTGTGACACCCCAAATAATGCACGCCAAAGGAGATTACTGAAGGACAGATGACTGTCTGCTGACCAGGCCACAAGGACAGTGTTCAGTGATGCTGCCATCTTCCTTCCCCACTCACAGACTCCATTTCCCCTATGGCTCCCACAGCCTCTGGCAGGATGAGAAAGCAAATTACTTTTGATTAATCAGTTCTGACACACATCATGGATACTTTTGTCTGTTTTGTCCGAGTCACTCGGCAGCTACAGGAAGTTCTCATTGCTGCCAGCACAGTGAGTCTGCAGCATGAAAATGCTTCGTGCTTTTTTGCATAACATTATCAACAGCTGAATCAACAGGCAGGCTGAATGCAGGCATGAATGATCACCTCAGTCAATTTACTGGAAAGCCAATGTACAGTCAGAAGACATCATCTGTATTTACAAGAAATTCCTTTAAATAAGTCTTTATATTGCCAGTGACTCTGCAAGTGTCATTTTATTACATTTGTACATTAATTGAAACTTTTTTCCCCCTAATATCAATAATAATATAAAAAACACAAACCTGTGGAAATGCATAGAAGACCTCCATTTTACCAGGTTATATAATCATTTTTGTGATACTGGGCAATGATGTAATGAGATATATAATATAATATAATGAATTATAGTTCATTTTGAGTACTTGTAAGCAAATAACTGTGTTTCATGTGTTATAGTGTGAGAGAGAGAGAGAGAGAGAGAGAGAGAGAGAGAGAGAGCGAGTGAGCGAGAGAGAGAGAGAGAGAGAGAGAGAGAGAGAGAGGCAAAAAAGAGGCCCCTGCTGCTCCAGTGAAAAGCTTTGTGGGCTGAGTACAGCGACCGTCTACCCAACCCCCCCTTCTGCTCACACGGCTGATTTATGGAAGGCTTTTAGCTGCTGTGATTTCATGGTAATGCCGGGGAAGTGACGGGCAGATCACGGCAGAGGTGAAGTCAGTCATACTGCAGTGGAGGCACCAGTGGGGAACGGATTAAGAGGGCAAGATATGAGGCGAGAGGAGTTACAGCTACGGGAGGAGCACTGTCATATCCTGGACTGGGTGGGAAAGGCAATGATTCAGCTCCATGGCAGAGACACAGAGCTCTGTTTCTGTCTCATATACACATATACCTCTGTCCATACACTTTTTGATCTGTGTCACAGGTGGAATTCAAATTTCAGAACTGGCTAAGGATAAATTTAATAAACGAACATTATAATAATCCCTTTGTCATAAACGAGACAACCCCCCCCCCTTGCATTTACAACTTACAATAATATCATCCTCCTTTCACTCAATATGCCACACAACAGCTGCGCATGTTTATGAAAACCTAGTAACAGTGAATACAAATGTAAAATGGAATTTGAAGTCATATCCCACAAGGCTACGCTTTGCTGTCAGTTTATTTATTTCGATTTTGTGCTGCTCAGAATAAGACAAGGCTGAATCCCTCAGTTCTGAGCAGAAGTCTGGACATTGGGGGTGGTGTGTGAGACCACTTATCAACCCACAGGTCCTCACAATGTCTGTTTTTCCTGAAACTACAGCCCTGGGAAACAGACCTGTCCACAGAGTAATGTAAAGTTACTATGTGTGAGTAACTTGGTATTTTTGTACATTGAAAACTTTTTTTTGTTGGGTTTTTGCATTATTTAAAAATAGAATACTTTAACATGTAAAAATAGCTTGGAGCGCTTTCATATATACACCTGTTATGTGTGGTTTCCCTATTAATACAGAGCTTCTATTCACTGTCTATATTTGCATGTCTACAAAAAAGGGAACAATGAGGCCTTCTGGGCTATTTAGCATTTCCCACAACTTTATTTACAGTTTCACTGGCATGTTCAAAATGACTGTGTGTGTGTGTGTGTGTCTGTGAGTGTGAGTCTGTGTGAGACTTGATAAAATTTGTTACTGCTTTGATTTGGAATTGAATGTGTAATGTTTTCACTACATTTGAAATATGGAACTAAAAGCTATTAAAAAATATTTGCACTTTATTCACTTTTTAACGCACTGCTATTTATTTGAACACAACTGTACCTGCCCCAGGAATACAAAAAGTATCCAAAAATCTAATTTTGGAGATAAAGTGAGGTTGCCTTAACACATCAAAAAAACACACACACACACACCCACACACATGCACACATACTCAAACATGTGCACAAATACACAAAAATGCTTGCCCAATGAAACACAAACACGCACACATACAGACACATTTAAATCAACATTGTTCATGGCATTCATGTCTTTTTTTACTTTGCTACCTAGCTTTTATCTTCAGTTTTAATTGTGGGAAATTATTATCTCACATAATCCTCAACAGTTGGTATTTTAGCCTCAGGGCCCTCCCCACAACACCCTGGTACTATTTGATTGATGTTAAAAATGATGCAGCTCAGAAAGATGTATAAAACACAGAATCAGTTCACACACAGAGATTTTTGGCCTGTTTATGCTTCCGTTTATATGGAAAGTCTTGTAGATTCCTTTGCGCTATGGAAAGGGAGCGTTTTCTGTGGCGAACTACACAAACATGAGTGAATACTGACTGGATAGATTTTGTCCTCTTTCACCCAACATTGGGTTGACAGCTGTGCTTGAGTCATTTTTCTCCTCAAAGCCATCTGTGGCCAAAGTACAGGCGGGCTTTCATGCGGACTTGTAGTGAGAGTGGGAGGGATGAGCCACAGGATTGCGATAGGTTCATCTTGACTGCGGAGGCCGTGGGCTTCACGTGTTCCTTTACAGTGTTCAAAAAAGGACATCTTGTTGAATTATAGTTAATTATAGTATGCTATAAAAAGTATTCACAGTAGACACAATACATGTACATGCATCATATAAAGCTAAGTGATAAAGGCTATAGTATATGTAAGTTACTGTATGTTGTATATATGTAACATAGGACGGTTTGTAAAATGTTTGTGTGTGTGGCTATAGTGCGCATATCTTTATGCTCTTCTTTTCAATCCTATTAAAAACATCCATCCGCAGGATGTTTGGCAGCATAATTATAGCTGTACAAAAATGTCATAATTATAGCTGAGTGATGTGCGTGCCTGAATGGCGTCACAAAAGAATAGCTGACAGTTGAGTTTTCTCCTTTCAAGTCCCTTTGATTGTGCTATAATATAGTCCCAGCACTTAGTCGTGCTATAGGCCCGGCGGCATTCTGCTTTCACTCTCACCATAAAGCCCTTTTTCCTGCTTTTTTCTTTGCTATTTTTAGGTCAAGTATTTTGTTTAATGGTTGCAATCGAACGACGGGCCTGCACAGCTGATCGAACCCCTGCACGCATAAGATGTGGCAATCTGGTTATTACTAAAACACTGCTTCATTTTGCTGACGAAGCACCTATCTGCCATCGTGAAAAGTGATCGCTGGTTTTTACATTATTTTAATTGACATCTTGGCCGGCCTTGGCTGGCCGTTTGTTCCTTCGTTAATGAATGAATTAATTTTGGCCGGCCTTGGCTGGCCGTTTGTTCCTTAGTTAATGAATTAATGAATTTATTGAGGTTAGACGTTATTTTGGCCTGCTCGTTGGGAGCCCGTGGCTCTGCAGCAGGTAGTCCGGGGACTGTGGTTGCACTGTCAGTGTTGAGGATGCAAATCCTGGTTCAGATTCAGCACCGTGCGCTGTCCACCGGCGCTCTCTGGCTTCATCTCTGCTGAATTCAACAGTCATGCAGCTCGGGCACGCTGCCTAAGCAGCCCGCCCGCTTCTATAGAGACAGAGCACTTACTTTCAATAGAGAGAATCTGCTGCTGCAGCCTGGGCCTCATGCGGGTATTGCTTGTTTTCAATCTTTTTGATGAAGGGACACCAAGTAGCCCTTGGCTCAGCCTGCCTCTTCGTCCCTGCCAGCCCTTGCAAACAAGTTCTCACCAATACTGCCAGAACCCAGAACCCAGAACCCCCCCCCAGATGGACATGATCAGTGCCAGTTCTCTGGGATGCTACTCATAACATGACAGTAAGTCTGGTCAACATTTTCTGAACAGTATTTTCATCTGGTGCATGTTATAAATCACTGTCTTCATGACTCAATTGAGAAAATGACGTTGTGCCAACAGTAAATACACCAGCATGAATATATTAACCGTACTGAAGCTAAATATAGTGGGACAGAGAGTGTATTTTGTGCGGCAGAGAGTGTATTCTTCCACAAAACAAGCAGCACCCACTTTGATATCTGTACCAGGCTGCTACCACACTCTTACCATCACACAATGACTGTGATACGCACACCAATACCTTTGACTATTACATAAGCATTACATCACCTCATGAGTCCGTCTCACATATGGGTGGGCACAATAAAGTGCCATCTTCCTTTCACAGAAACATTGGATAAACACACAAGATATGTACACTATAACTTCACAAAATTCATGCATCAAAGAATGAGCCATTTTATTATTATTATTATTATTATTGAGCCTTCAAGTGGAAATAATTATCGCTATTGTTCTTGGCAGAAACACAAACAGGCCAAAGACAGGCATCTCAGTGGTAAGTGGTAAAACAACCATATTTTCAAATGTAATGCCCTGAGAGGTCAGAAACCCAGTACAGCTGAACAGGGCTGGTGCGCACAACTAAGGTTTATCATTCTGTGATGTAGGGGAGTTTAGCTCAGATGATTTACAGAAAGGCACAAAGGCAGACAAGTCAGGACTGACAGCAGGCTATAGTTCTGCTAACCCTAGGGAAGGAGGCCACCTGTGATTTACTGTCAGAGTATATTTTACTGAGGATACCGATACGGTCTCCTCTGATTTACTGAGATACAGTCTCCTTTGATTCACTGTGCTTCCTCTTAAAGTTTATATAGTCTGTCTGACACACATGAACAGTGGGTGTGTTTACATACACTTTTTCAATCTGGAATTAGACCTATGTAAGTCTTCACTTTACAATAGATAAATATATAGATTTTTTATTATAACTAAAAAATCTCCACTAAATTAACATTATTATCGTATTGAACACAGTAAATACATATCATTTTATTTTGCGCTCAGACCAAGACATGGTATGGAAGATGTGCACCAAACTCCATGCGACTAGGTGTATATTCATCCATACATCTATTTGCTGTATCACTGTTGTGTTAATAGTGCTCAAACTGTAGCTAACTTATAATATATTTCTGTTCTGGTGATGCTTCAACATTGGCCTATTTGTAAGCAGGGGAAACTGAATATGTTCATTGCAGCAAAAATAGAGGGTGGTGCTTGTGTTCTCTAGGGCTTAAATAATTTCATTGGGTCACAGTAGGTCAAAACCGCCACTTGGCTTCAATAGGCAGTGACTGCATGTTTTGGCTCACACGGGGCACTGCAGCCATATGTTCTAATGCCATTCACCCCTCATTTCTTCAGAAACATGTCTGAATCCTAAAATCTTACTCTAGATATTGGGTATTGTGTCATTATCGACAATCTTAAAGAAGCCAAATTATTCAATCAATAAAAACAAGTGCTACTCTTTGACGTATTGAGGAACCTAAGAAAGTTATTATAACCCTGTTCCTGAAAAAAAATATTATACTGTTAATAGATTTCATTATTAAATCATTTTTTCGTCCATGCATAATGTTTGCACATTGCTCTTTGAGTTGTCTAAACAAATACAACTACAGTCCTTGTGTGACTGAACGGTCACACTATTCTACAGGCTGCCCACGCTGACGCCTCGCGCGCCACCCTTTAGGTAACAGTTTCGAGAGAGAAAACGAGTTGCTTGAGATGCAAGTACATGACGCGAGAGAACGTGGGTGGTCGACTGCAAAATTGACGCCTCATTTGTTAGAGGCTACTTGGCTCCTCCTGTGCTGTGCTGTAGCCGACTGCACACCTACCTTTATTCACCAGCCTCCCCTTTAATTGCGCTGACTCTGAAACTGCTCCCCTAGTGAGTCGGAGAGTGTCTGCGGCCCAATAGAAGGACAGGTCGAGATTCCTCAATGCTGGGAATGTAGAGTGGAGCCTTGAAGCCAGTGAGGCTGTGATGGGAGAGGAACTGACATTATAGAGGGTATGAAACGTTTTTTTTCTTGTACTGCTTTCATCAGTAATGAAAACGAGTGTTGCATTTAACGAACAGAATACATTTCATTTGTTGGCAAGGGCTTAATGCTCATATACTGGAGAAATGTATATGCATAGAACAAATCTCCATCGTTCGTTGAGTTGCATAGCCTGGGGGACAGATGTATGGGCGACATGAGCCGCTTATAGACGGCAATATGGTTTTCGTACCCTTTCCGTAGGCATGTCTACCATAGCCTATGTATGGCTACTTAAAGAAAATCGGTAGCAGAGTATGGGGCGTGATGAATTGAATCACAGACTGATTCGTTTCTATAAATGTTTAATTCACCAATAATCATAGCTAGCTATGTAGCTACTAATTGGGTTGTTTCAACTGCTATTTTCAACCGGGAATATTCTGACTTTCTGGCGACAAAGCAATGCGTAGTTGATTGCACTAAGTTACAGTATAACTTTATTAGCTAGCTAAATTACAAAAACAAGCAAAATATTTGCACATCCCTTGCTGCACTAAAGTGGAGTAATAACGTTAAGACATTGTGACAGTTAATATGGAACAAGCTAGGGAGATGTAGCTAACAGGCTAGCTTGGCAATTGGTGTAACATGCTTTACTGGCTAGCTTAATTTGACAATACACTTAGATATTGTTAAACAAATCGTTGCTCATTCCCTGTAATAGTAAACTACCGAGCGCATATCGTGTCAGGAGCGATATGCCATCATTTAATTGCGTGCTTGGATGGCAAGCTCGCTAAGGTGCAGGTTTGTACGGCATTTTGATAATTAAAGGCAAGCAGTATAGCTACCAGCACAGGGGCGTCACTAGACCTTATTTACTGGGGCACGTGCCTTAGTAAAAGTCTCCAGTGCCCCAGTAAAATTCTCGCGCTGCTCTCGCTTGAAACGGCATTCATGAGCGCATCTCCCTGCCTGCTTTAGTCATGACTCGAGCCTGTCACTTACCAGCCAATAAAAAAAAAACAAGGAAAAAAAGAAAGGGGCCATAATAGCCAATCAGGAAATAGCACCCTCTGTAGATTGAACGCAACAACCAATGAAAATCGTTCATGATTCTTCCGAGTGTTTCCTTGTACACACACACACATACACAGTGGAAACCGCTGGAGCTCGTCACATCACTTTGAGCACAAAGTAAGTCGTCCCCTGTTTTAATGTTACAACAAATTCACAACTTGTTTGACAGAAAAAATGATCGCTGTTAGAGAATGTTGCCCACATAATTAGCATCTGTTTTTCAATGCTTAGCGTCATTGTAGCCTAAATTTAGCAACAGTTTACCGGCTTGTGCTCTCTCCCTCACACACACACTCAAACCATGCGTAGGCTGCATGCACACATGCGGACAATTAATAATGATTTATACGTATACTGTAGAGAGAGTCCTGTAAAAGTAGCCTATACTGTTTGTGAAGCTGTCCTACTGTAAAACTAAACATTAGCCTTCTGATAAACTATTCAGAGATGGACATCAGAAAATTCTTCCTGAACAGAGACAGAGGGAGAGGAACAGTGAGGAGAGATGAGGAGGAGGACGAGGGAGGTATGATAATTGCCCACATTAATGGTAACATTAACATTTATGCTGGTAATAGCCAGTGCTGTGATTTGATCAATGGTTTAATGGCAAACTTAAATAAGTTTGCTGCATTTGCAAATGTAGCCTATAATTATCTACACAGAATCAGAGTAGCCTATATCACCAAAAGTCAGTATGAAGGCTTTAGTAGGCTATTTAAGCTACAAAGAACTGCAGTATTGCCAGGATGACTATAGGACCCTTGCCTGGGAGGGAAGTATATCTCAATTTTGACTAAAAATAAGCTTCCCTTGTGTTAGTAGGAAAGCCTATTAAATTCATGCAGTGAGTATAGGCCTACTTATGCCTATGTGTTTGGATGTTGCTGGATAGTGGCTGCTACAACAATTGAGGGAGAGAGTGCTGGAGGAGGAGGAGGAGGAGGAGAAGAAGGTCGAAGAGAAGGAGAAGAGAGGGGAGAAAGAGCACAGGCTGGGCAGTCCAGTACCAGGCAGGGGGAGGAGGAGGAGGAGAGAGACAGGCAAGAAACGGATGAGGACATGATGGGGGCTAGACGTAAAACTATTCAGAGTATGGAGAAGGATGTCTGTGACCTAGGGGAGATATGTGATGGTCCAAATCAGGTCAAATTAGCCCAATACCCACAAAACTGGTTTGGGTTGAAAAAACGATCGTTCAATTCCAGCTGGTTTGTAAATTTTTCTTGGTTGGAGTACTCTGTGGCAAAAGATGCAGCTTTCTGTTTTTCATGCAGAATGTTTGGAAAAAATTTGAAACATGACACGTTTGTTACCACTGGATTGACTAATTGGAAGAAAGCTCTTGATCTCTTTAGAGAGCATGAGAAAACACCTGCCCATAAAGCAAGCATGGTGTCATGGCACAGTTTTAAATCAACTGTCTCGCATGGGAGTGTGGTTGACCAGTTACATTCAGCAAATGAGGCTGAAATCAGAAATAGGCGAGAATACTTGCGGCGCATTGTAGCCACCACACAATTGCTAGCAAAGCAAAACATTCCATTCCGGGGCCATGATGAGGGGATATCTAGTAGCAATAAGGGAAATTTCCTGGAGTGCATTGATTATTTAAAGGAGTTTGATCCTTTCCTGCAGTCTTATTCAGTCCCATCCCACAGCACCTATTTATCATCTTCATCGCAAAATGAAATGATTGAGTGCTGTGCGAAGGAGGTAACAGCAAGTATTGTCAAGGAGTTGAGACATGCTGGAATGTTTTCCATTATGGCAGATGAAGCCAGAGATGGTCACACGGAGCAGTTGGCTATATGTGTCCGCTATGTAACTGAGGGTAGAGTGAAGGAGTGTTTGCTGGCCGTGAGGGAATTGAGAGCATTTGATGCAGAGAGCATAACTGCAGCCCTTGAAGAACAGCTAGTTCATGCCGGCATTTCAGATGTGAAGTGTGTTGCACAGGCCTACGATGGAGCGTCAGTAATGAGTGGTGCTATTGGAGGTGTTCAAGCAAAATTCAGGGACAAGCACCCAGAGGCCATTTATGTGCATTGTTATGCGCATCAATTAAACTTGGTGCTCTGCTACACCTGTCATGCAGTACCAGAAGCCAGTGATTTATTTGACACATTGCAGAGTCTATACTCATTTTTCAGCACTTCACTGGTACACCATCACACATTCAGAGATGTTCAAAATAGGTTGGGATTGCAACCATCTGAACTTGTGCAGCTGTCAAAGACCCGCTGGTCATGCCAGTTGCGTTCTGTAAATGCAGTACTGGAGAACTACCCTGCTCTTTTAGAGTGCCTCTCTGGCATAAAGACTGCCAATGCAGTGGGGCTACGTGTTAAACTCCGAACATTCTCCACTGTGTATAAGCTCATGGTGTTTAAGACCTTACTGTCTGTGACAGAGCATCTACACAAGTACCTCCAGAGTGAGAAAGTGGACCTGGCCAAGGCTGTGGAGTACAATGGAGCTGTGTGTGAAACACTTAAACAAATGCGCACAGATGAGGATGCTGCTAAACTATATGATAAGGTCAAGACCTTCTGTGCAGCAAATGAGATTCCAGAACCATGTACCACCAGACAAAGGCAAAAGCAGAAGCGCTTAGATGACTATGTAGTAGAATCTAGTTGTGGTGCAGTGAGTGACCTGAGCAATTCAGAGTGCCTCAAAAGGAAACTGTACTTACCATGCCTGGACAGGATGGTAAGTGAAATCGAGCAGCGATTTTCCTCAGTGAACAGCCAAATTCTTAGAGGTGTTCAGGCATGCAATCCCAAGGGAGATAATTTTTTCTCTGAAGAGCACCTCCGTGGTCTAGCTGATCACTACAATGTTGAATTGAAACATGAGGA
Organism: Ilyophis sp. 1 JC-2022; assembly: GCA_022702515.1. Taxonomy (NCBI): domain Eukaryota; kingdom Metazoa; phylum Chordata; class Actinopteri; order Anguilliformes; family Synaphobranchidae; genus Ilyophis; species Ilyophis sp. 1 JC-2022. The sequence continues at coordinate 49,282,329 of CM040402.1, forward strand.
AGTTTTGGTGGCTAAAAACTTCCTCAAAAACAAAACAGAAATTGTGGATATACAGGGTGTTTTCAACATTCTAGATACAGAAATGTTCCCAACACTAACTCAAATAATCCAGATTGCACTCACAATCCCTGTAAATAGTTGCAGCTGTGAAAGATCATTTAGTGTGTTGAGAAGGCTGTCCACTTGGCTAAGGTCAACAATGGGGCAAGACAGGCTCCATCATCTGGCTCTATTGTCTATTGAAAGGGACCACTTGTGCAGAGTCAGTCAAGGCAATGTCATCGACCGCTTTGCCTCCATGAAGACAAGGCGATACAGTTTAATTGTAAAAAAATGATTTAAAAAATGCAGTAGTGTATGGCATTACTTAGTTGGACTTATTTTAACAGCTTTGTTTTATAAAATTTTCCAGGTTAAACCTTGTTTAATGCCTTTTTAGTCCATGTTGTTCTATCAAACTTATGCTGTTATGCTGTGCTCCACACAGCTTGTAAATGAAATAGGCTATGTGCATTTTGGATGTTACCATCTTGTTAGAGTTTGTTAGCCTAATAATGCACAACAGCTTCTCCTGAGAAGGGAGCATCCTGCATAATACTACCATAAAAGAAAGATACTTTTTGTTTTTGTTTGTTAGTTACTTTGCTTTCCTGAACTACTTGTTTTAAACATGGATTGAGGTTTAGGTAGTAAAGAATCTGACTCTTTCTAATCTTAAATAGTTGCAGTAAGAGGATGTTGTTTGTAAATCTTTGAGGTGTGCATGTGCAAATAAATATCATTATATTGTACTCATGAATCTATCATTGTATCTTTACCAGTGGTTTAATATAGCCTACAGTATGACAGTGACAATAATGATTTTGAAGCTTGTACCCGTAGGCTAGCCATTTATTTCATATTGCGCGCACATTTAAAACAATTTTTTTTTTAATGTATTGGGAGTTGGGGGCCTGTGCCCCAGCAAAGCTCTAGGTCTAGAATCGCCCCTGTACCAGCATATCCATTAGATTGTATGCATTCAAAAGTGACACGGGTTGCAGCAGTACCTTTAAATCACAATTAGTTACAAATAGTGACCGTATACACACATCTTCGTTTTGGTCTAATACAATTATAACAAATTTGAGTATGTCTCTCATACGAACTGTTTTAATGTATTGTCATTTTCTATGATTGACAACTATTTTAACCACTTGAAAAACGTTGGTTGTCCTTAACCGATTTAATCAACCAATCATGCTTGTTGAGAGCCAGGCGGTACGACAAGGATTGGTTAGGTATCCTCTGAGCTACCAGGGCTTTAAATCAGTGCAGGAGGGATTTAACCCTTTGATGTGGACCGCATTAATACATTTTATTAATTGGAAGTCACTGCAAACTAGCGGTAAATGAACACAGTGACGCCATCGCATACTAGTTTTAAAGCCATATTTGTTGAATATTAAACATTTCCTGATAGTAGGACTAAAACGTGACCAGTGAACTATAGGCTACTTACTGTTGTCATCAAATACACAAAGGCGTTTGCAGGCAGGGTGGTTTGTTATCCAGCTGATTACATTTTCGTCCTTTTGTAGATTTGAAGTCTCCTAATAATTTGTCGGTAGGTAGCAAACTAATTATAATGGAACTAGACATGCCCCAACTAAGGCCTTTAATCCCCAATACAGCATTTCTATCTCACGAACCCTTCCGATTGGGCCTGAAGTACAGCCCTAACAGGAGGTGTGTGGGTGCGCCTGCTTTCTCCGCCTTCTCTCACAGCATTTGTGCTAATGTCTAAAGATGTGGCGGAGTAGAATGTTAACCTTGTTCTTTATTCTCTCGTGCCCTCCCCAAGGTCTTCCTTATTCTATGTTGACCTGACCGGTGGAAAATGTGGTAAGGGTTTCTTCATTCTTTCCTTGCTGTGCGTTCAGTTAAAGTTAAACAAAGCAGACGACATTGCACTCGCTTTTCTTCTCTAACCGGTTTTCAAATGGCTACTAGCAGCTACCCACAGTCCCCCCTCCAAGCTAAGCGCAGGCTCACTCCCCTCTACCCACACCACACTCTCGCCCTCCATTATCCGCTTGCTCTACCATATAGTCATAGCCACACGCCCACCACGCACCGTTAACTCCGCTAGACTTCCGCAGGGAAGGACGGTGCAGCCGTAGCCCACGCTGCCTTTTCTAAGGGAGCGTGTTGCGTTTTCTGCTTGCAGAGCTGCTGTCTTCAGAGGAAAACTCCGTCTGGTCTCCGCGCCTCAGTCCGGACCTGTGTCGGATCATCTACCTCGAGTGCGGGCTTTACGGGCCTCACTTCCAGTGCAGCCGGCTGTGCATGGTCAGTGTGCGCGAGGGAGAGAGATCCGTCTCTCCAGCATAGACCAGGGAACAGTTGTGCATGACCATTCTGAGTGAGAGTGAGATCTCTCTCGAGGCCAGGCAAGGTAATAGATCTAAATACACGGCTTGTCAGGGAGAGAAAGGTCTTGGCCTTAGGCCAATGGACAGATGTTTAAAGTCTGTGCCGTCCTATAGTGATTACGGAACAAGCCAGGAGTGAGCCGGCTCCAATGATAAACACTCTTGAGCTTGGGCCTTTAATGAAAGGTCACAATAAAAAATAGTGTTTTGTGAATAAGGTATGTTGAGTCTCATTCATGATGTGCAAATACATCCCTTGCAAAAAATGTAGCCTTGCAGAAAAATTGGTTTAAAGTTTTGCTCAATAAACCATCACATGAGTCGTGGTGCCTTCTAGGTATGCTAATTGTATTTTTAGTTGACAATTTTCAGGTTACTATTGTGGGACTGTTCAATTGGTATCTATGTCATTATTTTATCACCCAATAATTCTATATACCGACATTGGCAACATTCCAAAGTTTCTAATTGTATGTGAGACATGCTGAGGAATGCTTGACACTGAGTTGAATGAGCTTGCAGAGCAGCTTGTATCAGTACATTGCAGAGCAGCTTGTATCAGTACATTGCAGAGCAGCTTGTATCAGTACATTGCAGAGCAGCTTGTATCAGTACATTGCAGAGCAGCTTGTATCAGTACATTGCAGAGCAGCTTGTATCAGTACATTGCAGAGCAGCTTGTATCAGTACATTGCAGAGCAGCTTGTATCAGTACATTGCAGGGGCTTAATTGACCTGTTGTTCAGGTGATCAAACTTACTCTGTCTTTGTATCTTTATCTTTTGCCATCTAGTGATAAACATCCTTATGTCTAGCCAGTCATTTATTCTGAACAACTTAATTTGGGGTGTATTCCGGGGTTCACCGTGGTGTAGTATCCCAGCTGATCTGACCCATTTCCTGGTGTTGTGATTCATTTATGCAGTATGACTGGTATACTAAGAAGACATCAGTTGTGGTGGATGTTGTGAACAGACAGAAAGAAGGTAACTTCACTTCTCTTTGTAAAATGGATTTAGTGTGTCACTTTAGATTACACAGAGCATATTCCAACAGTTTTATTGGGATGGCAGGTGTGCCATCCGCTAAGTTACGGCTTGGTGGGGCATGCCCCATACCTCGACATCACTGAGAGTTTGGCACTTTTCATGGTTTCCTACAGAAATAATGACAATGACTCTGAGCCCTTAATACAGAGCTTCTATTCACTGTGTATTTTTGCACGTCTACAAAAAAGGGAACAAAGAGGCTATTTAGTATTTCCTACAGCTTTATTTACAGTTACATTTGCATATTCAAAATGACTGTGTCTCCCTCACACACACACTCAAACCATGCGTAGGCTGCATGCACACATGCGGACAATTAATAATGATTTATACGTATACTGTAGAGAGAGTCCTGTAAAAGTAGCCTATACTGTTTGTGAAGCTGTCCTACTGTAAAACTAAACATTAGCCTTCTGATAAACTATTCAGAGATGGACATCAGAAAATTCTTCCTGAACAGAGACAGAGGGAGAGGAACAGTGAGGAGAGATGAGGAGGAGGACGAGGGAGGTATGATAATTGCCCACATTAATGGTAACATTAACATTTATGCTGGTAATAGCCAGTGCTGTGATTTGATCAATGGTTTAATGGCAAACTTAAATAAGTTTGCTGCATTTGCAAATGTAGCCTATAATTATCTACACAGAATCAGAGTAGCCTATATCACCAAAAGTCAGTATGAAGGCTTTAGTAGGCTATTTAAGCTACAAAGAACTGCAGTATTGCCAGGATGACTATAGGACCCTTGCCTGGGAGGGAAGTATATCTCAATTTTGACTAAAAATAAGCTTCCCTTGTGTTAGTAGGAAAGCCTATTAAATTCATGCAGTGAGTATAGGCCTACTTATGCCTATGTGTTTGGATGTTGCTGGATAGTGGCTGCTACAACAATTGAGGGAGAGAGTGCTGGAGGAGGAGGAGGAGGAGGAGAAGAAGGTCGAAGAGAAGGAGAAGAGAGGGGAGAAAGAGCACAGGCTGGGCAGTCCAGTACCAGGCAGGGGGAGGAGGAGGAGGAGAGAGACAGGCAAGAAACGGATGAGGACATGATGGGGGCTAGACGTAAAACTATTCAGAGTATGGAGAAGGATGTCTGTGACCTAGGGGAGATATGTGATGGTCCAAATCAGGTCAAATTAGCCCAATACCCACAAAACTGGTTTGGGTTGAAAAAACGATCGTTCAATTCCAGCTGGTTTGTAAATTTTTCTTGGTTGGAGTACTCTGTGGCAAAAGATGCAGCTTTCTGTTTTTCATGCAGAATGTTTGGAAAAAATTTGAAACATGACACGTTTGTTACCACTGGATTGACTAATTGGAAGAAAGCTCTTGATCTCTTTAGAGAGCATGAGAAAACACCTGCCCATAAAGCAAGCATGGTGTCATGGCACAGTTTTAAATCAACTGTCTCGCATGGGAGTGTGGTTGACCAGTTACATTCAGCAAATGAGGCTGAAATCAGAAATAGGCGAGAATACTTGCGGCGCATTGTAGCCACCACACAATTGCTAGCAAAGCAAAACATTCCATTCCGGGGCCATGATGAGGGGATATCTAGTAGCAATAAGGGAAATTTCCTGGAGTGCATTGATTATTTAAAGGAGTTTGATCCTTTCCTGCAGTCTTATTCAGTCCCATCCCACAGCACCTATTTATCATCTTCATCGCAAAATGAAATGATTGAGTGCTGTGCGAAGGAGGTAACAGCAAGTATTGTCAAGGAGTTGAGACATGCTGGAATGTTTTCCATTATGGCAGATGAAGCCAGAGATGGTCACACGGAGCAGTTGGCTATATGTGTCCGCTATGTAACTGAGGGTAGAGTGAAGGAGTGTTTGCTGGCCGTGAGGGAATTGAGAGCATTTGATGCAGAGAGCATAACTGCAGCCCTTGAAGAACAGCTAGTTCATGCCGGCATTTCAGATGTGAAGTGTGTTGCACAGGCCTACGATGGAGCGTCAGTAATGAGTGGTGCTATTGGAGGTGTTCAAGCAAAATTCAGGGACAAGCACCCAGAGGCCATTTATGTGCATTGTTATGCGCATCAATTAAACTTGGTGCTCTGCTACACCTGTCATGCAGTACCAGAAGCCAGTGATTTATTTGACACATTGCAGAGTCTATACTCATTTTTCAGCACTTCACTGGTACACCATCACACATTCAGAGATGTTCAAAATAGGTTGGGATTGCAACCATCTGAACTTGTGCAGCTGTCAAAGACCCGCTGGTCATGCCAGTTGCGTTCTGTAAATGCAGTACTGGAGAACTACCCTGCTCTTTTAGAGTGCCTCTCTGGCATAAAGACTGCCAATGCAGTGGGGCTACGTGTTAAACTCCGAACATTCTCCACTGTGTATAAGCTCATGGTGTTTAAGACCTTACTGTCTGTGACAGAGCATCTACACAAGTACCTCCAGAGTGAGAAAGTGGACCTGGCCAAGGCTGTGGAGTACAATGGAGCTGTGTGTGAAACACTTAAACAAATGCGCACAGATGAGGATGCTGCTAAACTATATGATAAGGTCAAGACCTTCTGTGCAGCAAATGAGATTCCAGAACCATGTACCACCAGACAAAGGCAAAAGCAGAAGCGCTTAGATGACTATGTAGTAGAATCTAGTTGTGGTGCAGTGAGTGACCTGAGCAATTCAGAGTGCCTCAAAAGGAAACTGTACTTACCATGCCTGGACAGGATGGTAAGTGAAATCGAGCAGCGATTTTCCTCAGTGAACAGCCAAATTCTTAGAGGTGTTCAGGCATGCAATCCCAAGGGAGATAATTTTTTCTCTGAAGAGCACCTCCGTGGTCTAGCTGATCACTACAATGTTGAATTGAAACATGAGGAAGTTTTGGTGGCTAAAAACTTCCTCAAAAACAAAACAGAAATTGTGGATATACAGGGTGTTTTCAACATTCTAGATACAGAAATGTTCCCAACACTAACTCAAATAATCCAGATTGCACTCACAATCCCTGTAAATAGTTGCAGCTGTGAAAGATCATTTAGTGTGTTGAGAAGGCTGTCCACTTGGCTAAGGTCAACAATGGGGCAAGACAGGCTCCATCATCTGGCTCTATTGTCTATTGAAAGGGACCACTTGTGCAGAGTCAGTCAAGGCAATGTCATCGACCGCTTTGCCTCCATGAAGACAAGGCGATACAGTTTAATTGTAAAAAAATGATTTAAAAAATGCAGTAGTGTATGGCATTACTTAGTTGGACTTATTTTAACAGCTTTGTTTTATAAAATTTTCCAGGTTAAACCTTGTTTAATGCCTTTTTAGTCCATGTTGTTCTATCAAACTTATGCTGTTATGCTGTGCTCCACACAGCTTGTAAATGAAATAGGCTATGTGCATTTTGGATGTTACCATCTTGTTAGAGTTTGTTAGCCTAATAATGCACAACAGCTTCTCCTGAGAAGGGAGCATCCTGCATAATACTACCATAAAAGAAAGATACTTTTTGTTTTTGTTTGTTAGTTACTTTGCTTTCCTGAACTACTTGTTTTAAACATGGATTGAGGTTTAGGTAGTAAAGAATCTGACTCTTTCTAATCTTAAATAGTTGCAGTAAGAGGATGTTGTTTGTAAATCTTTGAGGTGTGCATGTGCAAATAAATATCATTATATTGTACTCATGAATCTATCATTGTATCTTTACCAGTGGTTTAATATAGCCTACAGTATGACAGTGACAATAATGATTTTGAAGCTTGTACCCGTAGGCTAGCCATTTATTTCATATTGCGCGCACATTTAAAACAATTTTTTTTTTAATGTATTGGGAGTTGGGGGCCTGTGCCCCAGCAAAGCTCTAGGTCTAGAATCGCCCCTGTACCAGCATATCCATTAGATTGTATGCATTCAAAAGTGACACGGGTTGCAGCAGTACCTTTAAATCACAATTAGTTACAAATAGTGACCGTATACACACATCTTCGTTTTGGTCTAATACAATTATAACAAATTTGAGTATGTCTCTCATACGAACTGTTTTAATGTATTGTCATTTTCTATGATTGACAACTATTTTAACCACTTGAAAAACGTTGGTTGTCCTTAACCGATTTAATCAACCAATCATGCTTGTTGAGAGCCAGGCGGTACGACAAGGATTGGTTAGGTATCCTCTGAGCTACCAGGGCTTTAAATCAGTGCAGGAGGGATTTAACCCTTTGATGTGGACCGCATTAATACATTTTATTAATTGGAAGTCACTGCAAACTAGCGGTAAATGAACACAGTGACGCCATCGCATACTAGTTTTAAAGCCATATTTGTTGAATATTAAACATTTCCTGATAGTAGGACTAAAACGTGACCAGTGAACTATAGGCTACTTACTGTTGTCATCAAATACACAAAGGCGTTTGCAGGCAGGGTGGTTTGTTATCCAGCTGATTACATTTTCGTCCTTTTGTAGATTTGAAGTCTCCTAATAATTTGTCGGTAGGTAGCAAACTAATTATAATGGAACTAGACATGCCCCAACTAAGGCCTTTAATCCCCAATACAGCATTTCTATCTCACGAACCCTTCCGATTGGGCCTGAAGTACAGCCCTAACAGGAGGTGTGTGGGTGCGCCTGCTTTCTCCGCCTTCTCTCACAGCATTTGTGCTAATGTCTAAAGATGTGGCGGAGTAGAATGTTAACCTTGTTCTTTATTCTCTCGTGCCCTCCCCAAGGTCTTCCTTATTCTATGTTGACCTGACCGGTGGAAAATGTGGTAAGGGTTTCTTCATTCTTTCCTTGCTGTGCGTTCAGTTAAAGTTAAACAAAGCAGACGACATTGCACTCGCTTTTCTTCTCTAACCGGTTTTCAAATGGCTACTAGCAGCTACCCACAGTCCCCCCTCCAAGCTAAGCGCAGGCTCACTCCCCTCTACCCACACCACACTCTCGCCCTCCATTATCCGCTTGCTCTACCATATAGTCATAGCCACACGCCCACCACGCACCGTTAACTCCGCTAGACTTCCGCAGGGAAGGACGGTGCAGCCGTAGCCCACGCTGCCTTTTCTAAGGGAGCGTGTTGCGTTTTCTGCTTGCAGAGCTGCTGTCTTCAGAGGAAAACTCCGTCTGGTCTCCGCGCCTCAGTCCGGACCTGTGTCGGATCATCTACCTCGAGTGCGGGCTTTACGGGCCTCACTTCCAGTGCAGCCGGCTGTGCATGGTCAGTGTGCGCGAGGGAGAGAGATCCGTCTCTCCAGCATAGACCAGGGAACAGTTGTGCATGACCATTCTGAGTGAGAGTGAGATCTCTCTCGAGGCCAGGCAAGGTAATAGATCTAAATACACGGCTTGTCAGGGAGAGAAAGGTCTTGGCCTTAGGCCAATGGACAGATGTTTAAAGTCTGTGCCGTCCTATAGTGATTACGGAACAAGCCAGGAGTGAGCCGGCTCCAATGATAAACACTCTTGAGCTTGGGCCTTTAATGAAAGGTCACAATAAAAAATAGTGTTTTGTGAATAAGGTATGTTGAGTCTCATTCATGATGTGCAAATACATCCCTTGCAAAAAATGTAGCCTTGCAGAAAAATTGGTTTAAAGTTTTGCTCAATAAACCATCACATGAGTCGTGGTGCCTTCTAGGTATGCTAATTGTATTTTTAGTTGACAATTTTCAGGTTACTATTGTGGGACTGTTCAATTGGTATCTATGTCATTATTTTATCACCCAATAATTCTATATACCGACATTGGCAACATTCCAAAGTTTCTAATTGTATGTGAGACATGCTGAGGAATGCTTGACACTGAGTTGAATGAGCTTGCAGAGCAGCTTGTATCAGTACATTGCAGAGCAGCTTGTATCAGTACATTGCAGAGCAGCTTGTATCAGTACATTGCAGAGCAGCTTGTATCAGTACATTGCAGAGCAGCTTGTATCAGTACATTGCAGAGCAGCTTGTATCAGTACATTGCAGAGCAGCTTGTATCAGTACATTGCAGAGCAGCTTGTATCAGTACATTGCAGGGGCTTAATTGACCTGTTGTTCAGGTGATCAAACTTACTCTGTCTTTGTATCTTTATCTTTTGCCATCTAGTGATAAACATCCTTATGTCTAGCCAGTCATTTATTCTGAACAACTTAATTTGGGGTGTATTCCGGGGTTCACCGTGGTGTAGTATCCCAGCTGATCTGACCCATTTCCTGGTGTTGTGATTCATTTATGCAGTATGACTGGTATACTAAGAAGACATCAGTTGTGGTGGATGTTGTGAACAGACAGAAAGAAGGTAACTTCACTTCTCTTTGTAAAATGGATTTAGTGTGTCACTTTAGATTACACAGAGCATATTCCAACAGTTTTATTGGGATGGCAGGTGTGCCATCCGCTAAGTTACGGCTTGGTGGGGCATGCCCCATACCTCGACATCACTGAGAGTTTGGCACTTTTCATGGTTTCCTACAGAAATAATGACAATGACTCTGAGCCCTTAATACAGAGCTTCTATTCACTGTGTATTTTTGCACGTCTACAAAAAAGGGAACAAAGAGGCTATTTAGTATTTCCTACAGCTTTATTTACAGTTACATTTGCATATTCAAAATGACTGTGTCTCCCTCACACACACACTCAAACCATGCGTAGGCTGCATGCACACATGCGGACAATTAATAATGATTTATACGTATACTGTAGAGAGAGTCCTGTAAAAGTAGCCTATACTGTTTGTGAAGCTGTCCTACTGTAAAACTAAACATTAGCCTTCTGATAAACTATTCAGAGATGGACATCAGAAAATTCTTCCTGAACAGAGACAGAGGGAGAGGAACAGTGAGGAGAGATGAGGAGGAGGACGAGGGAGGTATGATAATTGCCCACATTAATGGTAACATTAACATTTATGCTGGTAATAGCCAGTGCTGTGATTTGATCAATGGTTTAATGGCAAACTTAAATAAGTTTGCTGCATTTGCAAATGTAGCCTATAATTATCTACACAGAATCAGAGTAGCCTATATCACCAAAAGTCAGTATGAAGGCTTTAGTAGGCTATTTAAGCTACAAAGAACTGCAGTATTGCCAGGATGACTATAGGACCCTTGCCTGGGAGGGAAGTATATCTCAATTTTGACTAAAAATAAGCTTCCCTTGTGTTAGTAGGAAAGCCTATTAAATTCATGCAGTGAGTATAGGCCTACTTATGCCTATGTGTTTGGATGTTGCTGGATAGTGGCTGCTACAACAATTGAGGGAGAGAGTGCTGGAGGAGGAGGAGGAGGAGGAGAAGAAGGTCGAAGAGAAGGAGAAGAGAGGGGAGAAAGAGCACAGGCTGGGCAGTCCAGTACCAGGCAGGGGGAGGAGGAGGAGGAGAGAGACAGGCAAGAAACGGATGAGGACATGATGGGGGCTAGACGTAAAACTATTCAGAGTATGGAGAAGGATGTCTGTGACCTAGGGGAGATATGTGATGGTCCAAATCAGGTCAAATTAGCCCAATACCCACAAAACTGGTTTGGGTTGAAAAAACGATCGTTCAATTCCAGCTGGTTTGTAAATTTTTCTTGGTTGGAGTACTCTGTGGCAAAAGATGCAGCTTTCTGTTTTTCATGCAGAATGTTTGGAAAAAATTTGAAACATGACACGTTTGTTACCACTGGATTGACTAATTGGAAGAAAGCTCTTGATCTCTTTAGAGAGCATGAGAAAACACCTGCCCATAAAGCAAGCATGGTGTCATGGCACAGTTTTAAATCAACTGTCTCGCATGGGAGTGTGGTTGACCAGTTACATTCAGCAAATGAGGCTGAAATCAGAAATAGGCGAGAATACTTGCGGCGCATTGTAGCCACCACACAATTGCTAGCAAAGCAAAACATTCCATTCCGGGGCCATGATGAGGGGATATCTAGTAGCAATAAGGGAAATTTCCTGGAGTGCATTGATTATTTAAAGGAGTTTGATCCTTTCCTGCAGTCTTATTCAGTCCCATCCCACAGCACCTATTTATCATCTTCATCGCAAAATGAAATGATTGAGTGCTGTGCGAAGGAGGTAACAGCAAGTATTGTCAAGGAGTTGAGACATGCTGGAATGTTTTCCATTATGGCAGATGAAGCCAGAGATGGTCACACGGAGCAGTTGGCTATATGTGTCCGCTATGTAACTGAGGGTAGAGTGAAGGAGTGTTTGCTGGCCGTGAGGGAATTGAGAGCATTTGATGCAGAGAGCATAACTGCAGCCCTTGAAGAACAGCTAGTTCATGCCGGCATTTCAGATGTGAAGTGTGTTGCACAGGCCTACGATGGAGCGTCAGTAATGAGTGGTGCTATTGGAGGTGTTCAAGCAAAATTCAGGGACAAGCACCCAGAGGCCATTTATGTGCATTGTTATGCGCATCAATTAAACTTGGTGCTCTGCTACACCTGTCATGCAGTACCAGAAGCCAGTGATTTATTTGACACATTGCAGAGTCTATACTCATTTTTCAGCACTTCACTGGTACACCATCACACATTCAGAGATGTTCAAAATAGGTTGGGATTGCAACCATCTGAACTTGTGCAGCTGTCAAAGACCCGCTGGTCATGCCAGTTGCGTTCTGTAAATGCAGTACTGGAGAACTACCCTGCTCTTTTAGAGTGCCTCTCTGGCATAAAGACTGCCAATGCAGTGGGGCTACGTGTTAAACTCCGAACATTCTCCACTGTGTATAAGCTCATGGTGTTTAAGACCTTACTGTCTGTGACAGAGCATCTACACAAGTACCTCCAGAGTGAGAAAGTGGACCTGGCCAAGGCTGTGGAGTACAATGGAGCTGTGTGTGAAACACTTAAACAAATGCGCACAGATGAGGATGCTGCTAAACTATATGATAAGGTCAAGACCTTCTGTGCAGCAAATGAGATTCCAGAACCATGTACCACCAGACAAAGGCAAAAGCAGAAGCGCTTAGATGACTATGTAGTAGAATCTAGTTGTGGTGCAGTGAGTGACCTGAGCAATTCAGAGTGCCTCAAAAGGAAACTGTACTTACCATGCCTGGACAGGATGGTAAGTGAAATCGAGCAGCGATTTTCCTCAGTGAACAGCCAAATTCTTAGAGGTGTTCAGGCATGCAATCCCAAGGGAGATAATTTTTTCTCTGAAGAGCACCTCCGTGGTCTAGCTGATCACTACAATGTTGAATTGAAACATGAGGAAGTTTTGGTGGCTAAAAACTTCCTCAAAAACAAAACAGAAATTGTGGATATACAGGGTGTTTTCAACATTCTAGATACAGAAATGTTCCCAACACTAACTCAAATAATCCAGATTGCACTCACAATCCCTGTAAATAGTTGCAGCTGTGAAAGATCATTTAGTGTGTTGAGAAGGCTGTCCACTTGGCTAAGGTCAACAATGGGGCAAGACAGGCTCCATCATCTGGCTCTATTGTCTATTGAAAGGGACCACTTGTGCAGAGTCAGTCAAGGCAATGTCATCGACCGCTTTGCCTCCATGAAGACAAGGCGATACAGTTTAATTGTAAAAAAATGATTTAAAAAATGCAGTAGTGTATGGCATTACTTAGTTGGACTTATTTTAACAGCTTTGTTTTATAAAATTTTCCAGGTTAAACCTTGTTTAATGCCTTTTTAGTCCATGTTGTTCTATCAAACTTATGCTGTTATGCTGTGCTCCACACAGCTTGTAAATGAAATAGGCTATGTGCATTTTGGATGTTACCATCTTGTTAGAGTTTGTTAGCCTAATAATGCACAACAGCTTCTCCTGAGAAGGGAGCATCCTGCATAATACTACCATAAAAGAAAGATACTTTTTGTTTTTGTTTGTTAGTTACTTTGCTTTCCTGAACTACTTGTTTTAAACATGGATTGAGGTTTAGGTAGTAAAGAATCTGACTCTTTCTAATCTTAAATAGTTGCAGTAAGAGGATGTTGTTTGTAAATCTTTGAGGTGTGCATGTGCAAATAAATATCATTATATTGTACTCATGAATCTATCATTGTATCTTTACCAGTGGTTTAATATAGCCTACAGTATGACAGTGACAATAATGATTTTGAAGCTTGTACCCGTAGGCTAGCCATTTATTTCATATTGCGCGCACATTTAAAACAATTTTTTTTTTAATGTATTGGGAGTTGGGGGCCTGTGCCCCAGCAAAGCTCTAGGTCTAGAATCGCCCCTGTACCAGCATATCCATTAGATTGTATGCATTCAAAAGTGACACGGGTTGCAGCAGTACCTTTAAATCACAATTAGTTACAAATAGTGACCGTATACACACATCTTCGTTTTGGTCTAATACAATTATAACAAATTTGAGTATGTCTCTCATACGAACTGTTTTAATGTATTGTCATTTTCTATGATTGACAACTATTTTAACCACTTGAAAAACGTTGGTTGTCCTTAACCGATTTAATCAACCAATCATGCTTGTTGAGAGCCAGGCGGTACGACAAGGATTGGTTAGGTATCCTCTGAGCTACCAGGGCTTTAAATCAGTGCAGGAGGGATTTAACCCTTTGATGTGGACCGCATTAATACATTTTATTAATTGGAAGTCACTGCAAACTAGCGGTAAATGAACACAGTGACGCCATCGCATACTAGTTTTAAAGCCATATTTGTTGAATATTAAACATTTCCTGATAGTAGGACTAAAACGTGACCAGTGAACTATAGGCTACTTACTGTTGTCATCAAATACACAAAGGCGTTTGCAGGCAGGGTGGTTTGTTATCCAGCTGATTACATTTTCGTCCTTTTGTAGATTTGAAGTCTCCTAATAATTTGTCGGTAGGTAGCAAACTAATTATAATGGAACTAGACATGCCCCAACTAAGGCCTTTAATCCCCAATACAGCATTTCTATCTCACGAACCCTTCCGATTGGGCCTGAAGTACAGCCCTAACAGGAGGTGTGTGGGTGCGCCTGCTTTCTCCGCCTTCTCTCACAGCATTTGTGCTAATGTCTAAAGATGTGGCGGAGTAGAATGTTAACCTTGTTCTTTATTCTCTCGTGCCCTCCCCAAGGTCTTCCTTATTCTATGTTGACCTGACCGGTGGAAAATGTGGTAAGGGTTTCTTCATTCTTTCCTTGCTGTGCGTTCAGTTAAAGTTAAACAAAGCAGACGACATTGCACTCGCTTTTCTTCTCTAACCGGTTTTCAAATGGCTACTAGCAGCTACCCACAGTCCCCCCTCCAAGCTAAGCGCAGGCTCACTCCCCTCTACCCACACCACACTCTCGCCCTCCATTATCCGCTTGCTCTACCATATAGTCATAGCCACACGCCCACCACGCACCGTTAACTCCGCTAGACTTCCGCAGGGAAGGACGGTGCAGCCGTAGCCCACGCTGCCTTTTCTAAGGGAGCGTGTTGCGTTTTCTGCTTGCAGAGCTGCTGTCTTCAGAGGAAAACTCCGTCTGGTCTCCGCGCCTCAGTCCGGACCTGTGTCGGATCATCTACCTCGAGTGCGGGCTTTACGGGCCTCACTTCCAGTGCAGCCGGCTGTGCATGGTCAGTGTGCGCGAGGGAGAGAGATCCGTCTCTCCAGCATAGACCAGGGAACAGTTGTGCATGACCATTCTGAGTGAGAGTGAGATCTCTCTCGAGGCCAGGCAAGGTAATAGATCTAAATACACGGCTTGTCAGGGAGAGAAAGGTCTTGGCCTTAGGCCAATGGACAGATGTTTAAAGTCTGTGCCGTCCTATAGTGATTACGGAACAAGCCAGGAGTGAGCCGGCTCCAATGATAAACACTCTTGAGCTTGGGCCTTTAATGAAAGGTCACAATAAAAAATAGTGTTTTGTGAATAAGGTATGTTGAGTCTCATTCATGATGTGCAAATACATCCCTTGCAAAAAATGTAGCCTTGCAGAAAAATTGGTTTAAAGTTTTGCTCAATAAACCATCACATGAGTCGTGGTGCCTTCTAGGTATGCTAATTGTATTTTTAGTTGACAATTTTCAGGTTACTATTGTGGGACTGTTCAATTGGTATCTATGTCATTATTTTATCACCCAATAATTCTATATACCGACATTGGCAACATTCCAAAGTTTCTAATTGTATGTGAGACATGCTGAGGAATGCTTGACACTGAGTTGAATGAGCTTGCAGAGCAGCTTGTATCAGTACATTGCAGAGCAGCTTGTATCAGTACATTGCAGAGCAGCTTGTATCAGTACATTGCAGAGCAGCTTGTATCAGTACATTGCAGAGCAGCTTGTATCAGTACATTGCAGAGCAGCTTGTATCAGTACATTGCAGAGCAGCTTGTATCAGTACATTGCAGAGCAGCTTGTATCAGTACATTGCAGGGGCTTAATTGACCTGTTGTTCAGGTGATCAAACTTACTCTGTCTTTGTATCTTTATCTTTTGCCATCTAGTGATAAACATCCTTATGTCTAGCCAGTCATTTATTCTGAACAACTTAATTTGGGGTGTATTCCGGGGTTCACCGTGGTGTAGTATCCCAGCTGATCTGACCCATTTCCTGGTGTTGTGATTCATTTATGCAGTATGACTGGTATACTAAGAAGACATCAGTTGTGGTGGATGTTGTGAACAGACAGAAAGAAGGTAACTTCACTTCTCTTTGTAAAATGGATTTAGTGTGTCACTTTAGATTACACAGAGCATATTCCAACAGTTTTATTGGGATGGCAGGTGTGCCATCCGCTAAGTTACGGCTTGGTGGGGCATGCCCCATACCTCGACATCACTGAGAGTTTGGCACTTTTCATGGTTTCCTACAGAAATAATGACAATGACTCTGAGCCCTTAATACAGAGCTTCTATTCACTGTGTATTTTTGCACGTCTACAAAAAAGGGAACAAAGAGGCTATTTAGTATTTCCTACAGCTTTATTTACAGTTACATTTGCATATTCAAAATGACTGTGTCTGTGTCTGTCTGTGTGTACACATGTTTGAGAGGCTTACTCATCGTGTCAGATAGTTATGTGTTGAACCCATAAAATTTGTGTGCGCACGTATGCCTACCCATGTAAAAAATGATATACTTGAAGTATAATTACGTAAACTTTAATTTGGCTTCAAGTAGGCTGTAATACACCTTCATATACCTTTTTTTCCCCCACATGGGGTATGTCTGTCTCTCTGAATGTGCAATGTGCATGTTTATGCGGTCATATACATTATGCAAGATGCATGTTTGTGTAAGATGAATAAAGTCTATGTATGTGTGTATTTGGTACAGATGGTTTCACCGGGATCTACAGTTTGCTCCTTTCTCCCTACTGTTGGTCAGAGGACAGCCAGCGAATCCTGCTCTCCTGTCCTCAGAGAAGCCGAAAGGTGAAGCTGTTGCTGCAGATACCACTTGTCAAATGTTTATCACCCATGGTCACCTGTTATGTCTGTTTGTTCTGTTATGTCTGTTTGTTTGATTGAAGAGATTTCACTCATCTTATTTCTAATGTTATAGGATCTTCTTTTGGTGGATACCACAGGGAATGTCACATCACTAACAGCAAGTAAGTTCAATTGAACCTCCATTTATTGATACAAACTGAGAGCACTTGTGTACTTTTGTATTTTGTGTACTGCGCAGTACTAGACAGAGACAGATTATCAGCATGGCAGTCCACTCAATCACCACTCTTCATGGTGTCAGGTCTATGTCATTAGTGAAATGTTCTGTTTTAGTCCTTGTGCTGGGTCAGGTTATTATACATTTTACACTAAGCCAGAACAAAATGATTCATCTCATTCTGTCATTTTGTTTGTAAAATGAAAGCACAGGAAGCTTTGAAAGTAAGCTAAGTATGCATAAGTCAGTATTTAATGCACTAGTTCATATACTTATCGTGAACATAAGTTTGATAAAAGCAGTGATATGCTGTGTTCTGCCCAACAGAATCAGACATTGGGAGCTGGACTTTGCTCACAGTTAAAAGGGATCTCATGGTGGTCAGCTGCTCCTCGCCTAATTGTCCTCCCAGCCTGGTAAGATCTTCTCTCACATTTACTCAGTTTGCTATCCCTGCTATATTATTAAAATTAACTAAATGTAACAAGAACAAGAACAAGAACAACTTGTACTGCATAGTTTGTACTTAATTGTACTTGATTTATAAGGTTTTTCATGATAAAGTAATTAAATGTAGTCGAGAACTATGTTTTGGTCAGATAAGAAAGCTTTAGTGGGGAGAACGTTTCAGGGGGAGCTCACATAATAAAAAAATAAGAAATGGCACCTACTCATGTACAATAAACACTTGTTTAATGCATTTTTTGACACTTTGCAAAAGGAATTTACTTCTTAACAGTGTTAGAAGGAGGGTAAATTTGGCTGTGGTAAGATGCCACCTGCTTGTGGTTAAACTGCTGCTCCCCTTTCAATGTTTCCTTGCCTGATGCTGCAAGAATCATCTTTTTTGGGTCCAACCAGTTCGCACTTATCTTGGTCAAAGTTTATCTGTAAACAACACATACTCTTTCTGACAATTCAATCAATGAAACAGTTTGTAATGTTTTTATTTTGGATAGCAGCACAAAAATTTCTTTTCGCTAGATGCAGTTTAATGCTATTCTATGTGTAAGTGTGAATTACATTGTGCCTGTTTTTCAATATTGGAGCATCAGTTTAAATTTGGAGCCAATTCCACAAGTACAAATTATGCTAGTCCTTGAGTTATCTGGAGCCGAGTTAGTGTAGTAATGAGGTCCGGTTTTCCCTTTGTTTGGCTTGGCACTGATGGAATGTGTTTATGTAAAGCTAATGGCTGGTTTCACTAATGGAATGACCAATGTTCTTCTTTAAATCACGTACGCATCAATAACTCCATAAGATAACACAGCAAGATCTGAATATGACATATCATTAAAATGTATAGAATAATCATCAAAATTACAGTATCCATGACGGGGAAGTAACTGCCCTGTAGGTGTATGCTTGCAAATTCATTTTCAAGTCAAATTTAGAATGGTAATCCAGTGTAAAAGCTTCCCGTTGCTGTTTAGCCTGGGACGCATGGTCATGACATCACGTATGTCTCGCTTGTCTTGTCTGCAGAGAGTAGGTTTCCTGCCTGTGGCAGGATCGCAGGAAGAGGTGACCTGGGTCACCCTGGAGGAGGCCGAGGTCCAAGCGGACATTGACTGGAAAGTGCTAACCTTCACCCCACCACCTGAGCAGGACAACAGCACATACTGTAAGAGCAGGACCTGTGTATGCGGGCGTATAGAGAAACCAATTTAAGATGTGATAATGTGATGAACAGTCTCATTATTACTCCCAGATAAATGTACGGTAAGACTGTCTAAGAGCGTTTCTGTTTGCACAAACGGTCCGTTTCTCTGGTGGTAGCCGGCCTGGATTTTGAAGCTATACTGTTGAAACCCGGGAACGCCAAGGAAGGAGCCAGGCTGCCTCTGATTGTGATTCCACACGGTACGCCAAGCCCGAGATCATTCCCAAACTTTGGGCCTGTTTACGCTTTAAAGCTCGTAGTCCGGCTCGCGTTGCGCACGTTCGCCGACACGTGCGCTTACATACCCGTATATACTCTCGCTCACAGGGGGACCTCACTCCGTGTTCGTGACAGAGTGGCTCCTGTCTCCCGCGGTGCTGTGCCGTATGGGATTCGCTCTGCTCCTGGGTGAGTGCTGTGCCGTGGCTTTCTCCACCCTGCCTGTTTGTGGAAAATTTGACGTACCCTTTTCTGCTTTAATATTATCGCAAACTCTGAGATTGTTCAGATGGCCACCTCTACACTGGTTTTAAATGTGCTTTTGGATCTGATGCTTTATTTCTTCACACTTATCAGAAAGTGTTGCATGCTGGCAGAGTTTGAGAGTAGCCTTCAAATGCACATAAATAATCTGGATACTAGAATGTCCTGCCCAATGTTTCAGTGTAGAAACAATATTGTATTGTAGAAACAATAAAATTTTTATATTTTTTAATTTTCAGATATTCAATCTCCTGCCCTATGATCTCTGACATAACTAACCATGTGTTTTGTGACTAGAAGTCTATTTTCAAGCAAGACTTAATGAAAGATTAATAGAATATTAAAAAATCCATTGTGGATGATTCCAGGGCATTTTTTCATAGGGTAAAAACAGCCTTGGTGAGCTTTTTGGGGTCAGTTGCCTCCTGTCTTTTTGTTTTGTAGTGAACTACAGGGGTTCGATTGGGTATGGCCAGGACAGCATCTCTTCTCTGCCTGGAAGGGTGGGCGATCAGGATGTAAAAGATGTTCAGGTAAAAAAAAAATAATAATAATAATAATAAAAAGGCCATGTGAATGACCTCTTCACCATCTTTCTCCAATGAGTGGACGAGTTGGGTGGCATTTCATAATCATAACTGAACAGCAATGGATATCTGAGATATCTTGTAGGTAGAGGTCAGAAGGTGTGACACCACTGTGGTTACTCGAAGCTTTAGTGAATAGTGCGGTGTCTTATTCAGATTAAGGGGTACTGGTTCATTCTGTGCATCGCTGTCGTCTTCATTGTTTTTCAGCATGCGGTTGAGAGCCTGATAAAGGCAGAGGGCTTTGATGAACAGAAGGTGGCAGTTGCCGGGGGGTCCCACGGTGGCTTCTTAGCCTGTCATTTGATTGGGCAGTACCCCACCTTCTACAAAGCCTGCGTGGCGCGGAACCCGGTCGTAAACCTGGCCTCTATGATTGGCAGCACTGACATTCCGGACTGGTAATGAGGGGCGACAGGGGTCTGGTCTGTGTGCATTATTCAGTGGGTATAATACACACAGCCCCGCATGATCCAGCATTTATTGTCCTGCTCTCATGGGGGACAAGTGATTATACGTGCATGTGACTTCTTTATAGAGAAAACCGCTCATAAGACTCCCCTAAAGTGCCATGTGCAGCTATTTTCATTCTGAAATTCTAAATTCAGCATTTGCCAATAATGTCATGAATTTAACACAGAGTGAGGGGTAAGATACATAAAGTAGAGTGAGGCAGATTGAAGTATGCTTTATTGATCATTAGGGAATTGGATCCTTTGGCTACTTAAGATACAACGCTTTTTTAATAACAGCTGCACCCTGTTTATTGATTAAGACGCTGCATTATAAATAGTACACCGCCCTCTGGAATCTCACAAAAAATTGTGCGACGGATTACTTATAAGAGACTAAATGTGTGTGTGTGTTTGTGTATCAGGTGCATGGTGGAGGCTGGGTATGACTACAGCACTGAGACGCTTCCCGACCATGCTGAATGGGCACAGATGTTGTTAAAATCTCCAATCAAACACGTTACAAAGGTGAGAGCTCACGTCCAAGTCCGTGTGCTAGACACAACTCATCGACACTTATCATTGTCAACAGAAAACAACAATATATGGCTTTATTATCAGGGTATGAAATTAACACCCGCCACCAGGCAAATGCCGTGAAGATTTAGATTTTTGATCTACTCTAGAAGCCACTTTGGCAGGTAACCAACCAGGTTGTGTTATATTGTAAAAGGTACTGTGGCTGGTAAAAGATTGAAAATGGCTGGTGATTTTTAGAATCCCCAAGCCACTCTGACCAGAGTGGCCTGTGTGTGGAAATTTTTTTCATGCGCTGTTTATTATTATAACCTTTGGACAAGTAAGCGCAGGGCAACATGGCATTAATATCACACTGCTACTCCTACTCCTGCTGCTTCTGTTATCGCTGCTACTTCTGATAACAAATATATATTTCATGACTTGTTCACTGTGCTTGTTAAAAGGCTCCATAAAATCTCGGCTTCAGAATGGAAGGCTATTCCTGGATGCCTTCCCCCTGATGCTGATAGTCCAGCTTTTGTGTTTCATGCTATGCTATGCCACGCCACTAAAAAGGGTCCGTTCACAGTGAACCCTCATGGTGAAACTAACAGGGGCAACGCTTTCAATTGCTATTACAGCAATGGATCTGTTATTGCAAGACTCGGTACAATCATGGAAGATGTATCTTAGCATAGTAGTGTTTTTAAATGAGCACAAATACCCAAATGTGTTCCATTTTCGCATAATTACTCATTCAAGCGATGTTGCAACAGATGTCAAGTTTGGCGTGGGTGAAGCGCAACGTCAGGATGGTCGCCGGTCTTGCATCCTTTTCTCCAAATGAAATGTCTGTTTGAGACGTTGCGTGTTAAAGGAGAACTCCTGCTGTCCTGGTGTTTGTTGTAGTCGAGGGCTGCCGGCACAGTGCTGCGTATTCACAATGTTCTTTTAGAATACAGCTGCTGTTACTTTGCTGCTCATTTTCAGAAGAGACATGTGGTACAGAGTAGACATCTTGGAAACCCAAAAAACATTATTACCAGTGACTTTAAACCATTTCAATGTGTACATAATACAAGCAATGTATTAAAAATAAAATTAAATCCATGCTAATGTTGCCGAGATCACTGGCAAGTTATAACCGTAAATGTTCTGCTTCTACCAACAAAGTGATGTCTCGAACTTACTTTGATTAAAATGAAAAGAACAACATACTAAAGAACAACACATGTAGCTGTGCTAGGACCACAATATAGAGCTTCATATACGAGGCAAGGATAAAACCTTTTTCAATGTAAATATCCAAATTACCATAATGAAGGTACTTATTCACTTTTTTGCCTATATAGTTATTGAGCAACTTCCAGAAGCAGTGCAATTTTTTTATTTTATGATACCAATATCATGGCTTCACTTCATCCTTTCTCTATACAACCGGGATTAAGACTATAGATTGAATTCACATCCCATAGATTAGCTGCAGGTCAAATAAATGGAAGAACCTGGAATGTTTGCAAAGCCCTAAAGATTGATCGCTATAAATGAATGGTGTCAATTGAACTTGAGAGCATTTACAAATTAAATTTTTTAATTTAATATTTGAAATTTAAAATGATTACAACATAATAACAGCTTAAGTGATGATTCCTAGTTGGTAGTGAATGCTTAAATAAAGCTGATTTAAGTGAGTTTTTTTGTGGTTGAGTTACAGTGTCGTCTGATTCCCATTCAGGTGAAAACCCCTGTGCTGCTGACACTGGGAGAGGATGACAAGCGTGTTCCCAATAAACAGGGGATTGAGTACTACAGGGCTCTCAAGGCTTTGCAGGTTCCAGTCCGGTGAGTGTGCCACTGCACAGATGCACAGCATGGCTCCTGGGTCATTTTAGAGGCCAAGCAGAAATCCCCAGGAAATGACACAGGAAAGTATCCAAGGTCTAGGAGGCATTTCTAGCATCGGTTTTGCGTGTGTATTTCTGGGTTTGCTCCGTGATTGTATCTGGGATCATCTCCTAGAGCTGTCTCGTCAGCTGTTTTCCTGTTATCCTGGAGTTATTTCCTCTGAAATTCTGCTGGGATTAATAGGCAGCATGCGGTTTGGTCAAATTATTGATCCCTTAATCGGGCACCTTTAGTGTGAAATCACGACTAGCCATCGCTGATGTACCTCAACACCTCCAGTTGTAAATCTAAAAATTGTATTAATTGCATTGTGTCTGCATAGAGCACTGTGCCTTCATCTCAAGATTTTTTATTGTTTGTTATGTGTGTGTGTGTGTTCTTTAAGGTTGTTATGGTACCCAGGAAACAACCACTCCCTTTCCAAAGTGGATGCAGAGTCTGACGGCTTCATGAACATTGCTCTGTGGGTGATACAGCACTTGTCCCTTTGAGATCTTGAAGACCTGTCCCAGCAGCCGTGCGAGTGACGTGTTTTTGCCAAAAATTGAGCACCGACGATGATGTAAATCCCAAAGACACTGCTGTCAGCAGCTGTTTCATACTAAGGCATGTGATCCTATTATTTAAAGGATTTCTCTGTTATGGGCTACTTACTGTACTTCCTCCTCAAGGGCTTGTTATTACTACTGCTATATAACTGTACCTGAAAGTACTTCACCTTTTGTATAGCAAAACTCCAGCTGCTATATCTCAATAACCTGGGAGCATTGTGTACCTGGGAGAAACTGTAGCCAATAGATTTTCATTATGCCCTCCCTACACTGACTACATTCATCTTAATGATATTTAATAAGGACAGCAAATTCTGGTTCTTCTGACTAAATGTTGTTTCTTCTGCAAGTTTGCAACAAAAAAAAAAGTGGGTGCCTTTGGCAATACCCCTGGTACGATTGTCTTGAAGAACGCCTGTCAATAAAAGCAGCGCTAATTTCCCTACCAGCCTCTTTCTTGTTTGCCTTCAGACATCGAACGTGGTATCGATTGAATGTCTCTTTCATGCCGAACAGCATGCGAGTTGTGAGTGTACAGTTCAGTGCTAGTATGTGTCGTCCTGCCTCGTCCACGGGTTTGGTCAGACATGAGATGGGAAACCTGCACAGTGACAAAAAAAATATCCCCGGAACTGTGGCCTCTTTATCACCCAGGAAAAATGTGCTTCAATACACAGCCTGTTTTTTTCCCCCTGTTAGGCCTCATTTAGGGGACATTTCTCTGTTTCCTCAGTGTACTGGTCTCATAGCTCATCTGATGTTCCATTATCTGAAACCTCACACCTGTGACCAGTGGTTATAATAGACTGGAAACAAGGCCAAGCTCGTATTGATTGGCCCATGAGTTGGAAATGCAAGTGGAATTGTTCCATTTGTGCGAGAAGACGGTAACAAGCTTCGCTGTACAAGTTCCATTTTCCAGGGCATATCGGAGCCGTGAAAGGGCAAAAAAACAACACGCTGGCACATCAGTGTCCTGCTCTACTTGTCTGTATGAGTTCCGAGTCTTTATTTATTAATGGCTTTGCGCTATCAATAATAAATATGCTCCAAATGGGTGTTCATCATTCATCAATGCTGCCCTTGAATGAAAAAGGGCAGATATTTATATTTATAGTTTGCCACCCCCCAAAACAGTGTGACCCTAGATATTGCTATTATGTTTCTATTTGGTTTTAAACATGTCTGTAGTGTTGAAATGATTGTGGTGTTGATACTGTGATACTGGGTCTTCTGGAGTCTACACGGAGAGTTGAGTAGATCTATTTCAATTGTGAGCAATTTTTTTGGGGTTATACTGGCATTTATCAATCCACCTCAACCACTATGTAAAAAATAAAGTCAATGCAATGAAATACTATTTGTACTAGTACTATTTGATTTTAAATCTTTCAACCTTTATAATGGCTTTAATGTAAAGGTTACCCATTCTGAGGATTTCGTCTAACGCGCCAGCATCCTGCCGTGCATACTTTAGGCCTGGGTTTTACATGGCAGACTCTCATTCGCAGAGATAAGTCTGGGTGGGGGGAGGGGGGTAGAGGTTTGCATGTTCACTCTCTCCTGGGACTTGACTGGGACCAGAGTGCCTGCGATAAGTACTTTTCCACTCACTGGCTCTTCTTTCCTTCAGCCAAGAGTGTCGATGAACAGTCAACAGGGACAGTCCAAGTTCTAATCTCGGGTATACAGGTACAGCTCAAAAAATTTGAATATCGTGAAAAAGTTCAATATTTTTTGTCACTCATTTCAGAAAGTGAAACTCATATATTATATAGATTCATTACACATAGAGTGAAATATTTCAAGCCTTTATTTCTTGTAATTTTGATGATTATGGCTTACAGCTAATGAAACCCAAAATTCAGTGTCTCAGAAAATTTGAATATTTAGCTTTAACATATTTTTAAAGTATCATATTTAATATTTGGTCGCATATCCTTTGCATGCTGTTACTTCCTGAAGTCTGTGACCAATCAACATCAAAAGACTCAATATCTTATTTTCAGGTACTGTTATAAGCGATACTATAACCTCTCTGCATTTGAACTGATCTCTATGAGAATTGGGGGGTAAGACTAGATTCAGCTGTAAATTACGCTGGTACAGTATGGAACACATGACTGGCGAAATGGCTGTACGTCATCAAGGGTCTAAGGTATCAAACGAGCCCCAAACCATCACTCTGCGGCCAGATATGGAGTAGATGTGGATGGATTTCCTTTAAGGGTTGTTTCTCCGGACTCATTTATAGAGTTCTATAGGAAAATGAGTCCGGAGAAATAACCCTTGCAGTGATCCATCCACATCTACTCCATATCTGGCAACAGAGTGATGGTTTGGGGCTCGTTCGATAGCTCAGACCCTTGATGACTTACAGCCATTTAGCCAGCCATGTGTTCCATACTGTACCAGTGTAATTTACAGCTGAATCTAGTCTCACCCCCCAATTCCCATAGAGATCCGTTCAAATGCAGAGAGGTTATAGTATCGCTTGTAACAGTACCTGAAAATAAGATATTGAGAGTCTTTTGATGTTGATTGGTCACAGACCTCAGGAAGTAACAGCATGCAAAGGATATGCGACCAAATATTAAATATGATACTTTAAAAATATGTTAAAGCAAAATATTCTAATTTTCTGAGACACTGAATTTTGGGTTTCATGAGCTGTAAGCCATAATCATCAAAATTACAAGAAATAAAGGCTTGAAATATTTCACTATGTGTAATGAATCTATATAATATATGAGTTTCACTTTCTGAAATTAGCGACAAAAAATATTGAACTTTTTCACGATATTCTAATTTTTTGAGCTGCACCTGTATATGCAGTATTTGCTTCCCTGAAAGAGTGCTCGCAGCAGCGAATCCTCCATTTCCTCTCAAGGGCTCATTTCTGAAGAATATGAAATGACTATTGTGTCTGCCTCTACAGTATATTGCATATGATTGTAGGTTTTAGCCATGGCCCTTACTCTGTAAGAGAGGTGAGGAGATTGTTAGGGAGTGAACACCAAAGTAAAGCCATTCACCATGGGAGACCAATGTGGCCTGTTAGTGCCCTGGAGGTCTGCCATCCTTTGGAATTATGCAAGACCGCTCTTCGTGAGGAAGACAGTCAGTGGAAGTGGAAAATGCTGCCTCGGTCTTTGTTTCAAACAAAATCTCATATAGGTTCGGACCTGGGGCCTCATTTATAAAAAAAAAGTACTTTGACGTCATCTTTAAAATTAACGTAAGCACATTTCTTTAAATGGACGTAAGCATTATTTATAAAATTGGCTGCGCTTGTGTAAAGTAGCGTACGTCTGTTGTACGTACTTACGTCAATAAATATCTAATTAACTTCAAATTGAACGCAAGTGAACCTGTAATTGCGCCCTGGGGCTAAATGAAAAATCCGACTTGTTCCCCTTTTCAAATTTTATTTCCCCACTCCTAGTTCTGTCACGAAGAACTATCATTAATTATTGCCATATGGGGATTTCCCATAGAATCCGATCGACATAATTTAACAAACACAGTGTGTTAAAAATAGAACACGTGCCCACAAGCGACCAAACCTCAAACCATTGGGTGACTACTTGTAGTCTGTGATGGCGTTGCCATTGCACCAAAAAAACGCTTTAAAATGGGGGTGAAGCAAGACTGCGTAGAGGGATTGACACGGGTGATTGAAATTCTGTTTCCAATGCTTGTTTTGTCCAATTCTGTCCATGAGCTCTGAGCTTTGGCAAGATTTCATTCTCTTGGGTGCTGGAATGGAGTAAGTGACCCAGGAAAAACTGCTACTCACATGAACCAAAACCTGTTTTATGGTGAACATTGGGCTTTTAGGTTTTTGGTCTGAAGTTCTCTGTAGTTTAGTTTATATGCTTTATAAACAGGAACAGGAAGTAAAATATAATTTTCTACATGTGCATGTCCTTTGTGCTTGTGTAGTCATTTGAGAGTTTATGAAGCGCAGTCTGACTCTGGTTGTTAAGTGGGATAATGGTACGGGTGCTGGAAAATGTGTGAGCATTGAACCCAGAGAGGGAGAGGCCTCTTCCAGGTGTCCACACTCTAGTCTGCTGATATTTATATTAGAGTAAATGTGGAATTTGCTGTGAATTGGGGGGTCCATTCAGTCAAAGCGCACAGGGAAGAGTTTGTCAGCCCAGCCCATGTTTAATATATTTTCTATTCAAATTAAAGGCATTCATGACCAAAGGGAGTGGCATGTCATACATATTTGTAAAGACATAGAATGGGTTTTGATTTAATCATCACCCATGAAAACGGTTTTAGTCATATTTAGGTACACCCTGTCCAGTAGTCCGCCTGCTTAGTTCTATGTAGACAGTACAGGTCTTGTGAGAAGCCCATCTTTTGGTTTCCCTGATGGAAGGTTATGGCTAAGCCACAAGACACACCTGAACTAAAGACACTGACACTGAACCCCAAATTGCTCCCAATGAGCAGGCTAGCACCTTGCATGGCAGCTGCCGCCATTGGTGTGTGAATGTGTGTTTGAACGGGTGAGTGAGAGGCCATTGTAAAGCGCTTTGGATAAAGGCGCTATATAAGTGCAGTCCATTTACCATTTACCTGCATCCGTATCCTATTCTGTTGCTACTTACAACACAAATACTTCTGCAAACATTGCAGAAGAGGGATAAACAGTGACCATGATGTTTGGGACAAAGACATTTTTTTGATTTGGCTCTGTTCTACTCAATTGTTGATGTGTAATCACACAATTGACACATGGTTAAAGTGTAGCTTCTCAGCTTTTAGTAAAGGGTACATAGCCGCTGCCGCCACCGCCGCCACCGCCACCCCCCCCCCCCCATTTCAGGGCATCATAATGTTGAGTTTCTGATTAGGCAGGTGTGTTTAATTGCTTCCTTGCAGGTGCAGGTATGCCATGACTTTTTGATGTCTGTGACCCAAAATCTAAATAATCTTTATCTTTTTTTCAGGTACTTTTACAAGAGATACTATAACCTCTCTGCATTCAAATGGATTTCTATGGGAATTGGCAGGGGAGACTAGAGTCAGCTGTAAATTACGCGGGCACAGTATGGAGCACATGGTTGGCTAAATTGCTGTAAATAATCAAGGGTCTGAGGTATCAAACAAGCATGAAACCATCACTGCTGCCAGATATGCAGTAGATGTGGATGGATCACTTTAGGAGTTGTTTCTTCTGACTTATTTTTCCATAAAGTTCAATAGAAAAATTAGTCAGGAGAAACAACCCTTAAAGTGATCCATCCACATCTACTGCATATCTGGCAGCGAAGACTTGAGCTTCTTTTGGCTAAAAACACCAGGATGAAACTCTTATTTCCAGGGTTTTGTTGAGGGAATTCAGGAGCACACTCATCCACAGAACTGTGCACTCATCCGTCAATTTTGGTAAGTAACCTGGAAGTAAAAATGACTTGGAGCGTATATCTATGGTTATATTATATTATATATTATTATAACTATTCTCTTTTTATTTTTGTTAATTCTATATTAATTCATAATCTACACTTTGTAACCATCGTCATATGTAAACTGATTTATATTCTCAATAAAAAATAAATATATATATTCCAAACTACTTCCTCACTAGTTTGGAAAGGGTTTTGAAGGATTTCTTTCGCACACTGCTTGCAAAGTGAGGGGACAGGAGACAGTGAATGGGTCATATTCGGACACAGCCCAGGTAAGACATCTCAGTGCAAACATCTCACATTTTTTTTTATACCAGTACTAGATTAATAAGATGGCAATTGGTGGTAATTGATCACATACCTGCAGTTTTGTCAATAAGTGCTTGTAAATTTGATCACAGCGTTGGGTGAATGATGGTTTTTTTGGGGTAAATTCAGTAATCTTAGCCGGCATCAGCGGTTTGCTAGTGTCAAGAGTATGGAAAGTGCCGTGTCTGGAGCACATGGCTTCCTTATGTTCTTGCTAGTTGCTAGCATCAATGGCACATGCTTTTGTGTGGACACGGAATTTGGTGATTCATGGACAGGTGCTAAAGTGATTAATCAAGATTCAGTCAGATGGCCATATCTAACCTATCACCACACATATGCTGCTCACATGCAGATTTCCCTGTCAATGCAGAGATTCTCAAATACTACCCTGGGCTCCCTCTGCTCACCGGTTTTTGTTCCACCTGAAACTGAAAGTCCCACACTGTTATTCACTCTCTGGCGGCCTTTCCCCTCAAAGGCCTGCTATGATGAACTACGTAATGTTTGAAGTAGATTTGTTGTTTTCCAGCATATAGTGCGTATAAAGCAAGTCTATTAACTGTAACCTGTGAATGTCTTTCCCTTTGTCGAACTTTGTTTCTTATTTTTATTTTTAAAAATAAAGGTCTAGTTCCTCAAAATATAGTCTTGATGCGCTCAAGCATTTTCTATTCAGAGTCTCAGGAAAGATGGCACCACAACAGGAAATGGATTTTGGCATGTTTTTGTTCAGCATTTTATGTCAGTTCATTGCAAAGAGAAATATAGATCCAGTGAAATTCACTTGAATGGAGCATTGTTTAACATCATATTCAGTCATAACTAATGAATTATGTACCCTGGCCTATACTGAAAGCTGAAGAACCAGGGATAACTACATGGTGTGAAGGCATTACTTATAATAATTTAACCTTCACAAATCTCACTGGGATGTGCA
This sequence comes from Ilyophis sp. 1 JC-2022, assembly GCA_022702515.1. Classification (NCBI taxonomy): domain Eukaryota; kingdom Metazoa; phylum Chordata; class Actinopteri; order Anguilliformes; family Synaphobranchidae; genus Ilyophis; species Ilyophis sp. 1 JC-2022. Next base: position 49,312,162 of record CM040402.1, read on the forward strand.
TGTAGCTATTCACAAAATGACATGAAGCTTTACAGCAGAAGGAACCTGAGTGTGTGTGTGTGTGTGTGTGTGTGTGTTGGGAGTGTAGGGGGAGGAGTATCAGATCACATGCAGGAAAGGAGTGTTCAATGTAAAGGCTTACTTGCATCATTATGTTTCACTTCTTTCTTTTTAAGCAGTGCCTTTTCAACGAGGTAATTTATGTCCAACTATTTATCAGCCTTCCGAATTTGCCTAACTGATTTAACGCTGAATGAATCGGAATGAATCCACGTATGTGGTGAGCTTTTATGATCAGAGAATACAGAGAGCTGGGATTAGTCTGCAGTCAAACTGTTGACTGCTCTTCTTGATTGAAAAAAACCCCACATGGTAGGACACATTTCTTTATGTGATAATCCATTAATATAGCAGATACTAAATTATTACTACAGTACAATGTGTTGTTATTAGTATCATATTCAGTGTGAATGTTTTTTTATCCTTTCTTCAATTGTGGGCCAGTTTCCCAGACATAGGAAGACTAGTCCTTGACTCAAAGAGAAATTCAATGAAAATTTCCATTGAAAAACATTTTTAGCCTTGGACTAGGCTTAATCCATGTCTGGGAAACCAGTCCGATATGTTTAATATGTATAGATACATCTTCTTACCTAACAGGAATTGTACATACATGTGTCTTTTTAAATGCACCTAATTAAATGAAAGTGGATTAGTGAATTAGTGGACAATTATTCCTAACAGGAATAATCGGCTGTAATTTTCCTGGCCTGGAACTGAACCAAGAGCCACATTTACATTAAAATAAATGCACTGCTTCTTCTAGAACCTGATTGGCCTGAATCAAAATACATTTTTGCGTAGCGGTTATTTTATATATTGTATATTTTTGCATTGTTTGCTGTGTAAATTTATATCACAATCTTTTTTAGGCTTTGTTAGCAAATGGAGTGTTTCTTCTCTGCATATGTCACTTGCTGCCGCCTGTATGGACTACAAATCCCATATTTTTTCCTTGCGAAAACAACACTGCTTCAACAAAGGTGGACTGTAGTGAGAGAAATTTGACTCTTGTGCCATTCATCCTCAAGTCATCCTCTGTGCTTTCCCTGAATTTGGATAAGAATAAAATACAAGAGTTGAAACGCTCTGCATTTTCTGGAGTTCCTAACCTGCTGAACCTCAGCATTAACTGGAACTGTCTACCAGGGAGGCTGAGGGCTCTGGGTGTGCCATCCTGTCACATGCAGATAGACCCCGAGGCCTTTATTCACCTTAAGAACCTGACCTGGCTTTTTCTGGCAGGCAACAGTCTTATCCAAGTGCCTGCATTGCCCAGCCACCTTGAAGTCCTGGGCATGGAGTATAATAAACTCTTCAATATCACTGAGCCTCTGGGGACCCCACACCTCAAACAGCTTCTCTTATCTAAAAACTGTTACTATGCCAATCCCTGTAACCATAACTTTTTCATAGCCGGGAGGGTCTTCCACGATTTGCCGAACCTCTTGAATCTCACCTTAGGATTTAATAATATTACTGAGGTTCCCTCTGGTCTGCCTGTCTCTCTGGAAAGCTTGGACCTGAGCGAGAACAAAATCAGCGAGATAAAGGAGCTGGCATTTGCTAGCTTGTCAAAGCTCAGGAACCTGAACCTTGCGTGGAACTGTCAGCGCTGTGACCATAAAGCCCAGGCTTGCTTCCCATGCATTAACAATAGCTCTATCAAATTGTACACAGGATCTTTCAGGAACCAGCTACAGATCAACTTCCTGAGTCTAAGGGGAAACTCCCTCAAGCAGCTGCCTATCGATCTGTTCAGCAACCTGCTCAGCCTCAAATATCTAGACCTCTCTGATAATCTGCTGGCCAATGAAATCAGAAATGGCACTTTCTTCAAAACCCTGAAGAATGTCACAACTCTCAACTTGGTCTACAACGATGAACCCCTGAAAACATTCACTAATCTTTCCTTGTCCCCTCATTTCAGCGAAATGATTTCCTTGAAAAACCTCTTCCTCAGTGGCTACTTCTTCAATAAATTGACCGCAGAGGGAATCAAACCACTAATGAATCTCACCCATTTAGAGAAATTGGATTTCCGGATGAATTTTGTAAATTCTTGTTCTGTTGACATTTTTAGCAAGATGAAGGCTTTGAAATATATAGTTCTTTCTCAGAACATGTTGAATTTTATACAAGAACCTCATAATCCTAATTTTTGTCAGTCTGATCCCCTGAGCCAGCAGATGGGAGATGCCATGATTACTTCTCCAAAAATAATGAACCGAGAACAAAACCATCAAGGATCAGATGACAGTAATGATGAAGATGATGAAGATGATGAATGTCTGAACCCAGAAATGCGGACCTTTTTTAAACGCTATTGCAACGGAAAGTTATTTTTTGACCTGTCCCTAAATAATATCCTTTTTCTGAGGGAAAGCACGTTCAAAGGCATGGAGGGGGTGAACTGTTTGGATTTGTCATACAATTATTTAAGCCAGTCACTCAATGGAAATCAGTTTGTTCCCCTAAAGAACCTAACCTGTCTTAATATGTCATTTAACAGAATAGATTTGTACTATAATGGTGCTTTTAAAGAAGTGAGGAGCACACTTCAAGTGCTAGACCTCAGTAATAATGGATTTTATTTTTATATGAAAGGTATGGGTCATCGCTTTGAATTTATCCAAAACCTGACATCACTGGAAGCCCTCAGTCTGGCTGACAACAACATCGGAATGCGTATCTCAACAAAATTGCAGAGTTCCTCTCTCAATTATTTATTTTTTTCTGGCAACCGCCTGGACATTATTTGGGATACCAGGGCTGGCCAGGACATACACTTTTTTAAGGAACTCACCAACCTGACCTATCTGGACATTTCCAGAAACAACCTCATGTATTTCTCCCCTGAAGCCTTGTCTAACCTTCCAGAAAATCTTAGAACTCTGAAAGTCAGTGAGAACAAACTTAAATATTTCCCCTGGGGCAACCTTACAGTTCTCATCAACCTCTACTACCTGAACCTCAGTAGGAATTCCCTTACTCGTCTGCCCAGTGATGTCATCAAATTTAGTCCCAAACTGACATTCCTGGATTTGAGTCACAACAGGATTAGCCAGCTCCCCGAGGGCTTCTTCCAAGCAGCCACCTCACTGCGCAACCTCTTCCTGAGTAACAACCAACTGATGCTCCTTGATGCGCAGAGCCACCTATTGCTGTTGGATAGCCGCCTCCAGAAGGTGACCCTCCATGATAACCCGTTTATGTGCAGATGTGATACCGCCTGGCTTTCTGACTTTCTGAGGACCAGTCCCATTCACATTCCCAAACTCACCACCAATTTCAAGTGTGGATTCCCTGAGTTCCTGCAAGGAACAAGTGTGCTGCTAATGGACCCACAATCCTGCCAGGACTTTTTTGGCAGCATTGGGTTCCTCTGCACATCCCTATTGACTATTGTGTTGATTTTAGTTCCCCTCCTTAAAAGACTCTATGGTTGGGACCTTTGGTATTGCATCCAGGTCTTTTGGGCAGGACACAAAGGTTACTCCGTGCTCCAGAACGGCTCAAGCCAGCATGATGCCTTTGTCGTGTTTGACACTAGAAATGTACATGTAAGAGACTGGGTTTACAATGAGCTTGTGGTAAATTTAGAGGACAAGGGAATTAGGAGGTTCAGACTCTGTCTGGAGGAGAGGGATTGGGTCCCTGGAATTGCATGTATAGAGAATCTACACAGTGCTGTATACAAGAGTAAGAAAACAGTGTTTGTGTTGACTAACAATGGCTCTGTTAATGGTACACTCAAACAGGCGTTCTACATGGTACAGCAACGGCTGCTCGATGAAAAAGTAGATGCAGTCATGCTGGTCCTCCTGGATGAGGTTTTCCCCAAACTGAAGTATATTAAAATGAGGAAGAGGCTTTGCAGGAAGTCAGTCCTCTCCTGGCCCAGAAACCCACATGCTCACCAACATTTCTGGAATGATATGAGAGCAGCCTTGGCTGCAAATAACAAGCATTCTTATGATAAAAATATGAATGAAGGTTTCATATCCACTGAACTGATCTAACCAGTCAAAAATAATTACTCACCATATACAGAAAGTGTTATTTATACTGAGCAAGGAATTTTGGTTTGAAAGAATGTACAAAGAATGTGACGCCTTTCCTGAGAATAGTTTTGACAGAACTATTAAGATAACAAAATAACATCAGCTGTCATTGTGCCACCCGTATGGAGGTATAAGAAAAGTATGGCAATCATAAGTTTAAATGAGAAGTTAACCATCACAGTCCCCAGGCTTTGATCCCACTGATAAACCTTGGGACAATGTACAAGGTATGTGAACTCTCTCACAAGAATCTACTGGCAGCTCTGTACTGCTAGAACACATCACATGGGATACCACAGACTTTGCTCAACAGCCTTCCAGTGAGGGTAAAATGGTGAGCTACTTCCTCTAATCAGACAGATAACATTTGGCTAGGTAATAATTTGTATATTAAATATGAATGATCATGAAATTAATTGCAAAATATATTTACTGTTCAAATTCCTATATACAGTGTGAGTGCATATGGTTTCGGTGCTAATTGGTGCAATCATTTTAATGGTAATGATTGACGTTGATAGACCCAAGGTATTTAATTTAATGCACTTCATAGTTGATGATGATAACTAAGACTGCAGCTTTGGCAGGTATTGTTTTAGTATTGTTAATGTCACAGGCAGAATGTGGGCAATTAGCTATAAGTCATGGAAAAGGAACAGTCTATTTCATAACGCAATTCTTAACAACAGTTTGGTTGTAACATTTCTATGTGAACAGCAGGTAACATGGATGCAATCTCACGCTGGAAATCACCAGAGATATGAATTATTCTTTCTTTCACTTCTCTTATTTTGTGTTTTTATTCAAATGGAATGTGAAAATAAGTTACATTTGAAGTCTGTCATGCCAGGTGTGTTCAGGAGTTGTTTTATTAATGGAGGAGGGAGAGGGGAAATTGTGACCACATGCCTGACTGCATTAATGGCTGTTTATTGTGTGACAGTATTTTTGTATTTAGACCATTTAGCATGTTTCTCACATTGAGTGTCCTTTTGTTATTTTTAATGAATACAATCAACTTGTTAATACTTCTATTTTCATTAAAGCTATACGAAGCATATTGAATGCATGCATTACTCTTCTGGACCACCACAAGCCAGTTCTCAACTCCCACAGAAGACAGAGAATGGTACAAAAGGATTTTTTTATTTTTCCGATTCATATATATATATAAATATTATGTCTGTCCTTTTATGACAGTGCTTTACAGAAACATTAATGCTTTGATTTCCGTACTGAATAATTGCTTACATACTGGGACATTTTAGTTTATTTTTTCGTTATGGTTTAGGAACATTTTCTTATTTGGTTCATTCTCATTGTCTTGCTGAACTTTAATTGGAACCAGGTGTTGAGAGCAAAATTGAGCTTTTTGGCCACACACACCAACAGCGGTTTTTGTGTCGCAAGAAGGACACATGTTGAAAAGGGCGCCTTGCCTCCAGTTAAATATAATTATGTAGGTGTATCGTCCATGTTGTTTTGCGGGTCCTGGGGGTTTTGTTAAGGTCAGTGGAATCACAAACTGCAGCAAGTACCAAGCCATTACGCACACGCACGCACGCACACACACACACACACACACACACAAGTCTATATTACTAACAAGGGACTATCACTCAAAACCTGCCAAGAGGGGACCATCGTTTCTAGACATTCTTTTTTTTAAAAGACATGGAAAATTTTTATTTAAGCTCATGGTTCATATTATTTACTGAGATTTCACTTTTAATGTTTTTTTTTTATTTGCCAAAAGGGGACCTGAACGACATTTACACACACATACACAAATTCCTGGTCTCAATTACAATGATCCTAAACATACCTCAATATCAACTGAAAAATGGTAACCTGAACATAAAATTACTGTTTAGCAATGGCCATCTCAGTTTCAATACTTATTTCCACTAAAATGGTTTGAAAGATCTTGGAAGATTCTGTGTGGAGGAAAGATCAAAAATCTCCACCAATTTCACCAATCACATAAAATACGATGGCAGATCACATAAAACACTATGGCAGATCACATAAAACACTATGGCAGATCACATAAAACACTATGGCAGATCACATAAAACACTATGGCAGATCACATAAAACACTATGGCAGATCACATAAAACACAATGGCAGATCACATAAAACACTATGGCATTATCCTTGTGAAGGGAGCGTGGACACTCCACTGAAAGCTTTTTTTGAGAAAAAGCCAATTATTTGTTATTGACTGTTTACTTGTAAATACTTTGTTCATCTGTATCTGTAAATTAGAAAGACTCGTTTTTAAGAAAAAAATATATGCTTACATCTAACTTCATCAAAATTAAGTCCATGCAGATCAGTCAGATTTTATCAACAAGCACTGGTGGTATATTGTGTTCATATGAAAATGCTAAAAGTGGCTTACAGTAAATATATGTAAACGGTACATTATGGGACACTTTTACTGTATGTGAATGTATTTCAGCTTATTCAAATGACAAAAAAAAAACAGTGAATGGCAAGTCCATAAATGAATAAAATCACAAATTGTGTGGAATTATATGAATAAATCAATGCCAAACCAGGTTTAAGAAATCAAATATCAAATATGCACCTATAGAGGGCAGCAAAACAACCAACTGTATCCAATTGTACAAACTCAAGCATCAGACTTAAAATTTTAATGTAAACGTTGTAAATAGACCTAACAGACACAATTTCCTGAAGACAGACAGGTAGCAATACTAAAACAACTCCAGATTATATTGAAATGGATGATTCAAGCAACTGTTGTTTTTCACTTTCTTCCCCTAACTCTTACGGAATTTAAATACCTGTGCATTTAAACTACATCCTTTGAGGACATTGGGACATTTTAAGATTGCCCTTGACATAACACACAACAGCATCCTTTTTGAGACGTGGTGTGCAGGGGTTGCACATCAAAACATTTAATTTAACACTAGGTTATCTCTACTTCCATTCATCTTGGATAAGAACAACTCCATTTAAACATATTGTGGCGAGCGTGCAAGTAAGAATGGAATGTCCACAACGAATTCTCAACTGCTTAGCAACCTGTGCCCCATACACCGCACGACTCCAGGTTACTCGTTTATTTCGTAAACAAAGCACGAAGGAACTCAACTCAATACCCGCTAATGGCGGGGGTCAACGTTTAGCACATACACATTCACTCACGGTGTTCGCATTCATTCACAACAAACTACAGTAGATTAACACAGAATTATAACGACTAATAACAACTATAACGATGTATAACAACTATAACGATGTATAACAACATTGGATAAAAACTGTACATTTAAACATTAACAATTAAGGGAAATCGCTAGCACCCGCGATTTCCCATGGCGCATTGTGCCCACAAGTCTGCATTGACGCGACCCAGCTTCCGGGTCGCTACATAGCCCCCTTCTAAGGGGTCAGTTGTCCCCAACGACCCCATCACCCAACTCAAAGTCCCGGTAACGTGCTGGTGGTCGCCGTTGACGGCACGGCCGCCTGGAGGGCGCATGAATTGTCAATGCTGGGGAACCACCCGGCTCCGTACGGGCAGTGTCCGGACTGGCCCCCCCCTCCTCAACAGGCGGTGCGAGCACAACAGGCGGGGTGGGAGAAACAGGCAGTGTGAGAGGTCGGTAGGGTGCCAGCCTGTCCCGGTGGAGCACCACCAGGCGACCCTGACCGGGCATACGCACCCGGTACACCACCTCAGACAGTTTCTCCAGGACTTCCCCCGGCCCCTGCCAGTGACTCCGCAGTTTGGGGGAGACCCCCTTCTTGTGGACGGGGCAGTAGATCCAGACCTGATCCTTAGGCGAAAAGGCCTGTCCACGACACCGGGTATCGTACGCCCGTTTCTGCCGCACCCCAGAATTGGCCTGCGCCTGGCGGGTGTACTCGTGGACCACTTGGAGACGGTCCCGCAGTCGGCGGAAATACTCCATCTCCTTTCCCCCAGCGATCTCTGGCTCGGGCGGGGCCCCGAACACCAAGTCCACTGGTGTCCGGAGCTCCCGCCCGAACATGAGAGCAGCAGGGGTGCACTGGCTGGACTCCTGCACGGCAGTGCGGTAGGACCACAGGACCAGGGGCAGGTGGTCCTCCCTTGGCTGTGGCTGGCTGGTGGTGAATGGCAAGTTGGGTGGTCAGGGTGCGGGTTGATCGCTCCACCAGCCCGTCGCTCTGTGGATGGAGCGGTGTCGTCCTGGTCTTACTCACCCCCAGCCGCCGGCAGACCTCGCCGAACACCTGCGCCTCAAAGTTCCGCCCTTAGTCGCTGTGTAGTTCGGTGGGGACCCCGAAGCGGGCAAACATCTCCTCTACCAGTCTTTCCGCGGTGGTGGCTGCACTCTGGTCTGGCACCGCGTATGCCTCAGGCCATTTGGTGAAATAGTCCATGGCCACGAGGACGTAGCGGTTGCCGGAGTCAGTCACGGGAAAGGGCCCGAGGATGTCCACCCCCACTCGTTCCATCGGGGCCCCCACCAGATACTGCTGCAGTGGGGCGTGGGAGCGCTGGGTCAGCCCCTTCCGGGCGGTGCAGGAGTCGCAGCAGTGTACATGCAGTTCGACGTCCCGCCGACAGCCAGGCCAGTAAAACTGCTTCCGGAGACGGTGCAGGGTTTTGGAATTCCCGTAGTGCCCTGTCCCCACCGACCCATGGACGAGTTGGAGTACCTGGGAACGGAGCACCCGGGGCACCAGCAGTTGGAGGAGGTTGCTTCTTCCTCCAGGGGCCTGCCACCTCCGGTACGCCACCCCGTGGTGCAGTTCGAAATTCCCCCACTGGGAATGGAATGCCTTCACTTCCGGCCCCAGCAGGTGGCACTTTTTGGGGTTCAGTCGCAGCTCGGCCCGACGGATAGTCGCGAAGACTTCTTGCAGGTTGGCCAGGGCTCGGTCGAAGGCGTTGCCATGCACCAGCAGGTCATCCAGGTAAACTATACAGCGACTCCGGGGAATGGCCGCCAGTACCCGCTCCATCAGGCGCTCGAAGGTGGCCGGCGCGTTGCAGAGCCCGAAGGGCATGACTCGGAACTGCCACAGCCCCTGCCCAATGGTGAAGGCAGTCTTTGGCTTTGCGTCGGGGGCCAACTTCACCTGCCAGTAGCCGCTGCATAGGTCGAGAGAGCTGAACCAGCTGGACCCCGCGATGTGGTCGAGAGCGTCGTCGATGCGGGGAAGCGGGTAGGAGTCTTTTTTTGTGACAGCGTTGAGGCGGCGGTAGTCAACGCAGAACCTCCAGTCGCCGTCCTTTTTCCCCACCAAGACGGCTGGGGCCGCCCAGGGGCTGTCAGAGGGCTCAATCACCCCTGCAGCTGCCATCTCTTTGATCTTGTCCTCCGCTGCCTGTCGTTTTGCGAGTGCCAGGCGGTGTGGCCACAGACGGATGGGCTGGGCAGATCCAGTCTCTATGTCGTGCTGGACCAGACCGGTCTGACGGCAGTCCTCGTCACGGGCGGCGAAGATGTCGGCGTAGTCGTCGAGCAGGCGCTTCAGCTGGCGGCGTTGCTGGAGGTCGAGCCCCTCGCTGCTGCGGTGCCACAGCTCACTAGTGGCCTCAGACGTCTTGGCGGCGGGACCGGGGGCAGGCTGGCTGGCGACCGGTGGGCTGGTTGCGATGGCGGCTCGTTCAGGCTGAGGTCGGGGCAGCGGTGGCAGTGTGGCACCCGGTCTTGGGGCGTGCTGAGCCGCTGCGGCCTGGTGAGGGCCCCGTCGGGTCTTCTTCCCCTCACGATGGTGCTGGAGTGCTATGGTCTCGGTGCCGAGGGTGATGGCTGCCCCCGACACGTCAACACGCGCGCCCCAGCGGTTCAACAGGTCCAGGCCAATGATGCAGGGCTCCTGGATGCTGGCGAGCCAGAACTCATGGACCAGCCCTTGTTCGCCAACGCGAATCTGCAGCGACTTCTTCCCCTTCATGGCCGACGTCTCTCCCGTCACCGTTGTCAGCCGGGTGTTGGTTGGTGACCATGCTGTGGGGAGTGGTCCGGTGGTACCCGGAAGGAGCCCCGGCCGTACCAGGGAGATGGTGGACCCCGTGTCCACTAGGGCCCGGCAGGTGTGGCCGTCGAGCTGGCAGTTCAGATACAGTCCTTGGGTGTAGCCTAGGCGGCCTACGGGCGTGCATCGGCCGTAGAGAGGGGCTGAAGGCTGGAGTGGCGGTCCCCTCACTGGGCCACTCCGCTGTCGTTTCCCGCCGGCTGCCTGGTCCTCACCTTTGGTGCTGGGGCCGGGCAGTCACGAGCGATGTGCCCCGGCTCGTCGCAGCGGTAGCAGCGGTTGGTCAGCCCTGGTTGCCGTCGCCAAGCTGCTGCGGGCCTGTTCGTAGACCTTGGGGGTGGCGATCGGGCTCGGCGGACCTCTGCTGTGTCGTCCTCCTCGTCCTCGTCGTGGTCGGCCAGCCTGATGCGTGGCCCCGGGGCGGAGGTTCTCTGCGGGTCGGCCCGAGTGGCGAGTATTGCCTCGGCTCGTTCGGCTTCCTGGATTGCTTCGCTGAGCGTGCGGGGCGTGGTGAGGCGGACGTGCTGGCGCAGTCGCTCTGGCGTGAGTGCTTGTAGGAAGGCGTGGAGGGCCAGCTCTTCTTGAGCCGTCGCGTGGAACTGCGGGTAGCCCCGTTGAGCGTGCAGCTGTACGTCGGCGGCGAAGGTGCCCAGGCTCTCTCCCTCTTGTCGGCGGCGGCTGGCCAGTTCCTCTCGGCTCTGGTCGGCGAATCGGTGCTGCCCGAACCGTCTCTCCAAGGCGGTGGTCAGGGTGTGGTAGTCGCGCTGTTCCGCAGGCCCGAGGTCGAGCAACACCTGTATTGCTTTACCCTCCAGAGCCAGGGCCAGGTGTGTGGCAGCCTCCTCGCTGCTCCAGCCGTTGTGCCATGCTGCTAGCTGGACCTGGGACAGGTATGGCTCCAGCGGCGTTAGTCCGCTGAATTTGGGCAGCTTGGCTGGCGTTCGGGGTGCTGTGGCGAGGGGTGGCCGACTGAGTACCGGGGCCCCTGGTGGCAGCTCGTGGGCAGCGGCGGTGATGGGTTGCTGTAGTTCGGCGTTGGCAGCATCTGTGGTCCTCCGGGCTGCTAGGGGGCGCTGTGCAGCAGTAGGCGGCAGGTCTACCTTACCAGCTCTCAAAAGAGCCTTTGGAATTTCTGCACTGCCTCCGGCCCCTAGGTGGCGATCTCCAGCGGCGATCTTACCAGCTCTCAAAAGAGCCTTTGGGATTTCTGCACTGTCTCCGGCCCCTAGGTGGCGATCTCCAGCAGCGTGGGGTAGCCGCTCATCATCAGCGGCGGGCTGTGGAGTGGTGTCGCCATTCGTCCTCCTGGTCGCTAGGGGGCAGTGGAGCCGTGGTGCGCTGGCGCCGTCAGGCTGGGGTGTCATCCTTCCCGCCTTGGTTGACTGACGCCCCTGGATCAGCTGTAGAGCTTCTTCCAGTTCGCGGATCTCTCTTTCCATTCTCTGCGTCATACCACTTCTTGACACCAATGTGGCGAGCGTGCAAGTAAGAATGGAATGTCCACAACGAATTCTCAACTGCTTAGCAACCTGTGCCCCATACACCGCACGACTCCAGGTTACTCGTTTATTTCGTAAACAAAGCACGAAGGAACTCAACTCAATACCCGCTAATGGCGGGGGTCAACGTTTAGCACATACACATTCACTCACGGTGTTCGCATTCATTCACAACAAACTACAGTAGATTAACACAGAATTATAACGACTAATAACAACTATAACGATGTATAACAACTATAACGATGTATAACAACATTGGATAAAAACTGTACATTTAAACATTAACAATTAAGGGAAATCGCTAGCACCCGCGATTTCCCATGGCGCATTGCGCCCACAAGTCTGCATTGACGCGACCCAGCTTCCGGGTCGCTACAATATTTTGCCAGACATCTATTTGTCATTGTTTATATGGGACTAAAATGCTATGTGACTCTTGCTAAAGTCACCCACTTTCACGCTAAATGCTCCTCATCAGGTATTGGAATTAATGCAAGTAAAGAGTTTGACCCAAGGCCCCACATGACAATCTGCACATTATTAGATAAGCAGCAAACAGTCAGATCCATTCAGCTGATATTTACCCACAATTCCCTCTGAAGCAAGTGTCTAATTGAACTGATCTTCTGTGAAGGTAATGCCATGTTTGTTCTGACAAGACTATGTGAAAGTGAGTAGGGAGCTTAATTAAAATCTGTCCCTTCCCTCAGAATGAAAATGAATGTGCTCTAACAGCAGTTGCTCTGCTGCCAAATAGGGTGTGTGTGAGAGAGAGAGAGAGAGAGAGAGTGTGTGTGTGTGTGTGTGTGTGTGTGTGTGTGTGTGTGTGTGTGTGTGTGTGTGTGTGTGTGTGTGTGTGTGTGTGTGTGTGTGTGTGTGTGTGTGTGTGTGTGTGTGTGTGTGTGTGTGTGTGTGTGTGTGTGTGTGTGTGTGTGTGTGTGATATGCATGTGCCATGTGACGGTGGTGTTGGGGGGGACTTGTTCAAACCACATGCAGGAATGAACAGTGTCAGCCTGAACAGGAAGTGGTGCAACAGAGAGATGGATCAGAGACCAGTGGCTTGATGAATGCCTTTCTGAAGAGCTCATTTAGAGCTATGTATATCCAAACAGGCAGATCCAATTGCTAATAGCTCTTCTTGGAAGAAGTATCTAAATCAAATCAAAACGGGACAGATAGGATATCAAAAAAAGGGACAAAGAGAAAAGGCTATTGGTGTAATTATTAAGACACATAAGTCTGGTTCCTTGTCTGCTTTTTACCTTGCTTCCATCTCTTGCATTTCAGGTGATTGAATTACACCTTTGAATTACAGAAGCATCTTTTCCCATTAAAGGTGCAGTAGGCAAAAAATGTTTCTATATAATTTTGGTAAAATTATTAAATGTACTCATTATATTCCAGCAGCTATAAATAAATCAAGTGTTCTGGGAAAAAATCCGGTTTCTGTGAGTGTCCTGGGCTCTGTATTAGGCTGTCAAAAAATCTCAACCCGGTCTTTTAAAAACCAACCAATCAGGGCAACTATCTAGAAGCAAAATATCCTCCTCATAGAATAAACCCCTCTCTGTCTGCCTGTCTCTGCGCATGTACTGGACAATCATTTGGTGGGAGGGGCTTAGGAAATAGATAGGAGGGAGGCGAGCAAAAGGGGGAAGTCTTTTTGATTTTCAAACTTGCCTACTGCAGCTTTAACTGAGGAATCTCCTTTGAGTCACTCTGATCATGTCACATTTTTACATTTTCATTAAAGCAATACATAGAGAAAGTTGTATTACATTCCCTTATGAACATAATAGGAGAGGTCACAATCACAGTTTGGCAGATTTGGTTTTAAAATTTAATTCTCTAGTCTGTTCATCACAAACATTGGCAAGTGCAGTTTTAGTGAAACAGTACTTGTCAATTTTGAATGAATCCACCAAGCAGTATTGTGATATTGCACACAGATGTCTCCAGTTCAGGGACATACTGGTCCATATGTCACTGCGCCCTTATCATGTGGGGTCCCTGCAGAGGGTTTCCTTGTCCAATCACACAAGCTGCAGTGACCACTACTTACGGAGCAGGCATGGACAACCGCCCAATCTCATTTGGGCTTACGACACAGCACTCTCAAATCTCCTACAGGCTTGCGGGCCTGAACTGTGGAGAACCAATGACATTCAGCTGCAGAACATGTTGTGTGGTCATCCAGAGGAATGGGTAAGATGCCATTTCGTTCAAGTTCCAATATATCAGCACCCAACAATCTTCATCAAAATCACTGCCAAATCACATGTCACTGTTAATTAGAAAGTTCCTTAGTTTTGGGGTATCTAAATTGTCACACTGACTGGATAATCAGGTGCACTGGCACAAAGTTGAGTTGTGATACCTAAATGAAACTGGCTTTAAAACCGTACATATACTGTATACTGTAGTTATCATTCGAATGGTCTTAACTCAACCAATTAAATACATGTAAATTGTCACAATAATACAATTAAGTGCGACATAGTAAGTTAAAAATATTTGAACTATGAATAAAGTTATAGATTATCCGATGTAATATTGCTTTTAAAAACAAGCATGGGCTGAGTGTAATTGATAAAAGCACATCAAATATTGAAGTCATCAATTCACTGTGGTGTCAGACTTTCAGCATTAATCTATTGATCATAATTATGCTTCATCTGCAGCAAAAGAAAAGCTGTCCTGGGGGTGTCTCGGTGGTGTAGCCTGTAAGAGTACTGTCCACATGCTCATTGTCAGTCGCGATGTTGCCGGTTCGAATCTGACTGCGCAACCTTTGTCACGTTTCTCTCTCCCTCGTTCCCATTCTTCTTGTCTCTCTACATTGTGCTGTCGAAAAAAGCTGAAAAGCTAAAAATGCAACCTTTAAAAAAAGGTCTCCTGCAAGGCACAGCTTACCTGTAGAGAATGGAAGAGGCTCTGCATTTTACCACAGGGACACCCTCATCATGTGTGACACCCCAAATAATGCACGCCAAAGGAGATTACTGAAGGACAGATGACTGTCTGCTGACCAGGCCACAAGGACAGTGTTCAGTGATGCTGCCATCTTCCTTCCCCGCTCACAGACTCCATTTCCCCTATGGCTCCCACAGCGGCTGGCAGGATGAGAAAGCAAATTACTTTTGATTAATCAGTTCTGACACACATCATGGATACTTTTGTCTGTTTTGTCCGAGTCACTCGGCAGCTACAGGAAGTTCTCATTGCTGCCAGCACAGTGAGTCTGCAGCATGAAAATGCTTCGTGCTTTTTTGCATAACATTATCAACAGCTGAATCAACAGGCAGGCTGAATGCAGGCATGAATGATCACCTCAGTCAATTTACTGGAAAGCCAATGTACAGTCAGAAGACATCATCTGTATTTACAAGAAATTCCTTTAAATAAGTCTTTATATTGCCAGTGACTCTGCAAGTGTCATTTTATTACATTTGTACATTAATTGAAACTTTTTTCCCCCTAATATCAATAATAATATAAAAAACACAAACCTGTGGAAATGCATAGAAGACCTCCATTTTACCAGGTTATATAATCATTTTTGTGATACTGGGCAATGATGTAATGAGATATATAATATAATATAATGAATTATAGTTAATTTTGAGTACTTGTAAGCAAATAACTGTGTTATAGTGTGAGAGAGAGAGAGAGAGAGAGAGAGAGAGAGAGAGGGAGAAAGAGAAAGAGAGTGGGAGAGCGAGAGAGAGAGCGAGTGAGCGAGAGAGAGAGAGAGAGAGAGAGAGAGCGAGTGAGCGAGAGAGAGAGAGAGAGAGAGAGAGAGAGAGAGGCAAAAAAGAGGCCCCTGCTGCTCCAGTGAAAAGCTTTGTGGGCTGAGTACAGCGACCGTCTACCCAACCCCCCCTTCTGCTCACACGGCTGATTTATGGAAGGCTTTTAGCTGCTGTGATTTGATGGTAATGCCGGGGAAGTGACGGGCAGATCACGGCAGAGGTGAAGTCAGTCATACTGCAGTGGAGGCACCAGTGGGGAACGGATTAAGAGGGCAAGATATGAGGCGAGAGGAGTTACAGCTACGGGAGGAGCACTGTCATATCCTGGACTGGGTGGGAAAGGCAATGATTCAGCTCCATGGCAGAGACACAGAGCTCTGTTTCTGTCTCATATACACATATACCTCTGTCCATACACTTTTTGATCTGTGTCACAGGTGGAATTCAAATTTCAGAACTGGCTAAGGATAAATTTAATAAACGAACATTATAATAATCCCTTTGTCATAAACGAGACAACCCCCCCCTTGCATTTACAACTTACAATAATATCATCCTCCTTTCACTCAATATGCCACACAACAGCTGCGCATGTTTATGAAAACCTAGTAACAGTGAATACAAATGTAAAATGGAATTTGAAGTCATATCCCACAAGGCTACGCTTTGCTGTCAGTTTATTTATTTCGATTTTGTGCTGCTCAGAATAAGACAAGGCTGAATCCCTCAGTTCTGAGCAGAAGTCTGGACATTGGGGGTGGTGTGTGAGACCACTTATCAACCCACAGGTCCTCACAATGTCTGTTTTTCCTGAAACTACAGCCCTGGGAAACAGACCTGTCCACAGAGTAATGTAAAGTTACTATGTGTGAGTAACTTGGTATTTTTGTACATTGAAAACTTTTTTTTGTTGGGTTTTTGCATTATTTAAAAATAGAATACTTTAACATGTAAAAATAGCTTGGAGCGCTTTCATATATACACCTGTTATGTGTGGTTTCCCTATTAATACAGAGCTTCTATTCACTGTCTATATTTGCATGTCTACAAAAAAGGGAACAATGAGGCCTTCTGGGCTATTTAGCATTTCCCACAACTTTATTTACAGTTTCACTGGCATGTTCAAAATGACTGTGTGTGTGTGTGTGTGTCTGTGAGTGTGAGTCTGTGTGAGACTTGATAAAATTTGTTACTGCTTTGATTTGGAATTGAATGTGTAATGTTTTCACTACATTTGAAATATGGAACTAAAAGCTATTAAAAAATATTTGCACTTTATTCACTTTTTAACGCACTGCTATTTATTTGAACACAACTGTACCTGCCCCAGGAATACAAAAAGTATCCAAAAATCTAATTTTGGAGATAAAGTGAGGTTGCCTTAACACATCAAAAAAACACACACACACACACACACACATACCCACTCATGCACACATACTCAAACATGTGCACAAATACACAAAAATGCTTGCCCAATGAAACACAAACACGCACACATACAGACACATTTAAATCAACATTGTTCATGGCATTCATGTCTTTTTTTACTTTGCTACCTAGCTTTTATCTTCAGTTTTAATTGTGGGAAATTATTATCTCACATAATCCTCAACAGTTGGTATTTTAGCCTCAGGGCCCTCCCCACAACACCCTGGTACTATTTGATTGATGTTAAAAATGATGCAGCTCAGAAAGATGTATAAAACACAGAATCAGTTCACACAGAGATTTTTGGCCTGTTTATGCTTCCGTTTATATGGAAAGTCTTGTAGATTCCTTTGTGCTATGGAAAGGGAGCGTTTTCTGTGGCGAACTACACAAACATGAGTGAATACTGACTGGATAGATTTTGTCCTCTTTCACCCAACATTGGGTTCACAGCTGTGCTTGAGTCATTTTTCTCCTCAAAGCCATCTGTGGCCAAAGTACAGGCGGGCTTTCATGCGGACTTGTAGTGAGAGTGGGAGGGATGAGCCACAGGATTGCGATAGGTTCATCTTGACTGCGGAGGCCGTGGGCTTCACGTGTTCCTTTACAGTGTTCAAAAAAGGACATCTTGTTGAATTATAGTTAATTATAGTATGCTATAAAAAGTATTCACAGTAGACACAATACATGTACATGCATCATATAAAGCTAAGTGATAAAGGCTATAGTATATGTAAGTTACTGTATGTTGTATATATGTAACATAGGACGGTTTGTAAAATGTGTGTGTGTGTGTGTGTGGCTATAGTGCGCATATCTTTATGCTCTTCTTTTCAATCCTATTAAAAACATCCATCCGCAGGATGTTTGGCAGCATAATTATAGCTGTACAAAAATGTCATAATTATAGCTGAGTGATGTGCGTGCCTGAATGGCGTCACAAAAGAATAGCTGACAGTTGAGTTTTCTCCTTTCAAGTCCCTTTGATTGTGCTATAATATAGTCCCAGCACTTAGTCGTGCTATAGGCCCGGCGGCATTCTGCTTTCACTCTCACCATAAAGCCCTTTTTCCTGCTTTTTTCTTTGCTATTTTTAGGTCAAGTATTTTGTTTAATGGTTGCAATCGAACGACGGGCCTGCACAGCTGATCGAACCCCTGCACGCATAAGATGTGGCAATCTGGTTATTACTAAAACACTGCTTCATTTTGCTGACGAAGCACCTATCTGCCATCGTGAAAAGTGACCGCTGGTTTTTACATTATTTTAATTGACATCTTGGCCGGCCTTGGCTGGCCGTTTGTTCCTTCGTTAATGAATTAATTAATTTTGGCCGGCCTTGGCTGGCCGTTTGTTCCTTAGTTAATGAATTAATGAATTTATTGAGGTTAGACGTTATTTTGGCCTGCTCGTTGGGAGCCCGTGGCTCTGCAGCAGGTAATCCGGGGACTGTGGTTGCAGTGTCAGCGTTGAGGATGCAAATGCTGGTTCAGATTCAGCACCGTGCGCTGTCCACCGGCGCTCTCTGGCTTCATCTCTGCTGAATTCAACAGTCATGCAGCTCGGGCACGCTGCCTAAGCAGCCCGCCCGCTTCTATAGAGACAGAGCACTTACTTTCAATAGAGAGAATCTGCTGCTGCAGCCTGGGCCTCATGCGGGTATTGCTTGTTTTCAATCTTTTTGATGAAGGGACACCAAGTAGCCCTTGGCTCAGCCTGCCTCTTCGTCCCTGCCAGCCCTTGCAAACAAGTTCTCACCAATACTGCCAGAACCCAGAACCCAGAACCCCCCCCCAGATGGACATGATCAGTGCCAGTTCTCTGGGATGCTACTCATAACATGACAGTAAGTCTGGTCAACATTTTCTGAACAGTATTTTCATCTGGTGCATGTTATAAATCACTGTCTTCATGACTCAATTGAGAAAATGACGTTGTGCCAACAGTAAATACACCAGCATGAATATATTAACCGTACTGAAGCTAAATATAGTGGGACAGAGAGTGTATTTTGTGCGGCAGAGAGTGTATTCTTCCACAAAACAAGCAGCACCCACTTTGATATCTGTACCAGGCTGCTACCACACTCTTACCATCACACAATGACTGTGATACGCACACCAATACCTTTGACTATTACATAAGCATTACATCACCTCATGAGTCCGTCTCACATATGGGTGGGCACAATAAAGTGCCATCTTCCTTTCACAGAAACATTGGATAAACACACAAGATATGTACACTATAACTTCACAAAATTCATGCATCAAAGAATGAGCCATTTTATTATTATTATTATTATTGAGCCTTCAAGTGGAAATAATTATCGCTATTGTTCTTGGCAGAAACACAAACAGGCCAAAGACAGGCATCTCAGTGGTAAGTGGTAAAACAACCATATTTTCAAATGTAATGCCCTGAGAGGTCAGAAACCCAGTACAGCTGAACAGGGCTGGTGCGCACAACTAAGGTTTATCATTCTGTGATGTAGGGGAGTTTAGCTCAGATGATTTACAGAAAGGCACAAAGGCAGACAAGTCAGGACTGACAGCAGGCTATAGTTCTGCTAACCCTAGGGAAGGAGGCCACCTGTGATTTACTGTCAGAGTATATTTTACTGAGGATACCGATACGGTCTCCTCTGATTTACTGAGATACAGTCTCCTTTGATTCACTGTGCTTCCTCTTAAAGTTTATATAGTCTGTCTGACACACATGAACAGTGGGTGTGTTTACATACACTTTTTCAATCTGGAATTAGACCTATGTAAGGCTTCACTTTACAATAGATAAATATATATATAGATTTTTTATTATAACTAAAAAATCTCCACTAAATTAACATTATTATCGTATTGAACACAGTAAATACATATCATTTTATTTTGCGCTCAGACCAAGACATGGTATGGAAGATGTGCACCAAACTCCATGCGACTAGGTGTATATTCATCCATACATCTATTTGCTGTATCACTGTTGTGTTAATAGTGCTCAAACTGTAGCTAACTTATAATATATTTCTGTTCTGGTGATGCTTCAACATTGGCCTATTTGTAAGCAGGGGAAACTGAATATGTTCATTGCAGCAAAAATAGAGGGTGGTGCTTGTGTTCTCTAGGGCTTAAATACTTTCATTGGGTCACAGTAGGTCAAAACCGCCACTTGGCTTCAATAGGCAGTGACTGCATGTTTTGGCTCACACAGGGCACTGCAGCCATATGTTCTAATGCCATTCACCCCTCATTTCTTCAGAAACATGTCTGAATCCTAAAATCTTACTCTAGATATTGGGTATTGTGTCATTATCGACAATCTTAAAGAAGCCAAATTATTCAATCAATAAAAACAAGTGCTACTCTTTGACGTATTGAGGAACCTAAGAAAGTTATTATAACCCTGTTCCTGAAAAAAAATATTATACTGTTAATAGATTTCATTATTAAATCATTTTTTCGTCCATGCATAATGTTTGCACATTGCTCTTTGAGTTGTCTAAACAAATACAACTACAGTCCTTGTGTGACTGAACGGTCACACTATTCTACAGGCTGCCCACGCTGACGCCTCGCGCGCCACCCTTTAGGTAACAGTTTCGAGAGAGAACAGTAAAACCCATAACTCATTGGAAAGAAAGAAAACGTGTTGCTTGAGATGCAAGTACATGACGCGAGAGAACGTGGGTGGTCGACTGCAAAATTGACGCCTCATTTGTTATAGGCTACTTGGCTCCTCCTGTGCTGTGGTGTTGCCGACTGCACACCTACCTTTATTCACCAGCCTCCCCTTTAATTGCGCTGACTCTGAAACTGCTCCCCTAGTGAGTCGGAGAGTGTCTGCGGCCCAATGGAAGGACAGGTCGAGATTCCTCAATGCTGGGAATGTAGAGTGGAGCCTTGAAGCCAGTGAGGCTGTGATGGGAGAGGAACTGACATTATAGAGGGTATGAAACGTTTTTTTTCTTGTACTGCTTTCATCAGTAATGAAAACGAGTGTTGCATTTAACGAACAGAATACATTTCATTTGTTGGCAAGGGCTTAATGCTCATATACTGGAGAAATGTATATGCATAGAACAAATCTCCATCTTTCGTTGAGTTGCATAGCCTGGGGGACAGATGTATGGGCGACATGAGCCGCTTATAGACGGCAATATGGTTTTCGTACCCTTTCCGTAGGCATGTCTACCATAGCCTATGTATGGCTACTTAAAGAAAATCGGTAGCAGAGTATGGGGCGTGATGAATTGAATCACAGACTGATTCGTTTCTATAAATGTTTAATTCACCAATAATCATAGCTAGCTATGTAGCTACTAATTGGGTTGTTTCAACTGCTATTTTCAACCGGGAATATTCTGACTTTCTGGCGACAAAGCAATGCGTAGTTGATTGCACTAAGTTACAGTATAACTTTATTAGCTAGCTAAATTACAAAAACAAGCAAAATATTTGCACATCCCTTGCTGCACTAAAGTGGAGTAATAACGTTAAGACATTGTGACAGTTAATATGGAACAAGCTAGGGAGATGTAGCTAACAGGCTAGCTTGGCAATTGGTGTAACATGCTTTACTGGCTATCTTAATTTGACAATATACTTAGCTATTGTTAAAAAAATCGTTGCTCATTCCCTGTAATAGTAAACTACCGAGCGCATATCGTGTCAGGAGCGATATGCCATCATTTAATTGCGTGCTTGGATGGCAAGCTCGCTAAGGTGCAGGTTTGTACGGCATTTTGATAATTAAAGGCAAGCAGTATAGCTACCAGCATATCCATTAGATTGTATGCATTCAAAAGTGACACGGGTTGCAGCAGTACCTTTAAATCACAATTAGTTACAAATAGTGACCGTATACACACATCTTCGTTTTGGTCTAATACAATTATAACTAATTTGAGTATGTCTCTCATACGAACTGTTGTAATGTATTGTCATTTTCTATGATTGACAACTATTTTAACCACTTGAAAAACGTTGGTTGTCCTTAACCGATTTAATCAACCAATCATGTTTGTTGAGAGCCAGGCGGTACGACAAGGATTGGTTAGGTATCCTCTGAGCTATCAGGGCTTTAAATCAGTGCAGGAGGGATTTAACCCTTTGATGTGGACCGCATTAATACATTTTATTAATTGGAAGTCACTGCAAACTAGCGGTAAATGAACACAGTGACGCCATCGCATACTAGTTTTAAAGCCATATTTGTTGAATATTAAACATTTCCTGATAGTAGGACTAAAACGTGACCAGTGAACTATAGGCTACTTACTGTTGTCATCAAATACACAAAGGCGTTTGCAGGCAGGGTGGTTTGTTATCCAGCTGATTACATTTTCGTCCTTTTGTAGATTTGAAGTCTCCTAATAATTTGTCGGTAGGTAGCAAACTAATTATAATGGAACTAGACATGCCCCAACGAAGGCCTTTCCTCCCCAATACAGCATTTCTATCTTTGAGCATTGAGTATGTAAAATATGTTTTTTGTTTCAACAATTTAAAAAAATGTTTTAAAATTATTAGAATAATTGTTAGTATGATGGTACTGACTATTATATTACACACAGCAGAGAAGGCCATTTCTGATTCATTTATGTTTTATTTATTTATTATGTCTGATTTATATGTAATACATATTCATATAGTGTGTTGTGAAATGCATGCACACACAGACAATAGCCTATATTTTAACTTTCTAAAATCCTGTCCCTTGGCTTTTATAAAGACAGCTGCATGTATCTGCTTGTGAAGTAATTGGATGGAATTTATACACTCACTCACTTGGGAAACAATATAGCTGATTAATGAAGAGAAGGTTGCATTTACATGAGGGAAAAAAACTCATCAAATTTGTTCTTTTTGCAAACCATTTGCTCTGAAATTTCATTCAGATTCATAGTTTCAGTTCTGACAGCCTTTTAATTTCTGGTTACATCATGACGACTATGCTCTTTACTCCGCTTGAACAGATTTTGCACCTGTTTTCTGCACTACGTCTGGTCCGTTGCATTTGCACATTCGTTTGTGCTGTGCATTCGTCCCTCTGTTTACCCGCCATATGCAGTCTGGTTTGGTGATCTTTCTACCTGCTGAACCCTTCTGCAGGTGTCCTCCAAATTGACCCTTTTTATTCCCTGGGAAACGGGACGTGACACGATTTCAAACCAGCACTTACACTGCTACACAGAGCCATGTATGGCCTGCCTGGGCTTCAGTCTTTTTCCTCCACCCCCTCTTTGGCACTAAGCGCTACCCATCTCCCCATCTCTATGTCTCTGGCATGCCTTTCCAGTTATCACTATACTTTAAAATAGATTTTCCTCTACTAGCTGAATTAACAGTTTTTCCAGTGTCTGTGTTTTGTTTAAAATTCCTAAATAGGCATATTATATTTTAAGTACTTTTATAAATAGACATTTAATTTTTTGCATAGATGCTCATAATTTAACTTATTTCTCATGATAAAAAAAAACAACATTAATAATTTATTGCTTTAAAATTCTGCAAGCAGGAAGTTGTAATGTTAATCGCTACAAAGGAATGGAGGCATGTGTGTTTTATTCTTTTTTATTCCACCTTCGGCATTTTGCTATTGTTTCTATTTCAGACGCTCAATGTTGGCTCTGCAGCAAGTCAGCCATTTGTGAAAGTAGACAAGCATGGCAAACCATCTCATAGCATCCAAATATTTGTATCATTCCCAAGATCAACTCTAGTTTTGGAGATGGAGGCCTACATCATTTCCTTATATGAAATAATATTTAAAAAGAAAATATGTTACCAGGAAATCTTAAGTCAGTAATATTAATCCAAAGTAAGTTTTCTTCCCATGTAACAAATCTCATTGTAGTGCATTTAGCCTAATTAAAGTACTCTTTATATGTTGTAGCAAAAAATGATTTTGTGATCCTTGATTATTTTTGAGGTGGGGAACTACTGTGTGACGTCTGACCTGAGCAAGGTGTTTGGTCACAAGGAGGATGAGAGGTTTCTAAATATGAGAGGATCATGCAGAATATTTGGAAACTACTTTTAGGAAGCTTATGATTTCTTTGATTTCTCTGACAATTCATGAAGCGATCTGGGAATCAAATTTTCATGTTATTCAGTTGCATTATGTCGAGTGAGGAACAGATAATGGATACTGAATTTACGTACGACTTTGTGTCTCAATGCCATATGAAAATATGCCATATCTGGCAGCAGTATTTTATTAGTTGGCCAAATTGTCTGGGTTAGACAAGACAAGCCCAGTTGCAATTCATCTTTACCTCACAACATCAGAGGACCTTTACGTATGCAGCCTAGCACTGTAGAAGATTTTTTTTCTTCTTTCTATGGTTTGAATATATTTAGTCGGTGTCTTCACTGTGTTGTCTGGCCGTTAAAATGTTATCATATCTGTAGTCATTGAACTTTTATGAAATGCAGTACGATATGTTCTTGACTGTTAGAGTGCTATAAGGCATACTGAGAGACCAAAAGCAAGCAAGTGAATGGGGAGGAAGGATTTATTTTAAAACCTCAGTGGAATGAACTGGAACATCGGCTATATAATGCCAACAATTAACAGGACATGAGAGCAGCCAGGTCACAAGAGCAGTTAGTTCGATTAGATTAGATATCTTTATTGTCTGTTTTTTGCGTACAAAAAGTGCATCTTTAAAAAAGAAGGACATGATGCAAGGCATATTATACACACATGCACATATACGTATTATGCACATACATAGGAAGAGTGACAACAATAAATACACATGAGAAATACACATCCACCCCCCACCCCCGAGTCCAACCTATATTTCTCCTGCCTGTTTAAAAAAGGCTGATGGAATATGGCATGGATGAGTTCTTCATCCTGTTCAGCCTACACCGTGGGAGTCTAAACCGCCTTCCTGATGGGAGCAGCTCCAACTCTGAGTGGAGGGGATGAGAGGGGTCAATTGTTATTTTTTGAGCCAAACGCAAAGTAGCTGAATTCTGGAAGCCTTGGATTATGGCTCTACCGATGACCTTGGAGGCCGTTTTCAGTAAACTTGTCACCCTGGCTCTTGTCTGCACCATTACACTGTTGTACCATACAGTGCTGCAGTATTTTATGATACTCTGTATGGTGGAGCAGTAGAACAGGTGGAGTATTTTCTGGCTGGCCCCAACAGATCTCAGACTCCTCAGAAAGTACATGCACTGCTGTACTTTAGCGCACACAAAATCCACCTGGACAGACAAGCCGAGAGTATGGTCCCCCTGTACTCTCAGATATTTAACCTGCTTTATAGGTATATTGTGGATGATTACTGGGTTGCAATTAACAATGGACCTGGGGTCAAAAATGACCTCCTCTGTTTTTGTCACATTTAGAGCCAGTGAGTTCCCGTCACACCACTGTACCAGATTATTCACACTGTCCATGTATGATGAAAAATTATTGTTGCTAGTCATCAATGCTAGCAGAACGGTGTCATCTGAAAACTTTATGATGTGATGATTCTTGGT
The DNA here is from genome assembly GCA_022702515.1 of Ilyophis sp. 1 JC-2022. Lineage (NCBI taxonomy): Eukaryota > Metazoa > Chordata > Actinopteri > Anguilliformes > Synaphobranchidae > Ilyophis > Ilyophis sp. 1 JC-2022. Next base: position 49,337,485 of record CM040402.1, read on the forward strand.
TAGGGTGGTGCAGTTGTTTGTGTACATAATCAAAAGGACTGGGGAACTTATACACCCCTGTGGTGCTTCTATGTTGGTGGTCAGAGAGGAGGAAAATGTGTTGTTGACCTTCACCAACTGAATTCTATCTGTCAAGAATGAATGGTACCAGTGTATGATGTGTGGATTTATGTCCAGCTGTTGCATTTTGTCCAATAGTATGTGTGGTTCAATAGTGTTAAATGCTGAGTCAAAAAGTCAAATGCTGGTGAAAGTCTTGGTCCAAATGTTGTTTGAGGATCAGGTGGGAGAGTGTTTCTACAGCATCCTCTGTGCTCTGCCCATTCATATAGGCAAACTGATAGGAGTCTAGCTTACCCTCCTCAGGGGGCAGAAGATGTTGGACCACCACTCTTTTAATTGATTTCATCAGCACCGACGTTAAAGCCACAGGCCGGTAATCATTGTGCTCTTTGGGGCATGATTTTTTAAGGGATGTGTATTACATGAGAGGTTTTCCATGCTGTTGGTATTGAGTGGGAATCCAGTGATAGCTGGAAGATGGGATGCCAGGCTGGGCCCCGCTCCTCTGCAAAGGTCTGCTGAAGGTGAGGGGTAACATTGTCAGGCCCACAAGCCTTCCGTGGGTTTAGGTGTTTAAACACGTTTGTCACCTGCTCAACAGTGATGCTGACATTGTCAGAATTTGAGGTTGGAATCGTCATAGTTGCATTGCTCATATAGAGCAATCTCTTTGTCTCCTCTGTATTTGTGCCCTGACTGATGAATCAGACACAGAATTAAAAGACAGACTTGAGTTGAATAGCTGTACTCAGTGAATGGTGTTGTTATTTATATCTGCTGCCAGGTGTGTGCTTGAATTGGCACAGTCACCCATGCTTTGTACATTCTATTGAATCAGGGTATTTTGAGGAAATCAGGGTATTTATCTCTTTAAAATGTCACAGCAGGACATGGGCACCATAGTTTTTTTTCTTTAGTCACAGCAGAGGGGAGGGAAGACAAACAGACAGACAGACGGACGGACTACTAGCATTGAAACTAAAAAGGGAAGAGTGAGAATTGTGCGTAGCCTATTTGTTCAGAATGATAATTACTTTCTGAGTGTGAACAAACCTGAATAGAAATCAAGTCCACCATTACTTAATGGCGTCTAAGTAAGACATGCAGTGACTTAATGGCTTACCAGATGAACACATGCAAATAGCCCAACCTGGCAAAATAGTTTTATGGGAGAGATGGCAGTTCAAGGAGGTGTATGAGACTATTTTGGTGGAGGCAGCTAGTGGGGCAGAGTACTGTTTGGGGAGGGGTTTGCATGCAGCCATTCTGGAGATTTGAATATTGAATGGAGTGTCTTGCACAATCTCGTTATTCATCAGATGTTTGTGATTTAGGCTGATCCTTCATCGTTGTAACAGAGGTGTTCTGCGAATGCAAAGCACTTCAGAGGCACTTCACACTATTATCAGGAGTGCTGAAGCAAAGGCTTAAATTCTGGAGACTCCGGGAACTCCCTGGAGATTTGAGGCGTTTGCTCACGTTGAATCCAACGGTTGTTGTACAGTGCCTTTCATACTTTTCATACTTCTATAGCAGTAAAAGGGTAAATAAGTGAACAGATTTTGATTTTATGACATGTATTTCCAGTTGATCAAAGGAGATCCTTCTCCAGACAGTAAAAAAGATGCATGGCGGTGTCTGAGGGCATATAGGTTTCACTGCGGCTGATTTATTTGTGCTGTTTTTGGTCGCTGGCAGAAGGAGACAGAGTGATATGCTGCACCACACATCATTTCCTGCTGGCCATTTCCTCCCAGCCTTCTAGCCCCAGCTGAAGCAACGATTAAGAGGGGAGTAATGAAAACCCACATATCTACTTCATTAAACAAAGTACATTTTCAGAGCACTGTTCCAGTAGCAGGCAGACTAATGAATTCATATCTTGAGATGCTTTGATAAGGGAAAATGAGAAATAAGATGAAATGCAGTCTACTTCTTTCTGTTACTTGAATAATGTTTTTCATTTCAGTTCTGCTTTAAACAAAATGGGGGGAAAAAATGTGTTCCAAATGTATTCCAATGTATTCCAAAAACACCAGATTAACTTTAAAAATAAAGAATTCAGCTATTGGCCCGTGGAGTCCAGTTGTGGTTTGGCATACACAAGAGGTCTCTCAACCAGTAGTATGTGAGGAGAAGAGGGAGCTGTTTTTCTGTGATGTGTCACTTTTGTCTTTGCATAGTGAGTGTGATTATAGCGCCGTGAACAGTGGGAGTTTAATTAGCCTGCTGATGAAATGAAAGGCTGTAAGCTGGGATGTACATGGTTTCTACAGGCCCGTGTTTGAGGCTTAATGAATATCTGAACCAGTAGGATGTCATTTGGATTGTGGTATGGTATATAGCAGGACAAACAAAGTGGATTTAAATGGATGGATTTTTTTTCTGAAAGTGAGATATTCTCAAATGGGAATACATTTGTTGAGTATTTAAAGTTCACAATTAACAGTCCAGAATAATTTATTTCTGAATGTTCATCCTTTTTCCATTTTCACTTTATAAGATGTATAAAATGTATGTATGTATAAAAGCTCATTGTTAAATTACGTCTGTTAATCAGAAACCACATTGTTTGATTTGCATTGGCTGACTAAGAACTCATTAGATAAAGCCTAATTAGTTTATATGACATGACTTACCCACAGTTCCCACTAAACCTATTCATGCTTCATGTTTATTCTGTTCTTTTAAACGGATGGAAATGAGTTATGTGGGAGCATGACCAATTCCCACCCCAATTGGCCAATCATCTGCAACCGCGATCATGTGCAAACCCCACTGCCGATTCACACCGCAGTATCAAATGCTTACCCATGAGCGATGCCTCTGAGAGGCATTCTCTTTTAACTACTAATAGTTGGAGCTATCATATGCTATTAAGGCTTATCTGATTTAACCCACTCAAAGTGTTTTACATTCAAGTGAGTGTAACAAGTGTTCTAATTGTTTCAAGTCAATGAATATCAGAACCAGATATATTGCTTTGAGAAAACGGTATGAAATACACAGCACGTATGAGGTTCATTCATTAAGTTGTTAATGTATTCCTGTTGGCAATTAATTTTAAATGAGGCTGTTTAATAGGGTGCTTCTGATAGACTGGTCTCAGAAGGCATGATGCTTTGGGGCTTTAAAGTAAGCACAAGGATGCCAAAACCCTTTTATGATGTCATATTTCTCTCGTTTGCATTATGAAAACTTGTAAATGGCTCAGTTGACACTTGCCATTTTGTTGTGCTTTTGAAACTAAGTAGCCTACTTGTTAGGACCTCCTTAGCAAATGTGTATTGATTGTAAGTAATATATGTGAAATCAGGTATCTGCTCATATTTCCTGTTATTTTTTCTTTTCTTCTTTCCAGCTCTACTCTCAAGGTCCTCCCCATTGGACATGGTCAAGAATGCTGTAACCAAGTGCTGCAAGAGTAGGAGGGTGCAACACAAAGCTGTAATAACGCACATTTCTACCCTCAGCCACATTTCATCAGGAGAACATCTCTCCCAGTAGATAACCGAAGGGGACGGAAAACCCACCCAAGATGTATGGAAGTGCAAGAACAGTCGGGAATATGGAGGGCAGTCCCGCAAGGTCCCCTCGCTTGCCGAGGTCCCCCCGCCTGGGGCACAGGCGAGCCAACAGCGGCAGCGGGGGAGGTGCCGGTAAGACACTGTCCATGGAAAACATCCAGTCTCTGAACGCCGCCTACGCCACCTCTGGACCCATGTACCTGAGCGACCATGAAGGGGTGTCCTCCACCACCTACCCGAAAGGCACCATGACCCTGGGCCGCGCCACCAGCCGAGCCACGTACGGAGCCCGGGTCACCGGCATGGGGAGCAGCCCCAACATCGCCTCGGTGGGCCTCCCCCACACGGAGATCCTCACTTACGGTGACCTGTCCATGCACCACCATCCCCACCACCAGATGCCTGCTGCCCTGCGCCAGGTGCGCGACAACGCCATGCTGGACCTGCAGTCCCAGCTCAAGGACATGCAGCGGGAGAATGAGCTGCTCCGCAGGGAGCTTGATGTCAGGGACAGCAAGTTGGGCTCCTCCATGAACAGCATCAAGACCTTCTGGAGCCCTGAGCTGAAGAAGGAGAGGGTGATGCGGAAGGAGGAGGCCACACGCACGTCTGTCCTAAAGGAGCACATGAGGGTAACCCACGACGAGAACCAGGTACCTGCATGTGGTCTCCCCTCCACCCACTTCTAATGTTCCATTCGCCCTACACATGCTCTTCTTGATTTTATAATTTTTTGCGGCTTTCTGTGTCTGTTACTGATTACTGCGATTGAGTTGTCCAGTATTGTCTTAAATTTAATTTTTTTTAAGGATTAGCAGTTTGTATTTTGGAAAGCTCTTCTCCAGAGATGTAGAGTAGTTTCTAGAGTGCTGGCAAATGTTATCCGCACAGCATCCTATACTATTATATCAGTGATCACATCCTAAATTGTAATGTATGTCAGTAATATAATCCTTAATTAATAATCCTTTAACTTTTATCTTCAGCAAAGGAGGACGACTTCCATTGGATCAATTTTAGATCCAAAGTAAATGCCCTGCAATTATTATATTTACGAGATGCTCAGATGCATCTTAATATAATAAATATAATAATTGCAGGGCATTTACTTTAGAACTAAATTGATCCAATGGAAGTCGTCCTTTGCTGAAGATAAAACACTTGTTACTGAAAAACAAATCCAAGAAGATTCCAAGTCTGTGTGCAGTGTTGTTATGATAATTGTCTGCATTCTGTGAATACATGTAGAGTGTCAAAACAGGTTTTTGCAATTCCTTTGATTGATTTCTATATTCTATGTTATTTTTATACTTTAAGGGAAGGGTTGTACTCATCTTTATCACACTCAGCCCTGGGAAGATATAATTAGGGATACGTAATATCTCTGCGGCTGATATCAATATTTGTCTGGCTATATTAGCCAATGCTGATACCTCCCTGTTTTACACTGTAGCACAAAGGCAAACTGCATTTCCACATTCGTCAAATAAGTATATGCTGACAGATGCCAGCTTATGATGGACAAATGTAACACATTTTATTTGTCTAATAAATTAGTTCAACTTGCTTACTTCGTTATTAAGCCGAGAGCATGAGTCTGTCAAAAAAATGGCCGATGTGGGTGCAGGTTTTTGTTTTAGCCCAGCGCTATGACTCCTGATTCAACTAATTAACTATACCATGGTCTTCAATGAAGACCTTGATAAGTAGAATCAGATGTCTTAGTGCTGGGCTAAAACAAACACCTGAAGCCACATCAGCCCTTTTCGGATTTGGACACCCGGTCGAGAGAGGGATTGTGCCTCTATGGCATTAGGTTTTACTGGTAAAAATGATTTTTTTTTAAAACATTAAATAAAAGAGGTTGAGATTACTATGATTTGGCAACTTTTTGAGCATGACATTTTCACTTAATTTGGGGCATCAACGTTGCATTAAAGGTGTCATCTCCCTGGGGCACGTATGTTGCGTCATAATATCGACACATCATATTGGCCACAATTTTACCATTAGGAGGATACTGATAAGATTGTCTTGAGCTATTATCAGCCAACATTGATAAGACCCTGATATTATCATGCATCCCTAATGATGCTGTTAAAAGGCAAGTCCGAAAATGTATTGGCAAACAATATTATATTTATATTCATTTATATTCTCAAGGTGTTCTGTTTGACACTTCTATAAAGATCAATGCTTCATGCACCAATTTTTCTGAATGCAATATCATAAATGAGGGTAAACAGAGAGGTGATTCAACCCTTCTGTGTTGGTGTTGAGCTGAAAGAACGAACACCATTTTCATTTTTCATTCTATTGAACTCCCACCAAGGTCGTAATGTTATAAAAGAGGGAAAAAAGGAAGACTTAAATCTGTTCTTCAGAGCGGAAGTCAAAATGCCATTACAAAGATGGAAGATTGAATGACTCCTACAGTCAAAAGATCTTTCACCGCCTCTGTGGAGAGGGAAGCCCAATGATTTTCCATTCTTTATTTTACACATTTTACACTAGTCATGGCAGTGTATTTGAGAAGAATACTTGTTTGTTTTTTTAAGCTTGCCTGTTTTAGTAAATCTCAAATGCCATTCATTATTTTGCATTGTATAATTTCTTGCCTCTTAAAGGGTAACTACATTCTAGATCACTTTAAATATAATTTTTTTAAAGCTGTAAACTTGTTTGTATGCCTACCTTATAATGAAACGTATTCATCCATTTTGTTATTTCAACAATTCTGAAATAATATTGTCTATCATAAGAAACTGGTCAAAAAGCATCTTGGTGCTGCACTCTATTGGTTGACATTTTCTTTCTGCTCCCCACTCTGCCCCCGCCCCAATCGTGATGTCAGAGTACCTTTTTGGAGGTACCTCTACATCATTTGGATAACTGTTACCGCCCAAAATAGAAATAGCCGGCACCTGATTGGTTAGACGCACTATGGTCCTTTGGTTTCGGCTCCACATTTTTAAACTGGAACAACGTGGTATCCTGTTCATAAACTTTCTTATTCCGCTTAAATAGTCCACTAAAATACGTTTTTGAAAATATTTGAGCTGAGAAATAGGCCATGCAGTTGCTGAATCTTGATTCATATTTGAAACATCTAGTTTGACAGTTTGATCCTAGTTATATTAAATTATTTGCACATTGTACGTTTATTTATGCAAATGACAATGGGCACACCTCCTCCCCCACCCCTCTCCCTCACTCACCCCACAAAGTATTTTTCTAAATTGTGTAGTAGGCGGAGACAGGCTGAGACAGTGGGTGCACTTACTCTTTAAGTGGTGACCCAGGCAGGTTTTTATTTTATTTTTTATAAACAAACCCAGAAAATTTTTTTGACTGGAATAAGTGCTCTTCAAGGCCTGAGAGAGAAGGGGGCAGTTATGGGCCTGCTGATGGTCAGAAGGCTGTATGTTCCTCCCCCTGCAAGCCAGTATTTCCTGTCTTGAAAGCAGAACAGACAGCCTAGCAGACGGACAGCTCCAAGACAGCAGAACATTTCAGCTTATTTTATATTTAACAGTAAGTTTAGACAGCTATAAAAACACAGATGCGCTGTCAAACTGTGGCATGTGAATATATTTTAGGGATTTATGAATACTTCTTCGAATTAAAAATTTTGGAATCTATGGAAAGGTGTTTCCTACATGATAAAGGTGTTTCGGTTATCATTTATCATACTTCTTCACCAGAAAGGTCCATGGGAAATATCAGAGGTCTCTCTCTGCAGTAATCCAGGTAATAAATGGTTGAAGGGGATAGAATTCTCATATACTCTGTTGCCATAGGAACATGTCTATGTTGGATTTGTCTGTCAGTCTTAAATTTTCTGATATTGAGGTGGCAGACAGTAAAACATGGAACTGAAAACAGAGTAGGTTTATAGCAATTTAACATTGGATGCATGCATTCTATGCGATGGAATCTATATAAACTCCTCAAAAAAAGTTCGGAAACGTTATTTCGGTCGATTATTCCTCCCCTTTAATAATACCAATTGGTATTGTATTTTATATCGTTGGAAAGCCTGATTAGTCACCTTTACAACGAGGTACAACTTGTAAGGATCGTGCATTCGTGGAATGAGCAACACAGCTAACCGTGTGGGTAGCGGCCCAAAAAAATGTTCCAAAATCCCCTGCAATATTCTTCTGTTGGTATTCACTCTCGTTTTGAGTTGCTTGGTGGACTGGATGATTGCACTCTCCCACAGTAATAAGGAAAAAACAACACATATTGGCCATTTTTACACTTTATTCATTTTACACTGTCAGGGACCTCAGTAGCGTGTGGAAGATCCATACGCAGCCACAACAGCTTGGCACCTCCTCCTCATGCTGGTCACCAGCCTGGTCACACACTGCTGTGGGATGGCATCCCATTCCATCCCACTGGCATACACCTGCCAGCACTTGAAGCTCAAAACGAGAGTGAATACCAACAGAAGAATATTGCAGGGGATTTTGGCACATTTTTTTGGGCCGCTACCCACACGGTTAGCTGTGTTGCTCATTCCACGAATGCATGATCCTTACAAGTTGTACCTCGTTGTAAAGGTGACTAATCAGGCTTTCCAACGATATAAAATACAATACCAATTGGTATTATTAAAGGGGAGGAATAATCGACCGAAATAACGTTTCCAAACTTTTTTTGAGGAGTTTAGAAAAAGTTGGGAAATAACTGGATAGTATCAGGTTTGGTACTGCATGACATGACTATGACTGAAGAGTGTTTCTCAATTATGAAGGAGTCCCTTCATTTGATTGGCTCTCTGACAATGTCTGGACAAACCAGATTAAGTATGTTGAAAAACCACATGATTAATGAGAGGTCATTAGGCTGAAGATGGCTAAATACAGGGAAGTGTATTAGTCAGAGATTGTCGGAAAAGGCTGGTGGGAGGCCAAGAGTCAGCTGCAGAAAGTGACAGGAATTTGTCATCAGCAGAGTGAGGTCAGCACAATCGAATGGTGGAATGGGCGAACATTTTAAATGTGAATCTGCTCAGAACAAATTTAAACTGACAAACATAAAGTGGTCCTGTGAAGATATTTGGCCTTTCCCCTGACTTAATTTTAAATACAGGAAATGTTGAACATGAAATTCATTACTCAGGGTTGTATATAATGAATCTGAAACAATGCTGAAACGTTTCTAAGTAGGAGGGTAGTCTACAGTGCACCCATTAGTCCTCTTTTAATTTTGCGAGCATGTGTTTGACCACAAAATACCAGTGACACATTGACACATTGGAAATTGTGACAAAAGAAAGTATATTTGAGCAATTTCTTTTGTTAGGTCCTGAAAATTATTTTACACTAGATACTTCTACACGTTAACTCAAGGTCCAGAAATATCACTTTTTCACAATATTTGCATTTTGAGGAAAGTGGGCAAAGTATTATAGATTAAGTATGTTTATGCCTCTCCGTGACTGGTGTTGGATTAGCCTCTGTTAGGCTACACCGCTGACATCGCCAAAGGTGTTACCATCATCTGCAAAGCAGACTGCTGACTTGGGAGAAACATCTATTTGCCCGTCCTAATTGGCTGCACTTCACTCTGCCCTGCGTTATCAAGGAAACGCCTTATCTCCTTCCGGCACACATTTTACTGCACATTCCCCCTCTTTATTGTCAAATAACCTGAAGTTTCAATCAGAGGTTTACTCTGAGTGTCCATAATGGCAAGCACTAGCAACTGGTTTAGGACTTGTAAACTTCACTAAACTTTTCTTCACAAACTGAACTATCCTGATCTAATATACTGCTGAGATAGATTCATCTTATTGAGTAAACTTTTTATTTTAGCTTGCTGGAGTGATGGGCCAAGTGTCACCGCACACTCTCCGCGCTCTGCTTCCATCTTCAATCCTCCAGCAAATGGCTTCCCATGAAAAGAATGTTTCTGCGTCAATAGATATTAGTAATTAATTTCTTAAAATGATTATTCTCCTAATTATGGCAATATAAAATAATTCACATTTTTCAGTAACAAACTTGAAAGAAAAGATGCGGAATAGGGTATGCAGGTTTTTGCAGTATACATCAACAAATAGGTGGATAAGTGGAGAAGTCCAAGTGTAGGTTTGATCTGGACTGTCACAGTTGACACACACCTCTGGCAGCACAGTCTCCCCTGCAGCTGGTTGGGCATTGTATATATTGGAACTCTTTCAAAGGCATGAAATCCTCCTATTGGCCCTTTAATGCTACGTTCGACTATCTTCCCATGAGCACTAGCACTAGTTGGGCTTAGTGTGATATAAAAGACTGAGACCTCCAGGCAGCTGCACCTAGACTCTCAGCCTGGGTTTGTTTGTTTGTCAGAGATATACTCGGCATATCAGAAGAACCATAGCAGATTTTGACTTCTCGTCATCATCATCACAGGACAGTGGCTCGAATGAGTGTTTTCTCTACGATAATGTCTTTGGACCCCGGCCCTCCTATGCATTAGAAATGGTGATGGAAGAGACTGAAGGATGTGGCCATATACTATGCATACAGCAGGATAGGTCTGCCATTAGAGAGATGCGGAATGTTAGATTCTCATAAATATTCATCTGCATGTGCGTAGGTCTACCACATATTCTGACCTTGAGAGCATCAATATTTTATTTGGTTTGCCCTCATCTCCAACTGCGTACACACAGGCACTTCTTCAAGCTGAGACTTTATTCTGCAGTTTGTCTAGTTTTTCTGTTCAATGCACTTTATGTACAGGTGTATTTGCATTTGTCATAATTATCAAAAAGCCTCGACATAAACTTAACATAATAAGCAAGCATACTTCTTCAATAGAAAAACAAGTATAAAATTGTTAAGACTACAGGTAGCGCCTTGTGTAATTATCTGAAATAGAGGGCTGCATAGTCGCTCTGCTCTCCAGGCTTTGAGTCTTTGAATCAGTTGTGGAGATGAATGGACACTGTGTTCTTGTATGAGGAGAAAAAGCGGGCCTGCTGTGGAATCTATGTGGAGGTCTGTCTTGCCTGTTGCTCCCTTATCACACAGCATTCAGAAGCCACCGGTTCTAACAAATACAGCTCTCCAGTCACATCCACTGCCTCTTCCTTTTGTTTGTGAAATGTGCATTTAATTAACCAAATCTGAGAGCACTTTTATTTAGTTAACTTGTTTACAAGGATGTAAAAAGAAAAGTTTTTCTTTTTTTCTGTTCAAAATTAAACCTCTTCTTTTGTGCCATTTCAGACACAGTTACTGGGCTCTATGGAAATGTGTTTTTTTATGTTATTTCTTTTATTTTTATGAAGGCAACCTTTTTTTGTTTTTCTTTATTAAAAGCAAGATATACAGGCGCCTTTTTCATTTGCAGTGGTAACTATGATTCAGGGTTTCTCTCTGCCTCTGGCTTTTCAGTTTCTTCTACTTTAAGCTTAGATTTACTGTTTATTTTTTAAAAAGCAGTAAAAACTGCAGCATAAGAGTCAGATTAAATAACTCTCAGTAAGCACTGGTTCAGCTCTATTTTTTTGATGCATTGAATGTCAGAAGTGTGCACCTAGATGTAATTTAATAATGTTAATCACTGGACACTCTCCAAAAGGTTTGTGTTGCAACACAGGATTTAATCAAACAGCCAACTATACTGACTCACTTCATAAACGTCTTTGTTGATGATTTTAATAAGGAGTCACCAAACCAAATGTGAAATGGGCTTGCAATATGTAGGTATATAGGTCTGTGCAAGGCAGTGGTAAAACATAATCAAAATTGCAAGCTTGTAATAAATCCAAGAAAACTCTTCATGATCATAGAAACCCTTTCAGTCATATTCATTCCAGTATTTGTTTAATAATATACAGAACAATAACCAATGCCTTATCATTTTTGTAGTAATATACCTAGTTTCTATCAGATAGAAATATGATAAAAATATCACACAAAAGGGATATCTTGCAAAGGCCTGTGAGAAGGGGATCAAATACCGATCCCTGGTGAACTGTTGAGAGAGCACAGGATTGAAAGATACGTATTATAATAATAATGTCAATAATATATCGGCTACATGTATGTATGTACATTATATACAGTGTTTTCCTTGTTTTTTTCTTGAGAATTGGCTCATGAAGTAGGTGTGCACATTTAAAAAATAAAATAAAATAATAATTTGACAATGGGGGCAAATGGTACCATCGTCGTGAAGAAGATTTAACATTAACATTAAACATTAACATAACATTAAACATTAAATCTCTCTGGGAATAACGTTCATTATCAATCGGGTGATTGCATATGAATAAGTGTTATTCTATGCTTGCTAATTACAGCCAATATCAAAACAAAAATGTACATTACTCAAGCTTATCTATCTAGCTAGTTACTGTAGCTAGCTACCAAATCATAGTTTGCTAGCTAGCTAGTGATTCATGCAGGATGGGAATGGACAGGTAGTAACCCTTAATGAGAAATTAATATTTCTAAAATTAAGTAATGGGTCATTTTATTGGAGTCATGGTTATTCCATTAATTATCAATTTGGGAAATATCCATTTAAACAAAAGAGCTACTCTATCTGAGAGTGCTACACCAATTTACCTCAGAATATTTATTCACAAATCATCTCTTCAGTTGTCAATAATGTACTGTCTTGAGGGTCTGCTCAAGATTTAATCTGTATTGGAAAGCTTGGACTTGAGTGCATCAGCAAGTGCTTGGCAATGCAACTCCAAAAATTGACATGCCAATTGCTCAGTCAAAAGGGAGCCCCAGAATAAAGCATGCAGTTTAGCATGAGGTTATGGTGGAGTAGCAGCACTCCTGATTTCAGGAGCGGTGATGATCCACTATTATATAAAGGTATGGGAAACACTGATGTAAACTAAACATAGTCATTCTGTTTCTCTTCATTTGTGTTAGTGATTCCTTACAATTCATGCTGAGCAATCATGCGACCTCTCCATTCTTATACAGTCCTTTCACAGTCATGACGTATTTTTGTAGGCCAATTCGGAGGTTTCTTTTGGGCATGGGTTCCTTCGCCAGATTTCCAATGGGGTCTGACCATGGGGTTTTCGGATTCGAGCCGTATATAAGGTCTGTGGTTAATATAAGCCTAAGGTATTTTCACGTTTTGTTAATCAAGATAATCCCCACAAAAAACACACGCAATTAATATCAATTAAATATAACGTTGTGCTAAAGTGAACTACATTACTACAGCAATCGGTTGCATTCCATAAACGTCACTCACCACCGCTGAACACTGAACAGTTTTTCGAGCCTACTGTCCTCCCGCGTTCAACTAGGCCCCAGTGCTTTGTAGCCTATTTGCTACCTCCTGGAGCAAAGCAAAATCCAGAGCTGCCAAGACTGCTTATATAGGCCTACATACGCAATTTAGGCTGGTCCTTTCTGATGTTGCGGGTTGTATTTTTTTTTTTTTGGGTTGTTTTAAAAAATAAAAAAATCTGGGCACAACTATTGTTCAAAGGCATTAGCTAGCTTATCAATTTAGATATTAATTTAGCTATTCCACCACCTCCCGTCCACAATCACACTACTATCCCGTTTTTTGATGGGGAGATTGATTAACTTTGTCTCCCAAGTCAAAGGTTTGGCAATGCCGGGTTAACTAGCTAGCAAGCTAACGATAGCTTATGGCAAGCGGTTTTAATTGAACAGTTATTAAATTAGTCCGAACTAGCTGCCTAATGTCCTAGCTGGCTGATCATATGAGTTAAGTTAGCTAGCTACCGCGATTGCCTAGCCAGCTGCTCCAATACTAGCTATAGCTACGTCCTAAGTGCAGCTAGTTTAACTAGAGCATTTTATTTTGCTTACAAAATAAAATGTAGCTTCAAACGGCAGCTAGCTAGCTAGACAATTGTGGTAGTTAGCTAATTCATATAGGGCCAGCTAGCTAAAAAAAATAGGCAGCTAATTGGGACTAATAAGCTTACTATATGGAAGTTGAATACATGTTAAAACGGCTTGCCATACTAGCTTGCTGGCTAGCAAGCTACGAAGACCTTAGTTTTAAATAGTATTCATTCATATTCTTGAATTTCATATAAAACAAGTTGATGTGGAAAAGTTTGAAAGGATCGCTGACACGACTAGCTGTTAGCTAGCTACACTTGAGAGCAGCCAAGGATCTGCTGAGGTAATGACGTGTATTTATTCCGACAAGTTGTAGTTTGAATATAGAAATAGTTAGCAACATACTTTTTAAAAGCCTAAGAATTCATGGTTAAGATATTAATATGTGTAATTTATTTCGTAGAACAAAACGTGAAAACTCTCTTAGGCTCACATTAACCACAGACCTTGTATTCGGCACGAATCCAAAAACCCCATGACCCCATTAGAAATCTGGCGAGGGAACCCATGGCTCAAAAATGCTAACTCACTTCCGGGTTTTAAGACTACAAACTGTAGCACTCTATTATACTGCAAATTCAAGTGCAGAGAATTCCAGCTATGAAATATGAACAAAAGGCTTTAAAAGGTACAGACTGTCCATGTAGTTCTATCTTTGAAACTGCTGAAGACCAAAATATGCAGAACTTTCACTTTTAATCCCTCTCCTGACGTTTGCAAATCCAAATTTATTTATTTATTTATTTGCTTTTGCTGCAGTCATTCAGTTAAGGATTAATTTGATAAATGCTGGGTGTTAGAATGATTTCAGATAACTGCTGCACAACTTGGCTCAAATGTTGACCTTTGTGGTCTTTGCAGTTTTTTGTAAGAAATCTTAATTAATGTCCCTTTTAATTATCAAATTCATGTGGGGAAAGAAGTGAAGGGAAGCCTTAATCTAACAACCAGCACAAAAGGGAGCGGGTCCAATGCCTGCCTTCCCTCCTCAGCATGTAAATGTATGCGGCAGATCTGCAGGGTTAAGCCTTGCAGTGTTAGCTCAGGCTAATTGCTCACAATGCCTGTAAGTTCTGCATGTCAAAGTCTGCCAATTGACCTTATGTCTTGCAGATCTTTTTGGCCTCATAATGATGTTTATTTATTCCTAAATGCAGGGACAGTGCATAAGTACAAAAAAGGTTGATAGTTATTTCAATGCTGTAATTAAATGGTACAAGTACATTTGTACTTGCGTTATGACGAGGGAGTTGGATGTTGTGGTTTGACTTACTTTTGAAAAGTGAATTTTTATACAAAATACAATATGTACATTTAAAACAACATATCTTTTACATCTTTCAACATCATTACTGTTTGGTACATGAATGTCAGGTATATGCATTTACCCTCTGCTTGGAAGAAAGTACATATTTCCCCCCAGCGCTGATTCATTAACACTTGTCTCTACACTGTTTTCAGTTTGAAGCCATGTATAACACCACATTAAATAAGTGTTTTGCGCTTATTAAAGTCATACCTAATTGGGAACTGAGGTGAGAAATGTTGCTGCATTTCAGATGGTTGTTTTGGATCCATATCTGTACTTAAATAAGTTGAATACATTCAACACAAAATAAATACTATGGTACACAAAAGCTGAAATACAACAAATGCGAAGGCTCCTGTTCCCACACTTACAGCACTTCACTATTTGTGTATTTGTGTGTCTTTTATGGAGAAACTTTTGTGTGTAACGGGGCCAATGAATAGAAATGATCTGGTATGTCCTCAGTGGAACTGTGTGCTTCAGATTTGATTTACATTGCGAGAGATGGGCCTTGTGACAAGGTCTGCTGAGTTATTAGACTTTTTCCCTTCCTTTGAGTAACACTGACCCTGTGATAGACTCTACCTTCCCTGTGGAGAACTCACCTGATTAAATTAATGGCCCCCTCTTTGGGTTTTTGTCTGATTCCTTGTGCTTGCACACATTACTCACTGTTCTGGAGGTGCCATTCTGCTCAAGGGCACTTGTGGACTCTTCCCACGCGTCTTTTTAGAGGTCAGTCTTTCCCGGTCTGGCCATTTGTCTTTATCTCTACATCTTTATGGCATTATTCCTCGGAACATGGCCCATCTCAGTGCTCCCACAGTATGATGTCACTGCTGTTCGAGTTTGCAGTCGAGACCACTATCCCGCTGTCTCTGTTTGCTGTTGGCTCGATTTCCAAGTGTTGCTGGGTGGGATTCACAGTAGTAATCTATCACAGGGACTTAGATTAATGTCCACTACTTGTGTAGAATCGTAATGAAAAGGACACATTAGCCTGTGGTGAGCTTTCCGCGACATTGTTGCAAAGTCATCTTCAAGCGACAACGTTTGCCTAACATTGACGTTGCTGCTATTGTGACTTTCAATATGTGGTGCCTCTTATTCGTCAGCACTGTGGGCACTGCTGTACAGAGAGACGAGAAGTTTAGCCTCCGGGTTGCAGCGCATCCTCGCTGGGACACTTGTTGTTTGCACCGTTTAGCAAGAAGGTGCTTCCCATCAGTTGCTCCAGTTAAAAATACTGTTCCATAAATAGATATAGGAATGTGCATAAATAATATTGTAAATGTTTTTGTGCTATATTTGTTTTTGCTATAAGGAGTGTTATTGAAAGATCCATTTGCTGTTATATGTTCAGACAGCGCCGGCTGCTAGCATGTCACACTGTATAGACGTGGATACAGTGGTATGCTGTGGGCGGCAGTGTGCTGTGGGCGGCAGTGTAGTACAGTGGTTAAGGAACTGGGTTTGTAACCGAAAGGTCGCAGGTTCGAGTCCCACGTAGGACACTGCCGTTCTACCCCTGAGCAAGGTACTTCACCTGAATTGCTTCAGGATATATCCAGCTGTAAATGGATACTATGTATAAAAAAAAATGCAAAAATGCTGTGTAAGTCGCTCTGGATAAGAGCGTCTGCTAAATGCCTATAATGTAATGTAATGTATGCAAGAAATATGGGTTTAAATAATTCCGCACATTTCAGATAATTTAGGTATCATTACCCCATCACTTTGCTTTGCTTTTTGAAAAAAAACCCCAAGGTGTCCTTCCGCTCACCCTTCAGTGGAGACAGTGTAGTCTGCAAATATGAGCCCCTGAGTCATGGTACAGGCAGTGTCAGACTAAAGAGAGGCCATTGTGAGATGGCTGAGCAAAAGCTTAATGGACTCCTTTCTGCAGTAGAGTCCCTCAGCAAGGGTCCATGCCTTTGTCCTCAAAATATATTCTGAACGGAGGGGTCACCTGTTTGTGACAGGCAGTGACATTTATGGCTGTACATGCTGTACACGTCACGGACCTGTGGTTCATGTGCTGTACAGAGATGAGCAGGAATTTGATGAAATGGGCAGCTTGTCTTTCTGTGTCAGTCATGATTAGAATGAGATTTGTTCTTCAGGTCCAAGGGACTGTGTATCTCCATGTCTTATACAAAAATGGATCATGTGCATGGTAATAATGATAAGCCCAGTGAAAACAACAAAATAAATTTAACAGACAACAAAACAAATTTAAATCTCTTAAGATATGCAGAGGTTAGCGTTATTGTAGGCATGTTTTTTTAATATTATGATTCATTCCCAATAGCTGCTGGGCTAAAATTAATGTGCTAAGATTTGTGAGGAGATGAATCCCATTGTAAATTATAAATCAAGTACTTGTCCAAGGGTTATCTTGAAGCCTTAATAACGCCACTGAAACAGTTTTATGATGGGTTATAAATTGGTAATTTCTGGTGATTCTATTGTCATGAGAAACATGAGAAATAGCCACTCTTTTATCGAGCTGTTTCACTTTAAATTGCATCGATGCCCAACTTAGCATGCGTGTACACCAACATATGGTATTGTTAGATAACCCCTCTAAAGCCACAGCCTCTGGCTCAGCCCCCAACTTCACCAGCAGAGCGCTGCAATGGGAATGCTTGAGACCACAGGTAGAGGAAGTGAGCCAAGTGGAATCACCTGTGCTTTTCTACACAGGCCAGTGGGATGACTTCGGAGCAGATTGCAGGGGCCACCAGGGGGCGAACCTTCCCATATACGCTAACTTTGTCAATGTGCTCTATAGCTGGCTGCATCAATCCTACTTTGAATTTTGTAAAAAGGTGCATGTTATTCTTGGAAAAATGCTTTGACTAGACAAGTTAATTATATTTCAATGTAATTTTAAGAGCAGTTTTGCAGAGTAACTGAAATGGTGTGGTCTGCCCTTGAGTGATGTGATGCAATGTTACATTGTGGTATACTCAGCAGTATCAGGTAGATGACAATGAAGAATGCCTGGCTGGAGCCTGTGTGTGGGGCTGGATGGCCCATAGAATCAAAAACCTATCTTAACTTCTGTTTTGTGGAGCAACCAGGACTATATGCTGTACAGAGCATTTTTTTTGTCACTGAACCCAGACCCTGAGGTTGCTAGGGGTTTTCAATCGACACCTTTTAGGGCAGGCACGCAAGGGCTTTAATCAAATTCTCCAAAACATTTTCACAAAGCAACCTTTCCTTAATCAGAGTTCATGCATTTCTTCATGAATTCATATTGATTGTAAAGTCAGCTCAGCAAATGAAGCTCTCTGTGGAAAAAGCCTGTGTAGTTCAGTGGAATAGAGCATTAGCATGGCCCATGGTTATGAACTCATTAAGATTCAGAGCGCTGGTCAGAGGGGATATCTACAGACAGCTGTCTCCTCTAGATTGATATGTGTGCTTCCTTGCAGTTCTACCCAGATGCCATTTTTTTCTTCTGTTTTCTTTCTTTCATGCACTGGCACTTTGATAATCTGCAAGTTTCTGGTTAGCTTCATTGGAAGTTTATTTTAAAAGTACTGTACTTATTGTTTCCTCATTTGCTTGCTGGTTCGTATAAACTATATTTATAGTTTGCTTGTTTCTTTTCGATGCATAGGCCTATTCACAATCGGTTTAGGATGTCTATATTATGGGATGTCTATACTATTTTAATTGCGAATAATTATGTAACTACTGGTACAAGGGTTTTCTGTGTATCCTCTCCCTAATCCACCCTCATACATTTCACCATCAATAAATAGATAGATATTTATAAGCATATAAGTTTATTATATATTCATAAGTTTAAGTAGTAAGGTTATCTAGTATCAGATACTGTATTTATAAATGTGAGTGTTCTGTGCCAATAGGATCACTGAGAAAAGATCTACAAGTATAAATTATGAACCTTTTATTGTAAAGCTGTTTTTTTCTGGGTATAAATTTGTTTAATTTATACTTTTATCATTTACCTCAATACTAATAGGATTCATCGTGGCGAGTTAAGAAGAAATTGGCTGTTATTTGGCTTTCTTCTAGCTCGAATGATGTCATCTCAGTTATCCTGCTTAGTCTTGCTACACAAGGCCATTTTGGTTCTTTCTTCCTTGTTGCCATGATGTGTCTGTTCAGCAGGAAGATTTGAATTGCGTTTGAACACTCAGTCACCAAGGTTGGCAGACACTAGTTACTATTGGGTTTTCTCGCAGATTGTTTTGTTTCACAATGTAAATAGGATGACTTATTGTTATGGCTGAGTAATCACGGTCATACGTACATATTGGTTATTAACTGCAGTTTGTCATTGCATATGTTTAATGACAAATTTCCACACATTCCTGAAATTTCATAATGTATTATTGTATGATAATACATTTGTTCTATAAAAAAGGCACCATACTCTAACAAGCCCTACTAACCAAGTCCTATCAGTGTTTAAAATCACATTCCAAGATAACCTAATCTTTTTATAATACTATTGTGTATTTATTCACAAAAAGGTAGAGGCATTACCTTGTTTAAAAAAAAAAAAACTTGTTTATGTAATCCCAATCTGGTTTAACGTCTGAATATTGAAAGCATTAGGCATTTTTGCAAGTATTTGTGAAGAAATTAAAATCTTCACATCAGCATCTTCATAAGGTTCTGGTAATGGGGGTGGAACGCAGCAAGAAGCCTTGGCAAAGCGTTTTAATCCGCTATTATTTGTTTTCTCTTGTAAAACTAATTAATTCGTTTCCAGTCGAGTGTTTGGGTTGTTTCAACATGTGTCTTCCGTGGTTTGTCATTGGTCTTTGCTTGGGGTGGAGGAGGGACTTCCTGAGAGAAATTACATGACATCACTAGGGATTTTCCCAGCTTTCTTTCCAGTCAGATCATATAGTCAGAGCGGCCATGCGGACCCATCAGTCCCTCTCTACAGGTGATCTCAGATGAGGCCATGGGCTGCGTTGCATTCTGGGTAGTTTGTTTGGGGCAAATAGAGTGGCAGAGCAATAGTATCTCAGCAGAATATGAATGACTGTTGCTAGCTTGGCAACAGGAGGGTGGCTTCTCAGACACATTACAGTAATTGTGAAGTGCAGCTATGGGGCCGTGGAGTAAAAGGAAAAGCCTGCCACAGAGAGCAGTAATTGTGAAGTGCAGCTATGGGGCCGTGGAGTAAAAGGAAAAGCCTGCCACAGAGAGCAGTAATTGTGAAGTGCAGCTATGGGGCCGTGGAGTAAAAGGAAAAGCCTGCCACAGAGAGCAGTAATTGTGAAGTGCAGCTATGGGGCCGTGGAGTAAAAGGAAAAGCCTGCCACAGAGAGCAGTAATTGTGAAGTGCAGCTATGGGGCCGTGGAGTAAAAGGAAAAGCCTGCCACAGAGAGCAGTAATTGTGAAGTGCAGCTATGGGGCCGTGGAGTAAAAGGAAAAGCCTGCCACAGAGAGCAGTAATTGTGAAGTGCAGCTATGGGGCCGTGGAGTAAAAGGAAAAGCCTGCCACAGAGAGCAGTAATTGAAAGCCTTCCTCTAAATGTTGTTTTATGAATCAGTTTCAATATGCAAACGAAATCTCTTCTGCCGAACCTGGTTTATTTTTTGAAAGATTTTAAGGCTTAAAATCTCTGATTTAAAGTACATGATGGCTTTTTTATGTTCTAATGTTTCACTGGGATAATCAAGTATTGCTACTTTACCATCCTTTGCCATTGACTGAGCGGAAGTCTTGGAACAGCACTGTAGGAGTTGAAGTTATCAGCACATCTATTAGGCCGAGATGTTGTTATTGTGTGTTCATTAAAATGTGTGCGATTATCCATCAGTGATGTTATTTGAAAAGGCTTGGAAATGTAGTGGAAATGGAGAATACGACTCCAATCAGCAGCCTTGGTGGCCACAGTAAAAAGACAATCATTTAGCCTACATTGTATAATTATCAAGTTAACATTCCTGTGCTATTTTGCATCAACTGAACTTAATGAAATGCCATTTTGTATAGCTGGCCTATACAAGGTATAATGGCATCTTAGTTTGAGTTAATGTGTTTCCAATGTCCTTATGATTAAAATTGCTTGGGGGGAAAAGGATCAAAAGCCAGTGTATAAAAACTAAGTGGAAATATTTAAGACTGTATTGTGAGAAGCAGAGCATGAAAGATGTGTTTCTTGTTCTGGCTGCCACATTAAAGACTAAGGGCTCTATTTTTGGGCCGGCACATGGCGTGTGACAAGCTGTCTCACTGGCGAAGTGGCATTTTCGTTGTGGATTTTGACGCGCCTGAGCCCATTTGATAATTTGGTGACTCGCTGTGCGCCGAAGTAGGAGGAGAGGAACTGTTAGGGGTGTTGGGGGGCACTGCAATTTTGGCGCAGCACGTTGCAATTTTGGTGTCAGTGTAGTCTGTGACACGAACTGCCGCAGCCCACGTATGACGATTTTTTCTTTTTGGGGCTTTCCCAAGCAATGCGTGCATGATTAGAACCTATTGAAAAGCCAATCAACTGTTTATGTGGGTCATATACTGTCCAATTTGACTTTTATATAAATCCCCCAAGCAGAAAAGAATGAATACTTTGCATTTATTATTCATTGTTTTTTAAAATAAAGTTAGTTCCTGTATTTATCTGTTTTTAATTCATTACACCCGTCTGTAATGAGAAGAATGACAATAAACGTAACTTGAACTTGAACAATCTTGAATTACCCTGCAGATCTCCGTGCAGTGCTGCAGCAGGTCTGGGGGATAGTTGCAGCTGACATTGAGGGCAAGCCAACAGGTTCCTGCAAGCTCCCAGTTGTGCTCCAATTAACAGCAGCCCTTGCTTTTCTGGCCACTGGTTCATTCCAGCATACCATCAGCTTGGTGGCTGGCATGAGCCAGAGCCCTGTCAGCTCAGCGGTTTCTGTAGTTTGTTCAAGTCTAGTCCAACATGCCAATGAGTACATTGTTTTTCCTTCATCACCTGATCACCAGCTCAGAACTAAACAACAATTTCTCAGCAAATGTGGATTTCTCTGGGTTTTGGGTTCCATCGATTGCCCACGTGCAGTTGTGTGCTCCTACCCAACCAATCACCTATGCGAACCAATCCTATCCCTGTTATGCCTGCCATGTCAACTATGGGCATATGTACAGCACTTATGTACAGCATACATACACTCTCATTGTACATATAGCTAGCTAGTTATCGATAAGGTAACTGCATTAGCTAGCTAGCTCCTATATGGCAAATGAAGGAGTTGTTCGTGTAAACGGTGCTGAAGTGGCTATCTTTCTTTTGGCTTTGCTTTGTTTTTTGGTAGGATTTGGGTGGGGTTGTTACTACATACCTGTATTAAACCAGAGTTCTACAGAGTTATACGGAAATGTCTGCAAAGGAAATTTAGTGTTCTGAATCTAGGGTGTTTTTTTCACATTTGAGATTTGAGTCATAGCCATTGTGTTCCCACATGACACATAGTCTTATTGCCAATTATTTTGTCTGCCAGGGAGAAGTCCCACTGTGCTGAGCTTAATTTGCTTTAAACTCAACACAGTGAAGGCTGGCCTCAAAATACAAAAAGAATGATTTGAGAAGAATGATTAAGACCCAGAAAAATAGCCTGTTTATTCTACCCCCTTTCTGCTTCTCCAGCATCAAACCGCTCGGTATCAAATCGTTAAATCTAAATGACCTTTGCCAGGCTAGCGGGATTTCATTATTGATCCTGCTGTCTTTCCTATGCGGCGAGGTGAAAGCTACCTAACAAGGCGGCACACATTCATCAGGGGAGAATGGGCCGATTCTACCGCACGAGTCCTCCTATCAACAGCCAGTCTGTAATGGTTAGATCATCCTGTCCGTCAGCTGCAATTTTGGTGCCTGAATATGTTTGCCTGCCCGAATCTGCTTCCCTTTGGGGTTGCTGTTCTGCCATCATCTATGGATAAGGTTTTTAAGCACTGGCGCATGTTGATATTTCGTTCATTCAATGTCACTTATTTTAGGCTTCAGATGTCATCAGAGCTCATCTTGAAGGAAGATAAGAATGTACAGGATGTACAGGAAATCTTTTTAATTTGTTATAATTTTCGAAATGGTTTTCATCCTAAGAGTACATATCACATTTTAGTTGCCAAAGGGACAGGCTTCAAGGTTGACAAAGGATACATACAGCCCTTTGCATAGATCTGCTAAATTACTTGCAAATAGTTATGTATAAAAAGTGATGAAAAATGTGCCAAAATGATGACAAGAACAAATCTGTCTTGTTTGCTAGATCAGAGAATTAAAATGGTTCAAACTGAAACTGTCACAGACAATCATCCACTACAAACAGCCACAGGCTTAATCACTAAAATAATTAAGCAACAGGCTTAGAGGAATGGCAGTTGTATTAAATCATTGCATGAGCCATAGCGTGAAACATAAATCCAGCACCTTCTTGTTTTTTTGTGTGTGGTAATTTTCTACCAGTCTTAGGGAATGGAAAGAGAGTTATCCAGACAAGCTGTAGGCATGCCTTTGTTCTGCATTGGTCATTATTTGCACCAGACTGACGGTTGTATTTTAGTTTTTTTTTATTGGTCTGTAGCCGTATGTTGCTATTTCTGAAGGCCCCCTGTGGGCTGGTCTATTAAACTACACTGCATTTTAAGGAATCAGGTCTATGTGGAGGTTCTTTGTAGTGCACAGGAAGCATAAGCATCTCTTGAGATGGCTTGTCATACAGAGCAGATTGATGATGCTGTTGCTTGAGTATGCTGAATTAAGTGGACCCCCCCCCCCCCCCCCCCAGTCCCCAACAACAAGAATCATATGCGTCAGGCCTATTTCTGATCACAGTTCAACTGCTTGAACTGCAACACAACGGGGCGGCTGTGGCTCAGGGAGGCGGCGGCGGTCGCTGATCGCAGGGTTGGGTCGATCCCCCCCTCTCCCCCTCCCACTGTTTGAAAGTGTCCTTGGGGCAGACACTGAACCACAAATTGCCCCCAATGAGCAGCTAGCACCTTGTATGGCAGCTGCCGCCATTGGTGTGTGAATGGGTGAGTGAGAGGCCATTGTAAAGCGCTTTGGATAAAGGCGCTATATAAGTGCAGTCCATTTACCATTTAACACTGTAGTGATAATAATCATCTTGTCCACCATATGCGTATGACCAATTGAACATTGTCACATCACAAATGCAATATCGCATCTCTGACATGTTGTGGTGGTCTTCTACAACAAAGGTCGCGTGGTGAGACGACAAATAAAATTAAAGCATTCTTTGTTGCTTTTCTTTTGGACAAGAAATATATTTCCCATCAATATGTTCAAAGCAGCATAATCACTGCTCTCCGAAGTTTCCGAGCATACCGAAGCCAATGTTAACATAGAGTGATTTTGTAAAGATCTTCCTTAACTTTCAATATTTTCTTCAACTAAACTTCCAATAGATTCTGAATGCATTTGCTCTGCCCAGGAATAAGATTACCAGCAAAAGCATTATAAGGGTGCAATGTTGGAAACAATCAATAGAAATAACAAACAAAACAAGCTGATACTCCAGAATGCATGGAATGGCGGATAATAATAATAATAATAATAATAATAATAATAATAATAAATAATTAAGCACTTTTTATTTGAAAACTAATTTGTATTATTTGAGTGCAGATTAGTACCAAAAGCATGGTATTCTCTCTCAGTTGAGCTGGCACATGAAACCCATATGCGACGGAAAACAACATTTCTGACAATTACAGATCGCAGATTGTCAATCCTCAGGCCTGGTGCGGCTTACACTTGTAGTGGTAGAACATCGGGCCTCATTCGCAAACCATTCTACGAACAAATTTGATCTTAAGGCTTTCTTTAAAACGTATTTTATCTGATGGGGTTCATGTCTATGTTGACGGAGGTCAATTATCTTTAGTAATTTAATCATGTTATTGAAATTAGCTATTTGTTTCAATTAAGTTATTTAAATATACCATTAAAACATGAATAAATAGTTTTTTATAGCTGAAACATTTGCTTCATTTAGCAAACCTAGCTTTATGTAATTGGAGTTCTTTGTGAATGTTAGGAATAAAAGAAAAAGAAAGTAATAGCCAAGACTTTGATCAAAGTGTATTTTCCCAGCATAACTGAAGAGTAATAAAACAAGGTTTTGTCCCAATTCTCAAGAATGGGTGATATACATATAATCTTGTGTTTATACGTATATTAATTATTAATTATGAAGCTTATGTCTAGCATGGAAGTGAGTAGCTGCATATACAGTGTAGTGCATCAGGAAAACGCATACAACATCGCCAACAAATGGCCTCTGGGTAAAAGTTTGCATTTAAATGTCACCTTTTGCTTCATCACTCAAATGACCACAAGACAAAAATGCGCAATATGTATTTTTTTCCCCCACCTGTCCTACTCCACCATCTGTGCTCGAGTTGGGAGAGAGGCACATTGTACTCACCTTGGTCTATAAATGGCATACAACCAAGATGAAAATCTCTCTTACAGTGCGCACTGACTGTAAAAGAAACCGTCTCTGGAGACGAAATAAATCAAACTTTTGGCCTGAAGTACAGAGAAAAATACTGCTTAGTCACAACTGACTTTCGAAGACTTCTGTCTGGACATTTTCCTGACAAGGTGTCCTTTGGTGTCCCTCACAAATGTGACCCTCACACAAATCCAACAGCGCTACAGTGGACACCGACGGGAATGGGCGGGTCCCTTTAGCCCCTCCCCTCTGAAGTGCTGTCAGTGTGTGCAGGCCTTCTCCCCGTCATCAATGGAGAGACTCCGTGCCTGCTACTGAGCTCTGGCTTAGTCATGCCTGGAAGCCTGTAAGGAGTGGCCCCACAGGAGCTGGCGATGGGAGTGTACCAGTCATGGTTTAAACTCGTGCAGCCCAGTGGCGATTGGCCGGCTGAGATGCAAAGCCCTCGCTACTGGGTTAGAGCAGAGAGTGTAGAGAGGTTCATATGCCTACTTACATTGATGTGTGTATGTACATACTTTATATTCAGGCTATCCTGGCTTGAGTGAATGCTCCAGTGACAGAAATCGGCAGAGGCTTTGTGTCACTATCTTCAGGCAGCGCTAAGACTGTAAGCCATTTGCAGTAAGGCTTCAGATTGTGCTCGCATGCCAGTCTTTTTTTTTTTGCTTGGTCCAGCAGTATGACCATTCCCCCCAGAGATTAAGTTGAATGACAAGAATGGTTCAAAAGAAAACCAATAATGTAGTATGTTGCAGGATCCTGACATCTGTATCCCTCTAACCGGAAATAATCCCTTCATATTTGTTCATTGTTATTTGTCTCCATCCACTATATATATATATATATATATATATACACACAGACTTAGTGGTGGTGCACTATCCCCAAATGTTTAGAGTATTACACTGACAGTACTGGAAATAGAAATCAGGGAGGGACAGGAAGAGAGTGTAGCAGCTGACTGCTGCCTGCACTCTCTTTGCAAGGTTATTTATTGCCATCTGCTGGGAAACAGTACGCTGTACATCCTGGCCTGTTCCCAGCAGTAAGAGGCTAATGATTCTCTGATGATTACTCTGTCTTGTCGATGATTATAAAGCAAAGTTGCCATGGCGCTTAAAGTTGAGGGGCTCAGGAGATCAATGGGGACCAATGAATCAAATGCCCGGTGGACAATCCATTTTTCCCTATTTTTAGGATCTGCAAATATCAGTGAGCAAAGATGATCTGAAATTCATCGGAACGCATAGAGTATATACCTGTATTAGAAATGCAGAGGTTTGCCTGTCATGTGCATTTTTTAGTTTTTTATTTAATATGATGCCATGTTATGTTCATCCATACAATACATACAGTGAGCACCATCATTAATTGGACAGTGACACATCTTTTGTTATTTTGGTTCTGTACTCTAGCACTTTGAGTTTGAAAGGATACAATGACAATGAGGTTGAAGTGCAGACTGCCAGCTTTAATTTGAGGGTATTTTCATCCATATCGGATTAACCGTTTAAAAATTATAGAACCTTTTGTACATAGTCCCCCCCCCCATTTTCAGGCATCAAAAATATTGGACAGTTAAACATAATGTAGAATGAATTAGATTTGGTCGCATATCTTTTGCATGCCATGACTTCCTGATGTCTGTCACCCAACAATATCAAAATACTCTTGATATCTTTTTTCTGGTACTCCTACAAGCAATACTATAACCTTTCTGCATTTTAATGCATCTCTATGGGAATTGGGGGGTGGGACTAGATTTAGCTGTAAATTACACTGGAACAGTATGGGACTAAAGGTTCTATAATTTCTAAACAGTTCATCCGATATGGATGAAAATACCCTCAAATTAAAGCTGACAGTCTGCACTTCAACCGCATTGTCATTGTATCCTTTCAAACTCAAAGTGCTAGAGTACAGAACCAAAATAACAAAAAACTGTCCAATTAATTATGGTGCTCACTGTATTTGTATATAGGCCTACATAAGCTTTTCTGTAGCATACAGATACGTATGTATTCCGTCTCTTTACATTTATGCATATTTAACAAATGTACAATTTAGTAGTTTTCATCATTTGCCTTTCAAGCTTCACATAAAGATTCTTTCTAGGGGTGAAGTGTGTACTCGACTTGTGTGAGTTTGTAATTGGAGCTAGGCTGTGGGCCAGATGGAGGAAGTTTGTGTTGTTGCCTCTGACTTTGATGAATGCATGGAGCCTATTATAAATCACTGCTAAGAAGTCACTGGATTGACGTGTGTTAACATGACACTGAAATATAGATATAAATAAAATCGATGGATATAGTATACAGTATGTATAGTTCCTACAGGCTATTAATTGGCAATGTTGGCTATTAATTATAAAACATCTAAGAATATTTTATGTTTTGATGATAGTTTGATACTGGTCCAAGAAATTCAGTCAGTTTTCCCTGGGCATTCATTTAATACAAATTCTATTGAAT
Source organism: Ilyophis sp. 1 JC-2022 (assembly GCA_022702515.1). Taxonomy (NCBI): domain Eukaryota; kingdom Metazoa; phylum Chordata; class Actinopteri; order Anguilliformes; family Synaphobranchidae; genus Ilyophis; species Ilyophis sp. 1 JC-2022. Next base: position 49,365,189 of record CM040402.1, read on the forward strand.
GTTCTGAATAATTTATTTACAGATTGATTTATATGATTGATGATTGGTTTTATTTCAGTGTCTTACGGACAAGTATAATGCCAGTCCACATGGGCTTATGAGACAGTTTTAGCATATTTACATGTAGTCTTCATAAGCACATTTCTTTCCAATCATGAAATAAAGTCTTTGCTCTTCTCATGTATTGATTAAACTGACCAGTTTTTAATGCCAGGGAAACATATGTTCTGAGTTTTGGTTTGTGCTACATATCAACCCCCAGTTTTTCCTTATGATTTAAAAGTTAGTATGTTTTCCTGCTCGACCGCTTCGCTCATCTACTGCAGGGCGACTTGCACTTCCCCCCCCTCCGTGTAAATGGCACTCGCTCGTCCCGACTGCGGAGCTTTTCCACCCTAGCTCCCCAGTGGTGGAACGAACTTCCCATTCCCGCACCTTTTCAGACTCCACCTGGACTAATACTTATCTAGGACCTCATGGTATGTGTTCTTGTTGAACTGTGTATTCAAGGTATTCAAGTTTATAATATTTAGAACAGAATTGTATTAGAGCTGATTTACCCAGTTCACTGTGAACTGCATTGTGTTCATTACTAGGGATAGCTGCTACTGTATGGGAAGAATGTGCTTTTCTTATCTGTTCTGTAGTTACTTCAATGACCTTTCTGTATGCACTTACTGTACGTCGCTTTGGATAAAAGCGTCTGCTAAATGAATAATGTAATGTAATGTTTTTAGATTTTTTCATACGGGCGACACGGTGGTGCAGTGGTTAGCACTGTCGCCTCACAGCAAGAAAGTACTGAGTTCTAATCCTGGCCGAGGGCCTTTCTGCGTGGAGTTTGCATGTTCTCCCCGTGTCCGCGTGGGTTTCCTCCGGGTACTCCTGTTTCCTTCCACAGTCCAAAGATATGCAGGTTAGACTAATTGGAGACACTAAATTTCCCCCCTCCCGCGACCCTGACCAAGTTAGACAAGCGAGTTAGATAATGGATGGATGGATGGATGTTTTCATAGCAAATTGTAATTTGTTTGTGCAAATCTGTTTCCGTTGAAGGATTTCAGGGGCATCCTCTGACCATGGGGAAATAATAAAATCCCCTTTCTGTTGACCTCACATGAGTCCAAACCCAACCTATATTTGGGTCAAATTTGTGCACACAAAGAAAGAAGAAAATGTATTCATTTTCAACTGTATTCAATTTGTTATGATTTGACTTCTTGTATCCCCATATACTGTCATCATAATCCAACACTGGACATACACGATTGATATAACCTTGAATATGTAGGCTACTATAACCAAGCTCTTTGCAGTGTTTCACTTTGTTTTCACATGGTCTAACATGCATGTTCTTCAAACACCACAAAATCACAACTTTTTGGCAACACTATGTGAAACACAGAAGACAGCTGATTCCTGGATGAATACTGTTCACCACATTTACCATTAATTTACCAGTGAAAGTGACCAGCGTTTGACATTTTTCTTATGTATTCAACTCAAGTTTAAACAAAGTAGCCGTAATTTCAATATGATTTTTTAACAAGTGTTCTCTATTTTTTTATTTTATTTGTTTGGAATGGCCAGTTTCGGAATGCCTATTCGCATTCATGAGCTCCAGCCTCTGCTACTGATTGAGGAAACGTGCTGTCCTCCAGAGCACGCAATGTCAGACGGCAGAGTGTGTGCTGTCCTCCAGAGCACACAGCGTCAGACGGCAGAGTGTGTGCTGTCCTCCAGAGCACGCAATGTCAGTCGGCAGAGTGTGTGCTGTCCTCCAGAGCACGCAATGTCAGTCGGCAGAGTGTGTGCTGTCCTCCAGAGCACGCAGTGTCAGACGGCAGAGTGTGTGCTGTCCTCCAGAGCACGCAGTGTCAGACGGCAGAGTGTGTGCTGTCCTCCAGAGCACGCAGTGTCAGACGGCAGAGTGTGTGCTGTCCTCCAGAGCACGCAATGTCAGATGGCAGAGTGTGTGCTGTCCTCCAGAGCATGCAGTGTCAGACGGCAGAGTGTGTGCTGTCCTCCAGAGCACGCAGTGTCAGACTGCAGAGTGTGTGCTGTCCTCCAGAGCACGCAGTGTCAGACTGCAGAGTGTGTGCTGTCCTCCAGAGCACGCAGTGTCAGACGGCAGAGTGTGTGCTGTCCTCCAGACTGCACTTTATATTGTTCTGCAGCTCGCACGTCGGGCTGTCACACGTGAGTCAGAGGAAGGAGCTTTATGCTCGGCTCAACAGGCAGAATTGCGTCTGCCCGATCAACCAACAGGGGGCGCTAGGGATAAATCAGGTGCTCTCATCCTGGTCGACTGAAACCCTCCTTTCCCTGGGTGATGGTACTTCCAAATGTGTGTCATGCTACAGGGCTGTCGACCACATTCGGCACTGGTATGGTCTGGAAGCTCATACATGCGCTAGAACAGTGGGCCCCATCCATGCGCTAGAACAGTGGGCCCCATCCATGCGCTAGAACAGTGGGCCCCATCCATGCGCTAGAACAGTGGGCCCCATCCATGCGCTAGAACAGTGGGCCCCATCCATGCGCTAGAACAGTGGGCCCCATCCATGCGCTAGAACAGTGGGCCCCATCCATGCGCTAGAACAGTGGCCCTCATCCATGCGCTAGAACAGTGGGCCCCATCCATGCGCTAGAACAGTGCCCCATCCATTGTAGGCTAATTGCTAGAATGTGCTCTAATATACTGTATGCAAATTTTTGTTTTTATTTTTACATTTTTTAGATCCCCCAGTGCCTTAGCCTACAACCAAGTTATCATTTTACACACTGCACACAGCTGCAGGAGAGAATGAGTGGTGTATCTTTTCTGCATAATCATTAGTTGATATAATAACTAATAATCAAACCAGTGATAATCACAAGCTCATTTGAAAAATATATATATTTTTTTTTGCTTAAGCTACATTTACACTGAACAGTCCTATCATGCAGTAACAGTTCCTTAGTACAAGCCTTAATGCTGTATGGATTCTGTAGATGGTTTGAACATTGCTTCACTCTAGCTTATTCTTTCACAAGGGATTTTTCCCAGAAATAAGGATTTCTAAAAGAAATGTGTATTTTATTCATTACACGTCTAATCAGTAGTCACTAAAAGCAAGGAAATATTGTGTTAGAATACGCAGAAGATAGTTTTAGTGTCCCCCTTAGAGTTGAGCAAGCGCAATGAAGCCATACTACCTTGTCTGTTATTTTGCAATGCTGGAACACTCAAAAGTGGATTAAAGACCGAGCAAAAGAAGTGTGTGATGTGCTGCTTTTTACTTTTTTAAATACTGCGCCTTCTTTATGGGGATAAAATGCCGTGCTCTCTGTCTCTGCTTCTCTGTTATTCTCTTTTCTGTTCGTTTCTTTGCGCACACTTTTTGTGATTTTGGTGCATTTTGTTTTTCCATTCACCATGCTGTGCAGCCATTGGATGTGAAGAGAACTAAGGTTTGTCTTTTGTTTGCAACATTGTGTGTTTGCAGTACATAAGCATCCCGTAGTGTCCCGTAGTCTTTAATTGTAGTGGTTAAAGTATTCTTTGTCCCGATCACCCCTCGTCGCACACACACACACACACACGCACACACACGCACGCACACAGGCACACAGGCACACATGCACAATTATGGAATAACTAGGTACTTTTCTTTTAGTATACATCCATCATATAATAGGAACAGTGTGAATGTACAAGGACATTTTATTATATTATAAAACAATAATTGACACGAATATTGCTCATTATTTGGCTCATCTCAAAAGGTGAGTACTGAGATGGAAGATAGCTGTGCATCCAGAACAATACGTGACCTCTCAGTATATTGCAGATTGTTTTAATGGTGCCCAGCATGGTTACATGGTCGAGGTGATTAAATTAAAATGGGGGGAAAAAAACAAATATGTAGCCCAGAGATAGAATCTCCAGATTATAAATTAAATTTATATTATGAAAACAAGCGCACACTGATTCATATTTGGTTTATTGTTTACATATATATTTTATAAATATCTTATTAGCAGCACCAAGAGCTGTGTTTCAAAGTTGTTCACTAATGCTCTCCAGAGGGAAAGAATACTTAATCTATCTCTATTCCAAAAGAAAAAAAACCCTGCATGTTATTGTTGTGTGACTGTTCTTAGCTTTTTTAAATGTTACTGTGGTCCCCAGGGTCAGATACCCCTTTTATTAGAGACAGTATTACATTCTTCATCTCCAGATGGGAGTTCTGCATGGATTGTCTCACAAATAAACTCATACATTTGAATTCAGTCACTGGCACACAGCACCACACTGTAAACACACTCCCAAGTTTTATGGACCTCACTGTAAACACACTACGATTTACAGACAAGTTCAGCTGTGTGATATTAATAAATAAGTTACAGTAAAAGGAAAAACAACCTCACTTTCAAACATCATTATTATTTTTGGCTGTCATTATACCCATGTCTTCTGTAATACTTAACAAATATTTAGTGATATTGGTTTGATTTAGCCCTTAGCGGTTGATGAGAAGGCGGTCTGGCCTCCCCTTTGCGTAGCCTCACTAATGTGTCTCCCACTGGTGCCGCAGCACCTTCAGATGACCATCCAGGCCCTGCAGGACGAACTGCGCACGCAGCGGGACCTCAACCACCTCCTCCAGCAGGAGAGCGGCAACCGCAGCGTCGAGCACTTCACCATCGAGCTGACCGAGGAGAACTTCCGCCGGCTGCAGGCCGAGCACGACCGGCAGGCCAAGGAGCTCTTCCTCCTGAGGAAGACCCTGGAGGAGATGGAGCTGCGCATCGAGACGCAGAAGCAGACGCTGAACGCCCGCGACGAGTCCATCAAGAAGCTCCTGGAGATGCTGCAGAGCAAGGGCCTGCCCTCCAAGGCTATGGAGGACGAGGGAGAGCGGAACCGCAGGATGGCTGAGGCCGAGTCGCAGGTCGGCCACCTGGAGGTCATCCTGGATCAGAAGGAGAAGGAGAACATCCACCTACGAGAGGTAGTTACCACCGTCCTCCTTTTTAATGATCCTGCAGATCCTGTATCTTCTGTAGATGCAGAAGTCTTTGGTTCCTCTGCTAGCGTTTTGGCGAGCACTATACTATATGTGTCACACTGAATTTAGACACATGCACCACTTTTGGGGTTTTTGGATTTTGGTTGCCCAGCGGTTGTCTCATAAAAGCTTGAACGGATCATACGTGCGGTTGCAAAAATGTATGATAAAACAATACTGCGAGTTTAGACATGATCACACTTGCAAATATTTTTATTCATAGTCATTTCACTACTGTTGTATTTTATTACATTTAAACCACTTTTATTAAATGAAATGCTATCCTCAAATACTGCATGCACCAGATTTTGGATTGTTGTTCTGCAGCACGGCCAAATCAAGCAATGCTTCTGAACAAACTGGATTAGGGGAAAGTTGGTATTGAGATGTGGTAGTTTACTGTAGAGCTGTGGCTTTACATTTGGTACTACGAGGCTGAAAATCAAACGCATCACATCATCAGTCTAGAAATAATCTCGTCCAATCGCAAGAGTTTTTTAAACTCCTAAATCTTCTTAGCATTTAATTTCTCTCTGCTATCTGCAACACCTCTTTGAGAACTTTAGCCACTGTATTTGCTTAGTTGCCCTTTATCAGAATTCATGCTAAGCAGGAGTGGGACTTGCCTGCTGCTGCAGGTACAAAAGGTGGCCTTAGATGATTTAGATTTAGATGGTTTAAAGGTTTAGATGATTTTTCTCCCCCCTGAATTAAGATGGGATAATCTCGCACCCATAAGAGTTTGAAAATGTTCTTTCAAACAAAGAGCAATGACTTTGAAAGAAGCGCAATTTGAAGAGAGCTTGTGTCTGGCGGATTGTTTGGAAACTTGTGTAACAATACTCTGCTGAAGCTTTCTCCAAATGGGTTCTAAAGGGTTTAAGAATGTAGCAACATAACTGCCATCCACCGAAAGGAAAAACAAGTTTAGAGAGATGGTTTAAAGCAGAGGGATGAAATACAGCATGCCTTCACGCTAATAATCATCATCGTTAACCTTGGCGCACACTCATGGAAAGGAGCTGATTTCGATTAAAAGGTGACGTTCTCCATTCATTGAATTAGTTCTGCAGGAAATGAACTGTGCTACTTTCCATGACTGTATTAGCCATCAATTTCCTTTTATGGCTGCTCTTTTTTTGCCAGACAATAGATTATTGTTTGCTACTATGGTACAATTTGTTCAGCTTGGTGTTTATTCAGTCAGATAAACTGACTCGCAAATGGAATTATATCATGTGACTGGAGAGAGCATCCGGTACCACCAGTCAACACACTGTGTTTGTACCACTGTCATCTTTTGAATGTATGACTGACTTCAAATTTAGACTGACTTTTAATTAGCAATATATTTGAGCCACCTGTACATTATAAACACTAGGTGGCAGCACAGGGTTACAGCTTGAAAGAATTAACAAACTGGATTTGTGTGCTACTTTCCTATCTCTGCCAAAGATCTTGAACTGAGAGCATAACTAGCCTGAAGCACTATGTCGGACTCCCCTGTGATGCATGGCACCCATGTTTTGTAACAATTTACACTGTAATACAGGTAAGGTGGATAAACAGGGATTTATTTTTTAAACTGGGTTGTAATTGAACCACAGTGAGTTAGAACCTTTCACAAGTTTTTTCTCAATCAGTGCCACTGTTAGGTCATGCATTATTACTGTAAGTCCAAGGAAGGATGAGGCTTCACTTTGTGATTGAGAAGATATGTAGGCCTACTGTACTTTCAAAGTTTAACTGCCATGGAAAGGTTATTTTCAGTTCTTTTTCAAAATTCCACTATAATAATTGGGTGGATTCTTCTGCTCTTTTATTTGCTTGAGAACTTTCTATAGGGGCACATTTGTGTTGCTTTCTCACCAAGAGATGGCACTATACTACAAGGGCAGGGTAGCTTTCTCTGGTATATTTGACTTGCTTTTCTCCTACAGGGAGACTGAATGGACAGGTTGTGGTTGCGGTTCAGAGAAGGTTCAGTGGCTTACTCTATTCTGAACATGGAGAGGTACAGCAGTCATTTCAGCGTGCATCAGAAGGCTGTAATATAGTCCCTGTGGTTGGTGTTGTTTCTGCATTTCAGGTTGTCTAGCTGCTGCATTACACATTTCTGCCCGTTTTTGAAACAACACTGGAAAACCAAAACCGAATGTCTTTTGCTCCTGCGTGGCGGCCTCGGTATAACGGTGATTTTCCGCCGCCTTCGTGATTTGATTTCCAGACGGTTGTAAAACATTATGGGAGGTTTGGCTATTCGGAAAATAGGCGTGTGTCTCCCATTAATATTTAAACATTGCATAATTTATGTGCTTCCCAGATTCCTTTATTTGGGGTGACTTTTAACACCTCACTGATTTGCACAGCTGGACCTTCATAGAAGTAATTTAAGTTACGGAAGTATCTGGTCCCACCGAGGAGTTGAATGTACATCCTCCCTGTTATACTGCCATTCCACAAACCCCAATGCTGCCAAAACATGTTTAATTTCAATCTATAACTAAAGACTAGAGAGCTGCAGTAGGACAGCAGCCAACAGGCACTGAGATATAGGAAAACATAAGTGGAAAATCCTGTTGGAAAAAATAAAACTAAATGTAGAAAAGGTTATACTTTATATATATCTTTCATCTGAACTATGTAATTTCCATCAGGGTTGTGATTTTGAACTGTAATCAGCCTCATTTGCACCCCATCCGTGTCGATATGCTGGTAATTATATAGATCTAACCAATTGCATTTCGTGTTTTGTGTTGTTCAGTTACTGTATGTTGTTTAGCTCTGGTACAAAATATATATACATGTATATTGACTGTGTGCACGCGTGCGTGTGTGTTTTGGTCTTTTGATTGGACTTGGCATGGACTATCCAGATTGCATGTATTTTTATCCTAAATTAGTGTTGACTATAACATCATCATATGTTTACTTTGAACGCAGTGCAGAAAGTGTGGGCTGGTGCCAAGGTTATTAGTCTGCATTAGCCTAGGTGGGGTGGACTTAGGGGTAGGTATAAATGACTAGATGGTCTCATTACAGGTGATTAGAAAAACACAGATCAACAGGAAATTGTGCACTGATGCCTGTCAGCAAATTGCTTGGAGGCTTTTGGTGATGAATCCCCCCACACTCATGCTGACCGTTCCTGTGGAGCGGCTGTAGGCTTTTGGGACCTCTTTTTGAAATGACCTGTATTCTCAGAGAAAGCCAGTCGCGCTGAACAAATAGTTTTTACACTTATTCCCATGGGCCTCAGTCTTCCCTCTTGAGGAAAAGTAAAAAAACAGACCCTTTTTGTTTCTCGTTATGAGACAGTAATGCTGCTCCTCAGGTAAATAAAAACATGGCCATGAGTAATATTGTGACCTCATCTGCTTGTTGTTTGCTGCTTTTTTGGGTAATTTCCCTGGTGATTTCTTTCTTTTTCTTTTGGTTGAACTTGGACAGACTATTCATAAATATGTGACTGTAACATTTCGGAGAATATGTGAGAATTGAAGACACCATTATTTAATAATAGGAACTATTTTTAATCGTCGATTGTTGTTTTATGCTTTTATATCTGTGATTTGCTTATCATTTTAAAACTTCTGTTCAAATCGATGATAGATTTCCATAGATTTTTTTTCCAGGTATGGTGCTGCCTACACATTTTCCACAACTCAACAATGAGATGAATATGTCAGTTGCAAGTATTTTTTATACTGTATGAAAAAAGTCTGAAATAGAAAATAGGTAATGTTCGTTAAATAGATTTTCAGTTATTTTAAGACGTGCTGTGAGGTCATTAAATCATAATGGGTGTTCTGGTGCAACTACCTGATCACGTTTTCCCATTTGTGAGAATGCAAGTCCCTGCTCAATGATATAATTAATTTGATATTTCCACAGCAGGAAATGGTGGACTGCGGGTTTGATTTGTATCTCATCTGCATATCAAAGGGATTTAGGATCTTAAGCAAACATTGTTCTCATGTTTTTAAAAGGAATTAAAGAAAACATCAGGGAATATGGTGGTCATCCAGATTGCGCTCCGAGGGCAGTTTTATTCTCATATTGAAACAGTGACGAGAAGGGTATTGCTCAGGGGTAAGATTGGACATATGTATCACTTGGCGTATAACTCTGACACAGACATTATAGGTATTGCATACGAAGCACAATAAACACTCATATTAAAAGCTGTGCATTGTGGGTTGTGAGTCTCTAGGGTGGATGCAAGAAAATATCATGTGAAGCCCAGCATGATGAAAACCAAGATGCCAGATGCCAGATGCCAGATGCCATAACTGTATTATACTTCACAAACACCTACGAGTTTCCTGTTGTCCTAAGTGAGCATTGCACCCCTTTTCTATTTGTCACTAACTCTTCTGTAGTACCATTAGGCCTGCATTGAAAATGGTAACCGCTTCATGGACAAATTTATCAGAGTCGACTACAGGCTCTGGAGTGCTGTAATGCAGTCCAGTTCAGGTATGGGTGGGATTTGTAGGAAGCAATGAAATAGGGGAAATGTGACTTGCATATTATGTTTTTTTTTTAGTAATGTTAAATAATTTATATACAGGGCAATACTAATATTGGTCTGCACATAAGATAGAGGAGCGCTGCTACCATAACAGAGCAGGAAGCATGGAGTATGAACTACTGTACACACTCCATCGTTGTGTATGAGGAATTATTACCAGTGTTAACAACATCATTGTTTGCCATGACTTATACATGCTTAGTTAACATTTTTTGGTCATGTTATGCTATATTTCTTGTTGCCATATATTGAGACAGGGGAACTTTTATGGTTGGCACATAAAAACCTTGGCAGATCGACACTGCACAGTTTTATGCACACAGTCGTGATATTTTTTTAATGTAACATGAGATAATGTAGCATCATTTATCTATGAATCACTGAGTTACCACAGCTACACTTACTGTTTTTATAGGGACTGACCTATAGTCATTTAATTCCGTGTCGTCTTGCCAGGCACCTGTCTTAAAGTTGCCAAGACTTCTCTCGCCACCAAAAATCTGCCACCTGATATCTCACTTTGAATTTAGCCGGTCAGAAATAAAAGGTTTTTAAACAAACTCCAAAGGAATGATTTTTATCAATGTATGATGTTCTCCAATCTGACAGCCACAATTTTAAATTTGGAGGGAACAGAGCATGAATTGTTCATTGATTTGGGCAACCAGAATCCAGTTACCCTCTAATGTAAACAGCTGATCTGCTGAACAAAGACGTATGCATTAATGAAGCAACCCTGTAGTATAACAAATTATATGATTTCAAATGATCATTTGTTTTTTCTCGGAGTATAGATGACATAAGTGAAACAAAATGTTGTCAAGAATATGTTATGAATCTATGATTTTTTTTAGAATAGATGATTTGGAAATGGGAAAAATAACAGTGTACAAATGTAGCGAATTCCTTTTTTTAAGCCTTGTGTGACAAGCCTGAAATTTGTGGGGCTGAGGGTTTGTGCCGTGTGACCGCAAACCTGTGAAAGCGTGACCTATGGACACAGCTAATCCTGTTGGAAATACTGTTGCGTTCCCACAGCTCAGAGTGGAGAGTACGTGTTACATTTTTCCACTTGAAAAAAAGCAATTGTCATTACTTTCCGTACAAGTCTACCTGAAACCCCCCGCCCTCCCCCCTTCCCAAGGGGCAATGCTTTTAAATAATTTGTGACTCTGGGGTGGCTGGAGGTCTGCAAAACATGAAAAGCATAGCTGTCTCTGTGGATAAACTGTTACATATTTCAAAGATCCTCAACCCTGCCACTTCACGCTTTTGACCCCTGGGTGGGGGAAGGGGGGGGCGGGGGGGGGTGGCGGCTAACATGAGTTAACCGTTTACTACTAGTCGAGGAACTCTTTGTTTGGGGCTGCTGTTATTTTGAGGAAATGCCTTATTAAACACTTCTCAATGAAAGGGTTGGTAATTGACCAGCTGCTTGGCTGTATTGAGACAATTACTGCCTCTCCCACCATTTGTCTCTGCCAGAAGACTGATATCTTTCTCGGCCTACCTCTGCTCCGGAACAGCTTCAGCGCAACAACATGGCGCTTTAGAAAAAGAAACCAAACAAAATGAGCAAATGCCGAGGGTGGAATCTGACTCCACACAAAAGACACCTTTTACTGCAATCATTTGGAGCTGAAAAGTAAGAAAATAAATGTGTACGTTTCTAAGTTTGAAGGATTTTTTTTTTTGTGGTGAATGTTTGGCTTTTTTGGCAGTGACTCCAGACATGAAAAAGTAGTCATTAATGATTGAGCCCAGGAGGATTGTAATTGCTTTTAATGGGCGGTTGTTGAGCCATGCGGTAGTGGAGCCCCATCAGTAGTTTTTGCCAAGGTGCTAAGTTACATGGTTTACAGTATGGACTTTGTTTCATATCAAGGCTCCAAAAGCCCTAGCATTCAAAATCTGTTATAAAGTTTTATTGGACTTCATTACCCACACATGGACGTTCATGTATAAGAACACACTCATAATCTGCACGCTTCCACATGGACACACACATTTATATTTGCTCGGTATGTTGACGGTGCCGGAGTATGTACTTACTCTATGTACACCCACCCCCAGCAAGTGTTTATTTTCGAAATTGCTGCACTGATGGTGCATGGATTACAGATGTCAGACCTGACTACTCTCCTGTATAAAAATTCTGTATCACGGCTGAAGCCGATCCCTAGTTTTTGTGTGCATGTAGACCAGCTAGAATGCAGCCCTTTTAGTTATCTGCTGTGGGAGGGTACCTCATTTGGTAAAAGATAGAGCCAGCACTATTTGCCCAGATGTTGACTCGTGTTGTGTGAAGACTGATGCAGGACTATGTCACATTTTCAATCAAGAGGCAACAGGCTTTAATCATGATTTAGAAATGACTTGGTGTGCAACATGCTTTTTTTTAAAAACATTTTTGTGACCACCAAGCTCATTAAGGCCTTGATTCAATCAACATTGCCCTTAATGTGCACTTACAAATGGAGGTTCTCTTACAAGTCAATGCAAGTTTTGTTTTATTCTTCGCTAACACTGATGATGAGTTAATTTTGTTGATGGTTGAACTCGCCTGTTTGTGCATGAATTTATTTATTTTTTTACAACGTTAATGTAAGGATAGAAGCTTGATTCTTGGTCTGTATTGTGTAAGATGTATAAAAATGTCAAATTTCTGTCGGGATGTAGGGATGAAGTGCATTGTAGGCCAAAATGGGGTGTGCTGGGATAAACTACTATACTGTAATGAAAATATCATTATAAAGGGGAATAAACAACATTTATCAAGAGAACCTCAATCAAAAGATTGCGCTTCCATTTTCACAGAATTTCATATTCTGTATACACATTCAGTTCATATTCAAAAAATAATACACACCCTCTGTATGTATGAGCCTAAAATTCTCTCAGCACCATGTGTAGATCAAAATCAGTTTTGAGCAAAGCTGTGCAGGCCACTAAAATATTAAAATAAATAAATACTTTTTTTTTTGTGAGTGAATCAGTGAGAAAGAAAGAGGGAGAGGGAGAGAGAGAGAGAGACAGATAAAGTGAGAGAGGTTTTACGTAATGTGGGTATTATCAAGTTGAGTGAGTGTGTGTGAGTGTGGCCTTTGAATAATGGAGGGACACACCGGTTCCTGATTTAATTCCATATTTAGATATATTGAGAGTTCTGGCTCAACTTTGTTTCCAAGATATTCCAGAGAACTCGCTGTATGACCCGTTGAATTTTTTGTCTGTGCAGTTATCATATTGTTCTTCACATTTACACCATACTGCTACTCATCACAGGGTGGCAGCCTTTATCTAGAGGTGACATTCTTGCCAACCCCAGCCGAGTGTTTAATTTCCCTGAGCACATGCAAGATCTCTCACACTATATTAGTACATAAATATGGTGTTATCCTTCATCAAACTCTTTGACTTTTATACAGGCTGTAGTCTAAAATATATAATAGAAAACTGTCCATCCATCCATCCATTATCTAACCTGCTTATTCCTGGTCATGGTCACGGGGTAATATAAAACTGTATAAAATATAAGTTAAAACTGAATTTTGTGCAATTTTCATGAGGAGGGGAAATAAGTAAAGTATGACACAATTTCTGAAACAAACAATTGTTGTTAATGGCGATGATGTTATTTATAATGTTTATTTCTTTGCACTGTGGTGTAGTGTGACTTTGTTTATACCCCTTTAAGCCGATCTGAAATAGTGGGAAAAAGTGCCCTTTGGCTTCAGAGGTTCAGTTCGTAGCCCCCGTGACTCAGAAAACACTGTATCTGATTTCTCAGGAGCCGACCTGTTCTGGGAAAATCTTTTAGGTGGATGGGTAAAAAAAAATGACTTTACCTTTATGGCTAAAGGTGTGCTGAACTACTGCTGGAAACTTTAAAGCACTTTGAGGCTCAGGTAAAAATGTACAATAAGGGTTTGGTTTTTGCTATTAATCGCTTTAAGATTCGTGCGAAGGTCTCCATAGTTCTTGGTCTCTCTTTGGATGCACAGATGTCTGGTCAAATTTCCACATCGACTCCTCCGCTCGTGTATGGAACAAACAGTGGCTAATATCCAGGGACCCATTATCGTACCGGTCCCCTTCTGAGCCTGGATCTGAAAACCATCCAGTCTCTTTGCAGAAGATTGCTTTTGAGTGATTGGTTAAACGCTGGTTGTTATTGGGCTTTGCTGTACCAGCTCAACTCAACAGAAGGCAGCATGTGCTTGTGTAACTCTATCTCCAGGGCTCCCAATAACCTCTGTGAGGGCTTGGGTTACCTTACCGAGAGAACAGACACGTGGACGAGGTATCACATCTCAGAGAAACGAGGGCCATAGTCCTGTGTTTAATAACTGGGAAAATAAGATCTGAGCAATGTTTATAAAGTACCGTTTCCTTGTGTTGAGTCAGTAGTCCAATGGAATGAAGGGTTGTTGAAAAAAATTTTTAACCCAGGGAAAGTGCTTGGCTGAACATTACAGGCACTTATCCGTAAGCCTCACAATTATTATATTTGTGTGTGCACTTGACATGTCTTAACCAGTTTCCCAGGCTCTATTTTACTTTATATGTTAAATACAGTAATTAGCAAAGTAGAGAAACTTTATCAGAGAACAACAACCCGCAGGTTTGCTGAAATCTTCAGTCCAGAGCATTTGAGTTTCTCTTGTGAGGTTCTCTTGTGTCTTACTACTGCAGCTGAGTATCTTGGCAAAGCTGTTTTTTTTTATAACTTTTTTATTTATGGTACAAATGTGGAATGCAGTGTGCTTATGTGCTTATGCTCATCAATGCAACCTTCTTTCTAATTCTGTCTGAGGACTCAGATTGGCCATGCTCGCTCTCTCCTCCAAAATATGGGATGTCTTCTCCTTTTGCAGTCCGTCAGGTAGGCTCATACAGACATAGATTTGGAGGAGGACACTTTATGTGTAACTTGTGCAGATAGACTGTGGGAGACTGGTTAGCCTCTCATTGCAATGTATCACCAGATTAGTGTGCCACATCTAATCGAGCCATATTTCTTCTTCAGGTATTTGGTTGCAGAGACTCAATAGAGGCTAGTTGCTAGTATGTACTAGAGAGTCAGACTAGGGCCTTATAGACCAGAGGGGGTCGCTGGTGTGTGGTAAGACATGGACAGCCTTCTGACTCAAGCCCTTACTCAAGTTTGTAACAATTAACTAGCAGATTGACCCATCCACTCACTAGAACAGTGCCTTAACAGCACAAATGACCCAGCCTTTTTGATAATAACCGTGATGATAGGCAGTTAACGGATAGGATAAGGTTCCATAAGCAATTTCAAAGAGCCGATCTGCATTTAAAAGTGTTAGGCTAGGTGTGCTTTACCAATGGGACATGCACAGTTTTTACAATGTAACAGTGAGAGTGTTCTGCAAAACAGTGTATAACAATACATACATATCTAATTGTGTAATAAATGTGTATTTAATTATTAGCTAAAATAAGTTCAAATAGTCTTATCAGAAGCGGTGGAATTTAAACACAGGGAACAATTACTGGAAAGCGCAGCACCAATCTATGGCACCAATACACTGCTTACAAGTCAGTTTTATAAATTCTTGGTGTTTTCAGCCAAAAGCTGTCCCTGGATTATTTTTATAGCAGACAAGATGCAAGATGGGTTTGTCAGGCATTATTCTAAGAAAATGTATCTCTGTTTAATTGGATTTCCCCTGCTGTGCCGTCTCCAAGGACACAAGGAAAATAGTTTTTGTTTGAGAAACCTAGATTATGTTTTAAAGAGAGGAGACCACTGGGAGTTTTTACAACAGTTGTCATAAGAATTTGTCAGAAGGCCTTCACAACAGAGCCTCTGCAATAGCATACCTTACCAGAAAATAATGTATTTTTATGCACTATTGTCTCCGCTAATGTAAAAACAAAAGATATTCATCTGTTGAAGAATTTAGTATTAATTTTTTGGTAATAGAATTGGCCATTGTTATCTAATTCTGTATACTATAATGCATATTGTATACATTTTGTACTAAAATAAAAAAATTTCCATTGGGTGCAGTGATGATAAAGACAAAAATTACAGGCAGCCTTCAACTGCACATAAACCCAACCCAGCCAGAATCCTTTTTTTTTTTTTGCAATCAATAAGAATGTAGTGAAATTTTCTCTGCAATTTGAAGAAATAGATGCCATGCTGCGATTGAACAGAATTCCTGTAACACTTTGTCTCGTAGCCAGTTTATCTTGAACACAACTGCAGTACACATGCTTTTTTTGTTTTTCGTTCAATGGTCTAGCTTTATTATGTATCTTAATCTTGCATTTGAAAGTTGTTTCAGTGAAAGATATTCCATTCTGGTGTATGTGTTTCATAGCAGGTCTCTAAATGTTCCGTTAAATAAACTTCTCCACTTCTAAAGAGCTTGTTTTCATGAGAGACCCTGATGTTTTTGGCTAATTCTCTTTTTTTTTTAATTCATTGGGGCAGAATCCGGACTGTAATTTCAGAAATGTCACTTGCTGTGTCCAAAGAGGGAGATGTGGTAGCTTAGCGAGCTCAGTCTCAGCCAAGACATCCATTAGCTGGTTTGCCTGATATGTGTCTCATAGATGGAGGTGTCTGGATGCTGAATGTTTTATTTATGCATTTATTTTCTTTCTGAAAAAAAAAGATCCTCCTCCAAAATATTTGAAGGATGGCATGGTTAATTAATACCTTTCTAGGAAATCACACAGAAAGTGCTAATTCAGTGATATACAAATATTATACACTATTTTATTTTTTTATTTTTTTTTATTCTTTTTGACTTATTAAATATAAAAATTTTGTAAGACATTCCTTCACGTTCCTATACACTGTGGTTTGCATTTAGTAGTGTTGATGGTGTCCTGTAAATAGTTTTCTCTCCATAGCTAAATGCTGCATGTAGAGGAATCGCTGAAAGATTATCAATTTCCTATTCCTGAGTTTTGTCCCCTTAGCTACCTCCTAACAGAGGGGTACTAGATTGGGTACATCATTCTGGACTTGATGGTGAGATTAGGGGGCTTGAATACTAGGTGGTGCATAACCATTAAAACCTTGAAGAAAGTACGCCACTTCATTTTCTCAAGTAAAATCATGGAGCCTATACAGTATACTGGTCACTTTATTGTAAGGTGCAAAGTTGTAAGCCTGATATGTTACCCTCTATAAATGCTAAGGGCGTCTGGTAACTCATATAGTAAAATTATTTTTCATAAACATGTGATACAGTACCTTCCCTCGTTGCATTTGCAGTGACATGGTAGAAGTGCCAGGCTTTCGACTCACTCATTTGTTAAACGGTTTCGTGTTTATTTAGAAATGTAATTGCATTATATAGAGCGTTATGTTAAGTGATTGGAGCGGATGGTTCATTGTGACAAACAAAGAAATAATAATATGTAATTATGAATGTATTCGGTAAAGCTGATCAACATCATGCTGTGCTTGAATTGCCTCTTCAATTTACACACCGAGTCACAGGAAAACAGTGCACTGGGATTCATTTCTGCTGTGGGCCTGTGTTCCTTGCAGTTCGTACTGGAGAGGGCTGTTTCTAATTATCATTCCTTTTCTTCTGCCCAATATTTTAGATGCCATATAGTCTCGGCGGCCACTTTATTAGGTACACCTGGTTGTGAACGCAAATAGCCTGCACCTCCAGGCAGCGAATCATGTGGCTACTGCGCGATATATAGTAAAGCATGCAGACATGGTGAGGTTTAGTTGTTGTTTGGCCAAACATTAGAAATGGGCAATACGTGTGTGTTTGAGGCGACTGTGACCATTGTATGACTGTTACTAGGCGTGGTGGTTCCAGCATCTGAGAAACTGCTGCCCTCCTGGGATTTTCACACACTACAGTCTCTAGAGTTAACGGAGAATGGCGAGAGAAACGAAAAACATCCAATGTGGGGCAGTTCTGTGGGCGAAAACACTGTGTTAATGCGAGAGGTCAGAAGAGAATGGGCGGACTCGTTCAAGCTAACGGAAAGGCCCCGAATGCTCAAATAACGACTGTTTACAACAGTGAAACGGCTGGGCTATAGCAGCGGGCGACGACATTGGGTTCCTCTCCTGTCAACGAAGAAAGGGAAGATGAGGTCACAGTGGACATGTGATCACCAAAGCCGGACAATTGAAGATTGGAAAAACTTTGCCTTTTCTGATGAATCTCAATTTATGTAGATGGTAGGAGTAGAATTTTACAAAAACAGCTTGAATCCATGTATCCATCCTGCATTGTGTCAACAGTGCAGGCTGATGGTAGTGGTGTAATGGTGTGGGAATGCTCACTTGGCATCCCTTTATGGCCATAGTCTATCCTTTTTCAAATGGATACTTCCAGCAGGATAATACACCATGCCTAAAGCACGCATCATCTGAAGCTGGTTCCACAAACATGACAGTGACTTCAGTTTACTCTAATGGCCTGCACAAGTCCCAATCTCAATCCAAGAGAGCACCTTTGGGATGAGGTGGAATGTACTGCAGAAAAATCAGCAGGAACTGTGTGATACCACGGAGTCAGCACAGACCAAAATCCCTAAGGAATGTTTTCAGCACCATGCCGTGAATAAACAGGCTGTTCTACAGGCAAAATGGGGTCCTACCCAGTCGTTGATAAGGTTATGTACCTAATAAAATGGCCACCGAGTGTGTATATGTGTGTGCGTGCGTGCTTGCGTCCGTCCTTGTGTGCGTGTGTGCATGCGTGCGTGTGTATGTAGTCTGTACAACATCACACTCTCTCTCTCTCTCTCACATGTCTGTGTGAGTGTGTGTATAGAACTGAGAGGGATGTTTGTGGAATCTTTCTTAATTGGTACAAGGCATGTTTTAGTGTTTTGGGTTAAAAAAAAAAAAGAAATCTTAGAAAGGCTGCTTGATTCATTGCATCCCATCACTCTTAATCAAGCCTTTGAGGTGTAATTAAGACACGCTGCACTGTACATGCCAGTGACCTGCAGCTCATTTGCTATTGCATACCAGCCTTACTTGGATCTTTGAGAACGTCCAAGCGAAAGAGTTCTCTAAAACTATGTTTGTTAGATTATTTTTTTTTTTTTTTTGCCGGTTTGTTTTAAAACCTACTGGATATTTTACTTTATAGCCTGTCATACCCTGTTATGACTGCAACTACATCTCTTTCCATACTTTAAATTGGTCATCTACAATTACGCAAATAAACATTTTCGGCCAAAACAATGGATAAAAAACGGTTTTATAAATGTTGTTGCCGTTTCTGAAGACTACCGTCACTGGCATTCGCTTTTTATAGCTGGATTGAATATGTAACAACAAGACAATCCTTTTTATCTGTCTCTACCATGACAGGGTGGATTTTAAGATTGTAAAAGAGCAATTCGTAGGAGACGTACTGTAATTTGTAAACTAAAGAGTCCGTTACCGTTACCAGTACTAAACATATCAATCATTTAACTATCGGGCATAATGCATAAGGTGAGCATAGTGAGTAGTAAGTTGTTCTGGATTTAGTGTAGTATAACTATAGTAATGATAATTATTATAACAGCTATCACACTAGCCTAATAATCTGTAGTTATTTATGAACGGCAGCTAAAATGTGTGTGCAACTAACCTTTTCCTCGTGACGTTTAAAGCATGAGAATGCTTAGCCTTTGACAATCCTTATCAAAAAGAACAGAGGACACACAGTAATTTGCTCTCCCTTGGTTTTTCTTAAGCATTTCCTTAAGATTCTTTGTCAAATTGGGGTTGTTGGGAGGAAAACACAGATGTCCGTGTGCAAAATTGCTAGTAAAATGATGGCTGGCTTCCTCTCCTGAATATTTTAACACATTTTAATGTGCTTTGCCTAAAGGCCATCGACATTAATTAAGCTTATAAAAATTAAATGCTTTTTTTTTCTTCTTTTACACAGAAAGAAGGTGTTACTGTTGTATTTGGGATTCTTCTACATGCACATTAAATTGCTTGTAAACAGAATTTTTAAGTCTCTTTGTTGGCGATGAAACAACAGGCATCCTGCGGGGTTTAAAGGCCGATCGGCTCAAAAGTAAAGGGCTAGTCTTGGTTGCAGTGCACGGATGGCCTTTGCCCGACCTCACGCTTACCTGGAATTTGGGCAAAACATCTTCATGGATGTCAGCCCTGTCATTGCACTTAACGTTTCTCTGACAGCCTAATGAAGGAAATGAGGGGACGATGTTCGATCTGTCTGGATGGGACGAGGATAAGCGTGCTAATGGACGGGAACATCTCACTGTCTGGAGTTGGGTTTCATGGCCACAAAGGAGAGCCTACGCTAGCCCCTTTGTTAGAATGTCAGCCCAATGACAAATATGGACCTGGTGCCGCGGCCAACCACGTGAATTGCGGAATGCCTGTGCTCCCCCTCAAGGGACAACAAAGCAACGCTGTGAGAGCCTCACAGATTCCATTAAAGGTGAAACGGGTTCCAGCTGTGTTGCCGTGATTAGTGACCTGTACTGAACAACAATAACAAAAGCAAGAGCGGAAAGAGCTTGGAAAAGCTTTGTAAACTGTAAACGCTCCGCTTCTTTCTTGTTGCATGTGCTTTCTTGAGTATGTCTTTTGCGGTCGACTTTTATTCAGTCTTTATAACCTGCACGTTGCTGTACTTGATTTTCTTTGCTAATCTTGCATACCCCATTATATCTTTTTTGTCGTTGCTCAAAAATGCTTATATTCACATGTACAGTCTGTATCATTGCTTCAAGGCACTATTTGTTTTGCGAGAATTAGTGACAAGGCAATGTTACTGTGTGTGTCATTTCTCTTTAAATATGTATAGTTTAAAGCTAGTTGTGTGGGGAGTGCAGTGGTTTATGTTTGAGGGATGATCTGTGCTTTAACAGGTTGTATAGAAGTCCTGGGATTATTTATTGAGGTACTTTATTTAGAATTCTGGGCGTCCTTTCTTTGAGACTCGCTGTATGTTCTGTATTATTTAGGTGCAAGGTTATATTTTATTGATTTCCCTGCTGTATGTCAGAGAGCTGTGCTTTGAAGCATACAGCCTCCAGCAGAGTGCAAGACAGGCCACTGCAGTCTTGTTACACGCACTCACTCAGAAACCCTGGGATTTTCAATGTGCTGTTTGTGGTTATTCTTGAGCACGGGTGGTAGCTGCGTTGCGTGCGTGCGTGCGTGCGTGCGTGCGTGCGTGCGTGCGTGCGTGCGTGTTGGACGGAGGCAAAGAGTGGGGGGTGGGGCGTTTCACTGGCAATTTGCTCTCATGACAGGTGATTCACCTCTGAATGGGATTAATTCTAAAAGGGTTAAATAGTGGAAGAGTAGGAGACTGGAGCAATAGGCCACTGGAGAGGAAAGGAGCTAAGAGAGGGTAAGATGCTGGTGTCACAGCTTTCTGAAAGGATAAAGCTATGGGGAACAAGGGTTCGAGAGGGTGAGACACTATCTGGTCGCCATATAAAGGGCTGTGATACAGAAGGGCCAGGGTTCTGGTCAGATACCGGAGGGGAGGGGTAAGATACCCGAGGGGAGGGGTTAGGGATTGTATGCCTGTTCTCTACTGATAAACAGAACCACAAAGTGGAACTAGGACTTTTTTAGTCCTGAATGTTCCCCACTGGGACAGAAAACTGAGAACTCAGGATGCGGAGAAGACAACTTAATTGGAGTATGGTATATGCAATGAAAGCACAGCATGGTCAGCCTAGTAATGCACTTGGCAATAACTGGCTGGAGATGCACAGTCCAAAAACAATGCGTTAGGAATATTGCATATCATCACTTTCTAAGGATAACGCAACTAATTAAATTTGGCGGACTGGTTTAGAATGCAGGGCATGCTCATTGTTTTATTTTTTTATTTCCTTGTTAGTCATTTAACATTCACATCACACCTTTCCTAAAATAATCCCATTAGCTGCCTGTCGACATATCGATTACAAGGTTTCAGTTGCTAATACAAGGCATCAAATTTCAAAGGGCCGTCCTAAAATGAATGTTACTCAGCTAGCTAGCAAGTTAATACACAGTAACGCTAGCCAATAGTTACTGAACAATATCATTCATATATTGAATGACAGTAACAAATGTCTGAATTTCTTTACCTCAATTTGTATCCTTGTGGGAAAAATGTAATGTCCCTTTCAATATGTTGTGGGATGAAATATATACGGTAGCCATTTTGACAGCTGCATGATGGACCTCCAGTGACCATGTCATGCCAACAGTGACAAACTTGATAATTTATTGCTATTGGTTCCTGTTAGTTCTGGATAATACCTGGTTAGTTCAGGTTACACTGGTTTTGGCTGTTATTAAAGAGACATTTTTTTCTTGAATTTCATGGTTTGTTTAATGTGCCAGTGGAAAGAGAGTGTAAAGGGATAGGGAAGTCAAAGAAAAGTTTTTTAAAGGGTACTGGACGGGTGTTGGACTCCTCTCATGCTGCATTAGGCATCAAAGGAGTCCTTCCACTGCTACTGAATGATTCATGATGCCTTCAAAACATTTAACTCACCCTGCACCTGTCTTTTTTCATCTTTTCTGTTCCCATTCCTAAACAAACCGGTTTTATCATCTGATCAATGTTCCAAGGTAGCATATTGTACCTGCCCTGCAAAATGCACCATTTATTTAATGGCAGTAAGGCCAATGATTAGATTTTCCCTAGCAGCATTGCTTTATAATGTTACATTTGATTCTGGGTTATAATTACTGTGGTTTGGTGTGTGTCCACCTCAGCCGCAGCCTGTTAGATTGGCTCGAGCACAATATAGATTTTACTTGCAGCTGTACTCTTTGCAAATCAATGTGGTCTGATTTTCTGATCTTTCAAATGTATTTCAGCGATAATCTTCTTCCTGTTAAAAGAGCAAAAAAAACAAAAACATTTTGAAGAGGTGTTTGGTCATACAGTAAAATGGACTGGATGATTTGGATGATTACTCAGTGTGTGTGCGTGTGCGTGTGCATGTGGGTGTGTATGTGCGTGTGGGTCACAGTTGACATTCATTATTGATAGAGGCTTGCAAATAGCGCATGTGCCAGCAGAATGTGTCGTGTGCGAGTGAGAGCGCCGTAACAGTGAGATGGTGAACGGATGCACCTGTAGCCAAATCAGCTTACTTGCTGCTTTTTTAGAGAGGTTATAGAAACACAGCGAGCGAGTGAGTGCTAGAGGGAATAACAGCCTGACTGAACGAGAGAGAGAGAGAAAGAGAGAGAGAGATAAAGATAAAGGGAGGAAGAGAGAAAAAAGAAGAGCGCATCCTTTGTGTGTGCCTGTGTGTTTGTGTTTTTTTTTGTTTTTTTGTTAAAGTAATGGTATCATGAGCCGACAAGCTTATTTCTATCGGGTGCCTCCACAGGAGCTGCACCGGAGGAACCAGCTGCAACAGGACCCGGCCAAGACCAAGGCGCTTCAGAGCGTCATAGAAATGAAGGTAAGGCCTCCCTTTTACCTGGCCGGCAGCCCTCCGGGAGCCTCTGTGCACCGCCCTCTCGATTTTTACGTAGTCCTCCCAGAGCCCTGCTCAGACTCTGTCTTTTCTCTCGCCTGTTTGTCTTGCCTGTAAAGTTTAACACAGATCCATGACATCGACCCCGATACAGTTTCCATGTACAGTGTATCCAATTTTTATTATTTTTAAAAAAACTATATATAAAAAAATAAAAAAAACACTATATCCGTGACCGCGTAACATCCAGTGTGTTTATTTTCACATTTTCACTCGGTAATTAATTCAAGGAGTTCCTGCCACAGACACTGTTCGTGTGGGAGCCTGCCAGTCGTTGTACATTAGCACACTCTGAAGTGATACCTGATAATGGCAAAGAAATTACGTTATATTATTGAATTATTGATCTCTGTTCTCAAGTGTGGTACCGGCGAGTGTTAGCCCAAATCCCATCTTAATAAGGGATCAAAGGCGCGGTGATGCTATAGGTGAGCATTTAAAGCGGAACTATTTTGGAGTGCTACCTCTCCTCTTTGCTCTTGAGGAGGTGCTAACTAGCTCCAGACTCATCATCAAGAGTGTTCATGGACAAATGTGTAACAAACCGATACCAATGCCATCAGCAAAGTGTTTCTAATGATTCATTGTAATTGTATATTTTATTAAAACACTAGAGGTCATACAGTGAACATCTGTCACAGCAAATATAAGGAATTCTGGTAAAGCGTGGTTTATTTTAGCTGTGGTGGTCTCTGAATGGATTGAAGGGTGAATATGTATCGCAGAAAATCAAGATAAGCCACATAATAGTAGTAGAGTACATTTTTCAGTTTGTTCCTAACATTACATACAGAAGCATTCCCTCTCGTTTCAGGCCTTAGATGTTGATGTGTGCCGTGAAAAAAACCAGTGGGATTGCTGTTATACATGTTTATGATTAAAAGTGGTGTGTCCAGCAACAGCATGCTATTCATATCCCAGTCTCAACTCACATTTTAGTTATTGTGTTACTGATAAAACATCATTCAAAAAATAGTTTATTTAATTTTATGTTTTAAATGGTAAAAGGCTGTCTGCTGCTTTGTTATCACTTAGTATGGCGTTCAATAGAAAATGCATCAATAGAGAGTCATGGTGTAAGGGACGTTTCCATGACAACAAGCAAGCAAGTGCTGGATTAAATGCTTTAATAAAAACTCAGACTCTTGCTCATGTTAGTCTTGTTTTTGCATGAATAAAGTAGAGTCCAGGGAATTGTAGACAAAATCACAGTGTCCCCCTTATGGGCGTAAAGGGCACAGTGGCTTTTCAGGTACATACACTACACAGAGTTGCTTGAAAAGTGGCAGAAAATAAAGACAAAAAAAACGTGAGACTGCCTTTCCACACAAAACTGGCCTAGTCCTAATCCACAGGAGACGGGCCTAAACGCTCAGTACTCAAGCTGCCGTGAGAATACCAGGCTGCTGGATGGCTCATTTGGTTAAGGCACCACGCTGTCGTGCATGGCTGAGCCCCACAGTCTCGGATTGAATCTGGACCGTGCCAGTGCCGACTGTGGCCCGTAGCTGCATAGAGCAATGCACAATTGGCGAGTCTGTCGGCCAGGGTATGGGAGGGTTCGGTTGGTTTGGGGTCCGCGTTTCATCGCTATATAGTGAACTTGCGAGCCTAGCTATAATCTGTGGTGTGATAAGAAGCAGACCGGTGACACCACGCCTTTCGGAGGAGAACTTTGGTTGTCTGCACTGTTCCGAATCGGCAGTGGGGAGTTTACAGACAAACACAATAAATCATTCACTTTTTCAAAACACAAATGAAAAATAAATTAAAAGAATACCAAGTACCAAATGTTTTCAAAAAATTTGTACACGCTATTCAAAATGGTACGTTATTCTCACGACAAGTTGAGCACGAAGCAGTTAAACCCACTCAGTGAAGCAGTTAAACCCACTCAGTGTAAAAATAAAAGTATGACTTCATGTACGTATATCAAAGATTTAGAACCGAATGTGCTCTGAAAACCTTGTGAAATTAGGAGGGCGTAAACTGTTCCTTTTCCCTCTCCGCAGTGGCAAATGTTGAACAGAGAAGGGTGGTTGGCATTGCATTATTTATAAAGCAGAGGTTTTCCCCCTGACCCAGCTCACTGTATGCATTGCTGAGAAATCACGCTGTCCTTTAAGCCACGAGGCTTTATTGAGCTGGTTCATCCCTGGATCACTGAGGTAGCAGGAGGTACTGATTATTTGAGCGTCGACTTGGATCCAGCAAAAGACATTCTGCCCAAAGAGCGCCATCTGCATGGTGTGCGTAATTGTCACCTCTTTGCTGAAAGGACAGTCACAATTGCAAGTTCTACAGTCAAATAAACAGCAACAAAAATAAAGGGTTCCAACCCCCTCCCCCCCAAAATAAATAAATAAATAAATGCATACATAATATGGAAGCTATTGTATAATCAGATGACTAACTCAGAAAAATAGCATGAATCACTATTGTGGGCGAGCTGCTTTTCTGTTTGAACACAATGTGGATAATATCTGCAATTGGATGCTATTTCATTTTTGTGAAAATAAATATCATTAGTTTCCCATTGCTTTTGTTATTTAAAATGCATAGGAATATATGAATTTATTGTAGCAGCTTTAAATATTTTAAAAATAAGTTTGTTTTATGCAAGTTTGTGTGGTGTACGTATACATATTATGTGGGGTGCATTCTTTCTAAATGCTTTTTTTGGTTGATTGGATGAATACTCAGTGCCATTTGAAGGTCTCAATGCATTTTCAGTGATGATGGCAAGGTTTTTGAAATATAATGACTCCGGGTTTAACGACCATATCCTGGTGGTTGTCTTGGCATAAATCAGGTAAGCAAAGGATGGTGCAGAAGTTTTCTTTCTTCAGGAAAGTGTCTCAGTTATCAGTTATGGCCAATCACAGTACACAGTGAATACTGAAATGTGTGTGTTGTATAATCCCCACAGAACACAGCACCTCCTTTCTGTTTCGATCCTGATGTGATATGGCAGGTATAGTATGCTACTGTGTTTATGCTGCCTTGAAGTCTCTTTTTTTTTAACCTCTGTCCAAACTTCAATCATTTTTCAATATATATTGGTACAAACAGTATATATTATGCCCTGGTGCTTACTAACTCAACCCTTTTGCTCTCTTGTGACTGCTTTGTAAAACGGGATATTTATTTGTGTTCTTCTCCCATCTCGCATTTGTCTTCAGCACAAAAGCTGTGTGCCTCCGACACACTAGGGATTTAAAATGGCCGCCCCCAATGTTTCCATTGTCATCACGAGCTCCAGCCTTTATGTTCAGTTCTTCATCTTCTACTGACTGAGTTATTTCTTCCCATTTTGAAGTGAGAAAGAAGATGTTCTCAACCACAGCAAATCTTAATGGGACTAATGGAGTGTTTCACATGGTTTGCGTGTGGGGAGATTTTGAGACACACAATTTGATATTCTTTTGCTTTTTTTGCGGTGTATTTTAACTTTAGTGGCTGCTTTTGTTGTACATTACATTTCCCTTCACCAGCTATGTTTGAGTAGTGTTCATGGTAAGTGAGTTGGCATAGTCCTGGTGAGTGGATAACAGATGTCATTAGCATGCTACAGCTTGGTTTTCCTCGATGGTAACTTAGTAGTCTGTTTCCATTCATTTTTTATACTTTTTGACTTACCAATTTTTCATTTTTAAATGACCAAAAACAATTTTTGGGGGGGATTATTCACCCATAAGCTTAATTTTTCATGAACTAAATAGTAACAATAATCAAGACTGTTTTTTTTGCAACTGACGGATATGTTTACTGTATTTATTGTATATGTTGATTGTAAGCAGGGCACATCTGTGAAGGAGACCTGGTCTCAGTATGTTCTTCCCTGTCGAAATAAAGGTTTCAATCAATCAATCAATGTCAAAGTAAGTTTTAGTTGCATCTGAATGTAATAGAAAGAGCTCTCATTGAGTCAAATGTTTCAAATGGGAAACTTTTTGTCATGACTCATGACCCTCTGCTAATGGAGATAACAGTGTTTTACATCACCTGAGAAACACGAATACAAACGCGAAAGCATTATGTGTGAAATGTCTGTGGACTTCCTCCTTCCATGGTTGATCGTTTTAATTGCTGTGTCACAGCGGACCGAATCCAAAAGGACACACAAAGATGGAACCTTCTTGGGATGCAGATGGCAGTTGACAAGCTTCCCATTTTTCTTTGAAAGGACTCTGTGGTGACAGCTGGTGGACAGCTATCGGCTGCACTCTTTTTGAGGCATTCACTTGTGCTGGGGTATATAGTTTTTTTTTAATCCAGAAAATGTTTTATAATAGCCGGGGGAGGTAGCTGCAAATTTAGGGAACAATGGTGATTGTTAATGGGTGTGAGCAGCACTGGTCCTGTGCTATGAATTATATTGAAACTGAAAAAGACCCCCCCTGCACGATTAGTACCTTGCCTTTATTTATCTGATATATCACAATTTTCTTTTACTGCTCCCTCTGCTGTGTTTATTGAACTGGTAGAGAGGTCTTTTCACTTGTTCAAACACATGTTTGAGGTGTAGGCGACAGAAGGTATTGTGTCCATACATGCTGCTGTCACCACATGAGAGGGAACTGACCCCAGCATGTTAATATCGGAATCAGCATAAATAATGTTACGTGTGAAATTCTGAAAGGAACATTCTCTCTACTGGGCAGAGTGATGTTAAAACCAATGTACTTATTCTCATTTTCTCCAACAAAGTTGAAAATTCTCAGTCCACTTGACACTTTGACTTCTTTGGAAGTATTGTTTCAGTGAAGAAGAAACACACTTGAAATATAAATTTCAAGTATATTTCTTCTTCACTGAAATAATACTTGCTAGAATAGAGCATCTACAGTGACGTTTCTGTCCTAAAACCTACAGGCTTCTTTGACTTAGAGCTGCCACCATTAAAAGCTGCCAAACGTTTGTTCCGTCCACAGAAACGGACGGTTACGATAATCCACTATTGGTTTACTTGAATTGTGTAGTTTGTGTGCACTTGCAGGTGACCTTTATCAATCGAGAAGCCTGCCGTTCCACAATCGTTAGATCACATTTCACTATTCTGTCTTGTTGTTGATTTGCTAAGTGGTTTGTGTGCGACTTTTAATTCAGCAATTAAACATTTACAGGGATGATCGTTTTTCATCCTCGTCGTTTTATGTCACAAGCCAGAAAATATGGTGCGGAGAATGACCTGCTTTCTGCTCTAAATACTGCAGGAGTGGGATATGAACCATGTTTAATTTGAAAAAGACTATATTATTATTATTTAAAAAGCGATCGGGCAGAGCTGTGCTTTAAGGTGCACTTCAGATATTTGTATTTGTGTGTCGGAGAGAAGTACTCACAGTTGTTCTGCGTTTCCTCCACGCCAGGAGTGGAGAACCTCTATCCAAATGGTAACTGAGTGTCTCCTTTTTTCAAAAAGGTTTTTAAACCAGTTTTTGTATCTTTTTTTCCCCTCACACCGGAAATACTGGAGGGTTTCCAAAGGTCTGTGCCTGTATGCAGTTGGAGCTGAGGTCTAAACCCGCAGTACTTCACATTTGAAAAAGAAATCCTAACCGCCCTTTCTTTCTGCTTCTTTGGTGGGGCCTGCATGGGTTTGGTGTGCTTTGAGTTCTGTTTGGTTCTGTTCTTCAGTCTTTCGCGTGGCTAACTCCACTGCCATTCCTGTGCAGGATACCAAGATTGCATCTCTAGAGAGAAATCTAAGGGATCTCGAGGATGAGATTCAGATGATGAAGACGAACGGATTGCTCAATCCCGATGACAGGGAGGAGGAGATGAAGCAGATGGAGGTGTACAAGAGCCATTCCAAGTTTATGAAAAATAAGGTATTTTATTTCTGCATTTGTATGTCAGTCAGAGTTTGATGGTAACAATGGGATGTCATCGTACGTCACTGCGGGCATACATAAACGTTGGTTTGCCCTTTCATTTCGCTGTGTATGTTTAAAAGGGGGGAAAGAATAAAACTGAACAAAGTTTTTATGTGCGCTTTCATGTTCAGTCGAGAGAAACAGACGGTTACGATAATCCACTATTGGTTTACTTGAATCGTGTAGTTTGTGTGCACTTGCAGGTGACCTTTATCAATCGAGAGCCTGCCGTTCCACAATCGTTAGATCACATTTCACTATTCTGTCTGTTGTTGATTTGCTAAGTGGTTTGTGTGTGACTTCTAATTCAGCAATTAAACATTTACAGGGATGATCGTTTTCCATCCTCGTCGTTTTATGTCACCGACGTCAAGAATGGTTGTTTGTCTCATTTTTAACGTGGCCTTTTAATTCACAATAAATTGCTCGCTCCCTTTTTTGTGGTACTCTTTTAAATAGTTTATTTTTTTATGAAATGGGTTTTTAAGAAGTGTACTGTAAGCTTCAGAGAAGAGGTGGTTCTTCCTTTTGTCAGTCCTCTGTTAAAAGTATATTTATTATTCTGCAGTCTTCTGTAGCTTCAGCAGCTTGCCTTTCAGCACCCGGGACTGCTGATTATAAACTCTGATAAATCAAAGGGGAACTCTCCCGATAAGAGACTGAGGTTACAGTTTCCTCCACAATGGTCTTTTGATGGAAAACAGCTTGGAGTGCCATAATCCCTCATTGAACATCTTGCAGACTCTTGACCCTTTTTGAAACGAACACTTATTTGTACCATGTGTATGAAAAGAAGATTATTTGTTTTGCTGTTTGTTTGTTTTCCAAACTTCACAACAAGAGGAATTGGGAGATGAGACAAACTTTTCTTACAATATTATCATTATAAATTCAGCTAATATGTGATTTATTGGAGAACGGATGAGGGTATGCGCCGATGGATTAAATAGTTATGACCGGAGAACTAGGATTTCTCAGACAACCTACATGTTTTAATCCATATTTTGAAGTGTTTTTTTTATAGAAGACAAAAAAGTAACAGTTTGCAGTGAACACAAAGTTACTGAAAGTAGGAATGGGCAATGATCAACACGTTAACTCATTCATATAATATACATTTTTGCCCTGACAAGCATGAGCAGTATATGCAGTTAATTCAACCGGATTCATTGAAAAACTTCTTTTTATTTTCAGTGTTTTTGGGTGCAGAGAGTATGGTTTAAGTTATGTGCTGGCTATGAATTATTATTTAGCAATTAGTTCTACGTGTGTTTTGTTTTTGTTCTTTTTTTTTAGGATAAATTTACGCCCCACTTTTCTCTGGGGTCTTCGAGGACTACTGTGAGGTCCTTTGACCCCACATTCCACATTTCTCAGCGCCCTTGGATATCAGATCGTTCAGAAGTACTTTTTTTCCGACATGAAATTGGCCTTGCTGCTAGTGGATTTTAATGTCATGACGTGCTTGCTGAACTGCAATTAAGAAATCTCCAAAATCAAGTTTTCAAATTTTTGGCAGAAAGCAAGAGATGACAATCTCACTTGAATTGATTTCCTCTGTGGATTATGCACATGGAGTCCTTTTGCAATTACGCAATTTAGGAAGATATGTAATCTGCCAGATATTTGAATGCATTTCTCCTCATAATTCTTTTCCCCCACGTCTTTCGTTACTCCAGTATTGTGGTTTGTTGAATGTAAGTCGAGGAGGGAGCCAGGGAGTTGGAGCGGTGTGATACTGGTTGTTCATCAGCGTGCTTGAACTTTGGAATGTGTGTGCTTTTGCACTGGATTCTTACAGATGCTCCAACAGGCTTGTATTTTTGTTCTCTAGATTTGAGCATTTCTACCTTGGCTGGCTCTACAGGACAGATAAATAGGTGCTGAATAGGTGACATATAAGGTTATATTTGTCAGAGACTTGTAGTCCTCGGATAAGGATAAAGGCAAATTTGGGAATCAATATTACCTGTTATCAGCCTGGAGCACAAAATACAAACCATTGACCCTTTGTCCTTGACCAGCTTGACAAGCTTGGTCAGTTTTTCTTTTTTCTTCTTATAATTTTTTTTATTATTAATTTTTCAGATTGACCAGTTGAAGCAGGAACTGTCAAAAAAGGAATCTGAACTACTTGCCTTACAAACGAAGCTTGAGACGCTGAACAATCAGAACTCAGACTGCAAGCAACACATCGAGGTGCTGAAAGAGTCTCTCACTGCCAAAGAACAGCGAGCAGCCATCCTTCAGACTGAGGTGAGGTTCTTAGGCCCACAACTGCACAAAACTCACAACTTTCTCGTTGTCACTGTACAAAGAGCGGACCTGTACATCAATGACCGATGCAAGCTGTACCATCTGGCTGTACAGACATGGTACATAGTTTTTTGCTTGATACCTTTTGCTATGATAGTCATATCTGAAATGGTTTCACAACTTTCTCATATTCTTTCTTAGTTAGGTGACGAGCATTAAATTAAGTGCCTCCCCTTTCATGCAACCACGTAGTTATATTGCAGGTTTGAAGCCCAGTCCCTATGCAGCTTGTAGCTGCGATCCCCTTGGTTGTTAAGGGACCCTATTGGTCTTAAGAACCGCCTGACTGTTTTATATAACCTCTGAAAGCTGGCAGCATTTTCATTCCATCCTTTGAAGTCATAACTGTGGGTATAATGATTTTATCAGTTAAACTTCATAGGAATTTTCTGAAACTTCTGTTGAGTTGGAAATGATACTTAAGATCTCTTTGTATGGGAAATGGAGAATGCTTCTTAACGATGTCCACTCTTCATTACAGGAAGCAATTTGGGATGAAATTAGGTGTAATTGTCTATACATGTGCAAAGAATTTTGGCACGAGGAAGCCGCATGCATCATGCTGAAAGGGAATTAGCATTGGGGGTTATCGAGAAGCAGGGGTCCATCAGTGCAAGATGGGTTAGCACCTAATTGGCTCTAATGCACCTGATACATGACACCTACCTTCAACACCATGAAGAGGGCCTTTATGTCGGGCTCTAAACATTATAAATCAAACAGTGTAATGCGATATGTCAGAGGGAATCACTCTCATTTAGATGGCTTCCGGAGGTTTCCAAAATTCTGATTTGCACTTTTTTTTTTTTCCGTCAATGGAAATGCATTGTAAGTCAAATGAAAAGATATTGTGAGTGACACATACAATCTCTGTTCGCTGGGAAATATAGCAAATTCCATCTATCCCAAGATTCCATTCCCAATGTCTATGGTATCTCAAGTCAACCAAACAGTCTCTCAAGGCTCATCGCCAGTTGTGCTGCAATCAGAATGCATGATATTACAAACAGATTTTGCTATTTCAGTGGGGAAAAATGTAACAGACTGGTTTTAAAGTACAGCCTATTTTTTTGGATTGTAGATTGTTGGAAATAATGTCCATGCCATTGCGGGGCTCTGGTCAAACTTTCTTCATTACGGGAGTAATAAATGCATCCCTTAACGGTCCTCTGTTCATTTTCTATTGTGATATGGACACTACAGAGTACAGGACTTTTTAGGCAGATTTATTTATTTCATAATAAATCAGCTGTAGTTAGGATTATATCCTTTCAAATAAAAGTGGCTACTGTTCACATGCAAATGCCGGCTACTATTCAGATGCAGCTCTAATTTTAACAGTCAATTCCGATTTCATTAAAATAGCACAATTTAGCCTCTCTGCCTGAAGGCCTTGAATGTATGCGGTATGCTTTTGCATTCCCTTAAGACCCCTCTCTTTCTGTCTGTAAAGGTAAAGTAAAATGCACGCATTCTTCAGCAAAGTGCAGCGATTATGTCCTCAACCGTTTGTCGTGTCATACCATAGTTCATACAGTTTCATTGATGATCAATTCAGCAATTTGTTTATGGCGTCTCTGCACATAAAGGAAGGATTTGTACTTGACAAAGGTCTGATTTACTGACAAAGTCATCTTACAGAAGAGTTTTCTCCTCACTGAGAGAGGGCTAATCGTTTTCTCTGTCAAAGCCGCCATCTTATTGGAGTCTCCTCTGATTCTTAGTGTGTTCACGTGCACGTTTGCTTTGAAGTTTCAATTGACCTCTTTTTTTTTTATCTCTGTGGCATATGTTTAGAACAGCCCCAGCTCGTTCTGCAGAGAGATTTATGAAAGTGTAAAAGGTGGTTCATGTTCCCATGGTAAATTACGCAAGTAATGCTGTGTTTGTTTTTTATCAAACTTTGTTTTATATAACAAAGTTATAACGTGCTAATTTAGTTTGATTTCATTCAACTGATTAATTGATTTTCATGTTGTATTTGTTACTGGAAAACTGGGCAGAATTGTATAAAAGCATAGGGGATAAACTAGATCGTCATTTATTCAGCCCCGTGAATGACATCTCTGTATTCTAACTTTACCACAAAGGCCTTTTTTTGGATGCATGTTTTTAGACTTAAACAATCTTTTAATTTTAGCTGCTATTTTTTAGATTACACTGTCAGACAGGGAGATTAGATTTATGGTGAATCTAGAAATGAAATAGGAGCAAGCTAGGCATCGATGCAGAAATTTAGGAAGTCTTACTGTTCCTGACTTTGGCCATATTAAGAAAGGTTTGAATCGTGTGATAATATGGTTACGCATCTTGTTCAGTCCTGTTCGTTCTCTAATGTCCGTTGTCTTTATTTCTGTTCATATTTACTTAATGGTGATGAGGACATATCTGTGGTCAGTAAAATGCGCTTCAGTAATATTGTTAGAGATGCAGAGTGCTATGATGAGCACCTTGCCTCTCAGGGCCTGGCACGATGGAGCAGTCATTAAACCACTGGAGTTGAATCCCATGAGGGGGACACTGTTGTTTTGCCGTGGAGCAATATCTTCCTGTATACGTAGTTTACAGAATGTGTCGGATGACAAATTGCCCTGCTGTCTCGCTGGATAAGGGGGTGTGGGGAGGCTGTTTGAACAAGTGATGGAGCGGCTTTGCTGATGCTTGGGAAACTTAACCCCTATAACTGAACTGGGTTTCACATCTCTTTCTCGGGTGAGTGCGACCATGAAATACAACACTGCCAGATTGTATATCAGCTCGCTGGTTTCACTGTACATTTAAACACAAAGATCTCATGATTAACTGAAAGCTCATATCATTGTTGTTTTGCCAAAAACATTTTACCTCAAAACATATCATTTCAAGAGGTACAAAAAGTTGGATAAAACTTTTTTTTAAATTTGAAGAAAAAAAACAATATGACACTAAGATGGACAAGGTTGTTGCATGATACCACATAATACAATAAATTGTGGATTTAAAACAGAGACTAAATGTCTAAACAATGGCTAGTAATAAAACATTGGCTTAGTTTACATTCATACTTTTCCAAGAGACAGAGTAGTATATTTTTTAGCCGTTTTAAAAGGACTACGACTTATTCATTCCAACTAATTGGATCCAATTGTAATAAAGTTCAACAACCATTAGATCTCAGGCCCTGCCTTTATCTTTCTCTGTCTTTGTATTGGTCTCAATCCTATTCTGTTTATCTTGGTAATAGTTTGACACATTTCTTTCAGTGTTTCCCAACATTCTAAGAAGTCATTTTACTACAGAACATATAAAAACAAAGAAAGAAATCAAATGATTTGTGGAAAACAACGGAAAAACCTTATGCCTCTATTCAGTATGAGGTCTTTGTTATCGGGAAGGACGGGATTTTCTCCTTTCTGTGAATACTTTATAGACTAAACAGTTGGTGAATTGTCTAACGTATTTAATCTTAATTAGATAAGATATTTCTGTAAATGTTTTGAGAGGAATCTGGATGCTTCAGTGAGGTGGGAGGCACTGTTGGTGCCGAGAGGGAGATACAGTGAGGGGTTTTAATTCTAAGTAAATGCAAACTGGATTGCATGCATTAAATGGCTTGTGTGCAGGAAACAAAGACAGACAAAAACACACCTGAGAAAGCATACAGTGCGTGGAAAAGTTAATCTGTTGTCCTGAATGTAATAAAAGGCATAAAAGGAGCAGACTAAAAGATCATGTATCATGTTACATCTACCAGCAACACTACTACCATAATGCACATCACACATCAGTCCATATGGGGAGACTGTGATCTTTTTATCCAGTTAAACTGGTGGATGATGAGATGGTGAGATTATGTGAAATAGACTGGGAATTTGGCCAGAACATTTGGCCAGCAGACATACCATCATTCTAGTGTTAAACAGCTGAATGTTAACTGCGGTTGTGCTTTGTAATTACTCGAATGAGAGACCTCCTGAGAACTGAAGGCCACTGGGGAACAGACTTCCCGCTGGACCAAGGGAACTCAATTCTTCAGTGCAGTAATATTGGACTTTTCTGTAGAAAATTTTGATTCTTCAGATTAGGAAAGGCAGTTAAACAATATCATTGACTCATTGTGGCTATTAAAAAGCCATTGGCCTTATCGAAAGCATGGGGGCGTTAACTTTGGACGCCTGGTCAAATTCGCTAGCTGGCTCGCTATGCTAGGTAATTTCGTTGTTGTAGTCCCTTGCACTCCAAATCCACCTCCAGCTGTTCACTGCAGGATGCAGATGCAGATGCAGGTTAACTTATATGAAGATGCTTCTATGCTTCTAATACTGGAGTGTGCTGCATTTATCTTGGCAGGTAGGGGTGTGTGATATTGCCATTGTGCAGTCTGTGGTGTCAGTGCACAGCGGCTCTTAATTCAGCAGCTTCTGCCTTCCTTGTAGAACATAGTCCTTGATTAATTGAGAATAATTTTAGACGATAACCCTCACCAACAGTTTTAAATGTAAACATTCATATAATTAAAAATAATAATTATCTGTCATCCATCAGGTATTCCCCTCATTGGGTTAATGTACAGTACAGAGTCTGTTCGCCAAAATAGAAGGGTAAAAAATCACCAAAGAATTACAAATAACCTGGTTAAATTGGTTTCGGTTTCTGGGTTTGCTGCAGAAGAAATCTAAACCCGGGCGAGTAACGCACTTAATGGTCGTGTTTAGCGGAGTGCCAATAAATCCGGGTGTCAAAATTGTAAACGATCTTCAAAATGATTACCATCTGTGACACAAGTGTTCGCAAAGCATTAATGGACGTGAGTCTGCCGTGATTTGAACGGGAAACGGGTGCTACTTGAGATGTGTTATAGTACCGGTTACAATTATGGAGGCTTGCGATAATTCTGTGTTGCGGTCGTTGTTCATTAACCCCGGAGCCCCCTAACCTTGTCACCGCACGCAGAAACGCAGACGGCTCTCCTCTCCAAAGAATGAAACCCTTCTTCTACGGAGGACTGCTCCAGTCTCTCCCTGACCCTCCCACCTCAGTGATTTTCAGCTGTGCTCCATCTCTTTTGCCGTCGTAGTTTAAGTGTGCGAAAATTAAGAAATCATTTGGAAACTGGTCTCACTTAATCTTTCCTAATTGGAGTGCCTCCACTATGGCTTCATGACTTGGTACCTTTGCCTTAAAGATATTTTTTCATAAGGTGTTATTTAATATCCCTATAAAGCCAAGTTGGAAAATTTGTTCACTTTTTGTATTTTTTTTTTTTTAAACAGTCAGTTTCAGTATTCTTCTTAAACATTGTAAATTTGAAATTAATGTTACTCTCCGATGTGTTATAACTTATTTAGCAAATTTGTCCTGCCAAAAGGTTTCGTGGCAATTTGTTGGAACTTCATTTGAGTAATTATGACAGTGAAAAAACAGGGAATTGGACATAAAATGTGCTAAGGTAATAGCGTAGATAAAATAAAAGTCTCCCCATAAATGCTGTTCCTAGGTTGATTTTTAATTATTGATTATCTTGAAATTAGATATTATTTGGAGAAAATCCTAATGTGTTCTGGGTTTGTCCCTGGTCTTTATTTTCTGGTGTGAATAACAGTTACAACTGCACGGTGATATCATTAAGTCTTTCAATGAAGCTCTTCGGAAAGAAATAAAAGTGCTGGTTTGTGTACCTGGGCTTTTCATGCTTGCTTGTGATTAGTATATACTGAGCCTGCAGCGTGCATCCTAAGAGCCAATTACATCAGTCTCCAAAGCAACTGCATTTGTTTCCTCAAAATATGAGCCTGTTTGAGGTAATTGAAGTTGCTGTAAAGTAGTATCCCATTCTGCAGTACTGATAACCATGTGCAGGGTAAAGCTGTGATTGTGGTCCTCTCCTAGCTGAGGGGTAAATTTGACCTCAGAAAGGCCTTTCCTTTTTCCTGGAACAGAAGCGACACTGGGATGGGCTCCAGACCAATGCTCTGCAGTACTCTGGCTCCTGGCTGGGGATGTGCATAGCCCAGCCTCAGCTCTGTGCCCCTCTCTGGAGCGCGTTAATGTGCGCTCATCCCTAACCACTCCTCGCGACTGTGGACAGACACATCTTGGGAATTCTCCCAGCAGGCAACCGTTTCTGAAGTGTCCGATTAATTTTTTTTTTTACATATTTTTTGGATGATATATGCAAAGCATTTCACACCAATGGCACTTGGAGAGGGTGATTAATGAGGCAGACAGAACTCTGAGCGCTCATCACTCGGGAGATTAGCGTTGTTTGCGTGCCTAGCCTGCGTGCCTAGCCTGCGTGCCTCCTCAAAAGGCCAGGGCCAAAGTTAATGTAAGAACATGTGACAAAATGGCACCAACCAGCTGTGTACTGTAATGTAGGTGTGCTGCTGCATTGAGTTCAGGCTCTTTCCTGATGGCTTAGGGGCAGGTGTGGTGCAGTCATTATCGAGGTGCTGAGAGGACTCTGACTTTTATATTATTATTTTTATATTCCTCAGTCAATTCCTTGAATCTAAGGGGCTAAATTACTGCCTTTTCTGGACCGCACACAAATGAACTGTACTTCAGGGATGCATTGGACGCACGTTTAATTCAGAACAGGAGTTATTTAGCATTTATGTTGCTCTGTTTCCTTTTATTTGTATGAACAACATCAAGCAGTTAACTATAGGACCCTGGGAGCTTTCATTCCGGAAATGGTCAACAGTATGATATGATTAGTGTAAACAAACTCCCTCTCTGGGACTTCTTCCTCCAAGCTTTCGTTTTTAGCAAAAATGCCTGTTCTAAAAACACTGGCAGTACTGCTGTGTTAAAATTCAATATTGACATTCTGACTTCAGAGTATTGATTTAGAAATCAGAAAATAGAAAGTGTTCAAGAGCTAATGACAGACAGAGGATAAGAAATGCTTCTGTGCATTCTTAATTATCGTAAGGACTTCTGTTTGGATATGAATAATGCAGTATGATTCTTCCGTAGAGGTAACCATGTATCCTCACGTGACCCAGTTTGCGCTTCCTCCACTCAAACCAAACCGTGTCCACCATTATTTAGCATCCAAGCTGTTGTTCCTTGATTTTGTGGGAGAGGCCACTTGGTGTTGTTAGTGGCAAAGCATCCAGCCCACTGAAAAACAAGCCGTGCTCCAAAGTAAAGATTATACTTATGTTATGTTTTGGAACCAGTCTAGTAGCAATGTGGAAAAGCTATTAAACAGAGTTATGCGAAGTAGAATTGAGCTGATGAGATATTTAATGGTTTACACAGAGGTGTGCAAAACGGCATGAATTCTAACCCACAATTCTAGCAAATTCCTACAAGTACAGTTGGAGTTTAAGTAAGATTTGTGCTATAATGTGTCTCAACCTTTGTCACAAATCACCCGGTCTGTGTTCTGATACATGTTGCTATAATGTGTCCCAACCTTTGTGACACATCGCCTGGTCTGTGTTCAGATGCATGTTGCTATAATGTTTCTCAACCTTTGTGACACATCCCCTGGTCTGTGTTCAGATGCATGTTGCTATAATGTGTCTCAACCTTTGTGACACATCCCCTGGTCTGTGTTCAGATGCATGTTGCTATAATGTGTCTCAACCTTTGTGACACATCCCCTGGTCTGTGTTCAGATGCATGTTGCTATAATGTGTCTCAACCTTTGTGACACATCCCCTGGTCTGTGTTCAGATGCATGTTGCTATAATGTGTCTCAACCTTTGTGACACATCCCCTGGTCTGTGTTCAGATGCATGTTGCTATAATGTGTCTCAACCTTTGTGACACATCCCCTGGTCTGTGTTCAGATGCATGTTGCTATAATGTGTCTCAACATGCATGTTGCTATAATCGGTTTAAAGGTAATCAGAGCATTATTCTCTCTGTCATTTTGGTTTTGAAAATTCACACTGAATGATATTCTGTGGTATTGTTGTGGCAACTTGATTTAATCTATGCTTATTACCTGGAAATACGGAGCAATTGTGTTGCCTAAAACAGAAAATGGAAGTTTCATGTGCGTCACGATTACTCATAGGGTTGTACCTTATCAGGATTTGATTGGCTAGAGATGTTATTGTTCCCAGGCAAATAAAATGTGGGTGACCATTTTAAATGTTTTAATACATCAAAAACTTTCTGTGAATTGAAAGTACAAATTTGATTGGCCACATTAAAAACTTGAAGTTAAACACCTAAGCAGTTGCAATAGTGTTACATATTTCTGTTATTCGTCAGGTTCTACACACATTTCCTTGCAAAGTAAAGAAATGTGTGTAGAACCTGAGCCTGTTAGACAGGTGGACTTAAAATGAAAACGATAAACCATGGCCCTGTGCCCTGTAATATATAATGCTTCCGATATGATAAGCTTGATGTCATAGTGGAAGGGTCAGGGACAAAAATTCCTCAAAGGAAAAAGTAGCCTAGTACCCATGGCAAGTGTGCATATTCCATATTTGAAGCAATTATTGTAAAGTGCCGCGCTTAATCACTGTAAGCTTGCTTTCCGAGGGTCTCGGGTCTGCCTCTTGCAGTTGGCCTCTAAGGCAGCCCATCCCCTCTTTTATTTTTCTTTGCCTAAGGGGTTCCTCTAAGTGAAAGAAAGCTAGTGTGCATCTCTTATTCTGGTGACATGTGGTAGCAATTTCCCCAGCCCCCTTCCCCATAGCTGGAGGGAGCAAATTGTAACCCTGCTTGGAAGCTTGCTGTGCATCCATGTTATTGCGGTCTCCAGTCTTAATCTTGCTGCTTGCTTTTTCTCCCAACACCCTGTGATGACTTCTTCACCTTGAGTTACACTTTCAACAAGGTCTGATTGGCTGTTTGAAGGGTGAAAACGTAACTATGTGCCATCGTGCAAAAAAATGTGCCATTATAAAGACGAGGCACTTGTATAAAATTGTGCCATATAAAGACGAAGCATTTCTGCCACTCAATTGCAATTTTTCTTTCTACTTTCAGCTTTACAGATATTTTTTTAACATAAATCTATATATTTGCTTTATATTTGGAGAAATCACCAGCACAGGTTTGGATGAACCTTTGTCAGAAAAAAGCAAATGATCCTTTGTAAATGAGTACATGAATCAAATGAACATCCTTGCGCAAATGCATATACAGAAGGCGCATGTAAATCTTAGGACACTCGTATGTTTATGTCTTTATTTCTGTACCAGAGCTCACATTTTGACGCTGATGTACTGACATTTTTACATTTCTTTTCCGTTATTTGGTTTGCCGTTTGCAATGGTCATTCAATAGCATCTGAACGAGTGACATGATGGTTTTTTAACGTGAACATTTCGGTTGTTTATTGGCTTTAAAATAAATAAATAAATAAAATAAAGTTCCCTGTGTCCTGCCATTTAAATGCAAACCGCTGAGGGATTGCTGGGGCCAGGCTTTGATCTTCAGAGCTCCCACTCAGGCACACGTGCTGCAGAAGAGGCTTGTGGAAATGTTTTCAGAAATGCCACGACATCCTCGCCATCCACATTATTCACTTTACTGTCATTTCTCTTTAGTACAACCTGCAGGATTCTTCAAAAATAAAACGGAACACCGTGAGGGAAAAAAAGGCTTTTGACTCTTTTCCCTTTTTATAAATCACCTAAAAGTAAATACTTTACCCTCAGATATTTATAAAATATTGCTGCTTAGTCACCATTAATTAGTTATTAACTAAAATGTTTGAATTCTGTTGGTTTAACTTTAGGAGTATTCACAGCATGCATTTTCCGAAGGAATCAAACCGCCCGCCTCCTGTGGGAGAACTCATTTTTCATATTTATTTTACATGTGGTTATACACAGACAGCATCCTCATTCAAGTCATCGTGGTAGGGAATGGTGAAAAATGACTCCTCTTACCATCTGTAAATAAATCATTACCCAATAATGAGTGTCCAGTGCCTCGAGGTGCCAGAATTCCCTAATATATTGAACCGATAACTTGACTCGGTAATTTACACGCTACCCTCCGATGATAAGTGTATAGTGACCTATTGCATTGGTCATCGTGTTTCACAGTAAATGCCAGCTTTGGTCTCCGATGGGGAAATTTAGGCAATCAGCATTGTATGAAATAAATAAGAGTTGCAGAGTAAGTTGCTCTAGCTATTGTTGTTGGCCACGGCAATGTGTTTAAAATTCTTGCGAAGTATATTTATGTAGGATTCCAAGGAAACTCAAATCAGTATAAGTAGCTTAAATCAAACGCAGGGAAAGTGTTTGGTTGGACGTGCCGGGGTCGTACAAAGTTGATGACCTTTCAAAAGATGACTGCCCATACTTGGCACATCTAACTAAATTTAAATCAGTTTAAATTATTATGAGAACAACCCTAAGTCCAGTTTACAGGGAGGCTTCAGACCTGAATCTTGCCATAAGATATAGAAAGTTAAACATGCTATGTTGTCTTGACAAAAATGTCATGGGTGTTCATTGTAAAAATTTAATATAAACTATGAAAGCTTTCCGTGCCATAGCTGCAGCAAAATTATATATAATCAACAGGTGTAATTCTTGAATGAATATAAAAAATTAAATGCATAAACACTGCTGTTAAAAGTTAAAATATCTCTCAATCTTATAGTCTCTACTGTACGTCTATTAGTTTCATTGCCTGCATGTACACCGCACTGTAGGTATATACTGTATATGTAGGCTGTCTATAGGTGGACAATTCTGGAGTACATAGCTGACCATAGTGTATATAGCTTTTCTGTAGAAGGTTATTGTATCCTTTTGGTTGAATTGTATAGCTTGTCTGTTGATCTATGTGGTCTGTCTGGATGTTTGTTGCCTTTCTTGAGGTGAATAGTCTGTCCTTGCCAGAATGGCTCAAAAGGTCCATAGGACTGAATCTCATATAGGTTTATGTTGGTTTTGGCAACAGTATCCTCTCTTGCTCTCCTGCTGAGTAAATATACAGAATGGCCTCACACCTTTCCAAACACACACGCATGCACACACAGACTAGAGCACTTTATGCGCCTGCCGTTTTAGGAAAATCCAGGGCATAATCCTTGTCTGTATAGATGTAATTTTTTTATCCCTGAGGAGAGTGATGATTGCAGATGATTGAGTGCCTCTCCCTTTAATCATTTTGCACACACCATGTACAAGTGCTAATTTGTGGTCGAGGAAATGTTCAATTTCTATCTTAAGGAAATCTAAACCTCAAAACAGGATGTGGTGATTGGTGCCGAATATTAGAAATAAGTAGAAAAATAATCAAGTACGGACAAAATCTAATGATAAAAAACAGCCCCCTGTATTTTCTCTACTTCTGAGTATAATGATGATAAATGATGTAATAAGTATCACATTGGACATGCTGCTTGGAAAATATGAGGGCTCTTAATGTGGGGTAGGCTGTGGTTTAACTGTTGAGGTGCTTATTCTCCCAGAACTTACGCTTTCCACCTGAGGTTATTTCATTCAGTTTTCCTTTTGTTTTATTAAATATCTGATCGATTATTCAAAATCAGCAGTAGATTTTTTCCAATTCTTGCAGTATATTTTCACGATGCTGAAAACATGACACAATGACGGCCACTTGTGGAATGCGGGATAGTGCTGTGAAGTGTGTCAGAGGTGTGACCGTTACCTGACCAATCAGAAACAGGTGTAGTGTGAACTCTTTTCTCATAGAATTAACTGATTAACTGATTTGATTAACAGATATGCATGCTTTATTGTGAGCTGTGTACTAAAATAATACCAAAATGACTTGCATGCCTTTTCTGTTATATATAATTTTTTATGATCTTTCAATTATCTACTTGGACAGTTTTAATGATGACAAAATAGTAGAGGGAAACAAGCTAAATAGTAATACTTAGTAGAATGTTCATTTAAAGAGAAACTTGAATTCCAAAAGAAAGCAGTTTTCCAAATTTTGCACCTAATATTTTACATTACATTACATTACAGTCATTTAGCAGATGCTTTTATCCAAAGCGACATACAGTTAAGTGCATACAGAAACGTCATCGAAGTAACTACAGAACAGATAAGAAAGCACATTCTTCCCATAAAGTAGCAGCTCTCACTAATAATGAACATTGAATGCAGTTCACAGGGTTGGCATAGAACGTAGGGGAATGGGAAGTTCGTTCCACCACTGGGGAGCAAGGGTGGAAAAGCTCCGCAGTCTGGACGAGCGAGCGCCATTGACACGGAGGGGGGAGAAGTGTGAGTCGCCCAGCTGTAGATGAGCGAAGTGGTCAAGCAGGAACATAGTTCTGGATCAAGTCCTGCAGGTAGACGGGGCCTGTCCTATTGGCTGCAGTGTAGGCCAGGGTCAGAACTTTGAACCTGATCCTGGCTGCAACTGGCAGCCAGTGGAGTGACCTCAACAGGGGGGGATTTTAATAACAATCAACAAATGCTTGTGCTTTGCCTGGAACAGGATTACTGTTTGGCACATATTTAAATGTATTTAACATTTTATGATGTTATTTCTATAAGATACATACATCTCATGAATATATGTAAATATATATAGGACTGTAAATGCTGGTGCATGATTCTGTCTGACTAACACCCTTTCTTCTTTGGCCAATGCTTGAGCCAGCTGTTCATCGCCCCACAGTTGGCGATGGCCTGGTCTGGATTTAGTACCATCCGTGCACTAGGACAGTACCTTAACAGAATGAGCGGCCCAGTAGCCGAATGGAAACATTGGGTTAAGTACAGCCTTATTTTGGTCAAAAGGAGCAGTGGGGCCACAGCTTCGGCATTTTCCCCCTTATTGACACCCTCACCTGTGCTTAGCTTTTTGTGCTCCCTTGCATCTGGGAATACACCATTCTACTTATTTACTGAATAAGGAAATACGATGGCCTTGAGCATTCCTAATATGCCCCTTTGACTTTGGGTCTAAGAGGCCAGATGAGGTATTTCCCGTATAATTCAAAGATAAATAGCTTCATAATATGGTGTGGAACATAAGGGGTGTGTGTGTGTGTTTGGGCCTGTCTGTGAGTCACAAAGTCCTGTCTGACGTGGTACCGCCATTTCACCTCTAGCCTCCCTCTGGCAAACAGCTGGACTCTTGTTTTGCAAATTGACATGATTTATACTTGGAAGGTGACGATGCTCACAGAGGGTAGCACCCCTGGCACAGTTCTTTGAAACCCTCATCCTCCATTCAGTGGGAGCAAATATTCTCTACTGCTGAGCCTATTTGCCATAGGTATGAAACTTTTATGAGAAAGAAATGCTGGTATATGCTTAACTAAATCATTACATGGTCTGAGGTTTGAGACCTCTATGAATGATTAATACTTTCATTACCTGACTGTATTCTGGTTAGCACGGTTGTTTTTAGCTACCTCATCTCTCCCTGGGCTAACTCGGAAGCCAGGTTTGACATAATGTCTATAGCAGCCGTCTTCAATGGACATGTTACTATTTCTGTGCTTCTCACTTCAGCTGAAAGGTGCCTGAAAGTTTATTTCATATCTGCAGTGTCTGCAGGATATTGGCCAATACAGCCTTGTAAAGAACAAAAGCTATGAATGTCTTTGCTGATTCATTATCTAGGATAATCTATTGAAAATGTAAATGAATTGAAATAGGAATACTTGTAATACGCTGTCAGACAAACCATAGTTACAGTGTTGTCAACTAGG
The DNA here is from genome assembly GCA_022702515.1 of Ilyophis sp. 1 JC-2022. NCBI lineage: Eukaryota > Metazoa > Chordata > Actinopteri > Anguilliformes > Synaphobranchidae > Ilyophis > Ilyophis sp. 1 JC-2022. Next base: position 49,410,093 of record CM040402.1, read on the forward strand.
CAGTTGCTCACAACATAAAGTGATGTCACCGTGACGTTGTGGCATTCTTCACTGCTAGCAGACATCTGTAAACCAGCCAGCTCCTGTAAGTGCTCTCTTTTATGTAGGCATCAAAATGCCAGAATTAAGCTAATTGAACTCCCCGTCTACATGGTGGGAGGGGTGGTAATTAAACATGTGGCAAGGCCCTTGGGGACCGGATGCGCAGATTTGACTTTGGGTGTGCTTAAATCAAAGACTGTTAATAACAAGGCCTTGGCGCTATGGGGGGGGGGGTGCTTTATTGGTAAGTGTATCTTTTGTATTCATCTTTGTATCTTAAATGCACTTCCAACATCATGAACAAATTCATTAACCCCTCTACTTAATAATGCATAATACCAAAGAACATTTTAACTGCCAGGCTGCAATAATAACCAGGCTGTCAGACTTTATCAGACCTGTCAGAGACATTTGCTTGATGCTTGTTGTCTGCATGCTTCCATTAAGTTCATATTGATAAATTAATTTGACAGTGGTTAACGTGCCTTAGGCACATATACTCTTGCCCAAGCATGCCAAACAGTTCAAACAAATGCACGTTGCACTAGATTTAAAACACTATGTCAACACAAACAACACCAAAGAAATCGTTTTTTGGTTGACATAACCAGATTTTCAGCTTTAGAAACACATCTTGTGTGAAGTCAAAGCTGTTTATTGCATCCTTTTTATTTTCTTATTCATTTGTATTTTATTGCCAGAGTTGTTTACTGCTGGGTCAAGGGCTAGTGCGTGTTTTATAAGGATGGTGGTGTGTTGCCAGGACTTTCATTAATACATTGTAAAAGGAGAAAGGATAAAATGTTCTCTGTTTTTGCTAAAACTGCTTTAGTTCTTGAACTAGAAGTCCAGAATGAAATTTGGCTGTCATAAGAGGTATGATGGAGGAAAAAAGTCGAACGTGCGTCTAATTTTGCCAAGAATTAATAGTTTTGCAACCACAAAATCTTGAAAGTATATCAAGGACTTTAAAAAATTATATGGTGTTGAGTGAAAAGCTGGAAAGACACCACTGAACTTTTTTCAATTGGGGATCGTAATATTTTAAATATATCTATGTTGCTGGATGCAATATTGACTGTAAAATGGATTGGGCCACTGTGTGCAGCTTCCTCCATGCTACACAGGAGAACCAATTGCCCGTTTTAATTGCAAAAAAGAATGTGAAACCTGGTGTCCAATAGATCACATTAAATGCAGGCAGATGTTCTGCCTACAGATTTGCCTATTGTCTTAAGCCACTGTGCCGTTACAAATATGGGATTTACACCAAAAACAACCCACCATACATTTGGGAGAATCTCTAGTGTTTGTCCTCAGACAGCAGTCTGGCTCACAATGTGCTCAAACACCACGATGCAATTAGGAAACCTCCCTCTGCTAAGGGTGTTCTGCCATTAGGAAACCTCCCTCTGCTAAGGCTGTTCTGCCATTATGAAACCTCCCTCTGCTAAGGGTCTTCTGCCATTAGGAAACCTCCCTCTGCTAAGGGTCTTCTGCCATTAGGAAACCTCCCTCTGCTAAGGGTCTTCTGCCATTAGGAAACCTCCCTCTGCCAAGGCTGTTCTGCCATTATGAAACCTCCCTCTGCTAAGGGTGTTCTGCCATTAGGAAACCTCCCTCTGCTAAGGGTCTTCTGCCATTAGGAAACCTCCCTCTGCTAAGGGTGTTCTGCCATTAGGAAACCTCCCTCTGCTAAGGGTGTTCTGCCATTAGGAAACCTCCCTCTGCTAAGGGTCTTCTGCCATTAGGAAACCTCCCTCTGCTAAGGGTGTTCTGCCATTAGGAAACCTCCCTCTGCTAAGGGTGTTCTGCCATTAGGAAACCTCCCTCTGCTAAGGGTCTTCTGCCATTAGGAAACCTCCCTCTGCTAAGGGTGTTCTGCCATTAGGAAACCTCCCTCTGCTAAGGGTGTTCTGCCATTAGGAAACCTCCCTCTGCTAAGGGTCTTCTGCCATTAGGAAACCTCCCTCTGCTAAGGGTGTTCTGCCATTAGGAAACCTCCCTCTGCTAAGGGTGTTCTGCCATTAGGAAACCTCCCTCTGCTAAGGGTCTTCTGCCATTAGGAAACCTCCCTCTGCTAAGGGTGTTCTGCCATTAGGAAACCTCCCTCTGCTAAGGGTGTTCTGCCATTAGGAAACCTCCCTCTGCTAAGGGTCTTCTGCCATTAGGAAACCTCCCTCTGCTAAGGGTCTTCTGCCATTAGGAAACCTCCCTCTGCTAAGGGTCTTCTGCCATTAGGAAACCTCCCTCTGCTAAGGGTCTTCTGCCATTAGGAAACCTCCCTCTGCTAAGGGTCTTCTGCCATTAGGAAACCTCCCTCTGCTAAGGGTCTTCTGCCATTAGGAAACCTCCCTCTGCTAAGGGTCTTCTGCCATTAGGAAACCTCCCTCTGCTAAGGGTCTTCTGCCATTAGGAAACCTCCCTCTGCTAAGGGTCTTCTGCCAGTAGGAAACCTCCCTCTGCTAAGGGTCTTCTGCCATTAGGAAACCTCCCTCTGCTAAGGGTCTTCTGCCATTAGGAAACCTCCCTCTGCTAAGGGTCTTCTGCCATTAGGAAACCTCCCTCTGCTAAGGGTCTTCTGCCATTAGGAAACCTCCCTCTGCTAAGGGTCTTCTGCCATTAGGAAACCTCCCTCTGCTAAGGGTCTTCTGCCATTAGGAAACCTCCCTCTGCTAAGGGTCTTCTGCCATTAGGAAACCTCCCTCTGCTAAGGGTCTTCTGCCATTAGGAAACCTCCCTCTGCTAAGGGTCTTCTGCCATTAGGAAACCTCCCTCTGCTAAGGGTCTTCTGCCATTAGGAAACCTCCCTCTGCTAAGGGTCTTCTGCCATTAGGAAACCTCCCTCTGCTAAGGGTCTTCTGCCATTAGGAAACCTCCCTCTGCTAAGGGTCTTCTGCCATTAGGAAACCTCCCTCTGCTAAGGGTCTTCTGCCATTAGGAAACCTCCCTCTGCTAAGGGTCTTCTGCCATTAGGAAACCTCCCTCTGCTAAGGGTCTTCTGCCATTAGGAAACCTCCCTCTGCTAAGGGTCTTCTGCCATTAGGAAACCTCCCTCTGCTAAGGGTCTTCTGCCATTAGGAAACCTCCCTCTGCTAAGGGTCTTCTGCCATTAGGAAACCTCCCTCTGCTAAGGGTCTTCTGCCATTAGGAAACCTCCCTCTGCTAAGGGTCTTCTGCCATTAGGAAACCTCCCTCTGCTAAGGGTGTTCTGCCATTAGGAAACCTCCCTCTGCTAAGGGTGTTCTGCCATTAGGAAACCTCCCTCTGCTAAGGGTGTTCTGCCATTAGGAAACCTCCCTCTGCTAAGGGTCTTCTGCCAGTAGGAAACCTCCCTCTGCTAAGGGTGTTCTGCCATTAGGAAACCTCCCTCTGCTAAGGGTCTTCTGCCATTAGGAAACCTCCCTCTGCTAAGGGTCTTCTGCCATTAGGAAACCTCCCTCTGCTAAGGGTCTTCTGCCAGTAGGAAACCTCCCTCTGCTAAGGGTCTTCTGCCATTAGGAAACCTCCCTCTGCTAAGGGTGTTCTGCCATTAGGAAACCTCCCTCTGCTAAGGGTCTTCTGCCATTAGGAAACCTCCCTCTGCTAAGGGTGTTCTGCCATTAGGAAACCTCCCTCTGCTAAGGGTCTTCTGCCATTAGGAAACCTCCCTCTGCTAAGGGTGTTCTGCCATTAGGAAACCTCCCTCTGCTAAGGGTCTTCTGCCATTAGGAAACCTCCCTCTGCTAAGGGTGTTCTGCCATTAGGAAACCTCCCTCTGCTAAGGGTGTTCTGCCATTAGGAAACCTCCCTCTGCTAAGGGTGTTCTGCCATTAGGAAACCTCCCTCTGCTAAGGGTCTTCTGCCATTAGGAAACCTCCCTCTGCTAAGGGTGTTCTGGCAGCCACAGTCACTGGAACTTGAACTTGGAATGTCTTGTTCATGGGAGTGGATCAGTCACCCCCTACCCCCACCCTGTTATCGTAAGAAAAAATAAAACCATCCTAATTTTTTTTATTTTTGGAAGGAAATGAAAGATGACATCTTTTGAAAGGAAAATCTTTAACAAATGTGATGTATTATTTATTTAAGGTGTAATTTAAAATAGAATATTTTCCAATATGGTAATATGAGCATGTTTTAATGGTTTAAAGATAAACACTGGGCACTCTGCACTAGACAAAATGTTATTATTTTAATACAGAATAAAAAATCATATTTTTATGATGAACTGGCTGTTTAGAGCACCTGGTGCTTGCTTATTGACTTTTTTTGAGTTTGTTTATTTTGTTTGAGTGAGTGCCCTTTTAAAAATAGAAATGGTCCCAATGAATGCTAATCAACAGCATGGCATGCCGTACCATCCTGACCCATTCTCATCATGGTTCCTTTGATTGGAATCATTCTACAGGGTGTGTACAGGCCTTCTGTAGTTTCACATGAGAGCGCGCTTTCTGTGCCTTGCTTGGATGAAAGGGCGTTCTGGAACCTGAGAAGCCCACGTCACTGAGCAGCCTATCAGCTGACCTGCAGCAGATTGCGATACCTTCCCCGGTCCCCGGCCCTGTGGTCTCACAATGGCCGTGCGTCTCCGGTGCTGAGCCGTGTCGCCGGGCAGTGGCGGATCGTGTGACTCGTTAGTGTCACAGACAAGTTATTTCCTTTGTGCGCATTCAGATTAGGAGATTGAGTTTCCTGGGGTGAAGCTCTTGGCTTTTTCCATCATCTTGTGTTTTTGTTTTTGTGCGCGTGATGATTGGACTCTGACAGCGCCAGGTTAGGTTGTCTTTCTCTCACCACAGCCCCTGCAGACTGATCGACAGATTCCAATAATATGTTTCTACAATGCCACAAAAATAGAGTGGAGTTGGTCTGGTGACAGGGGCTTAGCTTTTTTATACTTTGGCATAGGGCACTTCTATTTGGGTTGATTTTCCAAGTATTCATTTATGTTTAAGTTTTCAGAAAAATCTCACTGGAAAAATTAAAGTAAATCTTTGACAGATTGCACAAACTATGTTGAACAAAAACAAGAGGGCGGTGGGGTGGTCTACAAAGCTCTGATGTACTCCGGATTCAGTGCTTTACATATATTAAGTACATGAAAGGTACTATTTTCGTACCTGTATATCAATCAGAGGTTAATTAAGCATAGAACGAAATGGCTGATTTCCTGCTAACAGCCATGCAAGTTCCTTCTGAATTGTGCCTCTCCAAATGACAAGGGATTACAGGTGTCTTTGGCACCTGTGCCTGCCAGAGAGTCAGATATGGCGCCTCACAGAGCATTAGCTCTTGGGCCACAGCCAACATGGAAATTGGAGATAAATACTTTCCCATCTTTTAGCCGGTATGTTCCATTTTCTTTCGGGCCCACATTCTTCTTGACTGGCTTTGAGTATTTTTCCTGGCTTGATTTGTACTGTCTTTAGGGTTAGTTATGTCCTCTTTTGTCGTTACATTTTTATTTGTGGCATGTTTTGTACTATAACTTAATTGCCCCATGTAGGATATATAAAGTCCTATTGAATCCTATTTAGAATTTTTTTTAATGTATATCAGTTAACAAAAAATGTTAATTGCTGAATTTGAATCAATTTAAACAATTATACCTGAGTGGTATGTATTAAAATGTTTGTGATCGCTGACAATTTTAGCACATGAAAAAGAGGATAAAAGCATGTAGTGGTATAGTAAATGTCCTCTTTTGAGACAATGTCATTTTAAATCTGCAATGATTAACTGAATGTGCAGTAATATTACTGCATTGTCATTTAAAGGCCTATTGCTGTATATGTATATGTTAATGGACAGTTCAGTGAAAACACATTTTGTGAATTGTGAATGCCTATGAGTGTGAATGTTGCTTTAATAATTCTGTATGATTGTATCACAGCAGTGAATGAAACGAAAAGTTTTTTTCATCTCCTCCATCAAAAGATTGACGATGAAATAATCATTCGTGTAATACAAGCAGTATTGTTCAAATCGTCTCTTTAAGCCAGTGTGCCTTTTGCGGTTTCAAATCCATTCGTTTTGCTTGACATACAGTATCGAACGCAGTGTGTGCTCATTGAGTTCAACATAGTGTCGGCCCACATGACAAGTCTCATTATTCTAAAGGGAGTCGGGGTTTGCGTTCATTACCAACGACTGCACTGCAAGTCTGCAGTTCATACAGACGTGCTCAAATGTGTTGGTACCCCTGGTAAAGATGAGTAAAAATGGTTATAAAAAATTCACTGTTTGGTGAATTAGCTTAATCTCACACTGACAAAATGAGAATAATCCATCCTTTTATTGACATTCATTTATTATGAGAAAAAAAATCCCTCATCAAGAAATAATTATTTTTAACAAAACCACGTTGGCCACAACATGGTTTTGACGTATCAGACAAGCCTCAAACTATCACTCTGCTGCCAGATATGCAGTAGATATGGATAGATCACTTTAAAGGTTGTTTCTCCTGACAAATTTTTCTATTGAACTCTATGGGAAAATAAGTCAGGAGAAGAAACCATTCAAGTTATCCATCCATATCTACTGTATTTCTGGCAGCAGAGTGATGGTTTTAGGCTTGTTTGATACATCAGACCCTTGATGACTTAGAGCCATTTAGCCAACCATGTGTTCCATACTGTTCCAGTGTAATTTACAGCTAAATCTAGTCCCACCCCCCAATTCCCATAGAGATCCATTCAAATGCAGAGACATTTATTATTGCTTGTATGTAAGAGTACCAGAAAATAAGATATCAAGAGTCTTTTGATATTGTTGGGTCACAGACATTAGGAAGTCATGGCATGCAAAGGATATGCGACCAAATATTAAAAATGAATACTTTATTCTATATATAAATGCAGGGGTGCCAATAATTGTGGCCAACGTGGTTTTGTTAAAAATAATAATTTTTGATGAGGTTTTTTTTTTTTTCATAATAAATTAACGTCGATTAAAGGATTAATTATTCTCATTTTTTATGCGTGAGATTAAGCCAATTCACCAAACGGTGACGTTTTTATAACCCTTTTTACTCATCTTTACCAGGGGTACCAACATATTTGAGCACGTCTGAATATCAGAGGAACCTCCACGACTATGCATACAGGCAGCACGCATAGAACATGGACATCATTCAGGACTTTAAGAGCTCATTGTGCCAGCATTAGCCAACCATGACTTTCATTATGAAATTATATCTCGTAAATGCTGTCGGAGTGTATCTGATGGAACGAGCGAAAAATAATATCATCAATCAAAAAGGTTTCAGTATTTTTATTGGTTACTTTTTGTTTGTTGATTCCATCTCAGGTTGACGCTCTGAGATTGCGGTTAGAAGAAAAAGAATCATTCCTCAACAAGAAGACCAAACAACTCCAGGACCTTACCGAGGAGAAGGGGACGCTGGCTGGGGAGATTAGGGACATGAAAGACATGCTGGAAGTCAAGGAGAGGAAGATTAACGTCCTTCAGAAAAAGGTAAGCCATTGTGAAGCGCAAGACGAAGTTGTCTGCTGGATCAGAGCCCATTTCAGGGCTCGGCCCTTTTGGGGCAGCCTCCGATGCACATATTTGGCCGGTTTTCTGTTTGCTGACACGTATGAAACTTGGGGCTTAACCATGTGCATTCACAATGAAGCCATCAAATCGGCGCGCACAACTGAAAATTGTGTTTTCACGAGTCGTCTTAGGTGAGCTTTTTTTCCCCTCGATGTTGCGTGTTGGTAATCTATTAGAAGGAGAATAATTAGCCCCAGTCCCATGCATATTTCCCACGCAGCTGTTGCTTTGAAGTAACACACTGGAATTGGCGACCTGGTTCAGCCGTGGGCATGCGGTTTGTATTTACCCAATAAGCTCTATGACTCTTGACAGTAATCTGTAGATCTCGCAACCTGCATGGGATACTCACAGTTTGGTCTCTGCCCCGCCGGCCTCATTGGTCCAGGCCCTCCCAGCAAGAAACCGTGCCTGCACCCACCGAGCAGAATGCGAAAGTGACATACGTCTACCTTGTAGGCAGTGGAAGGCAAGGAAGTTGGCTCGTCAGTGGCAAAATAAATGGCCAACCAGGATAAAGAATTTCAGTTTGGGGCTGGTAGGGTTTTTTATTTTCTCTTTTCTAATGCTTCTGCTGATACTCGCTGGCTTGATGTGCATTTCACTGTTGAACGCAAATGATACATTGTGTAAGACAATCAGAGAGATTGTCACCTCTACAAACCCAGGGAAATGTGAACATGCAAACACACATACACACACACATACTCATGCACACACTCGCATACCTAGACACAGAAAATCACCCCTTGTTTCAAGCTAATAAAAAAGTCAACGTACACCCATTCACTGGCGTTTAAGAAGACAAAACCCGCCTCTCATTACGAAAAAAAAAAACATAATTTCAAGATAATGGTTATGAAGCCAGACAGGTGTGTCATCTTTTTCCATTAGCTTGCTTCAGTTGTACAGTGCACATAATAAGATGAGGTGACTCGTCTTGTGCACACACGAACAAGGGCAGCCTGAAGGCTTCTCGGAGAGTAATGACTTTCATAAGGTTAATTTCACATAGTGACTCAGACCCACCTGCAGTGCTTATTTGTCCTGATCTTTTACAGAGGTCACCAGTCCTAATTAAGGCATTTGATGATCCCTCTCTGTCCATTCCATTTTTTATGAGGCAAAGCAAGGTTTTTTTCTCTCTCGCCCCACAGAGCTTAATGACAGATCTTTTGCTTAATTTGTCGTGCCATTTAAAAGAGTGGCAGAGGGCGGTGGATCCTCACTGCGCCGTGAGGAACAGGCGACCTTTACCTGTGCTTCATATTATGCCTCCCTTTTCTTAGCTGCCCCATCACATAGGCCTCGGACCATACTAAGACACTAATAGGCAGAATTGAGATTAATTAGGCTTAACACTCTGGATGTGGACAATCCACTAATCTGGTGTTACCAGTGCAGTGTCATGCTGTGTTTAACCTTTTCTTACCTGACCCCTACGCTTTCAGATGCCAGCCGTCTAAGCCATTTAAACGGCCACAGCCAGATACACATCTATTCAGTTTGTAGTAAGAGCATACATCATTCGATCTTTATAATACATCATCCGGTCCTTATGGTACATCATTCGATCCTTATGAGAAATCATTCGATCCTTATGAGAAATCATTCGATCCTTATGAGAAATCATTCGATCCTTATGAGCTTCCGTGATTACTTTTGTGCAGCTTTTGTGTATTTATTGTAAATAATTGAATCTAAATGCAGCCACTTCCTGTAAGACTGCTTCTGAACTCACCCTGTGAAGGACCTTGTAAACTACTGGTCTGGTGCAAGCTATCCAGCAGTGCGGGGCTGTCAGCACCTATTCCCAATAAAGCTGCAAGGGATGTTCTGTATGAAATTCAGTGGCCTTGGTATGAGGCCTGAAGGAGTTTCCTGCCTGGCTCCCCCTGTGGTATGTTATAAATATCTCTCTCTCTTTCTCTCCCTTTCTCTCTCTATCGCTCTCTCTCCCTCTATCTCTATCTATCTCTCTCTCTCTTTCTCTCCCTCTATCTCTCTCATTCTCTCTTTTCTCTTTCTCTCCCTCTATCTCTATCTCTCTCTATCTCTATTTCTCTCCCTCTCTCTCTCCCTCTATCTATCTCTCTCTCTCTCTTTCTCTCTATCTCTCTCTCCCTCTATCTCTATCTATCTCTCTCTCTCTTTCTCTCCCTCTATCTCTCTCTATCTATCTCTATTTCTCTCCCTCTATCTCTATCTCTGTCTATATCTCTCTATATATATCTCTCGTTCTCTCTCTCCCTCCCCCCTCTTTGTGTGTGTGTGTGTGCAAATACCTCTGAACTTTTCCCCTTCTCTGCTTCTCTTGATGAACCTAATCGGGGGAGGGGGTCTCAAAATTTCCATAACTGGAATTGCATCTGCGAGCTCTTCATGGTCAAACCAACGAGCACGGAATGGGATAATTAAATGGCCTTTATCAAAAGCAGAGTCCTTGGTATTTTAAAAATGTATTTTCAAAGTGTTCCAGTTGGTTAGTTTCGCTTGCTGTTAGCATGCGCTCCAGTGAACTCTCTCTACCAGGCAAAGTTTAACAGCTCTGAGATGGTGAGGTAAATGGCTGCTCTAACTATCAGTTACTCCCCATGATTATACTCTCAATAATTGACACAAACATGACTATGATCTCATGAAGCCTGCTGCCCGCCTACACCTTTACCTGATGAAGACCGAATTGGTCTAAACATTGTCATTGCTCACGGATGTAGCTAGATGATAAATATTTCACTTGGAAGCATTATAGCACTATGCTGGTGTTTCTTTCTTATTTAACCTGGCATTGATACCATGACACTTACTTGTCTCTCACACTTTCCTAAAGTTCAATAACATAATATGCATATATCCTGGAATTTATTCCAGGAAATCAAATGTCTGTCTGGTTCCTCACTGAAATAACTTATCAACATTCTTTAGGTGGTGCAGGTTATGCATGTTCTACGAACATGGAATGTATTATAGCATTAGACAAGTGCAACATGAACCTAGAACCATGTTTAAAGAGTTTACATTGGTCTGAATTTAGGATGGACTCTAATAAACAGGAAGTTTGATTTCAGAAATATTTTAGCAGTCATTAATCATGGAGTAACAGAGAAGAGGAAAGACCAAGTGCTGTGATTGGTTTTCCAAACTTCCTGTTTCCCATGTGGACATGACAGCAATAAATTACACAGTGTTCTGGTGGCCATTGGTGGCTAATCCTGCAATATATTGCGAAACTGATCATTAATGTAATGCAGTTCATGTTCAGGCATGAGACTATTAACTATAATGAAAAATGGGAGAGTGGTCATTGTTTGACCATTTCTGACTAGGCCAGAGCCGGAAACTGTCTTAGTCATTGAAGTGGAATGTTAACCAGACATATAGGATGTGTATAACGTTCACCGTTTCAACAATAACCCAGCAACAGAGCCACAAAATATATATATATATATAGTACACATTCCCCCTGAAAAGGCGATAAGCCAGGACAAATGAGACAACCTTTTTGGAACTTTATCATTACATTTTGATGTATTTTTAATTATTTATTGGTTACCCTTTTTTATCTATGTCCTGTAACAGCAGGACGCAGTCTCAAGATTAAAGATTATATTTAGTGTTTTTAGTCAAAAAAGCCCATTGTGTTATTTTTGCTATGAACTGTGATGTGTACTCTGTGCAAAGAAATATAATTACAGGGCAAACTGAGCTTCTCTTTGTTTTTTTTTTGGCTTGTTTCAAGCTCCATTAAATATGATGTGGGCTAAGTGACAGGCACAGAGTAACTTTATAGATTATGAGAGAGTGGAAACACTCAGGTTGTTACCAGCCACCCATGTGAAAACGGTGCTGGGTCATTATTTACGTGTTGATTCTGGCCTTTGAAAGACGTTTTATGGAAAGATTGCTATGAAGAGTCAAGATGAGGCTTTAATCTATGTACAATACAAAGATCTTGTGGGTTTTTATTGAATCTGATAAGAGGTTATAGTGTAGTACCTACCTCCGTTGAAAAGACCTGTTAACTCACCGCTTGTTAGGAGTATATTATTCACAGGGACCAGGTGTATTTGTTTGGTCTCTCGTTTAAAGTACGAGAGATTCTTTTGAAGAATCTGTAATGAAGACATTTTACATGGAGTGCAGATGATGGTTTGGCTGTGTTAAGTGGGTGAGTACAGAGAATGACTAATCTGTGAATATTTCCTAGCCAAGGGAAGAGCTTCTGTCTCCTCTATGCATTCTCTAAGTGATTCATTCAGCATGCTTTTTCAGCTCTTGAAATATTTGTTTTGAAAAATTCAGAAACACTGAAATGAATAGATACAAAAAATAAATAAAATAGGAGCCAAATGAAATCCAAGCCTGGTCCCACCTAGTAAATCATGTGTGCCTGTAAACATGGTGCTAATTATATTAAGCCTGTCTTTTCTGCTTAGTCCATGGGTCAGAATAGATTTACACTGTTTGGGTTTGGGACGGAGGCATGTGGCCCGTAGTTAGAAAAAACAAGTTAGGACAGTGAATAGTAGGTGGCATGGAAAGAGAGAGGGGGGAGAAAGTAGTTCTCCTCAGCGTTAACAGAGCACCCTGCTTTATTTTAAAGGGGAGACACCGACTGAGCCATGGCTTGCTCTGCTTTTCACTGAATTGCTCTGTTGGGATCATAAACAGCCAATGAGTTGTGTAAAGTATGCATTAGAGAGCCTCTCCCCCCTGTGCCTGAACCAGATGCTCCTGTCTTTCGGGCTAGGTCTGCCTGAATTCACGTTTGGCCCCAGACGGTACGGTCCGCACGAAACATAGCTGCCCTCCACCTGGGCTGTCAGCGGTGTGAACCCCAGTGCCCGTGAAATCCCTGCAGTCCACGTGCTATGTCTGAGGAGCCCTCCGCAGCTTGTGATCATTATGATTCCGAAAAAAGGGGGCAAAACGGGTTGATGGAGGAGTCGGGTCTCCCACCCGTTCCAAATAACGGACGTCAGGAGAGTGAGTGATTGTGCAGTGCGCGGGCGCAGTGACGTCCGTTTGATGTCTTGAAGATGTGAGGAGAAAAGGTGCGAGTGTCAGCGTGAGCTAGGGCATTTTTCTTCTGCGTGGTTTTTCACACAGCAAACCTGTTTTATTGAACTTTTTTTTTTTGAAATGTAAAGGATTTCATTGAAATAGGTATAGTTAATGACAAAATGTTGTGTTTGGATGCAATTGTATCATGTCAGTATAAATACAGTACAGTCTGCATTTAATGAAGAAAAGTGTGTACAATACTGACTGTAAACCAGCATACCACCAGGACCAGTCAAACCAGTAAAGCTGAGAGCGATATTCAAATATTTGCCCTTAAAGCACCTTTCATACACTAATTCATCTATGTTAATAGATACAGTGCATATGAAGGCATTACATTTTTCCCCTCTCTACAGAAAGCAAATATCAAATGCTGTTGAGAATCTCTGTCCATCTGTTTTTCTGTAGTCATCATCACATATGATTCATTGCATTTTCCTAGAGTTGTTGGCACAACTTAAACTGAGTCACAGGCCTTTCAAAAGAATTTCCCATTTGATTTGTGTAACTCTGTTATGGTCACCTCTTCAGTTTTTCAAAGCGGTAATAAAACAGCGCCACTTGGGACAGAATGTAATGGTGACTCTTCATGGTCTCAAGGCCATGCATATACAAGTAATGACCTTCAAGTATGAAGCACAAGTAGGCATTTTTTATACCATCATATTTCAGTCACAGGCCTGTCATAGCAGAATGAGCTGAAGACATCTCCTCGCCCCCAAATATTTTACTGCGAACGCAAAGCCTTATGACTCACTGGTCATGGGGAAGTCTTGTTTCTGAATCAAACCAAAAGGCTTCAGGGTATTTAGTCGCTAGTTAATATCATCATGTCATGAGGGACTGGATGAGTACTTTCGTTGAGCCCTTAATTGCGCATAGCTGTACCTCATTTGTTAATCAGTGGTTTGTTTAAATGGAGGCTCCAAGTATGATTAAACCCTTTAGAAAGCAACATGTTGGGATCACCACCAGTCATTATTCTGCTATCCGCTCTCTGCTCACCCCTGAAGGGAAGAACACGTACCCGTGTGAGCCCTTTATCATTTGTTTGCAGTTAAGGATTCACCTTTACTCCAAATTTGCACAATATGCATAGAGCTGCAATCCATGTCGTCAAACACTTTCAAAACCGCATGTAGGAAAACACAAGAATGCATAGATGCAACTGGAGTGTGTGTGGTTCATTTGTTAATGTGCAATTCTCCTTTATTCTGCCCATCGTGAACCAGTGGACCTACAAGCATCAAGTTGTTGCAATGACAAATGGTGTACATGGCTTTAAAGTCTATTAAAGTCTTTACTGAATATCGTGGTTTTTTTGCTAGTAGGCCCTGATCGACTTGTCAGTTTCCCGCATTCGCCTCTGTGATGAAGTCCAGCAGTTCTGTGTTAATGAGAAACCGTGCTGCTTCAGCGAGCAGCTTCAAATAACCTCGGTAACACACCTGAATGTGTTTTTAGGCATCGCTGAGGGAGAGTTGTGAGTGTATTGGTAGACTTTTTGGCTCTGTTTTCGGGAGACCTTTTGGGGAAGATAACAGGAGGGGGAGAGTTTGGGGTTGTCCAAAGGCATATTAGAAACAGGTGACGTGTCTGGCGTGAATAATCCATTTCATGAGCTGTGACTCAAGAGAGACTTAGCATATGTTACAAAGCACCCTTCCGAAGTATAAAAGGTGAACTGCAGCCGGCCTAAATGGACATGAGACGCGCAGTGGTAACACCCTAAAAGGTGCAGATTGTACACTGCGGCAGTGTGTGGCCATAAACCAAGGCAGAGCAAAGACGGTTTGCTGAGGGAATAATTAGTATTGGTTTTATACTGCAGTTTTTTTGTTTGGCACTGGAAGCAACATTCATATGTGAGATAACAGGTGATTGTTAAAGCTTGGGCCTTCATTGTCTACCAGAGGTGTGAAATCAGACCGTTATTTTTTAAGAGAATCTGCGATGTTTGTTCTTTTACCTTGCGGGCTTCTCAGTAAATGGGTTTGATGAAATGATTGCAAAAGTGCCTCACTTTTTAAGGATCTTACTACGTGCACATTTGCGTATGGTAACAGCATAATCTAATTACGTTCCGTCCATGATTCTTGCTTTACTAACCATCTATAACATGTCAGTGTCTGGAATGATGGACTGTGTGTGTGTTTTTCCAAGCTTTTGTGCAACTGTGCAACTGTGCAAACTAAAAGCGGGGGAAGAAAATATTAAAGTGATATTTCGGTGGTCATGCTAGCCTGAAACACAACTGATGTCAAGTCATTACAATACATCTCACTGATACACACCTCAGACTGACGGACTGACATAACAGGTAAGAAACTGGAAGTAGCATTAATGCAAAAATATGAGCATTAAATGAAAATTGTCACAATTTACAATTCACACTTTCCATTTCACAAAATTAATGTTATCAATTTTAAGAAAGGGCAACATCTCCATTGTTAAAAATACAATTTTGGGAAGAAGAAATGTTTGAAAGGAGAATACCTTAATCAAACGGTTTCCATGAAAACCTTAACATAAAGGGTCACTGAAAAGAAGTATCACTTGGTAAAAATGTAGAATTCAAGAGGCTGTGATTACAGCTGGTATTATTGGTTATTGTATTGGTGTTTAGTGGTTATTATCATCAGTTAATGATTAGTTAGTAAGGAGTCAGCTATCTAAAAGGCTACGATAATGTATACAAAAGTATACAATTATAGTATACGATTCTGAAAATGTATTCAAAGTTGGAATTTTTTTCTCCTTCCCTTTTAGTTATAAACATTTAAGAGTTCCAAACGACCTTCATTCCCAATGGGCTCTGCTTCATTTTGCAGTCTTGCAGATGGTGATGGAGGAGAAGGATGTTTTAAAGCCCAATTATAATCCAAGTTGGGGGAAGCCATCTGATTACAAAATCCTGTTTTACTAGGGGGATTTAATCATTCCATTCTTTTTTTTCTACTATTTTTTAGAGGGAGGACTATGGCAAATTAGAACCAAGAAAAAGTCAAATAAATAAATATAAACAATATTTGAATGGTTCATTGCTATTAATGAGGTTTTTAAGCACTACTAATTTTGGTGATTGCATCACTACATTATGACATTTAGCAGACAGCTTATCCAGAGACTTACACAGATTGCATTTTTTTATATACAGTCAGTTTATAGAGTTCAATATTTTTACTGATGCACCCTTGCTCTCGGGCACAACAGCAGTGCCCCAGCTGTGAAAAAGACCCCACAACCTATGAATTGCACGCCCATTTCCCTACCCATTATACCACAATACCACCCAGTGGTCTTTAATAAAAACAACAAAAATAAACAAAATAAATATCTAATAAAACATCTCAGTTCTTCCGATTGGCATTTCACCAAATTAAACAAATACAATTAAGAGACTATACCAGGACTGCAGGATTATGTTAGCTTCAGTAAGTGTGGAACTGTAGAAACTCAGTGATCACAGTGTCATATTTTCTATGATACTATAATATAGATACTGAATATAGAAATTGTGAAATCAATCAAAAAAGATACAGAAATGTACTTTCTACACTGTTTTTAAATGCAAACAATTTTTTTTGTCATCAAAATGCCCTTGACTTTGTGGCATGTTCTTTATGTGCTGAAGGTGAAAGGTCCAAATGTGGGAAATTACCAATATGCTTTTTTTTTTTAAACATCTTACATCAGTTACAGAAAACAGAACGTTGGTAAGGAATGATTGGTTTTAACACTTCCACGCTTTCCAGCTTGTATCAATGTGGATGTACAAACAAGTGCCAAAACGTTTTTAAAAATGACATGCATAAATTCTCTTATTTTTATTATACCATTAACAAAAACTGTGTTTTATCAGTTTGATAAATTGCAGAAGCACGTCATAAAGAGCTGAACACACAGAGTAAGCATAGTTTTAGAGCAATGACAGCCAATTATGCAGCAAATGGCCATCTTTTGCCCATGACCTTTGACCCTGCAATAATGTAAAGTCTGTGGAACTTTCTGGGATCTTCTTTTGTTTAACTAGTCATGCTCAACTGGCGAGATCCCAAGTCATTTTCTATAGGTCAGCAGTTTTACCTTCAAGGAAAATGCAAACATTTTTGTGGACTGGATTTGTGACCAGACTTTTTAGAACACTCATTGGTGCAGTCCTCTACCCGGGATGGCCTCAGTAAATATGCAGTTTTATAAATGGGCACCTTTTAATCTATTTAAGTTATTCCCTAGATAGGAGAAAATAAATCACATTTTCTGAAACTTATTTTTGCAAAGTACATTCTACTGCCAAATCTATAATTGTATACTTATATGGTAGAAAAGGGGTTCCAAAACTGGGGCCCTTGAAGGGGTCCCAGTGGGTCCTCAGAAAAATGGAAAACACATTTTCCCTTTTTATGACTTTACTTTGTCTCTCAATTTGGAATTTCCAATTTGTGTGTGTTCATGCTCATTGCTGCAAACCTTGCTGTCAGTTCAGGACAGTACCATCAAACACTCACATTCAAGCATGCATGTGTCAAGCCCCTGTCAGACCACCAGTTAGGTTAGCCTAGATATTGAGTCACAGGAGGACACTTTGTGTGTAGCTTGTGCAGGCAGAATAGAAGACTGAGCGTGCACGGTTGACCAGAGGGGGTGCTGGTTTGTAATGAGACACGGGCCTCTCACCGACTGAAGTCTCCAACCGATTATGTGCTGTCCTGTGAGACTTCTGTACCAGATTGTCTACACTGCCTGGCCAAAAAAAAAGTCGCCCACTCTAATTTTCCGTTGGACCGCCTTTAGCTTTGGTTACGGCGTGCATTCGTCGTGGCATTGTTTCAACAACCTTATGCAACGTCACAACATTTATTTCCGTCCAGAGTTCCGTCCATTTTTGGCCGAGTTCTTGTATTGATGACGGGAGAGTCGAACCACTCCGTAAAGTTTTCTCCAGCACATCCCAAAAACATTCAATGGGGTTAAGGTCAGGACTCTGGTGGCCAATTCATGTGTGAAAATGATTCCTCATGCTCCCTGAACCACTCTTTCACAATATGAGCCCGATGAATCTTGGCATTGTCGTCCTGGAATATGCCCATTGATGGGATAACCTGGTCATTCAGTACATTCAGGTACTCAGCTGACTTCATTTTATTGCTGCATAATGTTGCTGAGCCTAGACCTGACCAGGGGGGTATACTACGAAGGAAGCTTAACATAGCCAGGGTTTATTTGCGTTAGCTGGCTTCAGAAAGCCTAAACACCACAATCTGGCTTAACCGGTACTACGAACGTGGTTATCAACTTGCTAAGTGAACACGGGCTTTATTAATCAAGGTTTGTGCGCATTCCCATAAAAAGGGCAGTGTCTACAACAACGAGCCTATAGCGGTGCAGCACGGGCTGTACTAGAGCAACGTATTTCTCTCCTGTGGGGAAAAAAGACTGATACGGACAGATATATAATGGACGGATAAGAACATGAAACAATCATATGAGCAAAAAGAAACACCGTTGCCTCCAACAAAGCCAGGAAGGAGCTTTTGTAAAAAAAAAAAAATAAAAAATGCTTGTGTAGGTTAAATTTGTTATGCTAGTTAATACCTTATTCACCTTACCACACGTAACAAATACATCTATAATCTCAGTACATTGTCATACAGTTTATTTCTAATGTGACAACTGTACTACCACATTCTAGAGCTTCTAAACTTTAAACTTGATACAGCATGTTTAAAATATTGCTGAAGCAATCACATCAACGTTTTTTCATTTTAAAAAAAGTGTCAAGCATTTTCCGGAACTCAGAAAATATTTTGCGGAACTCACTAATCTCGCCCTGCGAAGAGATTTGCTCAGTATCCACACATATCTCTACGTGATCCTTTGGAATGGAGACGCCTTTTTCTAAAGCCAAGGAGTTGATTGGTCAAGGGGCGGTGCTATTATATGTTCCAATCTGTTGTCCCGAACATAACATGCCCCTGGAGCAGTTTAGCCGTGCAGACTCTGCAGAGTAAGTTGCCGTGGCAATATACCCAGATTAAAAGTGAGTCGGCTTTGTGATACAGAAAAACCAGGGTGGAAGTTTAATTTAGCTCGCTATCCCTTTAATCTTGCTTCGTAGTACACCCCTCTGTTGAAGCAACCCCAGATCATAACACTGCCTCCAGATGCTTGTACAGTGGGCACTATGCATGGTGGGTGCTACGGTGACTTTTTTTTTGGCCAGGCAGTGTAGTAGAGTGCCTTAACAGGATGAGACACCCAGCAGCTCAGTAATTTCCCTTTAAGAATATTTTACATATATTTTCAATAAAATAAACCATGTTTGCTGTAGATATCCTCAGTAATATTCTGATCATTACAATAATTAAGTATGAATGTTATATATTTATAGATGTCTTACGCTTTTGATTTTGTGTTTGTACCATTTGTTACATTGTGTTAAGGGATTAATAACAATTTTAACCGTAATCCTGCTGCTGAACCTGAGATTACTGTTAGGAGAGCTCAACAAGTGGCAATATCCTTACTGTAATATGTCCCTACTCTCTTAAACTTTTTCAAGAAGCAGGGACATATTTTGCACTGGGATTCGGGAGTCGTGTTCTTGTGTCGTTTGTTAACGTTTTTTTCCCGTTTTTTTTTTTCCTTTTCATTGCTTACAGCCTCATTTGTCCCTTACACTCATCTAACTGGATTCTGTGCAGAGTCTGTAATAATGAAAAATGCCAGACACACTGCTCTGCACTTCTGCCAGACTGTAATGCATCTCATCCATTCAAATAACTTTGGCTTGGAACAGGAAACTAGTCTGAATGCCCGAAATGAACTGGGAGATTGCCGTCAGGCACTGGTAGCGTGCAGCGAGCTCAATGCTGGGCTTGTTTGGAGAAGCACAGTGCATCCTCAGAAAAGCTCTTTGCACGGGATTATGATGTTTCACTGTTTTAAAAACTTTTAATCTAGACTGGTCGTCAGAGGTCAGTCCTCAGGGTGCCTGGGTGTCAATAGGCCATGATTAGAACACATGATTGAGGTTGTAGATGTATCATATTTAGAGTAACTCTTATGTAAGGTATTCAACACAGAACTTTATTATATTCATATGTTGGTAAAAAATATGTACACAGGAAAATATGAGCCTTGAAAAGAAGCATAAAATACTGTTGTTAGTAAATATTCAGATGGAATTTGGATGCGATTTCAGCTGACAGAGAATGCTATGTGCCTATGTTACTGAACTCTGGTTCACTGTGACAGCTGCATAATGTTCTGTTTTTTAATGTGGAAAAGCACCACCTATTTGTGGTGTATGACTTCTTAGAAAATATGTGTGCTTGATGTACGAGTGTTGGACGTGGACATTTCTTGCCTTCCACAGCATGCCTCAGTTATGAAAACACTGAGTGCTTGCCTTTTTATTTTTTTTATTTTGAAAACTTTATACGTCAGAACTTTTAGAAACATCAAAAACTATTTGAATTTGAAAATGAAAGTATAGCTACATTAAAGCAACACCATTGTCCTTGCCATTAATTATTATAATGTTTCTGACATTTTAGATGTAGTTTCAAGCCCTATAGCACATGAAGCAGTAGTGAGAGCTAGGTGCTACATATCCATGAAAAAGAGTGAGGAGAAGTAGTTTCACACCTATGCTCTGTGAACCGGAAAACACCACCTGGAAACATGAAACATTTCGGTGTCTGTTGGAATCAGAAGTAATATACCACCAAGTCACAAGAGGAGCAAAAGCTGTTCTAAGAAGATGTTTCATTAATTTACTTTAATATATATATATGTTCAGCCAGTGTTAAACCATGCCCTTCAAACAGGATGGAGTTAAGATGGCCTAAAACGTTACTGTACATAGTACTGTGTCACTTTAACATGAGCAACAAATTTGCATCCAGTTTACATGTGGGTTTTCGAGTTTTTCAGAACACCCTCAAACCGTACCCAGCGGGCGCCCGTGGTTTTCTCTTCATTCTGAGTTTTTGTTGGCACGCGGTAGCGAGTGAACCTCTGCTGGTTTTTCCGTCCCTTACCCCTCGGGAGTGTGGGAGACTATTCTGGGCTACGCGCTCGTCTGCAGCCAAAGCGTACAACACAGGGCGTTGCCACAATGTACTTCTGAGGTTATACTGGTAACGTTTTGCTTAATGGGGGCATGCAGCTTCACTGAAGGGGCCAGTGGCCAGGCCCAATAAGGAGCTTATTTATGTTTACCTGTGAGAGGCAATAAACACTACCATCACTGAGAACGATGACCACTGAGGTCTGCTTCCTAGAATGCAGGAAGCACACAGGGCGGTACACATGTGTTTGGATGCATCCCACAGTGCGCTGATTCTCAGAACTTAAAGCACCTCCATAGGGTAAAGGGCCCTACTTTGATCTCTGATCTTACAGCCCTACCATCGGTTGTCAATGACTCATACTATTGGACCGTTTGTCCTCAGAGATGCACAGTCGGGGGAAGCGATGGGGATGCTGGGATGGTGGAGGGTCTGGGATGCAGATGGTGAGAACAGAGGGACACCAACACTGTCACACTCCCTCCGACTGTAATAAATCTCCTGCTCAGGCCTTGCCATGGCCTCAGGCAGCCATCACAGTTAGGCTTGAGTACCTCCACCTGCCAAGGGCCGGATGATAAATGAATAACGAATGCCTCTTGATTTGTTGGCTTTCATGACTGAAAGTACCAGGTCAAGGGTATTTTTTCTTTTTATTTTTTTTTTTTTTTTTCTGGACCAGACAAAATTACCACAAAAAAACGTAAATCTGTTTTTGATTGTGTGGCCTGATTGTGTGATTAATTTGGGAAATGTGCCTTTTTATTTAATTTACCCGTTTATTTTTGCTTTAATTACATGTGTTTTCATCCCTCGGTGCTCCACCGTGCATCAGGCCCGCTGACCGCCTGTGTTCTCATAAGTAGCATGGCATGTTATCGCCGCTCCCTGGTTCCTGAGTTACGGCTCTCCTTTAGAAGGTACTCTCCTCGCTGTTCCAGTTCTGCTCAGTAAGTCCTCACAGAATCTGATCTCTGTGCTTGTGTTTCTCCAGCATCGAGCCCCTTTCACATGGGATTATCATTCCTTTAGCGCTCCCGTCTTATTACAAATCGTGTAGCAGCTTTACGAATGGCAAGTGTGACTGGTTTCTGTCTGTTCGACAGCCCGGTATTACACCTGTATACAAGGAAGCTGATGAGCGACTGCTGAGCCAGACATTCAGCGCAGCTGGAATTCTTTTATTTGGCCTCAATTTATTAGGTGTTATTAGGTTGTATTGTTCCATTTTTATGGGGGAAATGTTTGAAATGTTGCACAGGATATTAAATTTGCTGACTAATCTTTTCTCTCTACCTCTTTTTTGTTTTCGTATGCCTTGCATCAGCTTTGTGTAAACTATTATACCGCATTAAGAGAATAGAGGTCCACCCTGTAGTTTTAAAAAATATTAGATGAGGAGCAGTGGGATCTTGAAACTTTATTGAAGCCAAAGTATTTCCTCTCTAGAGCAATATTTAACTTTTTTTTTTTTTTTAACTAGAACTAGTCAGGCCACCAAGAAATGAAGGAATAACCAACATAATAATATTACTGCTGTAACTCAAGTTAGTCTTTTTAAAACAATCACTGGAGCGGTTGGGGAAGCCAATGAAATAGCTGTAGGTTCCGGATAGTGGGCTAATATTTGCTCAAGTTCAACTCCCTCTGGATTATATTAAAGTCCACCTTTCAATGCATTAGTCCCAGTAATCAACCGGGCTAACCCATAAATCAAGTAAGAGTTCTCCCATAACTGATCCTGTGATTAAATGCATGGTTTAGTGGTAATACCTGTGATGTTTTAATACTGAGATAAATTAACCAGACGGCACACTTGTTACCGGCAGCCAGTCACACGAGGTCTGCTTAGACTACAATCATCCTCCAGCCTCTATGTGGAACAATAAAAAAAAGATTCATTTCGTAATACTGTATGTATAGCCTATGGCCTGGATTAAATCAAAGAATGTCCTTAACTCTGACTTAAGAATAAATGCAACTTTTTTTAGTGCAAACAGAATTGGTTTCATTGATTGCAGTCATTGCTGAGCACGCCAGGCTGTATATGTGAAGAAAACCAAGCTTGCGTTTAATTGAGTCAAACTTAAGGACACGGTGATAGAATCCAGGCCTGGCCTATGTCAGCTGACACTGTGTTACATTAGAACTGTACAGAAACTGCAGCCATTTTTTTCTTGCCTTTATGTTAGTTATTAATCAATGCTCCATTGATATATCCCCCAGGGGAGTAGGTCCTGGGGGAATCGCACTGTTAAAAGACAGAGCGTTTCTGTGGTGATGTTCCAGAGAGCAGTAGCTGCCCCACAGAACACACCAGGAGAGTTGATAACCTGCTTTGACCAGGTTACAGCAGGGCTTTGGTATTTAGATACATCAGTCCAGGGCAGAGGCAGAGATATCACAGCTGTGGACATTAGTTGGGTGGGCTGATTTTTTTTCTCCTTTTTTTCCTTTTCTTACTTGGCTCCAAGCCCTGGCAACCCGTCGAAAAATTAAAACTATAGTTAGATCTGAACCCTCTGAGCAGGCGGGAAAAAATGGCACAGTAATTACGCGAGCGATCATTACGGAATTCTTTTGCCGAAAAAGAGGCGATAGGGACAAATTCAAGAAAATTGGAACCGCTTAAGTACCCCACATATTATCCTTCTTCATTTTATTGTTGTAAATGTCTCCTTTTCCCCCTTAACTGCTATGTGCTTGACTGTACAAAACGCCCTTGTGTAAACACAGGGTGTATGTTCTCCAGCAGAATTGACTTTGTTCTGGTAATAAGAAGAATTGTTTCTTGAAAATGCAGTAATATCTCAGAATTAGAAAATTACTGTAGAAATCCTGTATAAAAGCACTTCTTTGCATTTCTGGTTTAGGTATGCTTATTAAAATAGCACAAGCTTGACAATATATGTAGCTGCATTCCCATGTCTTCTTAATACATAATACAAACTAAGTGAACTAAAACGTTCTTCTTCCAGATAGGCCAACTATGTGATCCACAACATTAGATTCCATTGAAGCGTAAACAAGTCAGCAGATTTCTCAAGCAATGAAAAATAAGTTGGTCTCTAAGTGAAATCCATTGAAAACGGACATCTATGGGACTTTTTAAATACTTTCTTCCGTCCACGATCTGACATTGACATTATGTGACTCTCAAAATGGTAATGATGGGCACTTGACCCGTGGCAGCACGGCTCTGAAATGGATCATCAAGGTTAAAGGTCGGAGTGTCTGCTGTTTAGTAGCCTATACAACCCAATAAAGGCTTAACTGTCTGGAGAGATTCCTGTGCGAGTGTTTGACTTGTCGACTAGTTTTCGCTCAAAAACCTTATCGCTTAACAGTGCGGCCACCATATGTTCTTGAGTATGATGATACAGGTCTAGAAAATATGTCGAGAATGATTGCAAAATATCGCTCTGTCTGTTGTGTCTTTGTAAGTCAATGCACTAATGGTCCCAAATCGTATTGCCCTTTGTAAACCTTCCAGTAAGCTTTTAGAAAATAAAAATCCTTTAATCTGTTATTTTTGTTATGCCATTGTGAATGCCAATCAAAACTCGCTGAAAAGCTGGTTCAGAAGGATACTGAAATGACATGCTGTTTCATGACAATACATGATCATGACTCCTCTTCATTACTAAGTATACATTTATAGAACGTGAAAAATGTATTTTGGATTAATTAAACGTCCACTCCGTATCTACCATTTCAAATAACTGGGTTTAAATGATCTCACTGACGGAGCCGCCCATGTCTAGGAACATCTTTAATGTGATTCTCTTATCATTCAACTCTCTTTTATGTCAGGAATCATTATTGAGAGCAGCATAAACGTTAGCTAAGCATGCTGCACATGGAGAGGTCATTTCACAACTTTGAGCAGGGCGGAGATTACAATTGTCAGAAGGGAAAGGGAGATGAGATTTCCCCCAGAAACATTATCACACTCGTGACACAACCCACCTGGGCCGATGGCTTTGAACATGCTGGATTATCAATCATGCGATGACTTGTTACGTAAATGCCACTGAGCATCTTCGGGAGACATAAACGTGTGGAATAGAGGCCTTTCGTCTCGTCGCATGTGTTGCATGAAGTGTTTGGGCAAGTGGGTAGTGCCTTCAGATGAGAGATCAAATAACTTATTTTCTGTAAGTGGACCCTCTAGGCATATCTGTGCTGCAGTAATTCACACTCTGTTTGGGTAGAAATGTGTGTTTGTACCGTATTTGTCAGTGAGGGAGTTGACCCATTCCAGGCATGTTTGAGTACAGTTCTCTGCTTGAGACATATATCACAACCGAAGTACCGGTATGATTATTACATGTTGCAATCCTTTTATTTGCGTCGAGATTTTGCACATATTCATAGTGGCAGTATTGCTTATAGTCTCAGTATGCAGTTCACATAGATTCATTATGCTTTGATATATTGAAGCAGTTCTTTTACAGTACTTTGCGCAAACAGTTAAGCGCCATTTTTGCAGCAGTGCCCTACTTATACAATATACTGTACGTGTGCGTCTGTGTGCATGTGCAGGTAGAATGAGACTGGTTGTTCTTGTTTCTTTCATTAATGAGACCACGAGTGAGCATTTTTTATTTATCTCCACAAATCGATTCAGAATATAAATTCAGTAATACAAAATAGTTATGTTGTAATCATGGCTGATGTAATGTAGCAATATACAGTCTATATAAAGTAGTAGTGACATTAATAATAACGATAATGTGACAATGTGTCCATGTGAATTGAATTAAGGTAGCTATAATATTATTACAACATAATCCCATACATTCTAAAACATATACTTTGTATTGAAAAAAAAAGAAAGACTATATTTGTTTTTCCCATAGTTTTACTGGGGAAGTCAACCAGGGAAGTACATTCTGTAGTAGCATGCTTGTGCCACAAGGTGGCAAGAGGTGACAGCTGCAATGTTACCTCAGCTCTTAGTTATGCCAGCTTTACTCTGTGTGTAATGTTCGTCGCTGTTTTAAACTCCCTGGCGAGAGTCTTGGTGACCGCTGTCTGAACGTTAATGGACTTGTGTGTCTCTCTATCCACTTTGATTGTCTTCGTCAGACACTACAAGCCCATGACATCTATTTAAAGCCAGCTGTCTCGGACAAGAGGATGTTTGTAATTAAGCCCTGAAGTGCACCCTCTTAAGCCTCCTCGCTTGACTTGTTTCCTAAATACTGTACCTCTTGCTCTACTTTCAGCTTTTCATTTCTAGGTCGAGTTTTTCTCAGAAGTGAGGTTTTACAGAGGGCATGTTGCATCCTCACCTACAGCGCGGGCATATGTATCCCTGACTCAGGAGCTATAGCGTAACTGTCTTGTATGGTGGTCTTAGCTTCCAGCCACAGGAGGCGTGATTAACTTAAGCTGTGAATGTATTACATATCGGACAAATTACTACAGTCTTTATAATGCAGTATTTTTTAGTAACTTGGTAACTGTGTTATTTTTGTAAGACGCAGTGGATTTGGCCCTCATGCTATCGTGGCTTTTTCTCCATATCTTTTCATATCTCCAAATATTTGCTGTATTCAACCACCAATGACAAATTACAAAGACAATACATTTAGTGGATGTTATGGGTTTTAGAGGGTAGAAAGATGAACACTAAATGATCCACTAAATGTGTTGTTTTTTTATTTTATAGTTTAATATTTAGTTTGAATACTGGAGATAACGAAGGTGTCCTTTTGTGGGGAAAATAAATTCCCATTTCGCGCCCAAATATTGTCAAAGGACAATGAGTAGTTACTTTAAGAAACAAATTTAAGTAAGTGTTACCTTTTTAAAGATTCATGTACATCTCCCAATGTCTGTTAAACTCATAATGTAAAAACTAATGTGCACCATGAAAAAGAATAACGCTTGTATAATTTCATTATTCAAAGTTAAGGACCCGGTGCTGTGCGGTTAGTTTAAATACGAAGCGTAATTGTGTTATTCCTGACACAAGAGTCTGCAAGCAGGCCTTGGATTGTGAGACTCATTATTTCTGTAGAATGTGTATGGAGTCTGGTCTTGTGTGAAGCCAAGAGTGGTTTCAGTGTTTTGTTACAAAGTTGTGGTTTAGGGTGCATGAGCTATCCGTTCTCCTTCATCCTGAATGTTAGAAATCGCGTCTGCCATATTTTCAACATGGGACATTTTGACCCAGTCTCAAATTTCAGCTGAATGTTACCATATTCAGTTTGTGGCTGTCCCTGCACCTTTTATGATGAAACCATTACATGTGCAGTGGCCAGCGAGGTTATTTGTGGCCTTGCCTTATATATCAGGT
Organism: Ilyophis sp. 1 JC-2022; assembly: GCA_022702515.1. NCBI lineage: Eukaryota > Metazoa > Chordata > Actinopteri > Anguilliformes > Synaphobranchidae > Ilyophis > Ilyophis sp. 1 JC-2022. The sequence continues at coordinate 49,437,123 of CM040402.1, forward strand.
GCAATAAATATGATAAACAAAAAAAGGAGAGAGTGAATGTTATTATTTGTTGTATACAGTATATGCTCTCATGATTTAAGTTCAGTAAGGTCTTAAGTTGTAATTAATATCAGTTTGAAGAATTAGCTCTACTAATGAATCACATCACAGAATACTCACTGTTGCCAAGCAGGGATAGATTTCAGTGGGAGAACTGGAGGACCTGAAATGATAAATGACTATTCTGAAAAATAAAATGTAGTCTAAAAACCTATTTTTGGTACAACAAATCTTGTTGCAAATCTCAAAAGAAGCAATTGCAAACAAAATCAGGGAACACATTCGAGATCTAAGCTAATACAACTACTAGGTTTAGAAAGAAACGCCAGGACTGGACTGTTGGTGGTCCGAAAGTGGAAAAATATTAAGATTCTACTGCACTGTACGAATGTCATATTGAAAAACATATAAGACAGTTTATACAAACAAGTGAAATTATAGCACAGCTGCATCTTGGAATGGGGCCTTTGTGGACATTTGTTCCTGAAGGCGTGGCATCCGCCTCCTCTTGGCTCGCAGTCAGGTGAGGATGTGTTTCCTGGGAAAAGCTCTTTCCTACAGTTTGGTGCGGAGGTCTGATAAAATTCCACCCTAGTGTACACGTCCCGTGTCCGACCCACGTCTCAAAGGAGACCGCTGAGATCAAATGATGTTTAACTACTTTCTGCACAATTACATGACGGCCACATTACACACTTAATTTTTTGTCGGCATATACTTTATGCAGGCCAAAGAAAACCGTGCGTTAGTGAAGAATGTGATGGTTTATCATAAACCAGAACCGATATGCTAAATTGAAGCTCTATGAGGTATCTTTTAAAAGATTGCTTTTGGAGTACACAAAGCATACTATTCTTTGTATCATGGAACATATGTCATTATTATTTTTTATTTTGTATTAATGCCTTAGCTTTTGAATTTAGCACCAGAGTTTTTTTTAATGTGCTTCACATCTGCTCCGAAGAGTATTTTCTTTACTCCAAGTACTGATGAAGCGTCTTTTCTTCTCATTCTGAGATCAGTCTATGGGACCTGGGCCGTTGCACTCACATGAATGTCTCTTTGTGCACCTGTACAGCTCAACACAAAATCACATGTGTTTCCATCGCTATACTTTCAAATCATGTTGATTCAAGTCATAAGGTTTGTTGTCCTAGAAAACAATTTATGAAGTGGATACAAGTAGCTGAGGGGAAGGGAGAATATTGCAGACAGTTGCAACAAGGTTATGAAATGTAATTGAATTACTTATTATTTATCATTAACCTGATTTGACACCAAAAGTCTTTACTATGGAAGAACTCCAAATAAGTTTTTTTTTTTTTAAACCAATTTAGCTCCAACTCGAAGTTCAACTGGTGACACTTTCCCACCATGCTGCATCAGCTAGCTCGCTATCAGCACATTACTCTAAACATGGTTAACAGAGGCGTTCAGCTGGGATTGACTGCAATCATAGCAAGTTATCTATCCACATTCTCAAGACCAGTCGGTGGCTTTCCTAGTAATTTTATGCAATTTTCCTTGAAGATAAAATAGGAAACTTAACAGCAAATTTGGCCACAACAGGATAAAAGCGTGTAGGGGTTTTATTTAATTCATTTAGAAATAGTTTGTAGAGATTTGTGGATTATCTGTCAATATACCCATGACTGGTATGCCTGCAACATCTCATGAGAATGTTTTCCTTTCCTACTTAGCTTAGTGGGGGCTTTTTATAATGCTGATGGCATTTTCACTGTTTGTGTTTTATCTTTCATTTATTGAAATATGCTTTATTGTTCGTTCATGTATTTTCAACTCTGAGGTATTTTCAATGAGTTTAACAAACTATTTATTTTGGAGATGGAAATGTGTGTTGCTGGTCGATAAGGGTGCTCGCTGAACAAATGCTATCATCTGTTGCCATTTACAGTCTCAACTTGAGCTTGTTTGTACCTGGTAGTTTTTATTTTATTCAGTGATGTTAATGATTTTTCTCCAAACAGTCACTTCTATTGTGGAACCTTGACATTTAAACATTACATTTGAATTGCAGTTGTATTTTCACTTAGGGGAAAAAAGGGTATTCTTAATGGTTTTGAGTCATAATGATGTTGGCATTGTATACATTGGTTTTGTTTACCATTAAAACAATATAATGGACTAAATGGACAGAATTACCAAAGCCAAAGAACTCATTAGCAATCCTTTTCAGAGATGAAGGGAGGAGAAGGAATGCAAAAGGCTTTTCAGAGAAATGGCTCTGGTGTTTACACCACTCTAAAGATCGCTTGGCATGTCTCTTTTGAAATCCTGTGCCGTAAACAGATTTAATTTGCACAAAATGGCTTTGTTCCTTTTTGTTTTTTAATAAAAACCTCTGAATCTGCAAAAGCTTTACTCTGTCTCTTTTTTTATTTTTTTTATCAGATCGAAAACCTCCAGGAGCAGCTCAGAGACAAAGACAAACAGCTGACCAACCTGAAAGACCGAGTGAAGTCGCTGCAAACTGACTCGAGCAACACCGACACTGCCCTCTCTACACTGGAGGAGGCGCTGTCTGAGAAGGTACTCCCACACTGAGGAGGTGTCCCTGTCTCACTTATGTTCCAGTCGAGGGGCCGGTAGTACCTCTGTCTCACTTATGTTCCAGTCGAGGGGCCGGTAGTACCTCTGTCTCACTTATGTTCCAGTCGAGGGGCCAGTAGTACCTCTGTCTCACTTATGTTCCAGTCGAGGGGCCGGTAGTACCTCTGTCTCACTTATGTTCCAGTCGAGGGGCCGGTAGTACCTCTGTCTCAGTCTTCACGTTCGCCGTACAATTTCTTTGCATTATTGTACTTTCTTACTTGTATAGAAAAACTTTTGTATCCTGTGCCTCTTGTGGCACATCTGCTTGGTTTTCTCTTTGCATCTAATATAATAGCCCTGTAGCACTGCCTTTAAGGTTCCGATACAATTAACTATTATTATAACAAGCCCAGTCACTGGGTGTAATTCTGAGGTTAAAGTGAACCGTACAGGCTTTAGATCAACAGCAAGTGCAACAGCCAATCAGAGAATGGGGAGTTCTGCACTCTCCTCCTCCTTGGGATTGGTGGGTCCCCAGGGTTTGTTGTGTTTGAGGGAGGGCCATTCCGGACCATCAGAGGCCCCCTCCAGGGTCACTCACAATGTCAAACAATCCATTAAAGAGTCTACAGGTGAGGCTCAAAAACACTGGCAGCCATTGTTCCAGCCAGGATGGCCAGGGGAGACTATTCTGTCAGAGCATATCAGTGCCCATACAAGGGTTTGTTTAGAATCCGTACTAGGCATGGATTGTCGGACGCAGCTCTGATGGCTCCCGAGCATGATGCATTGGGTAGGGTAACCCTAAGGTGAACTCAGCCCTGTGGAACGGTGAGGAATAGTCCCGGAGCGTGAACCAGCACAATCTACTGAAGCCTCCATTTATTTTGTTCTCCTCGAGAGGCGGTTTTTCTTTCAAGTCAAGTTTAAGGTGTCCAGAGACAGTGGGATGGTGCTGGTGCCCGTGTAGTGAAAGTCACATGGTGTTCGGTCCGCCACCCCCCCCCCCCTTGGAAAACACAAATGTACACGATGTACTGTAAAAAAAAATCTTATCTCAGAGGTCTGCTTATATCTATTTTAGAGAACAATTCCTCACACGCATGATGTATTTTCATGATTGCAGGTAGACATTATGCAGGAATCTGATAATTATAGGACGGTTTTCCAGCACTGTTGGCACTCGGAGGGCCTTGGAGAAGACAGTTCCTGCTGTATCCACTCAGACCCATTAATCATGTGTTTACAGGAGGAAGAAACTGCTTTCATTACAAGGGACGGTGGAGAGCGCCATTATGTGCTTGGGAGAGTGATGTCAGGAATTCAGAATGTGTCTGGCTCTCAGCCAGGTTTAGGGATAGGGGGCTTTCAAGAGAACTGTGCACAGCTCCCAGGCCGATGGGACACCTCATAGACTAGACTGATAAGTGCTGGCTTTCCTGAATACCACCCTCGAGCTGCTCTCTGAACAGGTGCCTAGAGCCAATGAGTAGATTATAGGTTAGTTTGGCCTAGGTGTTCAGCAAACATATTTTTGGAAAGCAAACCCTGGCAGCACCTATTGCATTAACCTTCCTTGGTTCTGACTGGAGTTATGCTCTGAAATGGCATATAACACACAGTGGGTTCATTCTTTTAAAATTGTACTTTCAAGTGTTTTTAATGTGTTCAGTTCTTACAGCCATTTTGGAATATTATTTTCATCCCCATTAAAACCACTCAAGAACAAACTTACTGTAATACATAGCCGGCTAAATCTCTGTTATAAACATTTTAAAGTTTGTTTCGGTAGACGGGGCGCAGCTGTTCTCCTGATTCACCATAGTAATTGTTGTCTGAAAGCGTGTGTGCTTCAGTTTCACTTGATTTTCTTACCTTTGGTTTGAGAAATGGCAGAAATTTGAAGATACATTATGTTTTCTCTGATCTTTTTTGTTTTTGTTGTTGACTAAAGGTCATTATTCATTATTCAGAACTATTCAGACCATGCAGAATACTTCATATTATTCAGTGAAACACAGGAATTCCTGAGAATGTATAGTGAATAAGACAAAATGTTACTCATTCACGCAGAAACTCCAATGTCTTGCAACTAATATTGTATTGCCACAGAAACATTGACTGATATTTCTGTTGACACACAGAAGATACAAAAACATGAAATGGATGAGGTACTGTTTTGATTGGGTGTGCAACAAACTCTTGGTTCACTATGAAACAATGTGTTACAATAAGGCTTTACCTTTTCCCACAAATCTTGGTTTTATTGTAACAAACCCCTTGCACACCCATAAAGCAAGAGTTTTCATTCGAATTCACGTCTTGTGGTTATTGTGGTGTGTAATGACTTACGAGGGCCTTTTGTGGTAGGTAATGCAAAAAGTAGCGTTATTCCTGTTTGTTACCCTACTCTCTTGCAAGCCAGCATAATTAACCATTCATGCTTTGTTTTTAATTAGCAGAAAAAGGTAATAGAAGCATATAACAAGCAATGTTTACCACTTTTTTTACATAGACATAGGAGATTTACATGGACATAGGAGATTTACATAGACATAGGAGATTTACATGGATATAGGAGATTTACATAGACATAGGAGATTTACATGGATATAGGAGATTTACATGGACATAGGAGATTTACATAGACATAGGAGATTTACATGGATATAGGAGATTTACATGGATATAGGAGATTTACATGGACATAGGAGATTTACATGGACATAGGAGATTTACATGGACATAGGAGATTTACATAGACATAGGAGATTTACATAGACATAGGAGATTTACATAGACATAGGAGATTTACATGGACATAGGAGATTTACATAGACATAGGAGATTTATGCATCTCTATATTTAGTGCATGCTTCCTGTCTTACTGTATTTGTGGTTTTAGCCTTAATTTTGAATAGTGTCAGTCATCAAGAATGCCACATAATTAAAATATGGTCTATCATTGCCTTAGTGTTCTCAGTGTTTGGCAAAACAACCAGCACTCGGGGGGGAAATCGTCCACGTCTAACTTGGCAAGTTTAACTTGGCGAAAATCTGCTTCTTGTCTACAGTCTGAAGGCTGATAGCTTAATTAATGTCGTCCTTTCCTGGTGATACAGTATCATTATTTATTTGTTTGGCAGACAGTACACTGCCTTATTTAATATATGGCAATCTTTCCTGCCGTGAAGGGGCCCAAGGCAACTAGGGTGACTTGGGAACATGGTCTTTGAACGGAAATGTCTTTGTGGTTTATAACTGACTTTAGAAAAATCTCTGAAATGATCCAAACTTTGTATATGAGCTGGTTTTTTAAATTAAAAATAGCCTCCTATAGAAAATGAAGAAAGGAACCAGTCAAATGCATCACATAGTCATTTTACTGCACCTCATCTACCCACAATTTACCCAGTTAACAGCACAGATGGTGCCAGGAAGTGCAACAGGAACAAAGCAAGCTGCTTCCAATCCCTCTTTTTTTGTTGTTCTCATTGATGTAATGAGCTGACTTTAATCTTCTGGTCTTGCCTTGTATCATTGGCAGGAAAGAATTATCGAAAGGCTGAAAGAACAACGGGAACGAGAGGACCGGGAGAGGCTAGAGGAGACTGAGTCCTATAAAAAGGAAAACAAGGACCTGAAGGAGAAGGTTAACTCCCTGCAGGCTGAGCTGACGGAGAAGGAGGTCAGTCTGCATGGGGTGGGGCAGGTTGGGCCAGGTTGGGGCAGGTTGGGGCAGGGTGGGGCGGGACCTGGGCTCTAAGACATCCCAGCCAGTAGCAGTATTTGCCTCATCCAGGAAGCCTTCTGTTCATCTCAGCTGAGTGCCTATAATGTTGTGTTGCTTCATGTTTCAGAGCTAAAACTTCAAATGTGCCCCACTACCTGGTTAAAGAGCCATGGTGTTTCCTAACTTGTTTATGCGGTCAGTTATTACCAGACTTAAATTAACAGCAATTACAGTGTTGCCTGGATTCCATGAAGGTGACCATTGAATGTTTTGGTCAATATGCCTCCCCCCCATTTGCACACCCATTCTGTGAAAACTATTCAAAACCATTCAAGTCGCATGAACAAATTAGGATGCTATTCACCATACTAAACTTATCGATAGTGAAGCACATGATGGCTCCATACATTTTGGGGTTTGAGAAGCCTCATTCGCCTATGATTACCACAAGCTTAACTTCACCTCCCATAGGCACTGAATTGAAATGCATTTCTCTGCTGCGCTCCCTTTCTACAGTGACTCCCACTCTACTTCCTTAATCACTCTGACTTACTGTGTATGTGTGTGTTTCATTCTGTGTTTATTTGGTGTTTCCCCTACATTTTAACACTCACATAGACCATATGCCTTTGCTGACATCACAGAGCCTATGGCATTTGCCAACGCAGTGCCGTCGAGTAATTATTGGGCATTTGGCAGGTGTGAGGGCCACAGCCTTCTGCCGTTTGGTTATTGAGTCCCAGAGTCTCAGAAGACTCTCCACTGACATTGGATGCAGGTTCAAAGCTTACAGGGACACATTGGTTTTTATGCACATTATATAAATTATTTCTCTGTAATTCAATTTGTTGTTTTAACTAATTAGAGACTTATGTAGCAAAATACAGTAGCAATTTCTGCCCCAATACGGTCACACCTTCCTCTCGTCTTGTGTGGTTTAGTTGTGTGTTTCCTCAAGTTTGCAGGTAAATTGCAAGTCTGCTCCCACTAGAGTTATTACGTTCTGTAATGCCACAACCCATACATTTCCATCCTGTAGATTATGTAAAAGGCAAAATACCAAAAACAAGGTTAGTTTTCAAACAACTATTGCAGCAAATAAGATAATATAAATATATCAAATAACAGCAGGAAATAACATGACATAAAATATCAAGCCTGGGCAAATGTTTAACTGACTTTGAACTTTGTTTCTGTTTTATATATTTACAACATTCCAGTAGACGTAATGCAGTACCTGAACCCCATATTTAAGTGAACAAAGTTTTAACATTGAATGTAAAAGTAATTCACCCTTTTACCACACAACCCCACCTAAGGATGCCTCTGTCACTTTGTTGTTGAAAAAGCAATTTGCAGCTCCATCCTCTCATACCTGACCAGATGCCAGCAGGGTTCTTATTGTTCCAAAAACATGCTCAAGCAATCTTTTAGTATATTAAAATTTATGAGACTGCTCTGAGAATGCTTTATTTAATATTCATTGTGTATCTTCAGGTATACACGTTTTCTCCCAGCATATTAAATTTTATTGGGCACAAAAAAGGAGCAACAAATTAATTCTGGAATCAGTCAAGCTATGGAAGCTTAACAAATGTAGATTGAAATATTACATGCATTATTAAAGCAATACCTACAGTGATACAGACTAAAGAGTCCTGTATCTGTTCATGTACATTGTGCCTGTTTACACTTTTCCTATAATAATTAAATCAAAAGTACAGCAGACAAGTTCTGACCTGTACATAGTGTTGTTTGTGCCCTGATGCCTTCCTTTCTGGGTCTGGTTTGAGGGGAACTACAGTGCCCTCCACAATTATTGGCACCCTTGGTAAAGATTAGTAAAAAGGGTTATAAGAAATTCACCTTTTGTTGAATTAGCTTAATCTCACACTGAAAAAATTAGAAAAATCCTACCTTTAATTGAAGTGAATTTATTCTGAGAAATAATTCCCTCATCAAGAAATTATTATTTTTAACAAAACCATGTGTGCCACAATTATTGGCACCCTATAAATTCTTATGAACAAAATGTAACTGAAGCATTTTTTCCATTTATATTTTACTTTTTAAAGTTGATCAGAGTGTTTAGGAACTTTCAAGCAGTAATCCATGACTTTCTGTTTTCCTGGGGTATAAATATGAGGTGACAGAGGCCTTATTCCCTTATTCATACATCAACATGGGAAAGATAAGAGAACACACAAATCAAATGAGGGAAAAGTGTGTTGAGCTTCATAAGTCAGGTAATGGCTATAAAAGAATAGCTACTCACCTGAAAATGCCCATATCTACCGTTAAGGCAATACTTTAAAAGTTTAAAGCAACTGGAACTGTTCCAAACTTGCTTGGAAGAGGACCCAAGTTTATTTTGCCCCCACGCACAGTGAGGAGGATGGCAAGAGAGGAAAACAAATCCCCAAGGATCACTGTTGGAGAATTACAGAGGAAAGTAGTAGCTTGGGGTCATCAAGTATCCAAAACTACCACGTCACCTCCATGCCAACAAATTATTTGGAAGGCATGCCAGATAAAAGCCTTTTCTGTCATTTCACCACAAACGTAAACACCTGGAGTTTGCTAAATGCTACTGGAACTTTGACTGGAACCGTGTTCTATGGTCAGATGAAATTTTCAGCAACCAAAATAACCTGATCCCCACTGTTAAGTATGGTGGAGGTTCTGTGATGTTGTGGGGCTTTTCCTCCAAAGGCCCTGGGAACCTTGTTCGGGTACATGGCATCATGAACTCCATAAAATACCAGGACATTTTAAATCTGAATCTGGCTGCCTCTGCCAGGAAACTAAAACTGGGTCGTCATTGGATCTTTCAGCAGGACAATGATCCAAAACATACGTCCAAATCAACACAAAAATGGTTAACTGAACACAAAATCAAGTTTCTGCCATGGCCATCTCAGTCCCCTGACCTAAACCCCATTGAAAACCTGTGGGCTGAGCTGAAGAGGAGAGTGCACAAGAGAGGACTCTGGATGATCTGGAAATATTCTGTAAAGAGGAATGGTCTCAGATTCTTTGCTCTGTATTCTCCAACCTTATTAGATGTTACGGGAGAAGACTCAGTGCTGTTTTATTGGCAATGGGAGGTTGTACAAAGTATTAAATGCAGGGGTGCCAATAATTGTGACACACATGATTTTGTTAAAAAATAATTATTTCTTGATGGAATTTTTTCTCAGAATAAATTTACTTCAATTAAAGGTTGGATTTTTTTTCCAGTGTAAGATAAAGCTAATTCACCAAACGGTGAATTTTGTATAACCCTTTTTACTCATCTTTACCAGGGGTGCCAATAATTGTGGAGGGCACTGTAGTCAGCTAGAGAGCTGCTATCAGACAATTGTTCTGTACCTTTTGTTTCTTCGAGCCGATGCTTCTAACAGGTTACAATGAAATCTGGAGGCAATTGACGGGAAAATGAACAAATTGCATGCATGCATTGGTGTTTTAGATCCATTTCACTCCAGTCCCTTATCCAGACGTATGCTGGAGCTGATCTCACACTGACTGTCTGGCATGGTTTTGTCTCGTTTCAGTCTAGTTTAATTGACTTGAAAGAACATGCATCGTCTTTAGCTTCGTCCGGCCTGAAAAAGGACTCCAAACTCAAAACCCTGGAGATTGCCATAGAGCAAAAGAAGGAGGAGTGTAGTAAGTTGGAAACACAATTGCAAAAGGTAGGTAGCAGCTGGAATAAAAACGTCCTCCCTGGCCCGTATTCAGAGCCCTGCAGTGGCTCCTGTCGGATAGCATGCAGTGATGTTTCACTTTGTGTAAATGAAAAGACGGGGTGTTTTGAGCGGGGCAAAGTCCTGATGAGTATCGCAGGGGAGCTTAAACAATGGAGGCAGTGTCGGTGAGAAAACAGGCGTAAAAGCAGGACTTGAACCTGAACAACTATCGCACTATCGAACCCCCCTTATCCCACCTCAGGGGCGCGGGCAGTCTCATACTGCCAGATTGTTTAGACTGGGGACAAAGTGTGGGTTTCTCTGAATTAAACTCTATAGTACAATCATTCGCATTTCAATTAAAGTATAACGAGGAGCATTTTTTTTACTGAACAGTATAACGGCTTTAAATGACCGAAGACAAAATTTCAAGGCGCACCAACTGAGAAGCGATTTCAAGAACATCACAGTGAAAGTATGCTATTTTTCTTTGCCCTGTTATAACAAAAAAACTGAAAGTGACTTTTTGTCTTATCTTACAGTTGAGTGGTTGCTGCACAATTGGCTGGTGCTAATGTCATAAATATTACGCTTAATGGTGATGATAAAGAAAACACTGTAGCCCTGCAGCGGTGGATTGAACAGGATTAAGTTTAAAACAAGCAAACGTGATCTATGTAGATGAGTCACGTTCATGTGTTTAAACTGCGCGGATCAGGAGAGAGGCTGCGCGCGGTCAACAGTAGAGACCTTGTACCCGGCAGCAAAGATGGGAACTCATGGGAAGCAGCTGCGGGGTTCGGGGGGGGATTTCGTTATCGCCCTGTGTATACTTTCGCCACTGAACCAGCAATTTGGCATCCAGACATTTCTGCTGAAATGTTTCGCATGATAGAATGTATTCTCGAAAGCCCTAAAACACTGTAATGGTACGTGCACTGCGTCAGGAATGCAGGCTCTCTCTCCCTCACTAAAATCCACAAAGAAAAGCGGGAGCAAAGGCTATCCTTTGCCAGGCTCTGGCTTCTCATCCACATGCAGTCCATCGAGCGCCGCGGCGTTTGGGCAGCGGAGCCTCATCCGAGTTGCTCTTTCAGTTTTATTGTTGAAAGGGGGGAAAACAACTCACATCGACCACATCGCTGTTTTTAAAACCTTTTAAAGAGCATCTTGCAAACAGAGACCTGCTGCCTTTGATCCTTCTTGGCATCTGTCTGTCCCGACTAGCTCTCCCTCGTGTCTCGACTGCCTCTGTCAGCTTCAGCCTTCGCGTCCACACTTAGTGTTTTTCCATTCCCTCGCTCTCCCCTCTGCAGCTCAGACCCTTGTCAAAAGTATTCTCTGAACAATCTTTTTTCTTACTATTGCTGATGTTATCCTCATTACACTGTTGCTGTTAGTGATGTTTTCATTATCAGAAATATTAAATTTTTTATTGTTGCTTTTCTGTTTATTTTCAATATGGTTGTTTAACTCTTTTCTTCTCAGTAAGTGATTGCTATGATGTGCACTTTGGTTTGACAGTGAATCATTCCCTATAGGCGTTGCAATGTGCGTGCGTGCGTGCGTGCGTGCGTGCATGTGGGATTCAGTGTCATTTTAAAGGCTTAAAATGTTTTTGTGTGAAACAGGAGTTGTTTATATACCTGCGATTTAGCTAGTGGGACAGCTGTTTGATTTGAAAATACTTTTTATGCCAATTATGTACTTTCTGAGTGTCTCATGTGTCTCTATACATGCTTCATCCTTCCCAGCCTGTAACTTATTAAAAAACACATTAGAGGCATTCTATACTAGTATGCATGCCTGCAAGTCAGAGTCTTCTTCCTTTTTAAGTTTCTTCTAGCATAAAACAGTTATACTCAGAGTTTGTAATCCATTCCAATCCGCCCATGGTTGATAGATTTAGCTGTTTAAGGAAATTGTCAGAACTCAGTGCATCATGGATCTTGAGAAATGTAATTATGAAATCATTGGTATTGAGTTTGTGCAGTTCAGGCTTTGGGCATAGCTCTGGATCTAATTTTGGGTGGAAGGTGAATGGCTTTGGTCAGCTCTGGGTATACTGTAGGATGTACATTAGTCTGGTCTTTGAAGGTTGTCCTAGCACAACCCAAAGAAAGCTGCCTTTGAATATTCCCTTTAATTCATCACACATTTTAATCTGTAATGCGTGATCCTGGTTGTGCACTCGTAGGCCTACCTCTTTCTGGTTCAATTTATGCATTGTTCCTGCCATTGGAGAGATGGCACATTTAGACAGCACTTGCAGCATTTTTGCCATAAACTGATTTGTTTTCAGGGTCTTCATAAAGTGAGAACTGTTTCTCTACCTGTGGACTAAACACAAAATTAACATTGTTTTGATATAGTAGTAAGGAGTGTATCAAAATTACTACAACTTGACAGACATAAATTCATTCAGTTTTTAACCAAGGGAAATATTTGATCCTGGCCTGAGATTTGAAGATAGAGAAAAACCCAAACAAAGTAGGTAGGTGTGGGGGAGGCATTCAGCTCACTCCCTCACCTGTTCACAAGCAAGCCTGCTCCCTGCCCCCGCCCCCGCCCCTGCCCCTGCCCCCACTCCACACCGAAATAGTGCTGGGAGACATTGGACATAGAAACAATGGGGGTATTATTTTGACCATCAGCCAGTGCAGTCTGGAGGTTGTTCAGATGTTCTGAAACAACTTTAATGAGAATTAGAGGATGGTAACACTGTTAACTGTTTCCAAATAAATTGAGCCATCTTCACTTTAAATGATAGGTAAAGAAGAGACAAAAGTGGATGTGCTTTTGTTGTTTAATTATGTTGTATCAGACATTATTTGTTGACAAAACATTGTACAATCAAGAATATTGTCTAGCAATTTAATTGAAAATGGTACAAAGAAAAGATATTTAATGTTTTTTCTTATCAACTTCATTGATTTTTGTAAATATACGCTAATTCTGAATTTGATGCCTGCAAAAAAAAGACTGGGGCAGAAAAAAAAAACGAACTTATTTGGAATTGGAGTTTTTACATCAATTGTATTTTATGCAAATCAGATTATGTAGTAATCAGTTAATTTTTACTCTAGTTCTGTTATGTTCTTCTTGGCAATGGTGTCCATTGTATTTTTGCTTAAAAATCTTTTCTAGTGGTGCACATGACACCACCAATAGGCTTTGCCACAAAGGATATATCTGTTCAGTGTGACTTCAATCCTATTATTAATTCAGCTCATTTAAAAATTCTAAAAGCAACAGAGCGGAAACGCATTAATGTAACAGTAATGCAGAGTAGGTCAAAGGTGAACGGGCATGCTCTGTTAGATTACACAAAAATGAAATGTTACATCTGCATTAAATCAGATGAGTCCCACTACCCATAATGCTCAGCACAAAGGCTAGATGCATTCATTCAAGTAAAAACAAAAAAAAAGTATCGCTGTGCAATACACAGTGTTTAATATTATTATTGTTATTATTATGCCCTCCATTTGAAATAAATCCTATTAAGGAAAAATTGCAACATTATACATGTCATTTTAAGAAAAGATTAAACGTCTATGTTATTTTAGTGTGTTAAAGGAGAGAAAGACTATGTGGGCTCATGTTCATTGTACATGCAGTATTGGATATTTGTGTGGGGCAAGCTCTTTCTCATTGCAAATTGGGGGCTTCTCTGTTCGTAATAATATTAAAGTGACATGACCAAATCCACTGTACAGTGGATAAACAGCCAGCGGATGTTTTTTTCAGCACCAGCAGTTACAGTGAAATGGCTGTAATCTGTAGTTTAGAATGCTGTCACAACACTTTTCATTGATAGACAATGATTCAGTTATGTTACTATAATATCTCCAGTTGTTTGTAAACCCAATGCAATGCCCTAAACCTGACAAGGAAGCAAGCTTAATCTCAAGCTGTAGAACCATTCAGTCTGCAATGAACCCTCAAATAACTTTCAGAGGAAGCAAAGATTAGAATGAATTAAAATGCATAAATACATAATGAAATAAATGGATATTAAATAAATATTAGCCACATTTTACACTTTTTTTGTTTGTGGGTCCCACCACATCCGTGAGACAACTCATTAGTGAAAACTAATTAGATATACGGAAACATCTGTATGTTTAAAGGGAAGTATAATTATGACGAATTAAGCTTTACTGAATCAGTTTTGGCAAAAACTATTGCTGTAAGTCATTGTGTAGAAGTGAATAATCAGAATATCATGAAAAGTGGGCAGCTTTCTTTAATTTGTTTTTTTTAGTTCGTTTTTTTTTTTTTGAGAAAAGTAATGCAAAACCTGATATTTATTACTTCTCTTTCCTACATTGTTTTCCAATGGCCCCGAATTCAGAATTTAGTTTTTCCCCATTCACCACTGTGGAATGTTTACTAAAAATGTGTGTTTATTAATGACTAGCTCCTTTGTGCAAGTAGATTTCTCCCGCTAACAATTCTCTCCTCCGTTTCCTGTCTGCTTCATTCCTCCTCAACTTTGCAATGTAGCAAGCAGAGCACTTGTTCAATCAGACGACTAAAAGTCCAGTAAGTCTTTTTGCAGTGCCTGCCAAATGTAACATATAAAAGCATGAGGATCCAATGCCCCCATCCGTGTACTGTGCTGTACTGAAGCACTGGTGTAGTCATAAAAGAAAAATGTTGAGACTATCACAAAACATATAACACAATGGGCCAAAAACAACCTCAACAGACTTCAGGGCCTGTGTAATCGTTTGCATTCGTTTGTGATTCGTACTGTATGTGCACTCTCTTTCTGAATGAGCTTTTGAAATGTCTTTTCTTTTGCTTTGCACCACTTTAAGGTCTTCTAGGCACTGTCCGTAATGCATGCTTATAATCCACATTACACTGAAGGGGAATTGATTTATTTTATTACATTTGGGCTAAAATCAACAAAACAAGGTTTTTTGTTGCACCACGATCACACACGACATTTCCTGTAATGCTACCCCCCCCCCCCCCCCAGCTGTTCTTACTATATGACTTCTATATTAGGATCCCTCCCTACCTACACTGTTATGGATGCATTTTTTTGTAACTCAGGACAGTTGAATAAATAAATAAGTAAATAGATACTCAGTAAAGATGCATGTGAAGTGCCTGCTGAGGCCAGCCTCAGAGAAGCCTCTTCACCCCGTGAGCTGCTACGTGACTTACTGTCACAAAGTGGGGTTAAAAAAAATCCCATCTGCCATCTATTCCTTATGCTGGGAGAAGGCAGCATCTGTTTCCTATATTTAGATATTTCTTATTATTAGCTTTGTTTTATTTTAGCATTTAAATTAAAGACTGCTTGTAATGATAAGCATTGCATGTAAAAAAATATTTTTAAAAGGCGGCAGTTGCAGTTTGCGTGCATTGTGTGTTATTTTTAATGACATGCTCGCAAGTTAAAATCTTAAGTGTGTTTTTTTTGTATATTGGCACAAATTATGTCAGTCTTGAGCAAGAGTTACAAAATTATGATAATGGTACTCCCTTAATGATTTTAAAAGACCTGCTTCAACTAACAGAAAAATAAACATGTCTAGCTGCAAGATAATGGTAATTGTATGGTTGTATGACTTCTTTCTTTCGCAGAATGAATCAGTCATCAAAACAATCAATCTTCTGTCTCTCTTCTCAGAAAGAGAAGATTTTTTTGGGGTGGTGGAAAGAAAAAAAAAAAAAAAAAAAATAAATTATATTATTATTATTATAAAAAAAAAAACGATTTCTCTTTTTTTTTTTTTTTTTTGCTGGGGCCACACAACAGTTGTAAATCAAAAACATGGGCGTATTTATTCTTCCCCCAATAAAGCGTGTTTTATATCATGCATTTTTTTGAGATAATTAAAAAGCTGTTCAGAAAAATAGATCCCCGTTCCCAATCCTCATGCTTAACTACATGTTACAATGTGAAAAACAAAACTAAAATATAACTAAAAAGATACGACGATACAAAATTGAATTCCAAATATTATATTTGTTTGCAGGCAATTTTTATTTATATTTGGACGAGAACAAACCCATTGCAAAGACTTTTTTTTTTTATATTATGGAAGTCCTGGTGTTGCATTGTGTTCCCCTTTCCCCTTCGATGTGCATGCTTCATGGAAAAGTGACAACTCTGTTCATTGCCTCTGCGTGACTCCTTTTCCCCTTTGCTTGCTCATCCAAGACTCCAAACAGGAGTGACGGGAAACAAGCGGTAGGCTCAACATGGCAGCGCCATTTGCGTTTTACCCCCACCCCATCCCGCCATCTTCTCTGAACCCCATCGCCACTGCGCCCTTTTCAGCCCAAAATGTGTCCATTTCCACAGCGGTTGGGTGGTTCGATACCTTGGGTTTGAAAACTGGCGCCATATTCCCATGCATGTTGCATGCTCTCATCCTTGGTCTGCAGGTTTATTCTCTAAGGTGTTTTTGGTTGACGTTGTTGTGTTTACTGCGTCTTTATTTATAAACAGAAAGCAAAATGAAGACTGTAAAATAAAAGTAGACTTTTAGCTGTCACTATGGTCCCCAGACCTTGACGAGCATTTAGCCATGTTTGCTCTTATGTTTTTGTGCAATTATAAATGTATTTTATGACAGTTTAGACTTCAGACAAAGTTTGCACTGGGTTATTTAATTATTACTGTAAGTTTATTACTTTAAGTACAAGGGCAAGTTCTTGAGCTTTGTGAAGTTAATTTATATAAATATTAAAAAACCAGGATCAATTAAGTAAATATACATGAAATGTATTACACACAAGATCTAGTGCCATAGATATGTGTGCAAATCTAGTACAGGTAGAGCCCATGCTGATATTTCTGTTTCTCACACAAACTTTGAAAATGCAATTCTCTTCAAGGGACAGATGAAGATTCTGGAAGATATACAATTAGCTATATAAAAAAAGCTGCTATGTGGAATTTATCATTTAAATCCAGAAAGTAGATCTAGTACAGGAATACACAAAAAGCCCTACATGCACAGCTTTGACATTCGATATTAAAACGTGACGGTGTCAGAGAAGGACAGTCACACCTGGTATTATTTCAGTTATTTTTACATTTGGACTTGCATTTTCAAAGCAGTCTGTCATACTTCATGAGATGTGTGTTGTGCCGTGTTCAAGCATTGCAAATCAGGACCATTGACGAGATCTTGTATTTTATCCATCTGTGGATGCGTAAATTGATAGATATGTATTATGCGCATACACTGAACCATCTCATTCCCTCCCATCTTATGTTTCTCATTAATTAACCAATAATTATGCCATGGTTGTGTCATGATAATGGTGACATATTCAGCATAGTGTAACTTTTTGTTGATATATATATATCGCAATATACACATGCTAGCTTTTTATCTTTATTTGTCTGTTTCTCTATGGTTTTTTGGAACGTGTGTGTGTGTGTGTTTTTTAATGTGAAATGTGAAAGGCTCACGAAGCAGAGGAAACAGCGAGGGTAACCCCAGAGTTCATCGATAAGGTGAAGCTCCTGGAGAAAGAGGTAGCTTACTACAAAGACGAGTCAGGGAAGTCCCGCGCTGAAGTGGACCGGCTCCTGGAGATTCTCAGGGAAGTGGAGACGGAGAAGAACGACAAAGACAAGAAGATAGCTGAGCTGGAAAGGTACCGGCCTCCTCCTTTATGTCCAATTAGCCCCAGAACAGTATGCGGGGGGAGGAGAATTCTTTGTTGAGTAATACTAGTGTCTGTTCTGGATTTCTATTTTAATTGAAGAGGGGGTTGTGGGGTGCCATGTCCTGCAAACTCCATGGTCTGTTATAGAAGCCTGTTTATGCTAGTGACCAGCACATAATTAGCCGCAACATCGCCCAGAGAGGGAGGTTTTCAGTTGCCAAGATTTTCCCAAATTCATTGCACAAGAGCAACTCCAACCACGGTCCTGCTGTCTAACTACAAGTCTAACTGTACCGGATGCAGGTGAAATTTACTCCTCCAGTGCAATAACTAGCAGAGGGAAATGAAGCGTTGGCTGGTACACAATTTGCAAACTTTGATAATAGTATGCGATTACAGTACAATTAGCCATTTGAAATTGGGAGATAACCAGAAATAAATGGGTACTGTGAACAGTTATCATTGCGTATAGGCATATTTGCAATTGGAACCGATATTTTAGGTTTTCTGGAAATTAATTGTAGTGTATATATTTGAAAATTAATCACAGAAAAATATATTTTGGTCAGCATTTTTGTTGATCTGAGCAGTGAATACATGTCATTATAACTCTGTGTCTAGAGGAATAAAAACAGTCGAACTGCCAAAGCCGCCAATTCAGCATCATGCACATTTAAGATATGCTGAATTGTGGTGTCACAAATACAAGAATGTTATAATCACATGCCACACTGCCAAACGGCGTCAGAATGACGATTATTGAATTTGGGGGTTGTCCATAATTGTGTCTGTTTACCTTGTGAAATAGAATGTGGTCAATATGAATAGAATTTGTGGTCAGTGGCCCAATTTCAGGGCTAACCTGAAGAGCCCTGGCTAACTTAAATCCACCCTTCCCCTGGGTCTTGTGTCACGCAGCAGAATTACTGAGTTAGCTGGATAACTGCACTGAGTAAAACACGGAATCCTCCTAAATCTGGAACATGGACTGAAGTAAAAATAACTGTTTCTGGTTTTACTCGGTGCAGTTATCCAGCTAACTCAGTGATACTGCTTCGTGATACAGGCCCTGTTGTGTCACTTTCTGGTCTCAGCTGACTAATGACATAGTCGAGGGTTGAGCCTGCCACATTCTTCCAATTTCTCAGCATGAAAAGATGCTATCAAAATCCATGAACGGGACTCACAAAGTAAACTATATATAAAACGGAAATCAATGCGTTCAATCTTTGATCAACAACAAGTAAATATTTATGTGTTTTACAATCTTTGAAAAGGCAAATTATTCCTTATGGAGTTCTCAAAAACCAAACAAACACAGAAAGCAGCGATGATTTGTACCTGCTGCGATGTGCATAAATGCTGTATCAGCATGTCCAGGCAGCTGCAAAGGCGTAGCTTTTTACTTAAAATGTATAAATGTTTCTTGTGGCAGTTCAAGGTTTGCTCTTTTTTTGTTGTTTGTTGACGAGCTGGGCTTGCCATTGCCAATAAAATAAATTATTTTGGAGAAATAGTTTATCACCATTATCATATAAAGTGTTATGGTCTCTGACAGAGAATAGGATTGTACCAAATATTTTTAAACGGTATTTCAAAGTAACGTTTTTTTGAAGTTCTCTGGCTGTGAAAGGCATCCATAAAACCCTGCTGTTCTAGTGGCAATGGGTAATTACACGATGTGATCATGGACTTTTCTGTACGTCGTAAAGAAAAATGTTTTGCCTTGAGTGGCAAAGGGAAATCACTCATTTACACTGCACTTTTATGAGTTATATTTATTCATTATTGTTGTTTCTTTCTACATTTTCATTTGCAGACCTGGGTGAGTATGCATGTATTATATGTTCTTTCCCCTTAGAGAGAAAGTGCTGCATTCATCTTATGCACGTGTTTCTCTCATGCATAGTACATTTCTTCATTTTAAAATTGCATGCAAAACTTGTATTTATTTGTAATGTGATCATTTGCTTGGCACTGAACTGTGTTCTCATCCCACCAATTAATCTGTCATAAAAGCTAGAATAAATACCAAAATGCACAGAATCACACATTTGTGTTACTGGAAGGCAGTTTAGCTTTGCCAAACAAATGTGACTTCCTTCAATAAAACCTCAACTATACACTGTATGTACGCAAATGTACATATGCTGTATAATAACCTTGCTACCTTTTCTACATATTTTCTGAATCACCATTAGTTGAAGTTTTTCTCCTTGTTTTGGTCCTTCTCCAATCTCTTATCCTGGTAAACGTTGTGTTTTGCAGGAGGCGTTGTCCTCTCACAATGATGCACACAGCATGTCTCCCCCAAAACAGCCTTATTGCCTTTGTTACTAATATTCTCCGTGACCTACACCTAATATGGCTGTCCTCTCAAACATCTCATTTTGTATTGATACCCTTTTTAAATATGGATACTGCTACGCTGTACTGGCAGGGTAACATCGTTCATGTTTACCATCAGAAGCTAGTTCCTTCTATGAACTGCACATCTATTTTCATATATCGAATATACACACATTGAGGAAAATAAATCCATGAAAACAAATAAATAAAAATAAGATTGATCCCATCCGCATGTGAAACTTTACAATGTTGCCCCATTTATATAGTGAAAGTTGAACAGAATAATAAACTTATAACAGGGTTTGTTTTGTCTGTAATTTAAAATAGGCTGTGTGAGTTACAAAGGCTTGCTACATTACTCATTTATAATTCCTCTTGAATTGGCGCTGGGTGCTAATCCAGCTCTTTCCCAGCATGCCGGTGGTTTCATATATGAGTGATTACTGGCATGCTTAGTTTATGGCTCCTGAAAGAATGCCAGGGGGTGTCATGCTGCCTGGTCCAAACAAAAAAACAAAAAAATATTTATGCTTCTTTGTTTAATACTGGCAAAATGGTACACAATTTATATCTGATGTATAGATTCGCTTCTTGTTTCGGTTGAGTTTCGGTTTGTGCCAAACTGTCAAGGCCTCAGTGTGAATGCTGGAAAAATGACCTTGGTTAAGCATTGGTTTGTCTGAAGGTACGTTCAGGTGTTCAAATAAACACAGCCAAAAAACAGAGAGCTCCCCCAGTCTTACCACTGCTGACACCATATAGTCTGAATTTATGACCACATTGTAAGTGTGGTAGTGTATTGGAATCAGGAAACTTTAGGGAAATGTTTTTAGAATAAATAGCGAATAGTTGGGACTAGTGCGTGCATGTGTGTGTGTGCGTGTGTGTGTGTGTGGGCGGGGTTTGGGGGGGGGGTGGGTGGTGGTGGTGGTGGTGGAGGAGGCTGTCCTGTCAAGTCAAGGGCTTCAGTGTGTATTCTGCCACTTTGCTGTTTGTTTGAACGCTCAATGCCCTTTTGAGCTTTTGAGTTTTAGTGTGGGAACCTTGGCAGTATTTGGGTCAAGAAAATCTGTGGTACTGCGCAGTGGGATGCAGAGGGGTATGTATTCCCAGGGTCATGTTGCTATTTGCAGGATACCAGCACCCAGCATTGAACACAACACTTAAAATATGATCACTTCATAGTGACAGTCAGTCATTTCAAAACTCGGCAGTTGAATAAAGACAAAAGTAACATGAATATGTAAAAGGCCTTGGCCTATATTCAATCAAAATCATTGAGCCGCTTTAAGGACAAATTATGTTTAGTCATACGAGATTTGGATTGAGACATGTTCGATCACACCATCATTATGCTTATGAGAAATGCTGAATTGGATTTGTTTTGAGCTAAGAAAAGTATTGACAATCTAGGGAAAAGGTACATTTGTGACCTGAAATTTGTGGTACTCATTGACATGTATGATATAAAAGAAATTAGTATTATTATTATTATTATATTATATTGTAATTAATTTTATTGCTATTATATTACCAAAATAGAAAAGGGAAGGAACTACTGTATTTCTTCCTATTGCTATGGTAAAGAGATGCAACACTCCCTCACATTAGAACGACACGGCTAGAGCTAGCATTAAGTAAAGATCCAAACATAATTTGAGGATCAAATTAGAGGCAACTCGTAGTGTCATTCATTCAGTGAAAAGTAATATGGGCTGCAACCTCAGACTAACTGTGTCTTATCACGCAATGGCAAGAAAAATACGCCATTGAATTAATCTGGGAACATTTGTTTGAGTTACAATGACTCACTGTTGTCTTTGATGTGGCTAGGTGGGTTTGGTTGAACCCGGGGTTAAGCGTAGTCTCATTGTAAAGGAATGGAATCTTTGGATTTAGAATAGCTGTCATGCCGATGCTGAATATGCATGTAAACTAAATGCATGCAGCAAACTGTTTCGCTTGAATATTTCGCATGCAAAGAAAACGGACGTATGCGACGCAACAGTGCTGGTGTATCACTTAATTACACGTGTCATCATTTCCTTCCCCCATGCGTGCCATCTCAACGTAGCCAGGGACGGCTCTGTCTTTGTGTCTCATACCCACGAAGTGACCAGTGTGTGTCTAATGACCTGTGTGTTTCTATGTCCTCCTCTATCATCTTGTCCGGACCCCGCCCTCTTATCCCTCCCCACCTTTCCTGTTCCTCCCATCTGCCCCGCCCCTCACCACCCCTCTCATGGCCCCCCAACCCCTTCACCCGGTTGTGGGGGGGGCGGGGGGGGCAGAGCACCCCCTGATCAGCACCTGTCTGTCTCGGCGGCCCCGCAGCAAATAGGGGGGCTGATGTGGGATTTCTTGGGAAAGTGAGTGCTCTGCCCAGGCATGTTTCTCAGGTCCGCTGGGTTTGTGTGCATCCGCAGCTCTGCATGCCCCAGTGCCCGGGGAACCGTGGGCACTCTGAATGGACCCACACTGCCCTCGCCGCCGTTTCTTGCCCCACTTGCTTCCATCTTCCTGAAAACGTGGACTCGCACCCACTTAGCCTGACTGAACCTGGCTTAAATACAATATCTGTACTTCACAGGTTGACTATTCATATGCTGACACTCTGCTTAAAACTCATTCTCTGACCCTGAATGCTCTGTCTTCATCTTATAGAGTGACCCTTAACACACCCCGTATCACGATTTCTCATTTTGACCCGAAACACACCCTTCACACCTCATACACTGACTCTAAACACTGCGCAGTCCATACATTAGTCCTAATCACTTCGTCTACTTGTCCTACGCTGACCACACATCATGAACAAACCACCCCGTGTGCTGACCGTAAGCTCTTCTTCTACAGTACACTTCACACATACTGTGAATACACCCTCTACAACACAAACACTGACTGCAAATAGACACTCAGCCACCATCTCACACATTCACTCTAACACATTCACACACCTCCCATACTTTGTTCTGACCCCAAATCCATCCTTCAAACTTTACACACTAATCCAAAACACTTAATCTAGAGCTCGCACGGTGAGCTTAAGCGCACCCTCTACATCTTACGCTGCCTCTAAAAACAACCTCTGCACCTCTAACACTGAAATGTAAACGGTGACCCGCATAACAGACTGTACCGATGCTTGTGACAAAGCGCCTGTGTTCATAGTCGCTGCTTTTCTGTTTGAGTTTCCTTTCCAACGGCTTCTGCTCGAATAAAGCTCTGAACATAGTGCTGTCTTTGTGAGAAGGAAAAAACAGGAGATTACTAACACAGGCAGGTATGATCACAGCCAAACAAAGGAGCGTTTCCTTAATACATAAACCTACAAAGTCAGCATAAATACAGGCCTCAAGTCCGTGTGCTGTGTTTACCATCTGACCATGTGTTTTTTTATCAGTTCACTGTTGTAGCACCTGACTTCTAAACCGGCTTTTGGCATTAATGTAACAGAATGTCCAGCCCAACAGGCTCGCTGAAATTTCGAGTACATGTTTGGGATTTTCACAAAAATGGCAACAGAGGTACTTCTGTTTATAACCGAATGATAGAATAACCTTTGTACAGCAAAAATATGTGCAATGCATGTATGAGGTTTACTTGCAAAATTGGATAATGGAATATTGGATATTGGAGGTAAATTTATTTCCAGAAATCTGACAGTCATTGGTGGTTTTGGGCATACTATGGTAAAATTTGTTATAGAGATTTTATTGAGAGTGTTCTGTGCTCTGTGTATTGACTTTGATATAAATGGCTCTAATATTTTGTATCCTAATTGTTTTTTAATTGAAGCGAATTGGTCCAGGTACGGTAAAGTTCTAAGTGTCAAAGTTCTAACTGTTACGTGAAGTGAAGTGGTCAGTACACTTCGACAGGTTCCTTTGAATCTATTGTACCAAGGTGCCTCTGTCTCACTCCCTTCCTCTCTCCCACTCTCTGTCTCTCTCTCTTTCTTTCTCTTTTCTCTTTACTCTTATCACACACACCACACACACACACACACACACACACACACACACACACACACACACACACCATTCTTTCTAATACAGAATGTGTACAATTGCAAAGGCATTGTTACTACTGTGTATGTTGTTGGAATTCTTTTCAAAACACGAGCATCTTGCAGGAAATAAACGTTGAAGCCACATTATCAGGAAGACTGAGCAATCACGTTGTTGAGTTAGGCCTCTGCAGTTGACTTTAGCCTGACTTTTGCTCTTTTTGTAATCTCAGAAGTGCAGCTCAATCTCATGTTAGTCAGGGACAGAATGCAGTGGCTGAGAGTCAGTCAGTTGTGCCACATGTTTGCTTCTAATTACGTGTGAATCACTTAGAAATGACATTGGCACCACTGCTTTGGCATATCACGTATGACTCAATATGAGCAAGGAAAGTTTGGTTATACTCAGTCTTTCTATGCTTACTTGTTTATACATATACTATGTACTTGTGAATCTAAGGAAACACTTTAGGCTAGATTTAGAAAATGTTTTAACATCAAAACTGGGTTGGCTACAGCAAAACTAGTATTCCTACCAATGGAATTGGTGATAGTGAAACAGTTTGGTTTCATTGCTGAGGGAACTTACTAAAAAGGGAGCTAGCTATTGTTCTTAGAATTAAGGTGTTTTGGTGAATTGTTGTGTTAAGATATTCTTTATTGCCATGTAATGTATCACATTTAATTGGAATACTGAAAGCCCTCATGGAAAAAAAACTTTCAAAAGCCTCTTAGATATTGTTCCAGTCAGTGCTTTCCCTTGAACTTCCCTTTATCTGCACCGTTATCCTTTGCTTCAGAAGCAGACAGCACACAGCATGAGCTCTCCAAAACAATGTGGCTATCAGCTGCTGGATGTTGTCAAATGCCCCCTTGCTTCCAACTGTACTGCTACAAAATTCCTGTTGTTTTTTTCTGCTAGTACTCTAATGTATTCCTTGCTCACTTTTCCTCCTGTCTCTGGAATACTCCCACCTCCCCATCCTGTCTGCTCTCCTTGCACTTGCTGACCCTCCTGCTGCCATCTACTGTCCTGAATATGACAGCTTGTCTACCAGGTTAGTAGAGCCTTGGTGTATCAATCACTATCAATATACTTGCTGATTAGTATATACCCCTCACTGCTCACTAACATACCCGCTGATCAGTATATACCCCTCACTGCTCACTAACATACCCACTGATCAGTATATACCCCTCACTGTTCACTAACATACCCACTGATCAGTATATACTGCTCACTAACATACCCGCTGATCAGTATATACCCCTCGCTGCTCACTAACATACCCACTGATCAGTATATACCCCTCACTGCTCACTAACATACCCACTGATCAGTATATACCCCTCACTGCTCACTAACATACCCACTGATCAGTATATACCCCTCACTGCTCACTAACATACCCACTGATCAGTATATACCCCTCACTGCTCACTAACATACCCACTGATCAGTATACAACCCTCACTGCTCACTAACATACCCTGATCAGTATATATATACCCCTCACTGCTCACTAACATACCCACTGATCAGTATATAACCCTCACTGCTCACTAACATACCCACTGATCAGTATATAACCCTCACTGCTCACTAACATACCCACTGATCAGTATATAACCCTCACTGCTCACTAACATACCCACTGATCAGTATATAACCCTCACTGCTCACTAACATACCCACTGATCAGTATACAACCCTCACTGCTCATTAACATACCCACTGATCAGTATATAAATATAACCCTCACTGCTCACTAACATACCCACTGATCAGTATATACCCCTCACTGCTCACTAACATACCCACTGATCAGTATATAACCCTCACTGCTCACTAACATACCCACTGATCAGTATATAACCCTCACTGCTCACTAACATACCCACTGATCAGTATATAAATATAACCCTCACTGCTCACTAACATACCCACTGATCAGTATACAACCCTCACTGCTCATTAACATACCCACTGATCAGTATATAAATATAACCCTCACTGCTCACTAACATACCCACTGATCAGTATATAACCCTCACTGCTCACTAACATACCCACTGATCAGTATATAACCCTCACTGCTCACTAACATACCCACTGATCAGTATATAAATATAACCCTCACTGCTCACTAACATACCCACTGATCAGTATATAACCCTCACTGCTCACTAACATACTCCCTGATAAGTATATAACCCTCACTGCTCACTAACATACCCACTGATCAGTATATAACCCTCACTGCTCACTAACATACTCCCTGATAAGTATATACCCCTCACTTCTTCGTGACCTACTCACTGATCAGTATATAGTCCTCATTAATATACTCACTATCAGAATACCCCTCACTACTCAGTTGCATCCTGAGCTCTCTTCTGTCTCTGATTCATATACTAGGGTTTATTGACTAGGGTTTAGTTTTGAGTAGTGTGCATGCTGTCTGCAGTCTGCCGATTTATAGACTATCGCTAATTAAATTTACTCAAAGGTTTGCTGCCACTACTGTTAGTTAATTTGAAGAAACATAGTGTGGGTAAGTAATAGCTAGATAATTAGTTTGGGATTAATTAGTACCAACATGCTCTTCTGGCACAGTCATGATTAAATTCTGCACTGCCCATCCAGTGTTTGATATAGATATAGCACCATGAGAGTCCTGTGACTAAAGTCTTATAGGCAAATTTCTCTCAGTGAATGAAAGCCACTAAATCAACTAACATTGAATAGATGTCATTAACAAAGGGCTTTACATTCTCAAGCAGGTGGGATATTTAAAAAAGAGGAAAACAGCAGAAGGCTGTGTTCTCATAACAGAGACGTCTGAGGACACACTGGTGTGAAATAATGACTTATAAATGAGTGTATTTATTCTGGAGCGCTACTAAATGTGCTGCAGATAAGAGCCAAGGGTGTGAACATCACAGAGTAAAAATGGTACATGACGCCTGTATGATTGAGTTTGTTAGGCTGTGTGTGTTAGGCTCTTGGCTGAGGTGTACTGTATTCTGTCAGAAGGTGTTTTCTCTTTCAAGGAGAGAGCTCCAAAACTGGGTGTTATTTAAACGAGGTTGTATTGACATCATCATTCCTCTTATCTGTTATTATAGATAAGTGAAAGGCTCGAGAGAAACGAATGTCTACTGGTCTTTAAAAAAGTTTTCAGTAAGGAGCAATTCAACAGCAATTTTATTTATTGTTGCCGTGAAAATAAGCACAAGGGTAGGTTAGGTTAAGGACATAAAACATCCACCACACAGACACTTCTTCACACACTTCTTCCCAGTCCAGTCGATCAAAGCCTAAACAGAAGAGCAAGCCTTGATAAAGCTTGTGCTGTAAATTGTACAGAGACTCATTGGAACGCATGTTAAAAGATGTGATTTATACCAGATGTGATTGTGTATGCTTCAGCTTTTGTTAAAGTATCTTCTGGAGCTCTCTGTTTTATGGGACTCTGTAGTTGGCTTTGTTATGGGGAATCAGCCTGCCAGAAATGTTTCTTCTTGGTTTGATT
The DNA here is from genome assembly GCA_022702515.1 of Ilyophis sp. 1 JC-2022. Lineage (NCBI taxonomy): Eukaryota > Metazoa > Chordata > Actinopteri > Anguilliformes > Synaphobranchidae > Ilyophis > Ilyophis sp. 1 JC-2022. The sequence goes on from CM040402.1 coordinate 49,464,684, forward strand.
AAATCTAATGTACTAGTTTCAGGGATGTGTGTGTGTGTGTTTTGTTTGTGTGTGTGTGTGTTTGTGTATGTGTGTGTGTTTTGTTTGTGTTTGTGTATGTGTTTGTGTGTGTGTGTGTGTTTGTGTTTCGTTTGTGTGCTCGAAGGCCATGGCCTGCAGGGTTTGTATATTTTAGCTGTAGATTAGTCTTGCATGATACATGCTTACTTCAATGGTTGCCTGGATAGTTCATATGGCAGGGATGGAGGAATCATGTTGGATCTGGAAGAAGTTGCAGCTAAGATCCTATAGCTATGTACTATAATCAAATTTTAAATTTATAAAAGTAATATTTCTCATTATTCTACATTCTTCTTATTATATCATTCGTATGCTGCATTAACATATGAAGTTAGAAACATGCATTTGATTTAGCATTTGTATTTTGATACCTCTTTGATGGGACTAGTAAAGAATGTGGAGGGTCATTGCTGCAGTTTATTATGCTGGGGTTTTTCTGTCTTTAAATGAGCAGCTGCAGTATTACATTATTCAGCCAAATTAAAGGACCTTCACTCACAGGGTTTAAGGCCATAGAGCCCAAACTGCTAGACTTTTAACAGCCAGCCTATTATTGTGTAGTAATACAACAGATGGTTGGTCTTACAAGTGAACTGGTCCATTTCTGTAACTGAGGATATCCGGTAGGTGCACTTCAATTCATGTTCTCATTCCCTACTATATTGTTAAATGTTGACATTTAGTGATTTGAAATTATAGTTTCTAAACCGATTAAAGTTTTCAGGGGACGTGGCTTGAAAACATTGCTAATCATGTGAAATGTATATAATATATAAGTTGTTCATGGCCTTATATTTCAGGTAAAGAAGGTCAGGTAAAGAATTAGCATTTTAAAAGGGGGAATAGACCATCATCTCATGAGTAAATGTATGTTGTAGTCAAAGGAAACGTCCTATTTTTATCACCACTGGTCATTGTTATACTACAGTTGTCTTTTTTTTTTGTCCAGACCTTTATTCTGGAAAAAAAGCATTTGAAGGCTTTCACAGCCAGGAATAAGCTTGAGCTGTTTGTTTTGGAAGCTTCTTACAGACATACACCTCCACTTGGAAGATGTCTGTGGAGATTTGAATAATGGCTTATTAATGACGATTGAGGGTCTGAATGTTTCCATATTGCACTGATATCTTTAAAATATCTTATGGTGTAATGTATGTTGCAGTGTGCACAGTTGCTGCTTTTATAGTTAAATGATATCCTCTCCCGGCCCGGGCTCCACTCGGAAAGCTCCTCTATCTCACTGCACAGCGACGGACCGCCTGTGTGCAGGTTTCCCCACAAAGCCTGGTTCATACTTAGCCGGGTTTAAAGTACACCGCAGACAATTTCCTGTAAAGGTTGGAGATTCTGCGTTTACAGTTGGGCTCTTGCCTTTGCTGCTTCTGTGATGCATTGTGTGGGTGTAGTCCACCTGCCCAATGCCATGTTTCCCTGCTCTGGGTGCAAAGTTCAACTCAACTCACTGGACAGTCAATGCAAAGGCATGTCTGTTTAGCTTCCCAACTATGTCCCTTCTGAGTTAGTGAATGCTAACTTGTTTGAGCCGCACGGCTTCCACCAGCTTGAAGGTTCCTTCTGACGGGGTTTTCCAACAGTATGGTCTTCTCATAGGTTCATAAATATAGACAAGTAACTATAGGTTTGTATGAGACAGTCCCCCAAAGATTAGCAATATTTCCAATTCTTGTCCTGTAATGATACGCTACAACAAGTTAATGTTATCTTTTGTGCCTTCAAAAAAGTTTCCACACTTTCACTGGCTGGCTTTCTAAGGCAAAGCAAAAAGCTGTGGCCATGTACCTGTATATTAAAACCAGCCACAAAGTGGAGGGATTGCTTCTTTTCTTTTTTGAATTGGCCCTTCAGTCTGTTCAAAGGCATAGTAAAGGCGCCAGCCTTAAAATCTGAACGGACTTTATCAAACCTCCCTCAGCTTCTTGCAGTAAATATTAGCAGCCATTTTGAAGGAGGGTAGTCTGGTGTCCTTTTTTCCCCTTTGTCTATGGACGTGCATCTGTGGATCATCAGTATTTTCTGTCCACATCCCCGTTTAGAATGTAAAATAACAAACATGCGTGTGGGATTATCTGAACAAGCCGTGTGAGGTCTGTGATAGCTGGTGGCCTCCCATTGACTGGCTGTGTGTCTATGTCCAAGGGTAGCCAGTGGAGTGTGAAGGCACATTTGTTGGAGAAATATAGAACTAGTTTGACCGTTTCACAAGATATTGGACAGAGAGCAGAGATCCCTGCAGGGAGCACTGTGCTGAGAGACACAGTGAAAGTCCTACTGATCCATAGGGGTTAAACACAAGTGGCATTTCTTAGAGGTCAGAGACATCAGTGCAGTAGTGCATTCTGCACGTGATGGGCAGTGTGCTTTGCTGTGGAATTTTCATAGCATTAGACACCATTGTCCTTCTCTAATCTCTCCCTCAAGATAAAAAAGTAAGTGGACTACTTAGGTTACCATGTGATTTTTTTCTTTTTTTCTTGCACTCTCTTTTTGTAAAATATTTCCCAGTTATTTATATATTATTTAATGATTACCATTGCTGCATTTCAATACAGAAATGCAAGCATCATACTGCTCGATAGCAGAGGGTCTGTTATTGGAAAGGCTGATAACATGTTGCAAATATGAATTATATTGAGAATCATATTAGTTTACTGTTGAGAAATCAAGTCTTAAACTATAACACAGCATGCAACTGTAATTAGTGTAATTTAAAGATGTTAATAAAAAGGTAATAGCAAACAAGCTACTTAAAATAAAGAAAACCTTAAATAAATAAATAACTAAATAAAATTGACTGAAGTATTCTATGGCCGAGTGTAGGCAGAGTGTAGGCAGAGTGTAGGCAGAGTGTAGGCAGAGTGTAGGCAGAGTGTAGGCAGAGTGTAGGCAGAGTGTAGGCAGAGTGTAGGCAGAGTGTAGGCAGAGTGTAGGCAGAGTGTAGGCAGAGTGTAGGCAGAGTGTAGGCAGAGTGTAGGCAGAGTGTAGGCAGAGTGTAGGCAGAGTGTAGGCAGAGTGTAGGCAGAGTGTAGGCAGAGTGTAGGCAGAGTGTAGGCAGAGCGTAGGCAGAGTGTAGGCAGAGTGTAGGCAGAGTGTAGGCAGAGTGTAGGCAGAGTGTAGGCAGAGTGTAGATCTGAATGGCCTTACCAGGCTCGGTCATCCTATCCATCTGATTTTCACATTAGAACAGTGAAATGGATTTTCTGAATGCACCAGCAGGTCTGCTGTATTCTTGAACAGATGCTCCCTGTAGGCAGTATTTTGCACATTCTCATCTTAGTTCATAAAAGAATAAGTGCATACGCAGCAACATAAATTAGGGAAAAATGTGAACTTAAACAGTTGAGCTTAAGTTCCTATGAAATAAATTTAGACCAATTGTAAATTGTCTGTGCATGTAATAAATAATAGATTTTATGCAATAATATGCAAGCGGTATGTAGATGAAGACTGGCCCGAGGGGAAAGAACAAGCCATTCATATTTTTGCCTTGACCATTATTATTATTAATACTACAGTGGCACCCCGCCTGGCAGACCTGTTCTGTCCACTCCGCTCTAAGTCTCACCTTGGCAAGAGTGGCCATTTCGCTGTGAGAGCAGCTTACTCAGGGCTGCCCCAAAACTCCCCAGGCCAGGAAAGGCCTCACTATAACTGCCTTCTGCCATGATAGACTGGAGTTTCAGATGGCACTCTGAACAGTTTTCCAAGCAGAAACCACCTGGTTTTATTTTCCTATGTTTAATTACATTCTTTCTTTCCTCCGTGCCTGGTATGAGCCCCATTCTGACCTTCACTCTGTGAGCATATTTGCTGTGTTGACAGAAACCCTTAAAAGGCCTGTTTAATGTTGGTGCCTGCATTTCAAACTCACTGATGTTCTGAAGTTAAACCGAGAGGTATCCTTTGGTTTTGTCTTTTAAAGGTTTATTTGTTGCACTGAAGCATTGTAGCATAGCGTTGTTGCTGTCTTGTATCACTGGCCGAGTATTTTTTATGGGGACCACTAAGTGAAAGACAGGCTTTGGAAACATATACCCCCCCCCCCATTCACATCTGGGACCAGAGAAAGAATCTTCTGAATCGCTGTGCTGGAAACCAAAGAATGCAGTTACTGTACATGTTCTATATCAGAAATACCAGATCACATGAACACTCATTCAAGCAAAAGAGTAAATCTGTGCTATTTAACCCACCAAACTCCCATTTAACATTGGGATTTATGAGTCCAAAGGCCACAGGGCATGCCCTGGCAAAGCTACTCTCCAGTATTGTACTGGTCCGGCTTAACTTGCTACTGGTGCTTATGATACATGATACACTCCTGTACATGGTCAGTTGTAGCACATTAGCTGATAATATCTCAAATTATCTTGATATATGAGCCTCCACCGTTAAATCAGACATAACACCCTCTCATTATGCAGCCATGTGCACACTGGGACTTACTCTATTTGAATTTCTGTTATATCTCAGTTTTAATTGAAATCTGAAGTTATGAACATTTGACTGTTATGGATATTGGCATTTAGATGTGAAATTGGCTGAATTGGGGACAACACATCGGCCCACCTGAATCTTTGTAGTTGACATTTCCTCTCACTGAAGGTTTTTGGCCGGTATTCAGTCAACATTTGTCCGTAACTTTGACTAACAATTAAAAGCAAAAACTCAGTTTGGTAAATTCGTTTTTTTGTGATTGCTGAACATTATTGTTCATTATTGTAAATTGCTGATTATTGTAAATCAAAAGGGACATGATTTGATTGAATACAGGCGTTTGACAATGATAACTTATTTAAATGCCCAATTCTTGTGAAGGAGATACTGTTGAAATACATACCATTTGCCACTGGTATGTTGTATGAAAGTTAGTACAAATCCAAACCATCTGCAAACAACAGTAATCAATAACAAAGTTATGAGAGAATTATTGTCTAAACGGATTACTGCCTTTTATTTGTCTTGCCATTTGAATGTGAACATTTGAAAATGAAAAAGTACGGTAATATATTTATCATCAGCTTTAAAAATGAGTTTTTCAAATAAGTACAGCCTGTGGTGTGTGTGTTTATGTGTGTGTGTGTGGGTGTGAATGTGAGGTGCATGAGGATACAGCAACTGCGGTTATACATTGGTTAAGATTATTGAATTCTGGATATCAGCCGCACGTTGAAATGCTGTTGATTGTCCAAAGAATGCCACTGTTATGAGGATACATTGAATACATTTTCCTCCAGAAATTCCCCTGGAGTTATCTGACAATTGTTTGAACAAGCCCGTTCAAAGATGGATGTGGGCCGTCCTTATCGCCGTGTGATCGTTGCCGGTTGCGCCAGCAGCAGTGTTTCTGGGGGAGAAATGAGGAGACCGTGCCGCGCATTTTTACGTGAAGCATGTGTCTGTCAGTATGGCTATCAACACCTCCAGTGGAAGTTTGCCGTTTCGTTTGGCCCCGTGCCTGCATTTTATTCTCTTTTACTCAGGAACTGGGAAGAGTGCATTTCTACACTTTATAAGGCAAGGCTTTTGTCCTGTTATTTATTCATTTATTGGTTTATTTTCAGAAGCCAGAGGCATAAATTACCCACCAACATCGGCAGCAACGGGGCGGGTAGCATACACCTCAACACAGTAGTTTAAGATACCTTTTCCGCAAATATTTACCCAAACTTTAGAGAAACATGTACATGTTCAGTAGTGCAAACACCATAGTCTCAGAATATTGAATAATGTATACAAATTCACACTGCTGGTTGAAATACTGTTTACAGTAATTGACCGTTCTCTTAAAATCTAATTTGTCAATGTCAGGTTTCTTTGCTTTTGCGTCGTTGTATGTGTCAACTCAAAACCTTGAGCTACTGCTTATTCAAAGGCTGTCTTTTGATTCCGTCCTGCTAAGTACCAACAGTTACATAGTCATCTCTGAAGAGGCCTTCAGTTTAACTTGAAAGATTAGGCCTCTTTCAAGTTAAGTGGCGTAGTGTGGAACATGAATGCCTACTGGGACAGAAAAGAAGACCTGTAGCTCACCGTTAACATAAACAATCCGGGAACCTTATTCCTATTAATTGCAGGATATCAAAGATTTATAAACTGACACTGGTGCTTACAAAACAGAAAGAACGGTCTTTAATTTGCATTGCTTTTCGCACGCCTCTGTAAACAGAGCTTACAGTGCTGCCTGCTGCTCTGTCAATAGATTTACTGAGGCTCTCAGTGCAGTTTCTATCCGGTCTCTTACGTCTTGCCTTGCCGTGTGTTATTGCCAAAATAGGTGTGTCTCTCTGTGTCTGTGTGTACAGTCGTCTTTTTGCAGAGGGTGATTGTGGGTCAATGATTGGATTGAGCATGTTATGCATGGTCAGAAAGAAAGAGAGGAAAAACGAAATTCCACAAAATTATGAAAGGATATACTCAATTAGATCACTGACTTAAAATGTGTGTATATATATATATATATATATACACACACATCTAAAAGCAAATGCAATTGGACAAATTAACCTAATCTTACATATAGTTATCATATTTAGTACTTGGTTGCAAATCCTTTGCATTCAATGACTGCCTGAAGTCTGTGAGGCATATACATCACCATACACTGGGTGATGCCCTGCCAGGCCTGTACTGCAGCTATCTTCAGTTCCTGTTTGTTTTGGGGGATTTTTACCTTCAGTCTTGTCTCCAGCAAGTGAAACGCATGTTCAGTTGGATTCAGGTCAGGTGATTGACTTGACCTGTCAAGAACATTGTAAAAGTATCAAAGACAGAGGGACAGATAGTTCAAATCTCTGACGTTGACGCTGATGATGTATATAAAGAGAGTAAGTGAAACGGAGGAGTCCCTATGCTTGGAGAGAAAAAGAATGGCTTGGTTGTTGGTGCTGGAACTCTTGCTGTGCCTTCCACAGGAAGACATCTGTAGCTTGTCACTGCCTCATGCACTGCAGCAGCAGGCAGGCCACATCTGCACACAGAGCCCTGCTCTCGGGCAGCACTTCAGCACAGATGTTAATGTCCCTGGAACATCTGGGTGGCTCGGCTGATTGACAGGCCACTGGGTTGATGTTATATAGGGAAAAACAGTGTTTCTTGATTTTTAGCAGCTGATGTCTTGCTGTCTGCATCAGCTGCAACAACGAGTTTCTAACTTTGGAAAACTGATCACTGATACAACATGTATTGTATGCTTTTATGTGGTTGAATAAACTTGTATTCTGAGTTCATTTGAATTTGTTGAAAAGTAAGTACACCCACTGTCTCAACCTGTCTCCGCCTACTACCCAATTTAGAAAAATACTTTGTGGGGTGAGCGAGGGAGAGGGGTGGGGGCGGAGGAGCTGTGTCCATCATCATTTGCATAAATGAACGTACATTGTACAAATTATATCATATAACTCAGATCAAACTATGGACTATTTAGTGGACTATTTATGTGGACTAAGAGAGTTGAACAGGACGCCATGTTGTTCCTGTTTAAAAACGTGGAACCGAAACGAAAGTAACATAGTGGGTCTAACCAATCAGGTGCCGGCTGTTTCCGTTGTGGACGACAACAATTATCCATATGACGCAGAGGTTCCTCCAAAGAGGTACTCAACCGGAATTTCAACCGTTAGGGACAGCACAAAGACGCTTTTCTACCAGTTTCTTATGATATACAATATTATTTCAGAATTGTTGAAATAACAGAATGCATGAATCATTTTCATTATAAGGTAGGCATACAAACACGGTTACAGTGGGGAAAAAAGTGATCTCGGGTGTACTTACTCTTTAAATGTACGAGCATATCCAAAGGTGAAGTTTGAATATTCTATGGCCACCGTGTTGTGGTGCAAGAACTGTATATTGTTGATTTTAAAATCCTCTAGTTTGGTCGGTTGAGGGATATAAAGTGTCAGGCAACAAGGAGGCAAGACAATGTCCGTCTGAGAACATTTTAGACAGAGCATGAAATAAAAGTATGAATAAGAGTGTGAAGAGACTGCCAAAAATAAAATCATATTCACAACATTTTTATCTACGTTGAAAAAATGTTGTTTTTAGAACCCATTGCATTCAATCTACAACTGAAATATGCACGTTGCTCAGAGAAAGGGACTGAAAAGATTGGGTCCTGCATTTCGCCACTGGGCAGTGGCTCCCGCCAAAACCCGACAGGTCATCTTGCACCGCCAGCCTGCCTGGAACCCCAGAATACTCTGGGGTGAAAGAGGAGCCCACAGATCTTTGTATTCCCCCTGGTGGCGGGAGCTGTGCGGGGAATTAGGAAATGAAGTGTGAGGTTATGAGGTAAACGGACACGAGGATCTAAGGCTTAGAATTGGAATTTCATCTGCTCCGGCTACCATTGGCAGGAAATGCTCTTTGGCCCAGACACGCTCTCGGAGAACAGGACCTCTGCCTTTAGGTCGCCACACCGGCATGATAAAGAGATCGCAGAAGTCCGAAAAATGCTATAAACCTTTGAGGCAGGCCAGTTTTGAGATTGCCATCAATATAACAGGAAGCAGCTCCCGAGTTGCTCAGTTGGTAAGGAGCTTGTTTTGAGTAGCAGAGTATCTAAGCTGAGCTTGACTGTCTCATTGGCTGACTAACTAGGGGTTTTCAGCAGCTGGATAATGGGATTTATGTATGCTAGCATACTGCATGTGTATGGATGGATTTGTCTACCATATATAAGATTGAATCTAAAATCTAAGCCATGCTCTGTTCCTTTGTGTGCCTAAATTACCCTCATTACTGTGTAGTATAGCAGCAATAACCATACATAGAAAACAATAACAGGAGAGTTGCATTTGAAGATTGTATGGGGATCTGTGACAGTAGGTGGGTTGTGGCCTGAATGTGGCTCTTTTCTTGTGTCCCTGTGCAGACAAGCCAAGGACCCAAACAAGAAGGCGACTAACCTGAAGCACAACCAGCCAGTGGAGAAGAAACCAGGACTGACGGACAGCGGTCAGCACCTACAAGTGAGTCCGTGTGTAGCGTAGCCGTGTGCTCTGCAGTGAATCTTTCCCCTTGTATTTTATACACTATTGTATTATACAGCCACTGTATAATAAATTACTATCTTACTAGGCAGTATGGACACACACACATGTATTCACACACAAACAAACTATTCCTCTTTGCCTTTTATTCACCATCGCTCAACAGAATCTTACTCTTACATTTGCAGTTGTGCCATAATTGCAGGCATGCTCTTCGCATGGGCAAGTTGCCTTGCTATAGCTCCAAGCAAGCTGGTCTATTGTCAGTCTGCATCAGCTTCAGCCATTGCTTGTAACTTCACTGTCTGGATCAGTATAATGGCATTATGTCACCCCATTTCTAAGTGCTTTCCCCTCCTATAAGTAGCAAGGGAGAGGGGAGTTGTCTAATTCATCTTTATGCCTAATTCCTCTTTATCCTGATTACATATAGACTGAACATTTCCAAGCAATGGATAGATGATCAGAGCACGTGCATACTGGATCTCAGTTTGCCAGTTGCAGTGCTATGTAATGGTGGGCATAAGGAGAAATAAGTAGTGGGAAGGTAGTGATAGACAAGCTGTTTAAACATTTCAGCTGTAGTCATGAGCGCATCTAGGACATGAATGACCCTCAGCTGTATTATTAGATGAGCAGGGGATCCCTGCTGAAGATCTATCTTTGGAAGATTTCTCAACAGAAGCTATGAGAGATCTGCTAGTGTGTGCCTATAGGGTCACTAGGCATTGAAACTCTGGTGGTGTCAGTGGAGCCACCTTCACAGTTTGATGCATGTATTTCCTTCCTGACCGTTGGCACCCATTCCCCTAATCCTACTTGATTCTGTTTACATTGAGATCTGCAGTCAATGGTTCAACTGATAACGTTCTCTGGATAACACACTCTGTTCTTACTCTGGACTCTTATTCTCAATTACACTTCTTATTAAGTCTCTGTCTTTCTGAGCATATATGGGAGTCCCAACAGATCATGGAGGTGCAAGTGCATCTAAAGATAGTGGACTAGTTGTGGGACAGACCGTGGCTTTGATCTGGTCCACTTTGAGGCACTTTGCCTTGGTTAGTCCAGGCTGCTTCAACAAGATAAGGTACCTCTGATGATAATTCCGAAATCCCTCACCATTATATCAGGAACGAGAACCCTTGACATGATTAGACTCCAGGAAAACCAAAGAAGACGAGTGGAGGTGAGAAAAGCCCAATCCCAAGGGTTATGGCAGAGCCCACTGCATTCTGGGCTGGCTAATAATAACCTAATGGATATATAGATTTTCTGATGAAACTTGACAGAAATGGAATGGCTTTGTCAATCACATATTTCCCTCTTTTAGCAAAACAGAAGGCCAGGATAAAGGATCATTGAATTGTGTTAACCATCTCCTGCCTTACCCCTAGGGTGCAAAGGGGTGGTTCATACTTGGATGCCCAGTTCAGTGTAGTTAGGTACACTACAACAGGACAAGATTTTATTTCCTGTATTTTCTCACCACAAAAAGTCTTGCCCTTAAATGGCCCTTGCTAGCTGTATGCTTTTAATTCTCATGGTATGATGGAATGGTGATTGTAAACCTCAGGAATGTCTACTTCAACATCCTGGTTAGATTTCTCAAGAGAGCCACTTGTCCATCATATGATGCTGGGATTGCTGTGTTTAAAAAAAAAAAAAAAACAAACAAAAAAAAAGTTTCTGGTCCAACAGATTTGCTCACTTTGTCTACCCCAGTGTCAGTGGAGACATGCAAGTCCTTCCTCTCAATATTTATGACATGTAGCCCTGGTTGACCTCCATGTGCCTGGTGGGATTCACGCTAGCAGCGTCAGAAATAGACCGTTTGAGTCTACTCTTCAATGTGTAAGCTGGAAAATATTCACTTTGGTCCATTCCCTTTATTGGAGAACGCACCTTCTCCTGCAATAGACCTGTGCTGAAATGTACTGGCCAGTGGCTGCTGTGATGTAGAACATAAGGTTAACTGAGCAGCCTTGTTCTAAGCAAAAAACCGTCACAGGTCACTCAGAATGGGTGCGTACATACAGTGGGGACCAAAAGTTTCAGGGTAGTGACACAATTTTTGTTGTTTTGGCTCTGTATTCCAGAACATTGGATTTGAAATGGAACAGTGACGATGAGGTGCAGACCTTCAGCTTTAATTTCAGGATTTTACATACATATCGGGTGAACCGGGTAGCAATTGTAGCCCTTTTTATACATAGTCCTCCCCCATTTTAGGGGACGAAAAGTAAGTGGACAAATGAACATAAACTTAAATGAAGTCCTCTATTTATTTATTTATTGGTTTATTTTTCAGGGACAATGCACACCAATCAACAGTCAAAGAGCCAGAGTTAGCCTAAAAGGCTAGTTTTCATCTGCTGTCCCTGGCCAGATGGCTACCTAAAATAAAATAATAAATAAAATATAATTTAAATGCATATGTTACAAATTTACATAATTTCAGCTGCTCAGTGAAGAAACGGTAAGTATTAAGTTCTTTAATATGCGCTGGTACTGAATTCCATTTCTGCGATGCCTTAACTGAGAATACAGAGTGGCTAAAGGCACTTTTTCTCATGGGTACAACACAGTCTCCTCGAGTTGAACCTCTGGTTGCCCGGTTAGTATTTGACCTCTGTGTGATGAATGTTTGAAGCGGGGGAGCAGTATTATTCAATATTTTAAAAACAAGGCAAAGATTTGCATACTTAATTAGATTATCCCAACTCAAAAGTTTATACTTTCTTAAAATGAGACAATGGTGTTTGACTTCCAGTCCAAAACTTTAAGAGTTTGTTTGTACAATGTTTCAAGTGGCTTAAGTGTTGTTTTATTAGCTTGTGCCAAACTTGTCAAGCAATATGTGTGGTGTGAGATTATCATTGCATTCATATATAACTTGGCTGCATCAGTGGTCATGGAATTTATGATGAATCTGAAATTAGATAAGTTAAACTTAACCCTATGAAATACTTGAGATTTGAAAGATAGATGTCAATCATGATGCCCAAATATTTGAACTCAGAGACAACTTGCAGTTTTTCTCCTGATAGCATTAAGGTTCTGGAGTGGTACATGGCTTTTTTGAGAAAAACATGCTGACAGTTTTAGTTATACTGAGTTGAAGGCATGATTGATTTCGCCAAGCTGTGATGTGACCCAGTGCATTGGTGAGTTTTGCTGCAGCCTGTTTTGTGCTGTCATGTGCATAGATCACCATGTCATCAGCATATAGCTGAATCTCCACATCAGAGCACCCAGGGTAGATCATTGACCTTTCTCAGGTCAAGGAATACAGCCCCAACATCACCTCTCTTGTCCACCCGTGATTTTATCTTTTCTAGGAAAAAACCGTTAGCAGTGTCCCTGTGATGAGCTCTCAAACCAAATTGCATGGGATGCAGTGAAAAGGGGCTATTGTTTAAATGGGAGATGAGCTGTTCTGCTTCCTGTTCCACTTCTCTGCTACTTTGGACACTACAGACAAGATGCTGATTGGCCTGTAGTTGCAAATAGCCTGAAGATGACCTGACTTGAAAATGGGTGATACGACAGCTGTCTTCCACATACCCCCTGTGATATTGACAGGTTAATGATTTGTGTAATGGGGGGGGGGCTAAAGATTATTTAAGGCTCTTAAGTATAGCTGAATCCATCCCATAGATATCTTTAGCTGTGGAAGGTTTGAGTGAGTTTAGAGTAATTTGTACTTTACTCTCTGTGATATAATTAATGTTAAAAGAGGGCAAGGTGATATTCACCGGAATAAGATTCTCACATGTGCGAGGGAAACGTTGTGCAATCTTGAATATTGCATCTTGAAATCACCCATCAATATGACTTATTTTCTAGAATCGCACTCTTTAAGCATGTTTTTCGGATTTTCATAGAATCCGTTGTTAGTGGAAGGTGGGCGGTACAAAACAACAAGAGCATTGGAGGCGAGAGAGTTACAGTTAGACCAGTGCATCCCAAGTCATTGTCAGATGACCATTTCATTTGATCACAGTGAAAGTTGTCTTTAATCGTCATCATGGTGTTCGTCCCAAGCTGAGTTGTGGTGTTGACTCTGGCATTAGTGCTGGCGTTCAGGCCAGGACATTGATCAACATCTCCGGATAAGAATAGGCAGAGTGTTATTATGATACAGCCGCTCCTTTGGCGTTTAGCTTTGGTTTTGCAGCGTCTCTCTTGGTATTGGGAAGGGTAGATGAACGTGTTGATCAAGGAATTTTTTCCAAATCCAAAATGCTTTTCAGCTACTTGATTAGCGTGTGGGCTTTTCGGTGATGCTTATCGTAGAAATCCTTTGCTTCTTTCAAATCAGGTTTACTCTTAAAAGACGGGCTTGTGTATATAAAAAATTAAATTAATCCATATGCTAGAAGTACCTGACACACCTGTCGCCATCTTATTTTTTTTATTTCCAATTTTATATTTGGTTACATATCCTCTGCATGCCATGACTTCCTGGTGTATGTGATCCAACAATATCAAAAGACTCTTGATATCTTATTTTCTGATACTCTTACATCTCTATGGGATTTGGGGGGTGGGGGGTGGCTAGATTAAGCTGTAAATTATGTATGGAACACATGGTTGTCTAAATGGCTGTAAGTCATCAAGGGTCTGAGGTATCAAACGAGCCTCAAACCATCACTCTGCTGCGAGATATGCAGTAGATATGGATGATCACTTTAAGGGTTTCTTCTCCTGACTTATTTTTCCATAGAGTTCAATCGGAAAATGAGTGAGGAAAAACAACCCTTAAAGTGATCCATCCATATCTACTGCATATCTGGCAGCAGAGTGATGGTTTGAGGCTCGTTTGATACCTCAGACCCTTGATGACTTACAGCCATTGAGACAACCATGTGTTCCATACTGTTCCAATGTAATTTACAGCTTAATCTAGCCCCTCCCCCCAATTCCCATAGAGATCCATTTCTTGTAAGAGTATCAGAAAATAAGATATCAAGAGTCTTTTGATGTTGTTGGGTCACAGACATGGCATGTCATGCAAAGGATATGTAACCAAATATGAAACCTTTTTTAAGTTTATGTTAATTTGTCCAATCACTTTTTGTCCCCTAAAATTGGGGGGACTATGTATAAAAAGGGCTCCAATTGCTACACAGTTCACTCGATATGTATGTAAAAACGCTCAAATTAAAGCTGAAAGTCTGCACTTTGACCTCATAGTCACTGTTCCATTTCAAATCCAATGTTCTGGAATACAGAGCCAAAACAAAACAAAAATTGTGTCACTGCCCTGTCATGCATGGTAGCATTTTTGTTTTACAGTTTTACAGACTCGCATCTTGTGTGGCACAGACAGAATCACTGTGCTTATGCTCCCTCACACATGCCCTATAACACCTCTGAGTTCTCTTACCTGTACCCAATACCTGTATGCTTTGCATTTGTTGACCACTCGATTCAGCTCAAGGATGTGTCCGATTGACTATCCTTGGGATGCTGAAGGAAACGCATATACCTGTCTTTGTGGTCTCGGGTTTGTCTGTTGCACCCAACTACCCTCAGTGACAGAGAACACATCCCCGGAATTCCTGCCCCGGGTGCATAATTGCATTATTCAACACCTCTTCATCCCGGGAAAAGCAGATCAAATCAAAAGCCCTTTTTTATTCTCTTCAAAGGCTTTTCATGTCGTATGCCAGGAAGGCAGCTTGTAGTCGGAATGCGGGAAGGATGCTCAGGCTTTGTGATATGTAATAACGTTCAGCGCGCGGCTATCACGCTGTAATCTGAGCCCCACGTCAGTCCGAGCTCCCTGCCAAGGGAGTGAAAGATCGCCATGGATGCGTTGTGTGTTTGACAAGGGCACCGACATGGGGTGAGAGAGAGCAGGTCTGCTGTTCTTAAAAAAAAAAATAATAATAATAATAAAATAAAATAAAAATAAAAAGTTTTATTTAGTTTGTGACATTTCACTGGATTCGTTTGTCACATGGAGAGGAGAATTTTTCTCCGCACTCTCTTCACTGGCCGGCTCATGCTCACATGTGGCTGTGGTAAAAGAGTCTTTCAAAACATTCTACTACGGAAAAGACGGAAATTTCGTTAAACTGAAATGAACACCATGCATGGAAGATGATCTGAAAGTGTAATGGGTCCATTGGGAATAGTGAGAGGTATTTTCTTTTCCCCAAAGGAAAGCCTATATTTCAACAAGCAGATAGTCTCTTGTAGTACTTAGATATCTTCATGTTTTTTTTTGTCTGTTTACATAAGAAATCATTTTTCATTGTTTTGTAACAATTTTACCATCTGGAATTGTAGTGATCTCTGCCTCTGGTCTGCATACCCGCCAGTGACTTTTTTCCTGCTTCATAATCCATTTGAAAACGATCCGCGTGTCCTGCACCCATATTTTCACCAATGGATTTTTAATGAATTTCACTGAGTAGGTTTTCTTCACTGGAACCGTTCCACAATTTCACACTTAATTTACATCCCCTCAAATCAGCCTGACATTCCAGCCTGAACATTTGGGACTCCTGAACAGGGACCACAGCTCTCAAATTTAAAGAGACATTTTTCAGTAGCTTTTGGCCTTTTCCTCCTAATGTCCAGTCTGTTCAGTTAATGAACAGGTAGAGGAAAGAGAACTTTAAGAGGCATCATTGCATGCCAGCTTAAGCTTTCAATGCATTTGAGTTTCAATGCAAGTGCTTTTCACTCACTTTTTTGTGCTCTCCTACTACTCATCTGATCCTCTGGGACTGTAGCTGTGCCTGGTTATGAGCCTTGACATCTGAAATTTGGAAAAAAAATTCTAAGTGAAATCCCGTCAAGCTGGGCGTGAAAATTAAAATGGATGTTTAATGGTGCTCTGCCCATTGAAACGTGTAACATCTGGAAACTTAGTGGAAAAAAATTGAGGCCCTTGGCACAACTTTTGATGGTGTGCAGGATATAAAAATTACATTGTCATTTCCTTGTTTACCTGAACAGAGAACACAGTTTTCAGCTCTGGAATGTGATTGTGTTCTTTAATTTATATTTACAAAACCTAATTAAATTTAGCTGTGCAGTACGAAGCATTCCTTTCGACTGACTTCAGCCGTGTGTGTTCTAGCTGTGTGTAAAACTGATACTTTTCTCTCACGGGGATGCACGTAATCCACATATTCTGAGGCATGCTAATCCACTTGAGCCTGATTAAGACTTATCATTGATAAAATAACTGAAAGATCTTGATGTACCACACTGTAGTCGACCCCGACCTCAGCCATCATCTATATTTTTAGATAGAATATTCCCAGACACTCCGGTTCATCGGTATGTTCTCTTCTTTGTCAGTAGGGGATCCATAAGATTTCAGATAAAATTCATGTGTGAACATGGAGAACCTAACGAAATGCAGCCAGTGACTAAGAGTATTTCTGACAATTTTTGTAGATGAAGGAAGGCTGAGTAAATATTGGCGGATGTATTCAAGGAGTTGCAGGTCCAGCAGGGTGTTCTCATGTGGGGAGATATCACGTATACAGCGTGCGTGCGTGTTTGTGTGTCCACGCACATGTGGATGTGTTAGTCCTCAAGCAATCTGAAATACAGGGAGAAGAAATACAAACTTAGCACAGCTTGACACATGCTGAAACATCAATTTAGAGGCCACCTCATGCTCATTTGTTTTGCTGTACCTTAACTGTGTTGGACTCTAAAACACTTCTAATATCTCAACAACAACAAAAAGTTGCACGAAAGCAAATTTTTTCAAATGTACCTGTTGAAGTAGAAGTGTTCCAGAACACTTCTCATTGTTAGTTTGGTCATTGCGAACCCTGACAAAAATGTACATTGTTTTCCGGTTTTATTAAAGAATTGTCGGCAGTACTGCCATATTATTTCAGCGTTAATCATTACGTTTCTCCTGAGCGTTGACTGAACGGGCCTGCTCAAGCGTAAATCCATCCGTGAATGACGCGAGGGAACGACACACGGGTGAGCTGGGTGGCAGCCGCAAACAGGAGCTCGCCGTTCTTTCCCCCAGCTGCTCTGCGGAGTCAGAGGGTCAGCGCGTACACGGCCCCTCTCTCGCCGCGGTGGCACGCATCAGGGAGCAGTCACACTCTGCACACCACAGCCGTAACACAATACACCTTATCTGCCGTTCTCAACACAAAAATAATTACCAGGGCTTTACACTTGGCTACAGTTGCTAAAGGTCAGATTGAAGGGCATCTACAGATCAGGTCACGTGTCAACCCACCGTCAATACCCTCTTTATGGATCGCTGATAAGCAGTCCAACCTGGCAGATCCATAGGAATGTCCCAGACCGGCTCTCAGCGGCTTAACAGTAAGATGATTCCCATAGCAGGCACACATGTATTGGAGCTGGTTTCTTGCATTGCTAGTAAAACATAATTAGTCATTTCTCAGGGAAAGCTCTTTACTACACGTCTTTCTTTGAGAAAACATGTTTCTATACTTTTTCCAATATTATTTTGTTGTGGATGCATACAATTGTGTATAAAAGTGTATATCGAGTATTTTTGTTTTGTAAAAACTGCACAAAAACCACTTTCTGAAAGCCACTGAAATGTACATTCCAGACAAATCTATTACTTTTTTAAATTGAATGACTCAAAATTTTCAAATCGAGTAACCCATGAAGGACACAGTCTAGTTGTGAAATAAACAATAACAAACTGCCTTTTGATATTTCTGCAGTTTTTTAATGATTAAATAATCAAGATACTGTAGTTTATATGGGGGGAGAGAAAATATCATTTGCAGGTCTTGTGTGTATAGACACTGTGCAGTAAAAAAATAATTAATAGACATCAGAAATATTTACTGTCAAGCCAGACTCTTTTTCAATTAAAATGAATCTCTGCTATTGGCCTCATTCAGCCTCTACAAAGGATAAAAAATAAATTTGAAACACAAATAAAAATAGTAACTGGATATGCACAGTCATGCAAGAAGATTTGCCTAGTTAAGAGAACACTTAATAATATGCATCGTTTGGAAAGGGAATAAATTCAGAATGAAAGATTTATAGTTTCTCACAGGGTAATTTCTTTTGGATAAAACCATTTTTGCGGTATGCTTGAGTGACAGTGTGTGGACCAAGTGACGTACAGAGATGTGACCAAAAGAAAAAGTATGTTGGGTGACCTCATGTTACAGTTCCACGGCATGGTCTGTCCCTGTGTCCGGGTCAGCAACTGGATGGTCAACCCTATCCATGAAACCTTGATCTCACCCATCAGTTTATAACAATTTATAGTTATCAGCAACAAATAATTCTCACTTTAATTACGTGGTTTTTGAATAAATCTGGCTCTCAGTCTAGAGAAAGACTTGTTCAATAGAGAAGGGGTTAGACTATTAATATTGTATTATGATTAATCCTGACAAGGAGATTCAACCCATAGTCATTTGTCAAGCCCGTTATCATTGTACATCAAAGTAATGGTCTATTTTCTACATTTTTATAAGACTGTAAATGATGGTTAATAATAGTTGGTAAAGAATGACATGACATGTAAAAATAATGGTGTAAAATAATTGAGGGAGTGCAAAAAGAGGAAGAGGCTGAGAGTGGGAGGAAAATTGTGAAAGAAGAGAAGGGGCAGTGAAAAGTGGGAGAAAGAGGAGAGAAAGGGCAATAAGTCTTAATTGACCCGTTTTATTTTCCCCCCGAAATGTGGGCCTGTGGGAAAATTGAGAACCTGAAGGCTGTGGAAAACGAAATTTTTTCGTTACTCTTTCGTTTGCTTAACTGATTATATTCCTTCAGATGAAAAACGCGATTACATAATTATCATATTCGTAGGGGAGCCGTGTGATGAATGCCTGCAAAACAATTATCTCTCTTGAATTTGGGGTGTAGAAAATTAGGAAAATGGGAGTGTGGTAGAATTTCACACGAGGGTTCCGCTTTGCATCCGCCGTGCCCAGACGGTCTGGGGTACAACTTGTTGATCTTGGTGCATTAAATTACTGGTGTGCTGTCAGATTCAATTATGGCTCCAGGCCGTGAAACACACAGCTTCCCTGTGTCGGTTACCCCTGGCCAAGGCTGGCTTACGTATCTCATTTGTTTTTGTTTTGGTTGCACTTTTCGCGTTTGTGAAAGGGCCATTCTGAGAAACGGGGCGAACGGACAGGTTCCCCCATGCCCTGATGAACGTAACACTCCTGTCGCGTCCGCGAGACCCACGCGTTTCAATGGACGCTTTAAGGCGGTTCCCTCGCTTCGCAGATGAATCGCTCTCCTCACCAGGCTGTTCCAGGAGACCGCTTTCAATCGTCTTTCAGGATTTCACGTCTGCATGAACAATCCCCCTTCAGCTGTAATTGGCTGAAATGGTCGGGTGTCAATTTGGGATAATTGCAGCGCACGCTTTTTTCTCAGACACCTGCGCCACCATGAACCACAGCATACATGCCTATGGCCAGTTCCACAGCAGTCATGCCTATGGCCAGTTCCACAGCAGTCATGCCCCAGAGTGTGCATTTCTCAGAACCTGTGATAATTACCACCAGTACGGACAAACGGTTTCAAAAAAGACAGGAAACAGACAAGGAGTCTATTTTATTTTTATTTTGGAAATGTGTTTTAAATGCTGCAGCAGTGTGATTGGTACAATTCAACAACGTGTCCATAGTAGTCTATATGTATCTTAAGTCATTAATATGATATGGATTCTAAAGAAGCATTATGCTTCCTAACACTCCTGCAACTCGTCTGGGTGTGGTCAAGGGTTTCATGCACACCTAACCTGCGTCTGGTCTAGGTTTAGCATTGGTTTATACATGTATTTAGTGTGGATGGTGCCTGCTTCGGGCTTTGATGTTTGATCAGATCTGGATCTAGTTTTTATTTTATTTTTTTTGTAGCTCGGGGTGTATTCTGGGTCTATGTTCCAGTGAACAGCTTCTCAAGGTCTGTACATCGCTGGGTTCTGTCCTCACTCACTCCCACAGGGCCACACAAAGAGGGAGTGCGTATGTGTTAGCAGAGGACATAGAAGCTTGGGAGGTTTATTTCGATGGTTAATTTTTTAGAGAGATCTGTCATCCATGTTGCTGAACAATGCATCTTTTATCCTCTCTCAATAGGTGCCGTAGTAGCCACGGCCCAAATACCCTTGATCCTGCATGCGCTGTGTAACGACAGAGCTCGTTTTCTCTCGCTTTCTGGACGGACTTCCCTCATGACAGATGCAGATGAAAGATTCCTCCCTCTGGAATTCCCTTTGTTATTAATCCTGAAACGTGAAAACTTTATTCAAACTGTCTACGACTAACATTGAGTTAGCTCGTATGTAAGTCTGTTGGGCAACCGAGGGAGCCACTTAAGAAGAAAAAATGAACACGCCAGCATGTAGTTTATTTAACTTAGTCATCTAAATAAACGTGAAGCTAGCGATAGACAGAATCAATCTTTACACCAGATTATATGAGTATGCAGGGTGAGTGCTGACTGGATATCGCATGGTAAAACAATAAGGGAACCAGATATAATGCAAGAATGAGGTTAATTGGCTTGTTACTCCTCCCTCTGGGGGGAAGAGCAGGAGAAGGGCAGACAGTCAGGCACTGGGGCAGGCACTGCAGGGAAGTGTGAACATTACAGCCCAAAGAGAAACAGAACTCTTGAGTCCAGCAGGAGGTGACTCACAGACAGGCCTGGGGAAGAACATTTGGAACTCTCACTGCAATCAGCCCTCATGGCTCTTTTGTGATTGACACGCACACTGACTGATTTTTGATTATAATGTAACCAAGCCTCACACCCGTAATCCGGCTATAGACAAACATAGAAGTACTTTATTTGGTTTGTGCGTGCGTGCTTACATGTGTGTGTGTGTGTGCACATTGTTCAAGGGCAGGATCTCACAAATGGATTCAATTTGGCAACAATGATCAATTATCTATATGTCCCACTTATGTCATGTAACACAATATTTTTCTAAACAAATATTAAAATGAAAAATACATATATTATAATTATTATATATTTTTTACTTATTTAGGCCTTACACTTGCACTTTTTCCTGTACTTCCCATATTAATAGTTTACAGTCCTTGAGTCCTTGATTCCCCCTGTCCATGTCTCACTGCTTTAACTTCCTGTATGTGAAAAGGACAGTGATTTTCTCCCAGGTGCATCCATGAAATCCTCTTCTTTTCCTGTCACCATCCTTTGTCCTCCATCATAAGGCTAGTGAGTGTTTTTTGGCAGGTGTCTGGGTATTGAGCTCTTTCATGTCTGGAGTCTTCTCAATCTCGCCATCTCTCTGTTCCACCGTACGCAGCCTGGCAGGTGGGGTCTGCCTCGCAAACCAAATAATGACCCCAATTATTAATACACATGCTCTTTATACACATGTTAGAAATTACCACAGCTTGGAGACCTGAGCAGGCTGAAAAGGTTCTTTTTTTGAAAAGGTCCCCTTTTCAGAGTTCATTGCATAATGCTGTATGCTAGAAAAAAGAGCTCCACCAAGTGGCCAGAAATACTACTGCATTTCTTAAGTGTTCAAACTGCTTAGAGAGCAATTTGCTGTAACCACAATCTTTCTTTGAGAAACTAATTATATCTATTTATGTAAAAGACAAGAAAAGTATTTGAGTGGGAAATATTATTTTCTCCCACAAAATTATGGAAATGTTTGATTTGACTGATAAGGTCACAATATTTTGTTCTTGGAATATGCCCTCATATTGTCTGCATTGCCGTCGTGTTTTGTCTGTGTCAGAAGAGAGAGGTACAGCTGAAAATGGCTAATACAAGCGTTTGACCTTGCTAGCAGTGATTTAGTCAGGACTCCATCTGGGTTCTCTACATTCACTGGGCCCCAAGCCCAACCTCTGTACCAGAGTGTGTGTGTCAGCCACGGTCATTAACGCTCAGTCCTGCGTTTCTCTTCCTCCCTCTTTTCTGAAAAATATACTGTACTCCTAACTGGAACCATCTCCTCCCTTTGCTCTTTCAAGGCATTTGTTTCCATTTTAGTGTGCGACTGCATGATGTTTGATATGGTGCTTTCTTCTTTTTTTAAATAAATTCCATAAATGCACAGAATACTGCTCTAAGCACTGACCTGAATGCATAAACCTCCTCTCATTTAATGGCTTTAATGGCTTTTTGCCTGTCTGTGTACAGGGAAGGGGCTGGCTTTGATATTCACTGGATGGTTCCCCAATCCCCCTGTTGGCTGCTCGTGTTCTCCTTCCTGCTTTTCTCATTTTCTGCATTTCTCCTGACCAATTTCTTTGACCCATTAGAGGTGGTCGTGGTGATGAAATAAAATTTTCACTTTAATTGAAAACTTCCTTTTTTACTTGCTTGAAGCTTCTTGGTACCTGTGCGCGCGTGCGTGCGTGCGTGCATGCTTGCTTGTTTGCGTTTATGCGTCTGTCCATCCGTGTGCCCATGCGTATGCGTTCGTGTGCCCATGCGTATGCGTTCGTGTGAGCATCCGTGATGGCTCCTATATAGCTTTCTCTTTTTGTAAACTGCATTAATATATTTTGCTGTAAGTGCTTTATCCAGCCGCAAAGACAATGATTTCTTTTCTGTTGAGGCGAGTCGCACACAATTATATAAATATTGGTTATCCTATTTAATCATGTCAGTTCTTTCGGCAAGTTAAAACCAGTCTTATTTTGAAGCTTAACAGGATCGTTTTTTCCCATGGCAAGTTTTACATAGTCTACAGATGTAGATTTTGGTGTATTGACATAATTTTGTTCCGACGTTAACTGGGTTTTTATTCTGTCATCGAGCCCTAAATTTGCCATCTATTCCTCTTGTCTTCTTAAATGAGTGCACTGGGGCATTGTACCCTGATTTCCCCTCTCATACAGTGTACAGTGCCAGACACAGTGCAGTGAGCTTGTTCAGTCCTCCCTCCACAGCCTCACAGGTCTGGTATTATCTCAGAGTGCTTTTTTCCAGCTGCCCCAATTCTTTCCAAACTATCAGTTCTGGAGCGCCGGAGGGGCTGGGTTCAGACTTGGCCAAAGGGCCTCTTGGCCTTAAGTGCACCCTGTTTATATCCCAGTAAGGGAGTCATGATAACTACCAGGCTTCCCAGCGCAGTGAAACATAGCGCTCTGTCCAACCGTCAGTGTGCCGAGCCCAGGTGAGCCGCAGGTACCCGTGCCCAGACGTGCTCCCACACAGCCTTGGCATCACCCACGGGGCTTACTGGAAGTCCACACCTTCCCAAACGCTCAAGAACGTCAGGAGAGATTTGCATTTACGCTAAAGATGTCTTAAAGCGCGGTGTCAGAGAACCATTCATTAGAATTGCATCTGACTGGGTAAATACGGGCTACGTGCAAAGCGGAAAGAGGGAAAAAAAACAACAACTTAAGACCATAACCGCTAAAATCAGAATGTGATCTCTATTAAAGAGACCACCTAGTGTGTTTTACTTAGAATGTTTTGTAAAGAGCTGTGTGCAAACTATTTAAGTGATCTAAGGAGCTCTCTGCTGAGTGCCTCAGATTTCTACGACTAAATGTCGTGTGGAGTAAAGGGGTGTTTATATATTCCCTCTGTTATCATGAACATTTATACCTGAAATAATTCTCCTCTAACATCTACCGTCGTTTAGTCATCCAAGTCCATTGCGGGATTCTATTTTTAAGGAAGTATTTGGCATATTCCTCTACAGTCCAGACCGTAGCTCAAATCCCTCTTTGACGGCGTTGTAGCCAAAATGGAATAGCAGAGCTATTTAAGATCAGTGCATAGCTGCTATGCAGGACAGAAAATTAAAGTCATCCACAGAGAAACACTGGAGTCCCGATTCCATCAACACGCTACCTCCGGTGGTACATCGGCGCTGGGTAACCCTACACGGTGGTACATCGGCGCTGGGTAACCCTACACGGTGGTACATCGGCGCTGGGTAACCCTACACGGTGGTACATCGGCGCTGGGTAACCCTAGCACGGACAGGTGCAGGGCTGGGGGCGAGTCATCTTTCTCGCAGCTGTTTCACACACTCTGGCAGGATGCCTCAATCAAAGTCACACCTTATTTCCCATGCCAGTATTTCTTTTACCTGTGCAGACAACCAGGCGTCTTTCATTTCACAGAAAAAATGACAGTTGAGGAGAGAGGCGGAAAAATCACGCCAGACAAGCTTTATATCTCGCAGCTGCACTGTCTGACTGAAAAGAAAAAACATGCATAAAATGTGACTGTACACTTCTGGCTTTCTGGCCAAACATAACTTTAAATTGTTTTCATAATCTGTCTAACGGTTCATAAGGCTAGGAAAGTAAGCCCAGAGTGAGTGTTTGAAAGTTTTGTCTTAATTATTTACTTAAGATATTCTAAACCAATACACGATTTTTATTTATTGTTTAACAATATTTAAACTAATGTCACAGACCTCATAATTGTATTTCAATAAATTGAAGTTCACGGCGCACAACTTTGACAGACTTAACCAAAGGCCTATAAACTAAAGCGGTGCGGAGGTTATCACGAGTGGAAAGAAAACAAGCATGGTTAATGTTCATTGTGAATTATGAATTGCATAATTTGTTTTTATTGAAGTATGTTCCCTTGCCTTAATGCACATTACCTCATGTTCACTGACACACACACACAGACATGCATTCTTTATGGATTAGTGCTTATCTCAGAGAAGACAGACGTATCAAATGCTAACCTCTCCAAAGCTGAGTGATGGTGCTGTGTAATACGTCAGCTATAGAGGTATGAAGTTTTTATGTCCTTAATAGACCATGAATCAGTTACGTAGCCGTCTGTGTCACTATGAGCTGTGGTAGCTCAGGGTTCGAGGGGGGGGTTATGTGAGCTGTGTACTGGGGCAGTGCTGCTCTGAGGGGTTGTCGGGGAGGTGAGGGCCTCTGTACCCCAGTGGTCAGAAGTGAATCTGAGACCCAGCTCTGGGCCCTGTTGCTGAGAGCGAGCTGGAGCTGTGATCAGAGGCTCCGATGGAGAGCCGAGGCTCAAGGTTAGAGCTGTGGGAACTGTGGCTCTATGACTGAGAGCAGTGATAACCAGTATTCCTCAGGAGTGCAGTGGCTGTGGGAGTGTATGAGGCCTGTGACTGGGGAAAAAGCAATGTAGCGTTGCTTTGCTTATATTTTCAGATCTTTCTTCCCTTTCCAAAATGCAGTCAGTCTCATGATACCGTCAAAAGTCCATGTTCAGCTAAAACTTGTGTAATACTCAGGCTGTGGGTTTGCATATCATCGTATTATGAGGTCCTGCTTTTCCAAATAGAGACGTTTCACTTATTTGAACTAAGTCTCTGAAGCAGCAGCCAACCTGAATGGACAAGAGGGAATTAGTACAGCTAGAAGTTCCCAATAGGATTAGAAAAATCTGATTTAATAAACGAGGGGGCTTTCCTAAACCATTGAAGTCCAGATGAATTAGCACGCACAGGATAATGAGTTAATCAGATTATTGCCCATAATTTTACTAAAATGCATTGTATTCATTATTAATGATGTGATTCTGAAATGAACAGTGAGCAAGAAGGACTATTGCTTTTCAGACCTTTTGGTGGTTGTGGGAGGAGTTTTTTGTAGTCAGGCAGTTCCATCGGTTCGGCGTGATTTTTTTCAGAATGAGGTGAGATGGGCTCATTTGATCTGACTTTATTCTTCCTCTTGCGCGTCGGTCAGCGGGCCTCATATGCAGTGGGTAAGTTGAGCCGGTGGTGACGGTTATGATAGCCAGAAGGCCCACTCTATCCTACTCCCTTTTAGAGAAAGCCATTTTACTTACTTCCATAATTCAATGCTTTTGAGCCACTTTTCTGCACTGTCTGGTGAAGTCTTACTCACTTAAGCTCCATTTACAGAAAATGCACCTGGGGCGTGGCATATGTGTGCATATGTGTCATAGCATAAATGTAAAAGCATGAATAATGCCCTTTATGTTTCACAGCAACTCAGTAGTTGGACTAGGAATGGATTCAATGTTAATATTTTTAATAGGGTTGCTATTTATGTAACCCGGTAGGGTTGGGATTATTTTACCGTTGCATGTGCAAACCTGTCATAAGGATGGACAGCAGATATCTCAGTGTTCTGGCTATAGGATGTTCGCCTGCAATATTCATGAGAAGTATAACCAAATTCCAGACATCTGCGTAACATACTGAAATCTCAGAAACATTTGACGGAGAATGTTGCTTGAAAATGTGCGAACGATTTGCCCCCTTCATAAAATGAGGCCTGCTGCTTTTTCATGTCCGACCACATAGTGTTCACTGGAGCAGTGTTTTACACCCAAGGCCTTTTGCTGAATCCATGGTGCAGGCTGTCATTACCTGGCACACGAGAGGGATATACAGATCAAAAAGATGTGTTTGAGCATTGACTAGGCCCGTATCCCTGTCATAATATGTGTTAGCAAACCATATTAAGATAAAAAAAACAAACAAAATATTTATGCATTTTGTGTGATGCATTGAACTGAGCCTCAGGTTTACTCAAATTAATAAGCAGACATAGTACACTAAAGGCCAACTATTCCAGATCACCAGTCTGGTATTCGGGAATACTATCGAATGAACAAATAAGATCACATGCAATATGTAATAGTGCTATATATTTTTCAATTTGTCTTCTAACGGGAAAAAACGTTAGAAGAAAAGACTCTCAAATCAAAACTGAAACCTTGTAGTAATCTATGGATCCTATTAACAAAGGAAGCTCTTAAAAATGAATTTTTGTTCCGTTAAAGTTAAGCACATTACGACCTAAGAATGTTAATCGCGTTCAATGGTTGTAGATTATACAAAGCATCTCACTGAGAATTTTGGTACCTTTGAGGCAAACCAGTGGGACATTAAGTGGCAATAATGCTTACATATTTGTCATGAAATATGGTTTCTGATCACTGAAAGGCCATTTTTGATTCTGTAATACAAAATAATTCAAGCCTGGATTTGTCACAGAATTAGCTGTAGCTTACTGTGCGAACTATACTCAATGTTCATGTCTATGGATAGCTGCTACGTTATGATAGAAATGTGCTTTATCGGACCTGCTTCAATGACCTTCGGTATGCACTTATTGTATGATGCTTTGGACAAATGTGTCTGCCAAATGAATGTAGCAATGTAGTTTTTCCCCAGTGTTTCAGACCGCATCAGGTCATGGTTGTAAAAGGGAATATGTTCTCCATCAACTTATCACTAAAATAAATGACCCCACATTAAGTTAATTGATTGATTACAGTGGGACATGACATCATGAATTGGGACATCACAAGTCTTTTTTAAATGAACTGAGTTTTGAACTGAGTGAGATACTAGCTCTCAGATTTTCTTTGCACTGAATTGCTTTTATTTCTCCCACAGTAGCTGCACAATGTTAAGTAAGCCATTTTGCCAGTGAAAATAAATGTATCCCTTCGTAAAAGGCATTATCCAAACAGAGGAAGCAGTCAGTTACACTCAGACCCCTGTCTTTATTCCCCATTTCTAAATTCAGCTGCATTAATAATGGGAGTTGAGCCATATCTATATATATATAGAAACGGTTGCACATGACCGAGATCCCTGCCGCAAGACTTGTCGCATCATGCCTGCACCTTTTGAGCTCTGTTGAGTTACCAGTGTTCAAGGGCATTTTTAATCCACTGTCATTCATTTGAACTCTGAACCCTGTTTAATTTAAAGCCTCACTCTGTCAGCTGGACTTTTCTGAATTCTTTTTTTTTTTTTTTTTTTTTGAAAACCTGAAATGTCAGGCAGGAGGGGCATCTAGATTAGAACGCCTCCATCAACCAATGCCCCACACAAGAGACATTGCTGCTGTGCTCATGCCCTGGGCCAAAGCACTGCGATGCTCCTGGGTGGTTTCTGTTGGGAAATACTCTGCCCGCTGGGAAGAGGTATTTCCAGTGCCAGGTGCTGGCCTGTAACAAGATTTCACAACCCGATCATTTTAGATAAGGATTTCATTACAGCAGTTAATGGACCTGACTTTGTAACTCTTGCTATTTGCTAGAAATCTTTACTTAAGTGCCTTAAATTGGCTTAAATAACAGCACAGGATATCACAGTTTCCCTCAAAATACAGATAATATCGCAGGAAAATATTTAGCCTAATTAACAGATTTTTTCTGAAGGAGCTATCATTTTCTGTTTTTCTGTATCAAAATGCATTCAGCAATGGACTTTATTCTTGCTTTAACAATTTGATAGTCTCCATCAAGGAAAAATGCGCACGCCCTTTGACAATTTATATCCAGAAAAACAAACCATACATCACTGGCCTATTTCTCTATCTGCCTCCATTCCTTCTTGAAAAAAGATATCCTGGTGTTTTGAAGTAAAGCTCCTTACCGCATTCTCTTTATATTTACTTTGTGTGCATTTAATAAAGAAATTTAATAAAAACCCTTTTACCTTCCTATGATTCTTTGTGGCCTGTATGAGGAGTCTGACCACTTTTTTTAGCCGCTTTCCTCTGTCACTCACACGCTGGCAGTATGCTAATGATGTGAGCCGTTTCGCCACAACAGAAAAGACCAGTTGAACATTTGGGATGAATCACATAATGACGAGTCTCTCTTTCCCCACACACTATCATTTCCCCCTTCTTTCCTGTATGGGCTGTCCATGTTCATTAGTGTTTATTCAAGTTAAGCTCTCATTTTGTCCTCGTCCTCTCTCTTTTTTTACAGTTACAGGAAAGTGCTTCATAGATGTTTCATCACCTGTGAAACCAAACCCCCGCTTTTGCACAGGTGTATGAATGAATTCCAAGCCATTTTTTAAATCTTTATTTAGCAAATTGGGCGAGTGCTGACATTTAGATTAATATGTGCGGGAGCGTCTGGGATACCTGAATGTATGTGTGCTTTGTTTTACCTGCAGTTTTTTCCCTGATAGATTTATTTTTTAAAATAACATTTTGTCGTATCTCTAGTGGTTCTTCTGCTTAGTACTGCTGCTTAAATGTGCTGTTATTGTACATATGTACATATGTATTGTGCAGACTATGGTCCATGTTATTGATAATGAGTGCCAGTCAAATTAACGGTACAGGCACAAGACAGTCGAGACAAACCTAATGTTCCTAAATTCAAGTTCGCCTCTCTTTTGAAGTGGCAAATCCTCAGAAAGTACTTGTTTTCAGTCCTGAGTGAGGGAGGGCGTTTTTATATTAGGTACGATTGCTTCGTACCGTGCCTGAGTACGATTGTCCCCCCCTCTCTACTCCACTCCACTCAGCTTTCACATTAGTAATGTTGTTCCGTACCCGAGTACACTTGCGTATCTACACACTCCGATACAGTAGGTGGCGGTATGCATCTAGTTGGTTTGCGATCCGCCAATAAACACAAAGAATAATAATAAGAAGAAAAGCGCACTAATCACAAGATCCACATAGTTATGACGTCACATTCTAAATAGCAGTCCACTTCCGTGTTTTGGTACGGTAGCGTTCACACCTGATGCGAACCATACCCGAGTACTCATGAACCGTACCCGAGTACACATGAACTGTACTCGAGTACTCATGAACCGTACCCGAGTACTCATGAACCGTACCCGAGTACACATAAACCGTACCCGAGTACTCATGAACCGTACCCGAGTACACATGAACCGTACCCGAGTACTCATGAACCATACTCGAGACCACCTTTTCAAGTGGACCCGGGCATAGTTTGTTGATCCGTGCCCGGGTACGGTACACAGTGTTCACATTAATCAAACAAACTGGACTTGGGGTCAAGTGTACTCGGATCCGGGCCATGGGGGGTCCCTGATGTGAAAGCCTCCTGATTAACCAATCCCTGTTCAACAAAAACAATAAAAGTTATTGCCGATCATCCCCTTATAGATTCCACTGTTTCTGTGGCCTCCAAATGATTGTCCTGTCTCAAAGAAAAGGTCCCACATCTGAAGTGGCAGGTCTTTAACAGCACTTCCTCCCTACAGCTTGAGGAGCTGATGAATGCCCTGGAGAAGAGCAGGCAGGAGCTGGACGCCACTAAGCAACGGCTCTCATCCACACAGCAGTCTCTGGCCGAGCGGGATGGCCACCTCACCAACCTGAGGCAGGAACGTCGCAAACAGCTGGAGGAGATCCTAGAGATGAAGTGAGTTCCCTCCCAATCTTTTCTCCCTCATTCTCGTTCTATTGCTTTCTCTTTCTCCTCTATTGGCCTCTGCAGAGGAAGAAGGCCTCTCTGGGATGCTGAAGTCACCTCCCTTCGCTGCCCTCTCTCTCGGTTCTCCTGTTGTTCTTTTCCTGGTCTTCTCCCTCTCTTCCTCTCTATACCTACTGATGTCTTGCTTTTGTACATTCTGCGTCCTGTTTCCCTGTTCCCATTACTGCTTCTAAAACTTTCTTTCAAAAACTCCCTTTCCTTCTGCTCTCTCGGCCCTCATCTGCGACAGAACAGATAACGCCTCACTGCTTTTTAATGCTGTTTGTCTTAGAGTCACGAGTGCTCAGTTCTGAGGTCAAAGGTAAGAGTTATTTACTGTAAAGTGAATGAATGGTTGTCAGGATTGGGAATCTTGTTCAAACTTTTTAGTTTCCCAAAACTGATGAGAATCCCAGAGGTAATGGTGTACTGCAGCCATTTTGTTTTGGATTTGCTGCTCGTTTCAGAGTCAGTAGCTCCCTGACAGTTTAATGGTCTGGTAAGTACCTGAGGCTTCTCATAAACAATAAAAAAATATAAAAGTAATCAAGCTGAGATGGTATTTTGACTTATGTGATCTCTTGTGATTGGGTGTAGTAGGGAGGCAGTCATTTGGGAGGATAATGACTTCATGCTTTAAGATTTCAGAGGATTGAGAGGGACTGACTAATTGGCTTGTTACTCATAGTGAGGTGATATCCACTGGCAGGAAGTTGATCCTGAGTGGCACGTGATGATTAAAATTGTGGGGGCCAGTGACACTGACGCGTGAGCGTGCCCAGTGTGTTCAAGCTTCAGAGAGCTAAAAGCCCTAGCCATCCAAATAATTGGTGGATTCGAGACATGTTGGGCATGTGAGACTTCTGGATTAAAATGCACTCTGTGCCTCCATAATGCATTACACATTGCAAGCTTGTGATGTGCAATGATGTATTTTTGAATCCCAGAATGGAGATTTCTCATTCATTACTTTTTTTCCCATAACCCTTCAGGAGCTGGGCCTTTCATACCCGCATATTTGCAGTTTGCAGCCAAAAGCCCTGTCGATAGAACAGCAAACAACATACGTTGCTAATAACTGTGTAGATTCTTGCTATGGCGGAGATGAGCCGAAAAGAAACCGTGACCTATGTCTATATTATCTATATGTCAATCCAACACGTGGTGTCGGCACTGGTAGGCCCTGTCTGCTTTACAGATATTTCCGTATATTGAGGACAGGTGTTCGTGTAGACTGTCCTTTTGCCAGAGGTTCTACAAAAGTTCAAATATCTATCATGTTTATAGGTGCACATGTGTTTGATTGAGCTGTTTGATTGAACGAACATGCCACAAAGAAA
Organism: Ilyophis sp. 1 JC-2022; assembly: GCA_022702515.1. Classification (NCBI taxonomy): domain Eukaryota; kingdom Metazoa; phylum Chordata; class Actinopteri; order Anguilliformes; family Synaphobranchidae; genus Ilyophis; species Ilyophis sp. 1 JC-2022. The sequence goes on from CM040402.1 coordinate 49,496,257, forward strand.
TGCTTTTAATGTAAGGGAAATGGCTTAGAGATTCATATGTAAAGGTTTTGTGGTCTAAATGCAGGTGACTTTGCCAATTGCCTTGAGGTTTCTCAGAGCCTTATACCTTTTTAAAGGTATTGTGCACACATCTGTTCATACGAATAAATACTTCATTTTTATTACGTATACTTTCTTAATGATGAGAACTGTATCATAAAGTATGATACACACTTTTTGCAAAGATTAATAAACAAAAACAACAACAACCATCATCATCAGCATCATCATCATCATCATCATCATCATCCAGGTACACATTTTAATACTTATAGTTATGCACTGTTGATTTACAGAAAATATCTTTGGACAGAGCAGTGCTGAGCATATTTACAGCTGTTAATAACTGATCTGGCTTTCGATCCAGGTGCACTCTCAAGCATGTGCGGGTGTGTGTGCAAGAATGTGCAGTTGTGTCGGCATGCTTCTGCACAATCGAGTGTGTACATGGTATGTTATTGGGGTCTGTAGAACAAAGGGAGAAAGAAAAGAGCATCACTAAGAGTAGAAAAGTGCTCAATTTAATGCTTAATTCAAAAACAGGTTTGCACTGTGGAAGGTGGGGATCTTGTAGCATAGCCCAGATCCTACTTCCGTACTGGTCATGACAGCGGTAATCTCCTGTATTTATTACTTATTTGTGATTCACACAGCTGGTAGCGGATTGATGGTTTCCATGGCCTTTTTGTGTATAGAGCTATATGGACGGAGCAGAGAGGTTTCACAGGCACGCAGGGAGGGAGTTGATGCTTACCGAACATGTCGACAGTATATTTTCTGATTGCTGGCTTTCAGACAAAAATGTTGTGAATCGAGTGTATATCAACTGCGGCTTTTCAAACACTACGCACCGGGGCTGTGGCACAGCATGCGAGAAGCTAAATCTATCATTGTTTAGAGAGCGGCGCTCGTGTGGAACTCAATCTGACAGCCTCTCCTGTTCCAGGCTTATTCTGGAGTTGTTTGCGCTGTCTCTGTCGTTTAGGTGGATTTTTTTCTCCTCACATAAGAGTCCTCTCAGATTTTTGAGTTTTACAGGTTTTGAAGTTTATCCGTTGTTTTGGCGATCAGCAGGAATTTGGAATTATGGGAGGATTTATTTTTGTATGTCTAACTGGCATTTGTGGTTGGAGCTTCACCACTCACAATGTTTAGCGGTGAATCTGGAACCGTGTGTTGCATTGTGCTTTATTAGTTTAGATTTACAGTACTTACCTGGTACTGTCCCATCTGGCAGTGGCATGTCCTGGCTTGATGAGTACATATCTGACATGATACATCTGCCAACGATGCTGTCCATACAGTGTGTTCACGTGTACCAGTCAAGTGATCAAGTATATTTATTATTAACTCCTTTATACTTATTTTTATGGGTCCAAGCAGCAAAGCTCCTGGAACCCATTTTTCTTTTGGTTTTTATTCATTTATTTTTTGTTTCCCCAACTTTAAATGGCTATAAAAATTCACAGAGAGGGCTATGTCACACACAGGCCATATTGCTCCAATTCCAGCAAGGTATTGTTGTCATTGTTGATGCTTTCATGCAATGTTTAGTAAAGTGAAACAAATCCAATCCAAACAATTGACCATTTAATTTATTAGGCATATAGTCTAGTATTCATTTTAAAGTGAAGCCCAGACATCAGATGACACATATTTGTGTGTTCGAGCTTGCCCCCTAGCTAACCAATGTCTCCCCTGTTCTGGACGCATTTCCATCCGTAAACAAGTGTGTCATAGTATTATATTATTTGGAAGTACTATTGTAAGTTGTATGTATTATTCATCAAATTGATAGTTTACTTAATAGGTGTGGTCACGGTGCTGTAGAGATTTGTTTTAAATGTTAACATATTTTTACCTTTTTTATTTTTTTTATTGTTAAATGCAGTGATTGATGTCTTGGCCTCTGTCTGCTCTTCTATTTAAATTAAAAGCTTGTGAAAAACATTTCAGTGGGAGATACATTGACATGTTTCGAAAGAAATCGTTTTTATAATTTGTCACTGCCATTATAGCAGGTTTAAAATATTACAATTTTTTGTGTTTATTATACAAATGGCATTTTACATTTCTGACAACAGGTCACACCTCGTAACGTATGTTGTTAGTGGGTTTTACTTAGTGTGGAATTATGAGGATATTTAATTCTCTGGAGGAGCAGCACAGAGAATGCCTGGGACCTCAACGGGGTGTCACACCTTCACCAGGAGAGGGATGGAGAGGAAGTAACCTAATCCAGATCCCTTTTTCATCTGTGACACCCCCAACCTCTGCCTCACTTCAGCACAGGAATTTTCTTTACACCCCCCCCCCTTTCCCTCTCTTTTTTTAGATTTATAGGATTCAGGTGTAAATGCTTGAACTGGGCAGGAAGAGAGGAGAGAGCGAGGAGGGGAGAAAGAGGGCAGGAAGAGAGGAGAGAGGGAGGAGGGGAGAAAGAGGGAACATTTGTTTAAAAAAGAAAAAAAAAACTATTTGCAAACTGACTTGCCGCTCAAGGCATTCTTGTGAGCTTGAGAAGCATGGGTCTTACGTTGGGCCTCAGAGGATTAGGAGAGCGCTCAGTGACAGGTTGGCCTTTCTCAGCAGTGTGGGCCCCTTTGTGTGGTCCCACAGCCAGGGGAAATGAGGCCTGGCCAGTATGTGCCTAAGTCTCTTCCGTAACCGTGTGAGCAATTCCACCTATGGCCAATGTCTTCATTTGACATCTCGCTCAGTGTAATGCCCTATAATCCACGGGGAAAGACTCTGGTGTGAGCCACAAGACGGAGTAAAGGTGCTCATGGTAGAATGGGACATATGTAGGAGGAGGGCTATGAGGGCCTATTTGAGAAAGATTTCAGATTATGAAAGAAATTTTACCAGATGCTATGTTTTTTTGTATTTTAATGAAATGTGACATTTGTCAGGAAGAGCAGTTGAAATAAAGCAACTGAAATAAAAAGAGCCTTTTTAGTTTCCTTGTAAAATGTGGTTTTCTGACAACAGTGGCAGGGTTCATTCACAGAATGTAGCCGTGGACTTTTAAACGCAGTTAATGAAATGGGGGGGAGGGGGTCACTTTTAATATCCTATTGTCAGCAGGTTTCTGGGGCTTTTTTGGAGCTGATATGAAGGCATCATGGCAAGCATGTGTAATTTAAGGATAACAGCATTGCAGTCTGTTTGCATTGCAAGTTCATTTGCAATTAGTCAATGTTTTGTGCCTACAGCATTTAACAATTTCAGTTTTTTCATGATGTTGAATGGAAACTCAACAAGAATATTGCTATGTATATTTCACAATTAGTATATTTTATAGCAAACCAGTTTGTTACTCGCATGGAACTTCAGTCCTCCGCCAGCTAGAGGTCACGATAGCCTCTTTCTCAAGCCACTTCTCAGACAATTATTCCAACTGCACCACCTAAATTATCTAAGTTGATAAAGTAATTGCCAGTAAATAAGCACAGACATGATTGACGGCGATGTTTACAAGTGGACAGGCTGCAGTATTTTTAAGTGTTGTACAGGGGCATGCTAATTTTGTTAGAAGCAGTGGGAAATGCCCACATTAACTTGCACAAAAAGTTAAATGAAAAAAGGGATTCTTTTAGTTCTAAGAATAAAACTAAATAAAGTCAATCTGTCGGTATGCAGTATACCAGGTGGATACTGCTTCACTCGTTAGCTCAAAGACATCCTTTTGTAGCATTTAAACCATTCATGTTTGCTTTCCTTCCTCTGACTCTCCCCATAATAGATAAACAAATTATTATTTATAACTTCACAATTAGAAACTCATTTGTATGATTAATTGCTTGACTGTGCCATTGGATTGCATATGGGGACCCCTGGAGGACAACCATTGAAATACAAGTTTAAATTCCTGCACTTCACGTGGTGGAAACAAACTGGTGGCCCTATTTATAACATGTTTTATCCAAAAATCACAACAAATTCACATGTCTGCTTGGATTTGCTGTAGTTTTGTGTATCTCTACCCCGCTGAATCATTTTATGCCAACAGAAAGACGAGAGGGTTGTAAAAAAACATACTATACAACATTTACTTCTTAACAGTCTAATGGAGAAACCATCTACAAGAGTCTATTACATTATTACATACGCCTCCCAAGTTAGTGAAGAGCAACAGTATTAGGGCCCACGTGTGAGCCGTTTTACACCCACTTCTAAAAATGGGCGTGCTTCCTTAAAATGGATTTCTGGCACTTCGCTCTATTTGTGCGGCACTCTTGTTCCCCAGCGAGGCTTCAAGGAGCAGATCACCAGCGGAGGGAGGGCAAAACGCAGCTTTAAAAAAACGTGAAGGGAGCGGGGCAAAGAATAGGCAGCTCCAGACGGGGGGCCCCCTTCCCAGCCCATCTGAATCCACTTACATGTAAATTGCTTGTCTGTATGAATTACGGTTACGTTTCTGAAGGGACTGCTTCGCTTTGTTTATCGTAGGATTTTTGACAGTCTCTTTCCTCTTTCAAGTAAACTTGGCTACAGTATACTGTTGGTACAGTGCTAAGTAAACTCATCTTTTGTTACATTAACAAGGTTATAGCATCACCGAGGCAGTTTTACAGCTGCCTGACTGGAGGTCAAAACACAAGGAGGTTGAGGCTAGGCTTAAACCCCCCAGATCTACGGGCTGAGGTTGGGGTGAGGCAAAATGACTCACCATACACAATGCTGTAGAGCGGTTTGGCAGTCTTTGCTGCCTAGCGAGATTGAGAAGTAGAGGTCAATTTGTGGCCGTGCAACATGGAGAACATTGATGCTTGCAGATAGCGACCAGGAAGTGAGGTCTGTTGTCTTTTCTCTGTAATTCTAATTTCCTCTACAGTTGAGGAAATATGTATAAAGTCTGCAAGGATGTGCCAATGTGCTAAAGCAGAAAGTGAGGGGGCACCATGGCTCTGCCTGCAGGCACCGAGGGGCAAAGATTTGCTTAATTTATGCTGACATACTGCACAATTCCCACGATAGCGCTGTAATAATTTCTGTGGCAAGTTTGTTAGGTAATCGTTTTGTCACTAAATATCTGGGAACATAAATGTATTTGTCACTGTAAATATTAATGTCCAGCCTCTATAAAATTGATTTCAATTGTGCCTGAATGACAACACACTGTAAATAAAGTGACCCTACTGTGAATGACAACACACTGAGTTCTGGAGGCACTAAAGAATATTCAGCTGTCCCAGCACGGCTATAATACCTTAGTCGGCCATGTTTAGTAGATGCGCGGAACAACTCTGTCACAAGGTTTCATCTTCTGAACAGATAAGTAGTGAAATATATACCACTGACAGCAGGAGGCAGAAGAGAGGTCTTTTCCTACGTCGCTCCGAAGAAGCTCAACACTGTCTTTCCTCGAAGGAAGAAAGACAAATAGCTATAAAAAAACACGACATAATGAGAGGCAACAAGGTCAAGAGGCTGCTTTCAGACAATGAAGATGAGGGAACAGCTGTGTTGTATTGTGCATACAGTACACCAGCAGCCTTCGGAAGGGTCTTAACCATTTGAGGTAACGTACCTTACCAGCGTTTGACTTTTGCTCTACCTTTAACACATATGTGTCTTCTCAGAAGTGTGCACTGTGAACTTGCCGGTGAAGCAACTTTTTTTTGTACGTTCCCTGTTAGGCTTAAGCGGCGTAGATCCTTTAATCTTAGCAAGAGAGAAGAGGTGTAACAGGACAGAGTTAGACATTTTTGTCGGTTGTTAAATGAAGGTTCTTGCTCCAGACGTTTGGGGCACTTGGATTTCTCTGGAATGTGCAATAGTGCCCCTGTAAAAGCTTAATGGCTTCGGAGGGAAAAGGATGGCATGCGTTCTGCTGTGCTCCCTGCATTAAGAGTAGAGTCACACCAGGCCCAGGCTGGGGTTTCACCATGTAAATGGGCTGGAGTGAAGCACAGATATGTGTAAATGTTTACCTCCTTTTAACGCCGCCCATTAGATGGTGGTGGTAAAAATTTGAGTGCCTTGGTTCTGGAGTTTTGTTTGAACTGAGAGTGGCCTGTAGAAACATGTTGTTCCTCAAGTGCCTAAAACAAAGCAAGACCAATAAAATGGCACTGCCCTTACAAAAAAAATCACTCATGCTTACAAATGACATTCATGTCATTGCATTTGCCAGTTTCAGAGGGCTTGAACAAAAATAAGTTTTATGTGAAAGGGTAAAATGGAATTGCCAAAATATTTATGTATATTCTTGTTTTTTTGCTCATACCATTTTGTTCCCTGGAAATAGTTACTTTATCCATTTTCACTCATGCTATATGTACAAAATTTACAGGACTACTGTACCCACCCTGCACTACTGTATCCACTCTGCATGAGGAAAAGTCTAGAGCTCTTTGGCAGTTCCCCTGCCTGCCTTGGCTCCGGCATTTCAATGACACCAGGCTGTGGGTTTGCCGGCGAGCAGCATTTTGATTGATCGCGATATAGGCAGGCGGGACTGAATGAGGATCCCTGTACTCCTGTCACAGGTTGGTCGCACACCGGCATCCCTTCCTGCCATTTTCCACTGGCCAAAGCCCCGTCTGACGTTCGGGGGATCAGGCCTCGTCTTTGTATGAGAGAAAAGCCATTCATCATCCCTGTCTTTGCTCCAGCACCCCTTGACACGCGTGTTTTCATTCTACATGTGCAATATTATGTCACTGGTCAGGCATGTTCCATGCTTCTCCTGCTATGCGCTATTTTACTGGGGTGTTTTGTCCATTTTTTATTTTATTTTTTTCCCGCCAGTGGTGATTTTAAAATGGACACTGAAACAAGTAGAAAAATATTTTTTCCCCCAATTATTTATGTTTGGGATTTTTCAGCTTCAGAGACTCATGGTTTATTTTATTCTGCACGTGCGAACAATTGCAGTTCCAAAGAAAATGAGATGTTTCATGTGCTCAGAAAGCAGATACTGTGTAATTAAGTTTGGAGTGTTTCCTGTGCAGCGGATGCCACAGGATGACCCAGTGCATGCTGGGCCGGGCCCCAGCAATGCGCCTGTTTTCCCCAGCGGTCAGGCAGAGCAGCAGACGCCCCGATGTGTGTCACGGCAGCGCTTTATCTGTGTCAGCATTGATTAGGATTTACGGCCCCTCGAGGGAGGGGGGGTTGATCACCTGGTACTGTATTTCACCTGTGAACGGTGGGGGCCGGGACCAGAATTCTGTTTCAGGGTCAAGTTCTTTAATTTGTTCATTATGTTTTATTTTTGTGGAGTTTTTTTTTATCGCAGATATGGATTTCTCTATTGATTGATGAGGTGCTGGAGAGGGCCTGCTCGAGCGATGGGTGTGCGGTTTACACATTGCTGTGGCCTATCAGTTGGCTGACATTCTCATTCCTGTCCTGTTCCTCATTTGGGGCCGGACCTTCTTTTTTTTCCACCACATTATTTCCTTTGTTCTTTATCGTACCGGAATCAAGTGCCATTAATCTGACAACTTGTACTGGCCGTTCGCATAACACTGGGGGCAAATGTTGTGCGTTTGGCATACGCTGCCATGAAGCGAAGACGTACCCTCCCTGCGCTAGTTCTGCATCACAACCCGTTCCTATCACACTCTCAGCACACATCTGTTTTCATGATAACAAATGATGGGGTGTCACGTTTGAAAGGTTGCGAGTCCTGCAGTGCCTGGGTTACATTGGCGGGGTAATGAAGAAGTGTCACATTAAAGGGATTCACGATTTCACTGATGTGCGGAATCTCTGATCCGACGCCAGCGCGTTCTCCGTCGGTGAGACGGACAGCAGTCGATGCAGTGGCGCTTTACAGAATGGGCCCATTGTGAGCGGCCATTGAACAGACTGACATGTTTAAAGCGATAGCCCCGGGGGAGCAGATGTCACGCAGCGCCTTGCTGCCAGCATGCGTTACCGCACTGTCATGCACTTTTCCCTTTGCTTTCCGAAGTTACGGCGCATCGACTGTTTTGAAATGTTAGGACTGCGCAAACGAGATCCAGACCGGTGAAGGGAAAGCCTGTTTCCTTTGTTTCTGCTCCGGGTTTATAGAAGGAGACAAGACATCTCTGTGTCGTCATGGGACGGGGGAAAGCCATCAGCTCATACGTTTACAGTATTACAGTATATCCAGATTTAAGTTCTTGCATTAGAGTTGGCTGTGTTTCATTACGGGACATGGCCGCAAATTATGTTTATTTATATTGAGTTGAGCATGTTGCTCAAAGCATGGGTTCCTCTGGCCCCTGTACCCCTTGTTCTAGTCCGGCAGCCCGCGTCAGCAGACATATTTACTGCGTGTTGTTTTAGTAACATTATTTCCCACATTTCATCTTTTACGTGTCGGCTCCTCGGGTGGAGTCAGCTGGAAGTCTGATTTGTGGCGGATCAGTGTGGCCTGTGTCCTTTGAGTGAATTATGTACAACAGCCGGGCACCCCAGTTGTGCTCCTCGTAGTTAATGGCTTTTTACTTGAGTGGCAGTCTATGCGCAGTGAATATGAACCTCGAGAGAAGACGCATGAATTTGGGAAGAAGACTTGTTTAATACACGTTCACTAATTGCTTTACACAAAGGTTGTTCGCAAGACGCATTTTGTCCAGTTGAAATGGTGAATATTTGGGGACACAGAAAATTAGGTGGCTCCATTTTAGCTGCCCTGAGAAAATATAGAAGTGGGCTGTGAAAATATAATTCAATAATGTCACGTTCAAAGTACTTTTTAACATATCCACCGTGGCCCTGGCAGAGCCCACTGTGGGTCTTGTCAGTGGGGGGTTCCACTGTGTCAAGTTTCAATATTGACTCTGCTGTTTTAAAATACTGACTTGGCTGCTCTATTTTCACTCTCTTCTGTTTTTCTCTCAGTATTTCTTCCAGAGGCATAAGATAACATCAAATGGCTTATCATATTCTCCCAAAAACATTTTCTTGTTTGTAAAACTTTTGCAGAGTCACACCTGGCTAAGAAAACAAGTGTACTGTGCTCACTGTACAGGTGGTGTATCATAATGTTATCTTTGTCTCAGTAGAGAGCGTGAGTTAATGTGTAATTGTCTGCCTTTTGAGTCTGGTATTGTTCAAAGCATCTTGAAAAACAGGCTATTACTAAAGAGAAATGGCCCGAAATGGCCTAACCTTGGTCGTCAAGTACTGCTTGTTTAAAGAGAGACAAGGACCGGCTGGTATTTATCACACATACCTAATAATTACTATCAGAGGAAATGAGCAGAGAGGAAGTACCTCACTACCTCTGCTAATTAGTGTCAATTGTGTGGTGCGGACAGTTCAAGAAGACTTGTAGCCGTCACGGCTTCAAAAAAGTACCGCCATTCTATGCGTTGTGTTGTCGCATAAATCTTTCTTGCTAATGAATTGAGCAGCATTTTGCCTATAAATTCTATGGCATCTTTTGTGAGACGTTTTAAGTCTTTCTCAGTGAGCCTTTGTCACCGTTGAATTTGTGTCCCATAAGAGGTGATGTCACCTTTCTCAGTTTGTCATTTAGCAGATTCTGTTTCCCCTCGGGTGTGTAACATTTTTGTAGTGCGTCAAGTTTAATAGTTTATCATGCTTTGAAGTTTTATTAGATTTTTTCATGCTCTTTCTGAGTTTTGCTCTTGTTCCTCTTGTGGGGTGCATATCCTTACAGAGGCAGAGGCAAAGTCTGGCTCCATATTGAGAGGCCTTGCATAGCAATCCCCCCACATTTGTGTGTTATAATTCCAGCTTGTGATGTTGGCCCTAGGTCAAGATACAGGCCTTACTACCCCTCGGAATGTAAATACTCTCAGGGCCTATTTTATACAGAGTGGCTTGATCTGAGAGTGTGTGAGGGAAAGATTCTCTTCCACCTGCTCGGTCAGCGTGTCATAGCGAAGCCTCGGCTGTCCGTTCCGCCACACCAATCGGCATTCAAAGCAAACCGGAGGCTCAGCTAAGAAAGCAAACTTGGAAGGAGAGAGAAAAAGGACACACCTGGAGGCAGGGCCGTCCTCTGTCCTCTAAATAGACCCGTCCGATCTCACCGTGCTTCTAAACAAGGCCTACAGCTGGACGCGAGCCAGGAAAGGCGTCCCATCTTCCAGATTTGTCCCTCCACGCAGAGAGGAGGCCCTCGTGCTCAGAGAGGCTGCGCCCCCTCACCTGCGCCTGCTCAAACCACCCCCCCCCCTGCCCTCCTCTTCCCACCATAAACACACTGGTCTGTGAGCTCCTACCTCACTTTATTTACATTAACCCCACCAGGAGGGAGGGGGAGTTTTTGGAACGTACTGCTCTCTGTCGTAAACTGGAGGTATTTGCTTAACCTCTCCGAGTTGGTGGCCATCACTGTGACAAATTAAAGCGGCTTCCTATGCTGTTGTGTGAACTTAGGCCCCAACAGTACCCGTTTGAATCAGCATTAACTGATTTAGGAATGTCTGGAAAAGAAAACATTGCCTCTTCAGTGTTAAGTGCGGTGCATAGTCTTAGTAAGACTAACCACAAAGTTGTCTCGGCTAGTCAAAGGTGTGTTTCGGTTCGGTGCGGAACCTCAGTGGATCATTTCTCTCATGGTTTTCAGCAGAGCAGGTCATCTATCATAGCCTGCAAGATGGACTCAAAGAAGAAGAACGCTGCTTGTGAAAGAAGAACCGTGAGACGCCCCCTCCAATATTTTATCTCTTGCTGTGTGTTTGTCTGCCGAAGTGGCAGGACATATGGACATTTTTAGATCCGGTCATTACTCCTTCTGCGCGGGACGCCTCTGTACCCAGTTGCGCTGGTGCCTGCTGATTTCTATCTCAATGTCGCTGCATACTGAGGACTGAAGTATTGAAGGCATGATTTGTCTGTCCAGTCGTATCTCTGAGCTTGATGCAGAACATTCAGTACTTGAAATGCAGGCATCCGAAGCGTATTTTGACATCAGTCTCTGGGGTTAAGACACAAAGAGATCAAGATGTTGAAACGTTTGACGCCTCAATCCCCTCATTCGTTGGCTGCGTGTTTCGCATTTATGCGAGTCGCTGACACGAATTTGGCGGCGTGTAAGATGAGTTGCTGAAAAAACATGCCTTCTTGAGGTTGATGAGTGGCTTATTGCTTTGCTGCTCAATTAATAACATCGGCCCATGTTTGTTTTAGATTGAGGAATGAATCATTTGTGTCTGCTTTAATGGAGCCATTCAAAGAGAACCATCAGCTGACATTCAGTCAGGGCTTATCGCAAAGCAAAATGTTGTCTCATAAAAATGTAAATACATACTTCATACTTCAGACTCGCAAATACGAATCAGATATGCTTGACTGCGGTTAGCAGCCAGCTTGCCTCTATTGTAGAAGAAAACAGTGGGTTGGTTACCTTATCTAAAAAGAGTGGTTACGTGAAATTTGCAGATTTCATTGTTGTATAATAGCGTTCACTGAAAGGTGTTTGTGAAGTACCTGCATGGTTTGTCGGTGCACATGTTTGCTATTTGGTGGGTGGGGGTATAGTTGTGAAACATGTCTTTGGCATTCCAGTATAAATGCTTACAGTAACTGTGAGTGTTTCACTGCAGGGTACCACCACAGCTTTTTAAAGTGAGAACACCAGTTCCTGGAAGCTGTAGCAGAAGAGGTTTGTGGGTAAGTATCTCGGAGGGTGAAGTAATGGCTGTGAGCAAGGGCAGCTGTCTGATTAAGTTACAGGACTGGAACCAGGTGGCCAGATTAGTATTTTTTGTTTTTATCTTTAGTGTAAGGGGTGTTATTTTTCTTTTTTCCTCCATGTTGTATACTTTTGAGTCACCATTATGCCACCCACAATCGCACAGCTGAGGCATATGCTCGCTTCTGATACATTTTCCCTCCAGCCAGGGACTTTTTCTCCACACTCTTTGGCACGTTTTTCATTGGTAACAACCTGTAACCTGTTGCTCTGTCTGTCATGGAGCTAAGAGGTTGATAATCATTGGAACCTTGGCTGACTTGCATCTCACGAAGGGATGGAATGAACAAACTCGCGTCCCATCGCTGCCGACTCCCAGTCATAGTTTGAGATTTGATTCCTTGGACTGGGGCTAATGTTGAGCTAGGTCCAGAACCTGATTGCTTCTGTCAACACAAAGATTCAGAAATGTATAAGATATTAAAAATGTCAGCTATGTACGTTGTCCTGGCCGTTGAAATTAAAAATGTAGTGTAGTAATTTTGACTTTGCCCTGCCGTGCACAAGACAGGTGAAATCATGGTAAAACACGTTCCACATCGCTCTTGTTTTAGAACAAAGCTGGCGTGTTCCACTGTTACTGTATCAACTTGCCATATTTTGGCAGGTTGATAATCTGAAATTTCTGTGCATGACTGTTTAGTGATGGGGATCATTAGAGGATGGACAGGCTGCCTTATCTCACCAAATTCCTCATAAAAAAACTCCTCCCTCTACCAGGGCTGAAGGATAACACATTTTGCTCTGTCCTTGTCTGCTTTTCAAAGCCCTTCTGACTGACTGACTGACAGGATGACTAACTCCCGCTGTTAGCATTTCTTGACTTGTCTGTGAAGAGGCCTGCAATGTAAAGCTATTGCCATTGAATGGAGCCTGTTAAGTTTTTTTTGTTTTTTTACCTCATCCACACACACACACACACACCCCACCAGCCCCTTCCAGTTGTGTTCTTGATTAAAAACCCGGGCTTATTGCTCAACGTTCTGTAGCAAAAACCTTAATTATCTAATCGTACATGAAATCTGCTGGTGGTTTACAACTCCCAGGGCTACATCTGGTTAAAAGTTATTTGGCAGAGGCGTGTCACAGTTCGAGGTTTTACCATGGCAAAGGAATCTTTCGCTCAGCGCAGCGACCCACAGTACACTGAACAAACACATGAGTTTTTAATAGAGAACAATAGATTAACAAACCACTTCCCGGCACCACTGAAGAAACGGCATGTGCCCTTGGCCATACTGGCACAGGCCACATTTACTTAATTACATTTAGTTTGGGCTGTGGGCTTATTATACTAATGAAATAATAATAATAATAATAATAATAATAATAATAATAATAATAATAATAAACATATAAATATAAAGTGTTCACAACAAAAATCGAAGAAGTACACAATGGTTGTAGATTAATTTAGAAGTTTTTCTAAGACACACTGCACTCAGAAATTGAGAAAAAGCAGGGATTTGCTGTGCTACGCAGTGGTACAGGTGACTCTTTGACCTCAGCCAATGTTGAGATTTTTTTATATCAGCTAGACAGTAACCAGTATCACTCTTGGCTATGAATGTCAAATGTTCAAATGGAGTACAGCACTGATATCATATACTGTTGATCAGCGAATCCAAATTTACCAAACTGTATAGTTTGTTTGCAAATATAAAGAAGTTACTACTTGTTACTACCAAAAACATTGTTGAAGCTGTTAACAGCTTGCAATAAAATATGTGTTTAGTTTTACAAAATCCTGCTCCGCACCTACCATTTCAGCAATGAAGCAGCCAATGAGGCAACCATTTGGGTCTTGTTCTGTCTATTGTGCTCACAGTCAAAGCTGAACCATTTAACCTTAACCTATAAAATCTTAGACTTTATATGGATGTGGAGTGTCTAAGGTATTGTTTACTGGTAGGATTACATCCATTTTGGCTAAATTCAGATCTGAGACAGACTGATGTTTGAGACTGGGGGTCACCGCATAAGAGAAACATAAGATGGACGTATTTGCATAACCTCTCTCAGTTTGTGTCTTTCATGGTAACAAATTAAAGCAGCGTTCTATGTTGGATATGAGCCCCAACAGCGAGCAAGTGTTGTAATGATCCATCCTGGTGAGCTATTTAATGGACTATCACCTTTTTGCGTGGAAAAATACTTTGTGCGTATCCATGCAGTAGTGGCTTATACTTGATTTCCAAAATCTGACCCCTAGCTGTCAGCTCCTTCTCTCAACCTTCCAGTCTGCTAGGAAGACTCCTGGAGTCGCTGAATGTGGGGCGTGGGAGTTTCTTATACTCCGTGTAAACTTAAACAGAAAGGGGAGGGTGGCGAATGCCATGGGGGCATTCACAGGAGGAGTCTGTGACTCAAGAAAATTAAGGATGGATTAATGAAATTATCACAGCGTGACACTAAACAAATATAGCTCAAAGAGCAAGGTGCTTGCTTTCCTTTGTGCGGGGGTTGGTTTAATTTATCCTTAACACGTATCCGCGTTCCTGCGGTTCTTTCTGTCACAGTTGGGGTGTTGGCAATGCGAGCAGCAGCCTGACAGACAGCACGCAAAGCGAGGGATCTTCTTTTAGACACAACTGTCAAGCAGTGTTCAAAGTTCAACACCTGATGTTGGATATAATTCATCCAGAGAGCTGACAGAAACTCTTTAAATGCAACAAACTATCATGTATGTTCACAATGCTGAGGGGAAAGGTTTGAGAATAAGACACCTCAAGAAGTAGCTTTTTGACACCAGCCATTTGGCATGTTCTGGTGTAATAGGTGACAAGAATGTAACTAGCTTATTAATACAGGCAAATCACTGACATGTTTTATATAAATGGCCTGGTCCTCACCTCCAGCGTAGTGTCAGTCTCTCCCCACTGATAGAGTTCAGTCTCTGTCTTTTCCCACTGATATAGTTCAGTCACTGTCTTTTCCCACTGACTTAGCTACGTTGATACATCAAAAATAACAAGCAGTGCCTTGTGCAGGAAGTACAGTTTCCATTTGCGTCAAAGAGGGATGGGATGGTAATTGGATAATTGAACGGCAATCCTCCCTTTTTAAAACTGAAATATATTTACTCTCCAGAAACAAACATGCAATTTTCTACACTCACACACACATTAACATACCCTGGACATAAACCACACCCGAGCACACTTACACACAAACGCATGCACTGCATTACACAACATTCACACGTATCCTTCTTTATCAGCCTTGCGGGTAAAAAAAACTGTTTTACTGTAACATAATGCCATAGACATAAAGGAATTGAAGAATTGGCTAATCAAGCCAGATTGCATTCTTTTATTGCACAGACATGGCCTTGCCTTGTTGAAGCAGATGCAGTGTGTAAAAGTGGGACACTCAATACTGTTTCATGATGAAAAAGCCATGACTACTCGCAGAAAGATTTGTGGCTTTCCTGGGACCTTGTAAAACGCATTGCAGCAATCAAGCTTAATAGAACACCCAGACAAAGGTGATGTCATTATGGCTGAGTAAAATAGTAATTTATTGCAGTTTCTTAAGGTAGATTAGACATTTAAGTCTTGCAGCCTGTGGCACTGGGGATTCCCGACAGCCCTACTTTGATTTCCCTTCCCGTTTGCTCCCCATAATTTGCTCCTGTTGACCTGTTACTGATACTAAAGCCACATATTCCAGTAAAAACTCACATTAGGGATGGAATAGAATATTCACTGACTGTGGATACAGATTTCTTTTTTCTGTACAACCGCCTTTAAACAATTACAATTTTATGAACTAATTTTTAAATCAATTTTATTGCCACTATATCGTACGCGCTTAAATATCGTTATTCTGCGTACGTGTCCAGCGTGGAGCCGTGGCCAGTGTACAAGGGGACCCAGCGCACAGCCTCTGCTACTGAGAGCTTGTGCTGTCAGTGTGCTCTGCCAAGGCTTTGACTTGGCACATGCTGCTCCTCCATGTTTCAACAGGGGCTCTTTAAAGAGGAAATTTAAATCATAATTTTATGCACTTCCCTGAAGAGCGTGGCCAAACACACTGAATTGCTCCAGGGCAGCCCAGAATAAACACTTTAGCGTGCCATTTTCACCTGACAACCTTCCCAGGCCCTCCTCCCACCCATCCCTGCCCACGGCGTTAACCCTGCAACCACCTGTACTTAGCACTGCTGATTACTGCGTGCTGTGTTCAGACTGCCCATCACTGCCTTGATCCTGAAATCATGTGTCACTGCCAACAGTGTTAACCCTGAGTTTGCCTACACTGCGCATCGCTGCCTAATGTTAACCCTCAAATCAATAAGCATCGCCCACTCTGTTAATCTGGAAATCAAATAGCACTATATAGCACCTATGCCTAGAAGTGAGTTTCTCCCTCATTATTGTAAAGCACTTTGAGTCGCCGGATGGTGAGAAAGGCACTTTATAAATGCAAGGTATTATTATTATTGTGATTATTATTATGATGTTAAATCACCAATCGCTTCTCATCGTTCCCTAATGTTAACCCTGAAATTATGTATCACCGTCCACAGTGTTACTCTGGTCATGACTGATACATTGTACATTGGCGCCTATGATGTTTCTTTTGAAATTAAGTAACATTGCCAGCAAGGTTACCCCTAAAGTCACTTACACGGTTACCGTATCTCTGACATGTCTTACCACTGCCCAGAATGTGAACCCCGAAATCATCTGCCACCAATCATCTCTTCCAGCATTATAAACCCTGAAATCACATTACAATGATGCTGTGTATGCCCCTGGCATGTCCCAGCTGCTGTTCCTCATGGCTTACAGCCTTAACTATGAACGCACACACAGTGCTGCTGCCTACAGCGTTAACCCAGAAATCAACAATCCCTGCTCATCAATGCCTAAGCCTTATGCCTTTGCCCACAGCCTTAACACTTTATTTTCCTCCACTGAACCACGTCGTGTTAATCCTAGAATGACTTACCGCCGTTCACCGCTGCCAAACCACAGTCTTAATGCTTGAATAGCCCTGCTCACCACTGCTCACAGCAATCACCTGCACTCGTATTCCCATAGATCGGCCCGTGACTTTATTAGATTTGGGCATCAGGGTGGTTTGGCTGATTTATGGCCTGTCAGCAGTTTTTTTTTATGCCACACTCTGTGCGCTGATTTTTCAGAATGAGCGTTTGGCAGGGCATACGGTTGCTGAGAGAGGCTGGTCTCTGGGCTGCACTCCAGTGCCAGTCTGCCTTGGGAAGCCCCGTACACACATCTGCAGGTCTTTACTGATATGGTTAACTTCTCACACATGTATCATGTCTTCGTTTAATCAGGTTATGCCTTAAAGGTGGACTTTTTATTCCCCATGTTTTTCCTGCCCAATTGTGAAACCACAGCTATGCTGGCCTGTTCCATCGCTGCAACATGGTTTATACTCGCATGTGCATCCTCCGAAATGCAGACAGTCAGCCTCTGCTTATGCTGACGTCTTCCACCAGCTGAACATTGCAGTAGCAGAACTTGCAGCACTGAAAAACCTGTGCAACGGACGTGTGCAGATGACGGGCGCCCGATCAGGCCGAGGAGTTGTGGAATTCCCTGCCAGCTGAAACACTCACTCTCAGGGCTCTGCCACATGGAGCCTCCAGGCACAGTCAGTACTGGCTGGGGCAGATCTTGGATTTATCATGGATCTTCTGTTCTTCAGCTGGATACACCTCCCAGGAACCCCGGAGCTAGCCAATCTCTTACGTCAGGGGAAAAAAAAAGCTCTTATGAATAATAGAAAACCATATTGTCCTTGGCTCCTTCATTTGACTTGAAAAAGAGAGTTGAAAGGGAGCTGAAAGGGAGCCTTTTCTGTGGAGATGTCCTAAGCTTTTTAATGTCCTGTTTCTGCTGATGTGAAAGTTTTGCAACCATGGATTTATTCTCTTTCTGGAAGTCAATCTGGGGCTTTAATAATCTCCTTCACCACGGTGCCAATTAATATTTACACCCAGGCAAAAATGACTATAAATAAATAAAAGTATATTGAGGCCACTGATGAGAAGACATTGAAGAGATTTGGTATCCGTTCCCTGTCCCCGTACACCAATTCACTATGTTAAAATATGTAAAATTGTAAAAAAATATATATATAAATGTATTTGGAAATAAACAAAAATGGGAGCTTTCAATATGCCATTTGACCTGGATAGTAAAGACCTTGTGAGAGGACAGGTTTGTGCATATCCACATATTTTTCAGCAAAAAGTCTAGTTTCCCAGAGAACAGGATATTATAAAAAGAGAAAATGTGCATCCAGTTATTGTTTCTCTCCATTCAAATGCTCTTAACTATGGGGAGCCTTTAAGAAAAGTTCACTGTATTGAATTGAGCTCCACACTGTAAGCATGTAATAATTGCCTGTGGATTCTGTTTTCTGCTTGGCTTTGTTTGAGCATGTCCAATACAACCAGTCAAAGAGGAATTTCTGCCAGTGACAACAGGCTGCAATTACATTGCTCAACCAAAGTCTTTGTGAAATGCTTTATTTAACGTGAAACTCAGAAATAAATATTGACTGATATTTGTGTAAACCATTACTTTTATTAAACTTGGAATTGCAGTCATTGTTTATTTTTGATCTTGTTCAGTTTGTTTATAAAAAATAATTCCATGCCTCCTTACCAGGTTTCCCTTACGGAAACCCAACCACGGCACTCTACCCCCTCCCCTGCCTTACCTAACCCTCTCCGCTGCTCGTATTGTTCCCAATGACAGTCTAACCCCCTCCGCTGCTCGTATTGTTCCCAGTGACAGACCGACTTCACGATGCTCCTCTTGAGTGCTTCTTTTCGGCCTTTGTGTCTGACACCACTTTATTTCCTAAAAGCTTAAATTGTCAAGCTTGCTCTTTTTTTTGTAGCGGGATGAGAGAGGAACCTGGTGTGCCAGTGACTCGAGGTAGATCCCTCTCACCGGTGCCTCCACATGGGCTTCTTTGTTTTCGGTTGCTTAAGGGCGATGTAGTTCTGGAGAAGATCCAGGGCACAATAACTCCAGTGATCCAGGCATTGTCGAACAGCAAAGGGAGGCTTAGGGTACAATTGATTACATTCTTGAGTCGGAATGGCAGGAAAAGGTGCTGTTTTCAATCGGGCTCTTTGAGGTAATTACACCAGAGAGCACTTGGCACCATGTGAGGATTCATGGTTATGCAAGGCGCAGAAGTTGTCAACTGTTTGGGTGGGTGGGGCACTACCAGCCTTGGGTAGAAGGGCATGGGCCTGCCCGGGAAGCCTTTTGATTGAGGTTCGTATTCTGATTTACGAGGCTCAGCACTGAGATGGTCTTGAAATCGGATATGTGCGTGTCTGTCCCAGGCCATCCGCTGCGCTCAAGGATTTTCTGTTGAGCCATTTTCTACATGCCTTAGGCCCGAGTTATGATCATGGGAAAAGACTTAACCTCTTTACAATGGGGCTAATATAGTACCTACATATTCCCTATGCAGCGTATGCAGTGAATAAGGCATGGGACTCTGGGCTTGTGGGTTATGGCTTCTGAACACAGGTGGGAGTCACTCACAGTGCTGAAAGACCCTTTACATTAATTGCAATTGCTGCCAAGGCTTTATCATTAATTACATTGATTGCTTTCTCACTCAAATGCATTCTCTTTCATATTTAGAATCTCATTAGCGTCCATTGTCCAGGTGCACCCGTTGCACAGTAGTTCCATTTTTAATTGAGTCTAATTCCCTTGTTCCCGTTCTCTGTTCTTCTATGATGTTTTGACACTATTTGTTTTAAATAGACTATGGCCTGTTTTAAAACCTCTTTATTACAATTTATTGTTGAATTTCAGATTCTGGTTAAAGGTGGCTTGCAGAGATGTAACTCTATTAGAGTTCATTATTTGTTCTAATCCTGGACAATAAAAATGTTTCCTGTGGGAGTAAATCTGCCAAAAGGAAAAGAGAAGGGTGAAAGAGGTTTGGGTCATTTAAACATGTCGGAGGGATGAAAGGATCTGATGCACCATGTGGCTTTTCAACTTCCTGTTGTTGTGTTGTTGCCCCTCGGCCCAGAGCCCTCTTCTTCACTTTCAAATGGAGGATCAGACAAACCGGACATGCCATTATTGGAATTGACAACAGAGACAGAAATACCGGGGCCCCAAGGGCCTTGTAGGGCATGGACACGTCTTTACAACCTCCTTAATAACATTTACTGCACTGTAACGGTAGACTAAGTGAGCTATAGCTCTTAAAAGAGTGAATTTGTAACATATTGATGTTTTCTAAGGATGAGGGTTCCTGTGGTGTTGAGTAACCTACCCTCAGAGCCATAATACCCTCAGGCCTTGATCATTTTGGTGGAATTTTTAAAGACTGAGGTGAAGAAATTAGAACAATTGTCCCTCATTATTTTTTGTGTGACTTTCTAAATAGGTTTTTTTTTTTTTTTTTTTGCTCCAAAATGGTTCAACTAGATAATTAGAGTGCACTATTGTGACTAGGTAAAGCTGGGCATTGTTATCCAGCGACTGAAACGTTCGTCTGTTAATGTACACATTTCATACATAAAGGAATTATTTCCTTTTTTCAGAATGAACCATAAAGAGCAGATTAATCAGGCATTTGGACTAAGTTATATATTCAGCAGTTTGCACATCTTCTCTTTGGTTCATTGTTTGCCTTAGATAAACATCCTCAAGAGGCTTTGATTTGTCTCATGTTTTATTTTGATCATTTCCCCATTTTCTCCACCACATCAATGGGATGCCAAGTACCTTGAGATTTAATGCATTACTGATGTACTTTAAATATACATCTGAAAACTGTCTATTAACTTGCGCTCTTTCTTCCACTCAATTGCAGTAGTGTAGGGTGTAGTCTCATCCTGACTACCCAGATTCAGATCAGCGGCGAGAAACCATTTTGTAAAATGGTAAAGATGAGCATCTGAGATAAATTGTTTAATGTAGGCTTTGCGTTGACTGTCACTGAATTTTTATAACCGAATCCTTACAGTATATTAGCCTACATCCATTTAGCAGATGCTCTCATCCAGAGGGACTCAAAATGGAGGATGTCATCACATAATCGGAGTCTTTTTGATATGGGATAATTGCATACTTTGTTAAATATTATTAGTGAAATCTTAAGCGATCATTTACAAGAATAACTTTTGTCCCTGGAATGTTTTGGTTTTAATAGTTTTTCCAGTGTCTTTTTTTGTCTCGCGGGTTCACAGACCAACACACAAGCGATGTTAATATGAACAACACTATATATGAAACCCTGCGAGGCCAATATGTAATGGGAACTGAGGGGAGCATTAGAAGAATAACATTGTTTCATCAGACTCAAATTTAATCTCTGGGGACCATTCTGAATAGTTTTATGACTTATCGTCCCGCAATCTGCAATCCTGTCAGCAAAGTCAACTTCTGTGTATGTTTTTTTTAATTAAATGGCATTTCGCAATCAGTTTGCCAGTGACAGAGAAGTGAAAGGGCAAAAAAGATCCCCGAACAGGTGGCATGTGGTGGAGGGTACGTGGGTAACGGAGTGCGTGCTCCCCCTGAGAAACTGCTGTTGTGAATGAGTCTGTTTGTATTCGCTGTGCGTTCAAATGTAGCCTGCGCTTGCTATCTGCCTCTCAAGATCCTGACGCAGCGCGTTTTCCCCCTGGCCTTGTTGGCTCATGGTCTCCAACAGGGAAGCAGGGCCCTTGGTGTTGAAAGCCGGATTAATGAGGTGGTAATTGTGCCCTTCAGTACGGCATATGTGCAGTGGCATGTACAAACTTCAAGCGCTAAATAAATTGTGTACTTTTTTGCTGCGGTAATTACAGGGCGCCGTGATCAGTACACTGGTGTCTTTATTTAGGCACCATTTCAAGATCAAGGCTGTTTACTCATACACCTTAGAGAATGTCACCCGGGGTCACACAGCCACTGGAATGTTTCATCATCATCATATGCATTTTTAACCATGTGACCAGAATGTTCAGGAGGGTCAAGGCTACAGTTCTGTATAGTCTCTCTACTGATCCAAGGTGCACATTAGTTTGATTAGAGAGTAGATATCCAACAAGAGTCTCATTTCATACACCTGTACTGATTTTTTTGTGTCTTGGCAAACTTGTGAGCAGTATGGACAGTGCAATTACCGTAAGTTATCAAATAGCCAGGTACCAATAACGCATCTTTTTGATCTCATATTTTTACAGCAAACCTCTCAATGTAATGGTATTTGCAGATGCTCAACTAGCCCTGTAATTATTACATTTTAAAATACACTCTAGGTTTTTGTCTTTGATCTGTGCTTTAAAAAACAGTGGCGAACAAAACCATATTCTTTCCTGTGATAGGGCTCAGTTCAAGCAAACACTAATGCAATACTCCTGAAAAACAACTCGTCTTTTGTTGGGTTTAAAAAAACATATATAAAACATTATTACAAGGTGAATTCCTTTTTTATGTCTTTTCAGAACATCTGCAATTCTACCCTGTTCCAAAAACACTAAACATTTGTAAACATTTTTTTTAACAGGGCTAGCAATAAAAAACCCTAAAAACCCCAATTAAGCCAAAGTCAGAATCAGAAGATTGTTAATTATTAGCAGATGTGGCAGAAAGATATTTAGGAGCATGTTCTATAGTGCAGTGTGGTCTATCGTACATAAGCATAGCTTGCACGCTTTTTTAATCTTATTTTACGGAAATGTTTGTTTAAAGAACTGACCCCTGTGTGGCCGAGCAACACCGTGCCACCCTAACACACTGTTCCCAATCACACAGCCCCAACCTTTTTCAATTCGACCCATGTTTCCTGCGGCCTGGTCAATACACAGAGCACATGTGGTCACCGTGGCATTCGTAGGACGGAGGCATGTGTCGTGCATCTCTGTTTATGGTTCTCGAAGATTCCGATTTGGTTGAAGGAGCCTAGTAATGTAGCATTACAGTGGCACTATGGTTGAACTTGGTCCAGCAGAAACAAACAGTAATTGTGTGGCAGAAGGCCGCTTTGCCTGTCGTGTGAGGTGAGCTTTGCTGGGGCTGCTACTTGTTGGACCAGTCTCTCCCAACACATGCTATACCTCACAAATAAAACTGAACAGGCTTCCTGAGGAAGTGCATGTTTTTGGTCATATAACAGCAAATGTGGTGGTATGGAGATCGCTGGCTGTCCAGCACCTGCATATGTAAAGCAAGTCGCAATGTTTAATCCGCTTTTATGCAGATCTGTCAAGTCCATTCATGCAGAGTATGACTCATGCATACACACATTTTTGAGACTCTGGGAATTGGCGACTCAGACGGTGGGGAAACTGGCACACGCATCCTTTTTGTATGTATGCACCATTTATACATGAAGCCCCAGGTACCCCTGCAAGATAAGTTCATGGATTGATTTTTATTATTTTATTTTTTTCTTGTCTGGAAACTGCTGTAACACGCAGAACTTAACAAGCAGGGGTCGGGTTGATTTATGAGGGGGCGTCATGCTAATAATTGCATCTTGTGTACTCTCAGTACATCAGATCCAGGTTTCCATTTGCTATTGGAATGGAAGATTATTCGAATATACAGTGCATTTAAGGAGGGTGCCCACTGGAGTTGTTTGGAATTTTTGTAACAATGTCTGCAGATTGATAAAATGTGGTTGGGAGTACATTCGGTATTGCATTCGCTTGCCTTACTGTATTTTAAGCTCCTTTTGAACCATTGTGTGTTCTAGGTTTATATTGTTGTCAGCACCAATAGAAATCACTTGTATTTTCTGGTTGGTAGCCATATCTGCGTGTAGTATCTGTTACATATTATCCGACTCCAGAGATGGATCGTGAGCTAGGGGAAAGATCAACAGCAGAGCTGGTTCTGTGTCATTCTGCTGAAGGATCGGAGCCAGAAAAATTCACTCCTCTGTTGATGGTGTGCCGGCTCTGGCATGCACGGAAACATTCTCACTCCCTTCTGGATGTGTCGGTGTTGTTTTTACACTGCGGCTATGGCCTGCCCCTCGGTAGCACTCTTGGAGTTACTCGACACTTTATTTCAGCGGGGCGGCCGTGTCCCCGTGTTACTCACTCCGAAACCCATTAGCGTGACGCTCACTTTCAGAAAAAGTCGTTTGAAACGAAGACCGCAGCGCGCGTTTACATATTCACAATCGGTGTGGTTATTTTGCCTGTAATCCTCGTGTGCTGGCATATCCAAAGATTAGAATTTACTTTAATTAGGTATGAAGTGCATTTATTAAGAGGAAGTGTATGTGTTTGGGGGGGGGGGGGGGGGTCATTTAAGTTGAGGGGCAGAACATGTGAGTGGTTAGAAAGGACAAAGCTGTATTAAATATGAACTTGCTCCTTTAGTCTTTTCCAATGGGTTGCTCACGGCACGCACATTCGGTGCACATGAATTGCTGACTGTATCAATGTGGTGCTCTCTGAGTGCACGTGGACATTAGTCACAAATGCAAAAGAAGACTTGCGTTCTCATGGAAACGCATTTGTTTAATTGGGAGAAGGATGAAGCACTAGCCTGCCATTGGCTAATAAGGCTGAACCCCCGTTAACTGTAGCCATTTACTATAGTGTTCAGTTAATGTGTAACACGGTCACAGTTGATTTCCCTTTGATCTGCCAATAGATCACCCATGGCTTGTGTCTGGCCAGCCTCTATTTAGCTTTTTTTTATAGAACTGTTTTGCGAATATGTATTACATGATGTCTCCTTTTGTCTTTATTATAAAGATAGCTTGTCTGTTTCCAATTAACAATAGTAATTCTGTATAATCATGTAGTGCTGTTTAGCTGTATCAGCTCTTGATGCAAAGTTTTTTTTTTTTTTTAAGTGCAGTATATCTTTAGCCAGTTGAACAAATCCCAACCAGGTGAAAGCCATGTTGCTCTCCAGACAAGGAATATTGAGAGAGGTGTTGACCTGAGGTCTTGGGTGTACCCGAGGGTTGTGAAGAGAGACTGACCAGGTCAAAACTAAAATCTCTCAGTTCAGTGGATCAGGGGTGCCAGAGATCAAGGGCTAAAGCCAGTGACGGTAAAGTACCTAGAGATGAAAGGCATCTCTAGCAGCAGAAAGACTTTGAGAAATTCACATTTATTTTCTTAGATACTCAGTCGTGCAGTTTTACATGAGTCTCCCTCCCTTAGCTGCACCACCATTTTTACTGGAGCAATCGAGATGTAAGGTACTTTTATGTTCAGCAGAGCCCCATATCTCTGGTCCAGAATTCAGTTCTTGAACCATTTTCCACATAATAACATATGTGTGTATAAGTATAGGCAGTGCCGAGTCTGAGGCTCATATAGGGAATGCAGCTGGCTGGCCTCATGACCCTGCTGTGCATTTTATAGATAGGATAAATGCCTGTCAATACTAGAGTAGAAAAGTCTTATTTAAGGGTAGGAAATGGAATATAAATCATATGATTCTAGTGTGAAAGAATGGCCGTGCTTAAATGTATTTAATGTATTTTTTTAAACAGTTACTCTAAATTAGCCAAATACATATTAGAAGGGAATATGCCTTAAAACTACAATTGTCTCGCTTTTTAATATAAATCAGACTGTGCTTGGATATTTAGATGACACCTTTTACAACATCAAAATATAAAAGCAACACTACGGAACCCCATCGTTTATGATGAAAGGTTTCGGCAAAGTGTTATGAATACGATGTAACATCCACCGCATGCACATCCTTTAACCATCTTCTTCTTTTTATTATTTCTTCTTATAATTTTTTCTCTTCTTATTATTTCTGTTCGTTTGCGGCTCTCGGCTCAAAGAATGATTGCCCAGCTGCGTCTTCATGGTGCACCAGGCTCTCTGTGTCCCATCAGAGAGGCTTTTCTAGGGATTGCCGAAAAATGCTACATCTCAGAAGAAAACAGTCGACCACCTACTTGGTTGTTAAATAACCAATGAGAGCGCTTGTGCTGGTCTAAAACGCCCATTTATATTACGTACGTGGTCACAGGTCAAACGTGACTAGAATAATAAGAACATAATGTAAATTTGCCGCAGATATTGAAATGAGGCCAAAATTCATACACACTGCGCACCCTTAAGTACTACTATGTGTAATACCATAGCAACTGTATTGCAATGTGACTATAACCCAGTGTGTGCCCTGACTACGTTTGCTTGCATTTGGAAAGAGCTTCTGGCATAGTACAGAGAAATCAGTGAGCAAAATCTTCCCAGTGATCCCACTTTAGCTCAAGAAGGGTGGCGAGTTGGCTCCAATTGTCAGAGCGATGTTGTTGATGAAATGGAAAAAAAGTCTAAAAAAAGGCAGTTTTGGCTTCCGACGGCAGGAGAAGTCACATTGTGCTCGAGTGACTGTGGAGGCCTCCACGTGACCGCACAACCTCCGGTGGTTTACTGACGGTCCACCGCTTAGGTCTTGGTTTGGAAAAAACGGTGGGCAGCAGATATGTTCTCTCTGTTTCACTTATCCTTTCACTTATAAACCTCACCAGCATCAGAGATTTGGACTATCTGCCTCTCAGTCTTTTTGCAAGCTTTTGAACACCTCTTTAGTCAATATGGTCATTACACTTTGAGTTGACCTGAGATGAGAAAAAAAAAAAATGTATATATATATATATACACACACACACGCACACAACGTATATAAACATGAGAAATGGGAACAGGAAAACCATGTAGAGTAATTGAAGGTTTGAGAGTAATACTTAGGCCCATGATTGCCATTTCAAAGTGTTTGCATAACCTCCTTGAACTTAATATTTGGCCACACTTGAATGAGGCAAGAAAGAAATGTGAAGTGAAGATGTAACTGGCCTATCTTCTGGTGAGTGTCTGCGCCCTTTGAAGTTTACCAGTTACCTTGGGCCCGGCAAGCCCTCCCTCAGGGAGCAGCTGTCTCCCCGTGTCAGTCGTTTGACGTATAGCTCAATCCTGAGCGCATTTTCTTTCGGTCAAGCTCCAGAACTGCCCAGGGATTGTTTACATGGCCGGAAGACCGAAATGGTTTCCTCGTCGTCATTAACACCATGGCATGCTGAAGAAATGTGGGCTTTTCGCAGACAGGCAGAGAGTAGTACAAACAATCTGCACTCGAGAGATAGGTTGGGCTGGGGCCTGTACATTGCTCTGCCATGTGTAGGGATGATAACCTGTGAGATAACGGGGACGGCACATAGTTTCTGAGTCTATGTATAAGGGCCAGTGTAGATGGCTTCATGCACCGCTGCAGCATGCTCTAATCATTTTAGGCAAAGCTTCTTACAAAAGGTCCAAACAGCTACTATTTAAGGCTAAACGTTTGCTTTGCCACAGCGACCATCTGCCCACAGCCATTAGTGCATATTCTCACCAGTGCCTTCTATTTCAATATATCTGAAATCTACCATTTTTCCCTTTCCTTTTATAATTCCTACAACCCCTTTGTTCTGTTTACATGTGGTATGAGACCCATTTCCATTCGGTCATTTATCTCAATTCTCAATTTCTATCGCTCTTTTTTCCTTCTCAAGTGAGATCCTTCAGGAGGGCAGCCATGCGCTTTCTTTCTAAATGAGCCTTAAAGTTAATACCCAGGGCACTGTGCACTTGATTCAAAAGTCTTCCATGAGGTCTACCACACACAACTTCTTATTATAGAGGCTCTATCTCTCCCGTCAGCTGTGCTGTGAACTTCCCCTGCCAGACTCTCCTCCATAGTTCAGGGAAATGGGAATATATATATTTTTTTAACTTTCATTAGCTCATGTGGGTCTATTTGATTGCCACTGTTTGGGAAAATGTAACCTTTTTTTCTTGGATAAAATCCATGCATGTAGTTTGATCTTTGTTTTTTCTTCTTTTTTTTTTAGTGCAGTGCACCAGTTGATTCAGGGGTCGCTTAAAATTGTTCCAGCGTGTCTGCTTTGTGGAACAGTATTTAGCTTCCAACTATATTATGTATATTATGTTTATTATTAGCTTGCCTCCTTGCATTCTTTTGTTCCCTCTTTTTTCCAGTCTTCCTTTATTTGAGCATCAGAGGCTAACTAGGGGCGGGAGTGTAGTATAATGGTTAAGGAACTGGACTTGTAACCGAAAGGTTGCAGGTTCGATTCCCAGGTAGGACACTGCCGTTGTACCCTTAAGCAAGGTACTTAACCTGAATCGCTTCAGTATACATCCAGCTGTATGAATGGATAAATGTAATGAGATGTAATAAGAAGTTGTGTAAGTCGCTCTGGATAAGAGCGTCTGCTAAATGCCTGTAATGTAATGTAATGTAACTCGAGTCTCACGTATATCATATTTGTTAGTGATTTTGAACAGTTTCTGCCTTTCCTTGCTCTTTTTGTGTCTGGGAGGCTAATATAGGACCAAACATGCATTTCATTCACCTTAATCATGATCAATGAAAACCATAATATTACCAGCAAACAATATTCTTTGTTGTATTCCAGGGTATTGGCATTGCCTTTCTTTAAGAACTTTTGATAAATGAGGTTTTGATCACTGTAGTTTTTCTTTCCGTTTAACTGCTTGTTTTTTGTGGCCTTCATTCTGAGCTATATCAGTTCTGCAAGCCACGTGTATCAATTAGTGTGCATTTGTGTGCAATGTGCGTATCCCAACCCGAACCCCCTATTTGGAAATGCACAGATAATTCAACGTGTATGGATAGTTTTGTTTTTTTCTCTCCAAAGTTGACCAATGATACACTCTAGTTCAGATGCCCACACATTATATTTATTATCCTAGAGAGAGTTTCAGGGTTGGTCGGTGGGCAGGTGTCCAGAGACCAGAGAACAAGGTGCTTGAGGGGAAGAGGGGGGATTATCAGCAAGGGGCCTGCTTTCGGCAGGGTTAAGTCGAGCTAAAATATTATTTTTTAAAAAGAGCTGAAAGGAGAGTAAAACCCCATGACATTTATTTCTGGTTTCTTTGGAGAAACAGTTCTGTAATAATGAGGACAATGTGGAGACCGAGGGAACGGGGAATGTAGCCCAGACACTCCATAAAGCGCTGTAATTTGTAGTTGAGGTGAGCGCGATGGAGAGTTCGCCCAATGCACTGCTCACAGGCACATTTGCTGCTTATTTTAACGCGTCGCACTCCGCTGTGGTATGACTTGAATTTCTTATTTCGAGAAGACATACTTGAAAGTTTGTTTTATATTACCGTCACAAGTTTAGGACTGAAGAGATGAAAGCGAGGGTTTATAAGTGTCTTAGGAATAGCCTGCCAGCTCTTTGCCCTGAGAGACAGAAAATGGGGAGACAGGAGTGGGGGCTTTGAACAGAACGGACGTTCCTGTCACACAGCATGGGTACAGCTGTTGCAAAGGCCCCGTAACCAGCAGAGGATTCATCCGCAAGATGTTTACACCCCAAAAAATCCCCAACTACATCTCACAGGGCCTGGGTTATTTTATGCGCGCTGTCAGAAACAAACTGGAGTTTACCATTTGAAATGTTTTGATAGAATTTCCTCTGTTTAGTCTTTTTTTGTTTTTGTTGTCTGAAGGTACAGTAGTGATATTAGAAGCATGCAGTGTTATTCACTCACATTCGTTTTGACCCTCGACCTTTTTAAGCTGACATTGCATTTAAAACCTCCCAGCTGGTGCATGGCTAATGTATCTCTCTCTCTCTCTCTCTCTCTCTCTCTCTCTCTCTCTCTCTCTCTCTCTCTCTCTCTCTGTCTATCTCTGTCTATCTGTCTGTCTGTCTGTCTGTGTGTGTGTGTGTGTGTGTGAGAGAACTGTTTTGTTTTTTTTAGTCAGGGGAAGGACCTTTCACAAGCATTAATATTAGCTAAGTCATCTTCTTTCAGTGATTGTTGTCTGAAGAGCCTTTCTGAGAATATCTTAGCTGTTCTTGCAAGTGAAGGTGATAGAAGCGGGCGGAACCTGAAAGAGAGGCCTTGAGGCCCTTCCATTTCCAGGACTTATCCCAAATTAAAAACCCTAACACTAGTTCCTCCACCCTCTTCCCAAATCTCATCTGTGCAGATTAAGATTTAGAATACCACAGAACTACCGTATGGCCTGTCATACATCATTTAACTGTCATACATGTCAAATATTCACATGGCAGAGATTCCCTCAATCTAACTACACACACACTAATAAATGTAATTCAACAAGATGTGGAAGTTACAATATGTAACATTTATGAATTGCAAATGTATTAACAGTATGTACTCCATCAAATCAAATTATGTAATGTAAACTCTATTCATGTGAAAAGTGAAAATTCACAAATGTACTTCCTAGACTACTGCTCAAAGCCCTTTGTATGCATTTGTTTGTGTGCTCAAAGCCCTTTGTGTGATTTGTTTGTGTGCTCAAAGCACTTTGTATGCATTTGTTTGTGTGCTCAAAGCCCTTTGTATGCATTTGTTTGTGTGCTCAAAGCCCTTTGTATGCATTTGTTTGTGTGCTCAAAGCCCTTTGTATGCATTTGTTTGTGTGCTCAAAGCCCTTTGTGTGATTTGTTTGTGTGCTCAAAGCACTTTGTATGCATTTGTTTGTGTGCTCAAAGCCCTTTGTATGCATTTGTTTGTGTGCTCAAAGCCCTTTGTATGCATTTGTTTGTGTGCTCAAATCCCTTTGTATGCATTTGTTTGTGTGCTCAAAGCCCTTTGTATGCATTTGTTTGTGTGCTCAAAGCAATTTGTATGCATTTGTTTGTGTGCTCAAAGCCCTTTGTATGCATTTGTTTGTGTGCTCAAAGCCCTTTGTATGCATTTGTTTGTGTGCACAAAGCACTTTGTATGATTTGTTTGTGTGCTCGAAGCCCTTTGTATGCATTTGTTTGTGTGCACAAAGCCCTTTGTATGCATTTGTTTGTGCTGTACTGGAACACATTTACACATGTCAAAATTCTGATTCATGATGCCAGGTTTATAGGTGTGAATTACATTGTGCCTTACAGAACAGAGATGGAATAACTGTTTATTCCTCAGTTTTCGGTGTCACATCTGTTTTTCTCCGGGTAGATTAACTGTCTTGGTGTTTTTGTCCAAACTGCTGAACATGTTTACACTGTACAAGGTTGCTCTAAATGGAGATAAACCTGCGACTAGAATTGTTCTGTAATGTAACTGGTCATTTCCTTTTTGCATCAGCATTTTTACTTGGGTTCAAGGTGCATTTAAAAAGATTGACAGAGCCAACAAAAATAATTCCATGTACTGGACCACATATCTGTATCACAGACAGACATTGCATGTACATTTCATTTGTAAAAAACAAAAAAATGCCGTCCCCTGCAAGAGGGAGATATTTTTCACTTTGTTAAAACAATTTTCAAGGTCACAGGGTGGTCACATCATTGGCTGGGAGGTTCTGTTTGGCAGCCTGCATTAGCAGCGAGAAACTAATGTTTCCCCTGTTTCCTTCTTTCCTTCTACCAAAATGAATTACTTACCAGCAACAGCTTGCAAGAAACTGTAAAAGTAGTTAAAAAAAACTTTCCAATGGCAATAAATTCCTCTCATTAGACAAATCTTGAGTTTTTATCCCATAGCTCCACCTGAGGTGTTTTATAGATCAAAAATAATTAAAACTTGCATTTTTTTACATCTAGAGACAGCCAAGACCACATTTAAGTGCCTCAAAGGGGCTTTTAAATGTGAAAAGGCTGGTATCTGTAGTACCAGATTACCCACAAAATAGTTATGTGTAAGCATTATATGTGTTCATTACTGTGAGCTTCTGTTATACAACAAAGGATCTGTTTCTAAGTTAGGAGTACATTTTAATATATTATGGCGCAAGCAATTATTGGCTAAGGACTGTATGAAAGTTAATTCACATTAAGAAAGGTTCCCTCTGCAGGTTGCTGTTTCCAGTGGGTTTGGCGCAGGCGCGCGCGGCAGCAGTTGGTTCGGCCAGGTCAACTCCGGTACATTGTGGGGCCTGGGTACAGTTCATGAGGTGTTCCATTGTTTGGGGTTCCCCACACGCCGGTTGCTGTGTTATTGTGGGAAGAAGAACTAATTGGCACTATTAATATGATTAAATTATTTATACTCAGTTTGACATTTCTATGGTTAGACTGAATGCAACTTTGGATTTTTCTTTTTCGTTTTACTATTTTAATGAAAGCAGCCAACTACCAATCTATGTTTATGATTGCTGCATTTTTGGTTTAATATTGGAATATTATATCACTGAGCCGTCCTGAGATACAGATGTAAAAATCGATTTGTTTTGAAACAGTCGGGTCACAGATGACTGTCAGTCCTTTTGCGTGCGTAGCAATGATTTTGCAAAGAGAGATATGGATGTTGATCTATGATGTCACAGCGCAACGTAGCCTTTTTGATGTACTGTGCATGACAGCAAAATTTGTTGGTCATCTGGGTCCCCCTCAAACGCATCTGTTTTTCTCAGCGGCTCTCCAAGGCAGTAATTTCAGTAAGTCATAACACAAATTATAAACACATATTCTTCACTGAGACACAAAGAAATAACAACCTAGAAATACACGGACCTGATTTAGTGGACACGGGGAATCTTAAATCTTCTCGATTCTGCTTGCTGCATGTGGCAATCACTCATTAAACCTCCGTCCTCCGCAGTGGGATTGTCTGTGGTTTTAATTTCTGCACTCGACCTCACATTAACCTGAGAGGTTGAGGGAATGCCCTGCCGGGGCATCGGTTTCACACGCTGGCGCATGGTGTGCAGGGCCATCTGTGGCGTAACATCCCAGCTGCCATAACTCGCGGCGCACCTCAGAGACGTCTTCATCGAGAGGTCCGTGTGATGTAGAGCCGCGCGGCCTAAATCTGCGTCACGTACGTTAGTCATCTATCACCCGCCACATTGCGCGGATGTCTCGGATGGTCCAACCCGGAACAAGCCTGCAATTGATTTCATATGCTGCAGCAGTGCTCAGAAGAGTCTCGCCCTCCCCGAAGTAAGTTATCACGGAGGAAAGCTAACGGTTTAGCCGTGCGTGTGCTACCGAACGAGGTGCAACGTTATATCTCCGAAGCTGTGGTGTTTTCCCCATGCACCGGTGGGAGCTGCCGTGGGCACAGGCGCCTGTCCGAGGGGAGGGGAAAGCCATGCATTTCATTCTCCTGTGGTCACAGCACTGACAGCCTGGCTGATATACAGTCACAGCACTTCACTCACTGGGCCTTAGGGACCATTAACAAAAAAAGTGCTATCCAGGACTGCTTAAGGCGGAAGCCCTTTCGTCGTAGAAAGCAGGGGGAGATTTCAACGTGTGAGCAAAAGCGCTTGGTTGTGTATACTGGAGCAGTCATCGTTCATGAATACGGCCTCCATGCTTGTTTACTCAAAATGTGTGGGCTGCAGTCGAGGCTTGTGGTATAAGGTTTCTCTTGATACTTGAATGCTATCAGTATAGTTAAGTTTATTGCATTATCATATATTTTCCTCGTAAGTAACGGGATGAAAACGTAAGGCTGTTATCAGGTGTTCTATGACGTCCGGACAGAGTTGACCAAATTAAAGCACGAAGATATCTTGGTTTGTGTTTTTTTTTTTTTCCTCAGACAGTTCTAAGGTAAATATCTAGACTTCACTAGCCAGAGATTTCCAAGGTACCACAGGATATTGTGAAGATTTTTTTAACCATTTCAAATGTTGAAAGTCTTACTTTCAGCATTTTATACCAATGGTGAACGTGTTCAAAGAACACCGGGCATGTGACATGTAGCTTGCTGTTGGAGGAATAATAAGTGAATTATCCTAGATGAATCATTTCAAGGTTGCACACTTGGCCTTGACTATTTGAATAATTGGATAACCCAATGAGAAGGTCACTTCAACTGCTGCCCCCTTGTGGCCAGATGTGTCGCACTGTAGTTTAATGATAGTAAGCCCTGTAAAATAAATTCAGTCTGACTAAAA
Source organism: Ilyophis sp. 1 JC-2022 (assembly GCA_022702515.1). Taxonomy (NCBI): domain Eukaryota; kingdom Metazoa; phylum Chordata; class Actinopteri; order Anguilliformes; family Synaphobranchidae; genus Ilyophis; species Ilyophis sp. 1 JC-2022. The sequence goes on from CM040402.1 coordinate 49,529,824, forward strand.
ATCTTCACGGTCATTTTTATTAAGGAACCTACCAGCATGCCTTTAAATATGCTGGCACTTACATCTGAATATTGAAATGTGCATTGGTCAGTGCATTTTCCCCACATGTGTGGGTCCCTAGAAACTAGACCACTATGTACAGTAGGTAGACTTTATATTCTTTGTTTTATTATTTAGCTTGTTGATAGGCAGAACAGGTTGAAATGGAAACTTTATCCAGATACCCCTGCTATAGCCCCAGCCCCCGATCACAACATAAGTGAATAATTATTTATTGCTTTGGGGGTAAATTCATTCACCTAGCAGAGGGGAGCATGGGACGTGAGAAAGGGAAAATGAACCAGATTGGATGATGACAGTAATGCCCGTCTTACAGCCTGGGGAAGAGATCTCTCATCACCATGAGAAGATTTGAAGGCCTCATCAAAGTACAACATTACCCTGGCCATAAGGCCGCTGAGGTGGAGTTGGCAGTGTGTTAATTAGGCCACCGAAAGTAGTTTTGGTCTTTGTGAATCATGGGTGGTACTTTGAGTGAAATGTAATTCAACCTTTTTTCCCTCAACTTGTCTGTTTATCCTCTGGAACGAACTTTTTGCTCTCCTTTGTTCATGTGCCAAAAGAAAAGATGTATGTTTGAGCTTTGATTGCACCACCATTTGGGTGAGGTACAGGAAATGGCAAGCCAAACTGGACTGACCAACTTATGATTTCAGCGGTGCACTTGTTCCTTGGAAGATCATTCCCTGTGTGTTGTAACTGTGAGCTACTGGGAATGGTTAGATTAACCATAGATTTATTTTTCACTCTAGTGATTCCAAAAATGTAATCAATCATGGCATATTTGTCTTATTTGACTATTTGCGCAGGGTATTAAATATACGTACACCCGCGTTTGATGAATTTCTGAAATAATTATGTGAATGTAAAATAGTAAATAAAGTCACACTCCTTTTTTATTTGAGAAAATAGTGTTTTAAAGGAAAAGCATCATCAAAAATAGGATTTTGTGCAATGCATATTGACCGTGTGACCCTTTCAGACATTTACATTTTAATCTGTGTGATTACTCCATATCATTTCTACCATCACAGAAATAGTGCATGTGTCGTGCTTAGGCATGTTATAAGGCACATTGGAAGACACAGACTTTAAAATATAATTTCGTAAATAAACTTTTGTAATGAAATTCCAGCATGTTAGTATAGATATGTATACAACTCTTTTTTTGTTGTTTAAAAAAAAAGAAACACCACATTAAGAGAGTAATATTTTAAGAAATTCAAGCCTTTAAAAAATTCCTTTTGAAACCTAAAAACAAATATTTTTGCAATCAAGCAATGAATAATGAGCCTATCCATCTTAGCCCTTCATGAAGATGTCCAGCAGGGCTGTGGATGTCTGCACCTTCTAAGAGCAGATATTTTTAGTTGGAGCTTCCCAGATTGAAGATAAGATAAACGTCCTTATGTATAAAACTTGGCATTGGGGAAGGGGGCGTTGGGTGACCTGCAGATTTAATGGAGCTTCTCTGCCGACCAGATTTATACTGTGGAATGATTAGATATTAAACACCTTCTAAAGTCAAGATAATAGTCCATAAAATATTTTTGTCAAGAACCTTACTGTGTTTCTCTTTTGCTTGTAGTAAATGTTAGAGGAATAACAGTGGAGGTGTTTGGAGTCAGAATGATATTCGCCACAGACAGCCAAAGCTGTGTGTGATTAATGATATGATTGAGTTCAAAATCTACATCAGCAGTCTTTTGCTAGACACAATTAATTGGATAAAATGGCCAAATCCAGATGTTTGACTCCGATAATTGTACTGAAAACACATTGTGGAATTCTAGAGCAAAAAGTCTGTATCCTTCAAGTGCTGTTTATTTTCATAAAGAAAGTACAGTAGGAACTTAAACCATGAAAAATTTTAAACTATTTTGAAAACGTAAATACTCTTTACAACAGGGCATACGGTGTGTTTCTCTGTCTTCACAATTTTCACTTAGATGCTTAATTCAGTTGTTTTTCACGTGCTATTTTTAAAAGCAGTTTATTTGAAACGCTCGTACGTGCTTATGCAAAGAACAGTATACATGTTCTATGTATACTGTATGCACTGGCATGAGTAATACATTAGACACTCTGCCACAGCTCTGTTTGAAGAGGGGCTTCTGGCTTGTTCGCTCATAAATCCTCAAGAGCATCCAATAGGAAGAAAAAACAAAATCAGACATATTTTAATACTTGGATCCAAGAAGTAACTAACAAAGGTGGATTCTGATGACTGTCTGGACTCAGGCCAGTGGGTAATAGATGTTAAATTAAAGGTGGGGGGGGGGTGGTTCTGTGCATGGTGTGGTGGAGTCTTGGAAAAAGGGAAGTGGTTGATAAATCTCTTCTTTCTCGTGCGTTGCGCTTATATACACACACATCCCACGGTGGGCCTCCTGCACTCGTTTATAACACACCCAGAGGCGCATGGAGAGACGCAGAGAAGGACAGCATTAATCTGAGTGCGCTGAACATGGCCAGCCCACTCGCCAAATGTTTGCTTTTGGCAAATCCCACAAGCCAGAAAGCTTTTTTTATTTGGTGGTGGGGGGGAGGGGAGGGGAGGGGAGGGGAGGGAGGGAGGGAGGGGGCAAGTTCTTTACATCCAAATAAAACACCCACATGAAAAAGTAATTACAACCGCTGATGTAAATGTGATATTTAAGAGCAACATCAGCTGTTAGGCTCTTGGAAAAACAGGCCTTGTTTTAAGTAGGAGAATGTCTCATTTATGGCAGAATTCTTCCGTCCGAGGATTCTCTCATTTTGTCACCGGGCGGGTCATTACGCATTCTTTGCTGTGGTGAAGCTAGAATTTATTAAGCCAGTAAGACCAGAAATGAGTAGATGACCATACTAGGAATTTAGCTGGGTTTGCGCGTCTTCCTCTACCCCTCTGTGTTCTTATCCTAGTGTACAGCTGTTCAGCCTAGTCGAGGAACCAGTTCAGCCTAGATTAGGAACAGTCAACTCAGTTCAATCTTCCCTCCTGATGCTGTACTACTTTGGAAGTTGCTCTGGATAAGAGCGTCTGCTACATGCCAAATTGTATTTTTGTTCAGCATCGTGAATTTGGAACTGCTTTGTTGTTTGAATATGTATTTTCTGTGGTCGTGACTAATTTAAAAACACAGTGTATGTATGTTTTATCTCTGCCCCACACCAAGCAAACACAATGTATTGTGGTTTCAGAACATTAAGGTGGTCTGTATTTCCCTGGACGGTGTTTGTGATTTTGTGACGTAGGCTGAGTTATGATAAACTGCCAGAGGTTATACTCCTTTCCGTGAGGTCCAGTCCAGATCACAGGGAACGGTCATGCCCTCTAATTGTGACTTCTGAATTATTTAATCACACTGACAAAGAGAGAACAACCTATTCCATGTTTCTTTTTTATGTTAAAAAGACTATCCTGAGACTGATGAAAAGGGGATGCAGGGGGTCAGAGTATTGTGGTTCCATGATGATAAACCACATAGTTAACAAGCCCATTGCCCACACCCCCCTTCCTCTGTGAAACTCCAGTTGACCAGGCCGGATGCAGAGCGCTGACTCTCTCCCTGAATAAGGGCTTCTGAACAGTCATGCTCTTTCTCAAGTTGGGATTTCTCTCTCGTGTGTGTGTGTGTGTGTGTGTGTGTGTGTGTGTGTGTGTGTGTGTGTGTGTGTGAGTGTGAGTGAGTGAGTGAGTGAGAGAGTGTTGGCATGCATGTGTGCATGTATACATGATTTGTTGATTTGTATGATGAAAATACTAATGCGTGACACCCTCCCATCCACCTAGGCAACAAGCCCTGCTGGCTGCAATCAGTGAGAAGGATGCCAACATCGCCTTACTGGAGCTCTCTGCATCCAAGAAGAAGAAGACCCAGGAGGAGGTGATGGCACTGAAGAGGGAAAAGGACAGGCTCATGCACCAGCTGAAGCAACAGGTACAAGTCAAGGCTTCGGACTAGAGCTCCCTCTGAATCCACATCTTTCTTACGTAACGTTACCAGGGAAACTGTGTCAGCCAAGAAACCAGAACTATTCATATAATCAGATAAAGTAAATATATGTGGTACCTGCAGGAACAATGGATGAAGTAAATTTGCCAGCAGTTTTCTTACTTAAATGAGTCTGTGTGTGCGTGTTTAGGTATTTCACAGTCACCTCCACCTTATTGTCACCCTTGATAAAGATAAGCAAAAAGAAAAATTAATTTTGTATTAAATAAGCAACAGCAGATGTGAACTATATTTCATGCTAAAAAATATGGGAAAATTGTATTCTTTCATTGGAATAAAATTGTTCAGAGAAAAGCATTTTTAACAGGTGTCAAAAGACAGGTCATGGCACTCCTGTTTTCAGTATTGTGTGCACCTTCCCTTGATGAGGATAACACTTCCGAGTCTGAAGTTTAAAGTTTGAGAAGTTTGAACACTTCTGAGTTTAAAGTAGCTTCTGAGATTGGTGAATAATATATTGGGGTGGATTCATTGATCATTTCTCCATACAAAACCTTTCAGGATATATATACATTATATAATATACAAGTTTTATATAAGTACTGATCCAGGATTCAATTTTCGTAGAAATGTTTGGAATTAGGGGGCGTAAATACGAATCAAGGGAGCGGACTTCACCGAGACTGTTTCCATGCAGCTCTTGCAATCATAAAACTCTTGGTATTACAGTAGACTGTTTGGTCTAGTCTGTACATTGGTTAGTAATTCTAGAAGGTCTGTCAGCTGAAGCGCCAACCACATCAAGTGGCTACGCTAACGAGGACGGTGCAGGGCACCTGGGGAGATGGTGCCTGAGTCATGGTGGATCCAGTGCAGCTCGTTCTGGGAAGCGGCATCATAAAATACCAGCTGCTGCATCGCTGCGACCGCTTGTTTGCTCATTTCCTCTGAAACACAAACATTTTTTTGCGTGGGGTTTAGAATGCAATGGATTTCAGGGAATGGCCATTATCTTTAATGCCGTCTGTTTGTTTACATCTGTGTGTCACAGTTTCCTGTGAGTAAATACCCGAGCTTGTGGTCCCCCGTCCCCTGTGAGGTTGTTTTTATGTCCGTAGATAGCAACGGGGCGGGAGAGAGAAGACGCAGGGCACGGATACGCAGTGCCGCGTATTCATTGGCTGAACGGGCTGCATCTGAAACTGTGATGAAACATGAAAAGAGCAAAGTGGCCTTGGTTTCGTAAGCAGCGTTAATGAAACGTTTAAGACGTAACTACCTCCAGATGGCTGATCAAAGCTTGGCTCCTTTTCCGCCACCTTGCTAAAATATTTTCGGAGAGGCCTTGGCGGTATTGGAGTTTTATGACTACATGCTGTCTCTAATCCATACGGGCCATTATCAGTCAATCAAGTTGTGTTTCCTTTGAATTACCTTGATCCCGCCAAAATCCATCGCGAACTTGTGGCGGATATGAAGTGGTTGCAATTTGCTGGGTCTTCCCGAAACTCTTTTGGATGTAAATTCCCACTAAAGGGATCGCAGTGTTAGATTTAGGGCGAGAGGTGTTGGAGACTAAGAGGAGACTATTAGTATGTTATTGCTCTGTTTGTCTTTGGCAGCGGTGTCCATGTTTCCTGGTGGGCAGAGGGCTTACGTTACAGAGCCGTGCTAACTGCCGTGAGGTTTCAGTTAGCATCTCGCGGAGCAGGCTTGAAAGCGCTCTGCTTGTGTTTACACGCGTAACGTGTGAATCGAGACAGAAATGAAAGGCTAAGAGCCCCAGATTTTTCGGCTTTGTCTCCTTGGAACTGTGTTTTTGAATCAGCATGTGAGCACTTCTCCCACGGTTTACCCTGCGATGGCGTGATGTGGCCTCGCTCCCCCCGTAGCATGCTCCCGCAGAAGCCTGCTTCACATTCTCTTGTTCCGCACGCTTGTAACTGCGCAAACGCAAACGGGGAGCCTGTCAGCACCTCTTCTGTGTACAAACGGTTTACTACGAGCGTACTTGTGAACATCTGTCCGAGAGTCGAGAGGCCAAGAGCGTCATGATGGACATCCTGTAGGTCCGCTCTTTTTCTCTCTTTTATCTTCCTCTTAGTTATGTATTTATTCTGTATCTTTCATCGAGCTGTGTTTGGACTCTGCTTTTCACGTAACGTTAACCGCAGAAACAAACTGTGGTTGCACATTCTCCTTTGAACATGTGACCTTTTTATATACAGAAAAATGAACAACCGAGGGCATGTTTGAACAGAGCGCGAAGAGAGTTGGGCTGTGCGCTTTGCACTGTCTGGAGAACACGCTGACCTGTGATGGATGTTGGCCATGTCATAGACCAGACCTTGATGGGCAGCTGGTCTGCTCTGCTTCATTCTTTAGTCCATAGAATATCTTTTCCAAGGGTCAACCCCTCTCATGCATGCAGAAGCAATGCAATGTAGTCCCCTTGGCTGCATCTGTGTGTGTGTGTGTGTGTGTGTGTGTGTGCTTCTGAATATGAGCAAACTCAGTTTAGAATTTAGCAATGCATCTTACTATCTGTGAATACTCCAATTTTTCCATTTGGATGATTGTATTTACAGTTTTTCCTTTTTTGTGTTATTACTCTCCACATACTATTTACTTTTGTATTTCCTCTCCTTCAAAAACAGCTGATATGTGCATCTGGCTGGTTGCAAAGAACACGTTCTCTGGTTGCAGGTGTGCATTCTGCAAATAAATCCGTTTTTTTGGCTAGATTAGTTTGTGGGAAAACATGAAGCAGAACAGCCATAACATACTTAACGTGAGGGGGTTTTTACTCTGCCTAATTGCTTGTGTTGCTGTGAGGCAATGAATTACAACGCACTGCCATTCACTATCCATCTCCTGTGTGTGTGTGTGCATGTGCGTGTGTGTGTGTGTGTGTGTGTGTGTCTCTGTGTATGTGTGTGTGTGGAACAATACAAGTTCATGTAATGGGCCTTTCTTTGACCTCTTTTTGAAATCTGATCCTTACAGGGTCCACTGCGCCCCGTGGCTATATTTGCTATGCTTGTACGGCAGTGAGATAATAACCAGAGGAGAATACCACAGCGTATCATCGCAAATCCAGATGAGCTTATGCCCCATCTGAGATTCCGCAGAGCAGGGCGGCATTAATGAGAGAACGGATGGGGGAGAAGTACCCTGTGTTGTCCAGGAATTGTGTTGATTAAAACGTTGGCTTTGAGATATTGACAGGTACTCTGGGGACTGAGTTTTTGCATTACAATACTGTCTTTCTTTCATTCTTTCTACTCTCCGAAAAGCAGAAACACTTGAGTCTGTTCATGAATGGAAATACTTAGCGCTAGCCATTATGATAGATGGTTATGGGCATTTACTCTTTGAAGTCTTGAGATGATGGAAACGGAACTCACAGCGGGCACTTTTTTCCCATCCACGGAATTCTTTCTGAAATGGAATATGTCTACAGAAATTGAGTTGGCCGGGTCAACTAGAGTGGCACAAAAGGTACCATGTACCAACCAGCTGCAAGCAGGACTGTGTGTAGAGACACTGTACACGTTAGCATTCATGAACACCATTCATTCAGGCTCATGGCAGTTCTCCATATTTTCTTATCAGGATACGAATGTACATATGTATTGCTTTGCCGAGTATGTGCAATTGTTTTCGGAAAAATGTTATTTATCAGACACATAGAAGAGCATATTTATTTAATATCAGTGTAAAACAATGAATGTTTTGATGGCTTGTGGGGAAAAAGCAGGGCATTGCTCCCTCATAAAATTAACAGTCTTTCATAAAATGGTCCACAAATGATTTTTACATTAAATTGTTCTTGGCTGTTGTATAACAACCATTTCAATGGCTTCTTGCTATTACGTTTGTACAACTGTTCTGTTTAGCATTTCCAGATGTATTCGTTTGTAAATGTTAGATACAGTTTGTTCACAGATGTGCCACTCCCTAACGCTGATATTTTTATGCAGCATTGGCAGTCTGTACAGACCCAGAAACCATAAAATACCCGTCTGATTCTCTTACTACAAGAGACACCTGCATCTCATATTGCTTCTACTGCGCCCCTGTCAGTTTCTTGCATGTCATTTAAGAAAATATTATTGACAAAAATAACATTGTGAAAATATGATACATGGTTGACGGAACAGAACGGTCCTTAAACGTTTCTCGTTTGAGTGTGCGGGCTGAACATTGGTGAATCATATGAAAGACATTTACACTGGATATTGGTCTAAAACATGTATAAAATGATCAGCTTCTAAAACAGTGGCTAAAATTATTAAACTATTAAAAATATTGATTTCACCATGTCGGGTTGGTTGCAAATGATCTTTCTTGGGCTACATACAGAAATATTACATATAACTACACTTTAAAACCAGTTTTTGTTTTTTGGCAAATTTTTGTTGGATATTTTTCAAAATTGCATGTTGGAATGACCGTAATTTCATATCTAAAAAAACTAAAATACTTTTTACAAATGTACTTTACTGGCCATACATTTAGTCGTTCATATCTACATTCACAGCCTACCGAAAACATTCACATTTGAATGATGTTTAAAAAATCTATGTCATTACACAGAGAGCAGCTTGAGGTTTACTAGGATAAAGACTATTTTGATCGTGCGGCTCAGGAATAGCTGCTGAGGAGTTTTGCCACCCTACGGAGGGGGTTCATTAGGAACGGGGTAAGTGGGGGGCTGTGCTCTCAACGTCTGGTGAACATGTGGTGATCCCTCTCTCTGCCATCGTGAGCGGCGAAGGCCTGCCACACCACCCGCGCCCGTGTGTACACAGCCCTCACTGTTGGCCATCAAAAGTAAGAAATGTTAGAAGTGGTTTATTTATATCTTGCAACCCCTTTTTGGACGTATGACATCATACTTTTGCTTTTTCTATATATTTTTTTGTCTCGGCCTCTTGTCACATCTAATCCCCAGCACCTCTTTAAGAGAGACTTTCAGTGTTCCATACATCATCCTGCTCCGGCCTGGCGTTCTTTAATGAAGCACGGCCTGGGTAGGCTACAGTAGGTAACCCAAGGCTACCCAAGTGATAAAGGAATTAACCATTATTCTGCATGAGGCTGTGGGCGCTTTGTCTTCTATGGTAAGTACGCACTGCATAAGCCCAAGAAACGGGGGAAAAAAGGGAAACGTCTGGCAGTTTGTGTGGATAATTCCCGCTCTCATCCAGCCATAGCGTTAGGAATGTTAAAGTGCCAGATGGACCTGCAGTCACAGTGAGATCCGTTGCCTCTGGTGCTCCTCAGGTTTAGACAGTGTTTTGATACGTTGATGAAAATTGGCGGGGAATGGCGCGGGGTGTTCCAGCAGCGCTGCGAGTCACAGCTCACCGAGTTACTGAATCACGCTCCGCCAGGCTGCCCTCTGACAGCATTTTAATGCTTTTCTTTCATAATCCTTTGTTTTGCTTTGCATCCCGTTACTCTCTCCCCAGCACCTCCACTAAACCTACACACACATGCATGCAGACATGTACGCACATGCATGGACACACACACACACACACATACACACACTCACTCTCTCTCTCCTTTCTGCTCTTGTATGAGTTAACTGCACTGGTGACTCATCAATTTATTTTTTTTACGTGGATCGTGGTTGTGAGCCCACTAAACAAACCAGGCACCCCAAACTAATGTCTGTGCACCCCTGCCCCCAAATTTCAACATCGCCATGACAATGAACCCCCAGATCTGGAAAGATCCTCATTTGGACATCATTAGGCACTGAGGAATATAGTAGTCTACTGCTGACACATCTGTGAGCTCATCATTCCTCCTTTATCTAAACACTCCTTCCCATGCAGTGTGTCTCAGCTCACTGCCACAGAGACGGAGAGCGCTTTCGGAATTGTGTTAGTATGGCAGTGTGTCACTTACTTTCCTCCCTCCCTTTCTCTCTCTCCTCTCTCCCGTGTTTTATGGAACAGCAGACTGTGGATTTTGCGAGGTTTTCTTGGCCGCCGCTCGTGTGGCTTAGATTAATTTCACCCTTAGCTGGTGGTGTCGGGCCGCAGCGGGAACCTTCAGAGAGAGAATGATTTGTCCTCAAACACGGTTGCGGAATCATTTCGCATTACGCTCTCGTAACGCGTTCTGAAATATTAGGTCTAACAACAATACGAACGACCTGTTCGTCGCGGAATGGCACTTGGCATATGGCGCACAGCAAGTTTGCGAAATGTATCCGGACCCCTCTCGAGTTCAGTTTTTGTATCTACGTGGCAACTTTCCAGCGCTGTTTTGCGGGATATCGTCTGGGAAGGGAAAGCTAAATAGTTCCTGGTTTCAAGACGTTGGTTATCAAGGCAGAAGCGGTGGGGGGAGAGGGAGGAGAGGTAGTGCAGTTTATATTGGAAAGACATTAGTTTGCTCGGCCAGGGAGATTTCAGCACTGACCGTCAGTGCCGATTCGCGCACGGTCTCGGCTTACACACTTTTCAGACAGCCAACGGTGGAATAATAACAGAGCGCTCCCCGTGCTCCGCTGTAACCTGGGTGGGTTCACGTGTGGTCGATGTCTGCTTCTGCAGATGATCGGCAGGGGTCTGTGTGGCTCTCATCAGTGTGTTCCCTAGCTCTGTGTTGCCCACCAATCCTCAGTTTCCCGCGCACTGGTACCGCACCAGTGTGTCTGAGAGAGAAGTCTCGACTTTAATAAGGTGCAGCTGCAAAACCAGATCTCCCCCCCCATGCACTTGGTCAAACACAGTATTACTCGGTCTCTCCAGTGCTACACGGCGTCACAAATAAAACCAAACTTAATGAACAACATCGGAAAGTTTGTCTTTTACTACTCCCTCGCTCAGTGTGGCGCAATGCTTTTATTTGTTTGTTTGTTTGTTTGTTTTCAAAGAAATGCTTGCCTTTTGAGGAAAAGCAGGCTCTTGCCTTGCTTGGTTTTGATAACACACCGTAGAGTTGGACGCTTGGAGTGAAAGGCCTGTCTCGGTGTGCCGCGGAAGCGAACGCCGGATCAGCAGGGCGTAGGCCATTGGCTCTGCTCGACAGCTTAGAGGAGGCGACTGCATTTAATTAAGCGGCGGGTCGGCCCCTCCCCAGCTGCGCGGGCCAAATAAAACCATGTCTGGCTGGAATGTGGAAATGCGCTGCGCTGTGCTGCTAATGGGGCCGAGGCCCGCAGATGGAGAGGCCCGAGCACCTCCCTCCACAGTGTTCGCTCTCTGTGTTTACTTTAAACAGACACTCCGCATATGCTTGTGTGAGCACTATGGCTGGAAACATGTAGGGGCGAGGCAGTGGGAGGGAGATGTGGGGGGGAAGGGGGGATGAGCTGGTTCTGGACCTAAGAAGGGCGTGGTGGGAGGGAGTGGCCTGGGTTGGGCTGTAGAGGGCATGGGTACAGGATAGGTTCCCTCAGTATCTTGTCAGTATCAAGTCACACTACTGTAGAAGAATACTCATAGGAAAAATAATAAATGAAAATGAAAATGTTGCTGTATCATTATGTTATATTATTTATGTATTATTATATCCCTATTAATATTGTCATCAATTAGGACATATTCTGACATGTTTTGCTAAATCTGAAAGGTAAATAAAGATGACAAGAGTGAAGTGGAAGGTGTAAGTTCTGTGGGCCTGACGTGATGATATTCTCTTTTTAAATACTATGCAGCTGTTAAACAAACATACATTTGACTGTAGGACAAAGTAACGGCTAGAGCAGAAGTCTACTTGCTGTGAGAGATGTTTCTCTACATCCTAATATGTAAGGAAAATAAAGAATGGTATTATGTGTGTAGTTTGACGTTCTGAAATGCAAGCCGCGCGCAACCTTATCAACCTCCCAAAATATGCCGGCACACAAAGTGCTATGTTGAACATTCACAATTTAAAGGGCATATTTGTATGTAATTTTAATCAAGGATAGACAAAATTGCCGTCATTAATCACTAGAATATTGCACTTCCTCATATTTTTGTTTAAAAAAAAATAGTCTCCACAGGAATAATCCAATTTCAGTTGAATATAGACACAGTATATTTATGGCAGAAAATACAGATTTTAAATGGCACCTGACACCTGATTTCAGATTGAAATCATAAAAATAGTAGATCTTTTAGTTACAGACCAATCCAACAAGTGGCACCACATTTTTTTACTTCCACTTCAAATATAGTGGGATCCCTCGTTCCATCTTAATGTATAGGAATAACACTACACTTATTTATGCGCTCTTTTGAAATGCATTAATCAACATTCAATTTGGTTTTTTTCTGCAGACTCAGAGCCGGATGAAACTGATTGCGGACAACTACGACGATGACCATCATTCTCCTCATCACCTTCATCATCCTCACCATCCCCACCCCCAACACCCTCAACATGTCCAACACCCCCACCCCCAACATCCACCACACCCCCACGCCCAACACCCACCACACCCCCAGCACGCCCCCCACCCCCAACACCCACCACACCCCCAGCAGCCCTCACACCCACATCACCGCGGCCCCGCCCGTGGCCCACCCCACGCCAACCATCGTCCTTCTCCTGATCAGGTTAGTGTTGCTTCTGTCCACTTTAGACCGTTTGTCTCTCTGTTCATACCTTATGTTTATTTTGTTGAACATTCCTTTAATATTTATCAAGCCTTTTTCAAAGCAGCAGAAACATGCCTTCTCCCTTCACCAAATCACATAAGCTCAGCTTTCAACTGACACGGCTTGACGTACGATTCATGTCATGTCATGCATTTTGTTTTGAGCTAAACGTCATCACAACTAGCAATGCTGTTGTTGTCAGCCCTGGAAATCGTGTGGAGTAGCTGAAGTGACTAAAAATGAGATTTACCCACTTGTGGCTAATATTCCCCAGAAAAATCCCCACTCAAACAGAGGATAATTAATCTCATTCTGAGAAGTTTTCAGGGCAGTATCTGCCAGACAGCTTTGAACTGTGGGAGGTTTGTAACACAGCATTCACCGCATCACACCTTTGCCTTCAGAACAAACAAATAACTGCACTTCAAACCCCCATTGTTATCATTAGCACAGTGTTTCAATTAATCTTCACATGTGATGAAGGAGTTAATTATGGGCTGTCAGATGTGGTGTCTGGAAGGCAGCTTTCAAACACCTTCACAATAACCCATTCCCTGAAAAAAAGAGTCATAAAACTATGATTTATCTTGCACAGGAGAGTCCCTAAAACCTGCCCATACTCAGACGTGTAGAGGCTCTGTTAGGTTGAATGTTTAATTTGTGTGACATTATGTGATCCGGGATTGCATGAACCGCTGCTGAAAGAAATATATTCAAATATAAACAAAGTGTCCCGAAGGACGCTTTCGAAAATCACCACCTGGCTCTTTGCAAGCACTTTTGACTGTTACCTTCAATGAGCAGAGCCGTTTTAGTTATTCTGTTACTCTGCCCAGAGCAGTGTCCTTGTTCTCTGATGAGCATTTAGGGAGAACTCTGGTCCGTGCTACAGCGCTGAAACAAATTCAGTCCACCCTCCCACTTTGTCAGGTCTCCAGAAGGGGCCCCTTGGGGAATTTTCACCAAAACAAGACTAACTTTAAAAAAATATATATATTTTTTAACACTTTTATTCATGGTGACACATAGGATTATGCATTGAAGGCATGTTTTGATGTTGTTGTGAAAACAGCAACTCAGCCAAGACTCTGAGCTGAAGGTTACAAGATGTCAGAGTTTCTGCTACTGTAGAGGAACCTTGAAGGAAGCTGGCCCTGAGCTTGCCCACACACAATTATTACATCTACACACAATACTGAAGTTAGGAGAGAAAGAAATCTCCATAATGAGATTATCATCCATCCAAACAATCGTATCCGCTTTTGGAAACCTCGGTAAAGATTTGTTTTGATGTGACTCACTCTTCCCTTCTCTCTGTATTTCTAGCTAGTATGGAGAATGCGCCTATTGAACAAATTGTGTGCTTTCATTAACTGGCTTCATGGCTTCATGGCTAGCCCCTGCTTCACGTAGCCCTCTTCACATTCTGTTTGGTCAGTTTGGAGACAGAGAGACCCCTTCTGCAGTTTTGTTGACCTCATGTTGGTCACAGAAGCAAAACCAAAGAGGATGTTGGCAGTCATTTAAATTTAAAATGGTCAGCTTCCACTATTGTTTTTTATTATTATTATTATATTCACATTGCTCTGGCTGGCTTCTATTTTAAAGCTTTAATTAAATGAAAGCTTAACCGTGAACCTTCACTAATGGACACAGTGTCTCCATGCTACAAACTGCCAGCAGGGAGTAAATTAATTTACTCATGTAGGAAAACACTGGTGTGCAATAGCTGGCTTTATGTGTCTGAAAATGGTCTCCAATTTCCAGATATTCCAAAACAGAATAAAAATACTATGCTTTACAATACTGTCCAAGCATTGCACACACAGTGGGCCTTAGTACACCTTCAGATATCTTTAAATGAGGATTAAATGGGCCTGTAATGGAATTAAAATGTGTAACCCACCTTGAAAACTCTTTTGATGATGCCAGGAATATTTATGGGAATATAATGTGCATGTAGTGAGAAAGCAATGTCAATTTTCTAATTCTTAACTATCCTTCTCAAGCCATGCTAAGAACATTAAAATAAATAAATCATATTTATATACATTTTGATTTTTACCCTCTAAAGGAGGCCTGGTAGGAGCACATTGGATTAAATACGCATCTGATGTGAGAGCATAACGTATAGAGCACAACAGGCATTGATGATATGATTTAAAAAGGATTTTAATCATCTGAAAAAAGACAAAAGCACTTGTAATTTTCTAAACTTTGGGACCAACTGCCCTGTTACAAGACAAACGTGTTTCAGAAAAGAGAACCTGAGCACTTAAGAAAATGTTCAAAAGAAATACATATTAACTCATTGGTTTATTTTATATCGGCTTATACAAGAAAAGAAAAGAAAGAATTTCTTAAAAATTGATCTCATGTCATGATGCTAAATTCAGGAGTTGTGGGGTCTATGCATAGTTTGGCAACACAGCAGATAATATAACCTTTTCTGTTATAAAGGCACCAACTTCCAGTCATGTGAAATGTTACATGTGATACTTACATGTGATACTGTAAATATCTATTTCATTAGCATCATGCAGCATTATTTTGTGATGACACTGTTTATTGACTTTATGTATAATGTGATGGCTACAGCTAACGTCTGAAACCAAAGTTTGAAAAAGGGGCCAGCAATGTTCCATTGGCTGCCTAAGGGATTTTTTAAAGCACGTGTAGAATAGCACTATCACCTTCAAATCTTGGAAAAATAAGAATGGAAATGTACATATGTAAAAAATAAAATGTATTGAATATTCTATTAGGTCAAAATTCAAATGGAAAACTATGTAGAAATTACACAGAAATCTTAAAAACTCCAGTTACTTTTAAATGGAAGTTGTATAAATATTCAGACTGGACATTTGGGGGAGTGACTACGTGAGTGGAGAGCCTGTAGACAGTTCAGCTCAGTGTGATGCGTGAAAGAGGTCCAGTGTGGCTCTGCAATGTGAGAGACAGTGGTACGATGGGAGAAAATCTGGCCAATCAGAAGGTAGCATTCTGAAAAGCACTTCTTGTTAAGTCTGTCACATGTTTCTATTACCATTTTGGTGTACAGAAAATGTCTTGTCCCAATATCTCTGTAACTGGGACCAGTGTAATTATTGTGAAGAGCAAACAAAATCAATCAAACAAGCAAACAAACATATAAAAAAGTTAAATATACAAACCCCAATTCCAAAAAAGTATGTAAAATGCACATAAAAGCAGAAAGCAGTCATTTGTAAATTATCTTCTACATATATTTAATTGAAAACAGTACAAAGAAAAATCTACTTTTTTCACTAATTACGAATTTGATGCCTGCAACATGTTCCAAGTTGGGACAGGAGCAAAAAAACAGACTGGGAAGTTCAAAAAACACCTGTTTGGAACATTCTACAGGTAAACAGGTGATACTAGCATGACTGGGTATGAAAGGATATCAAATGACTTTTGATATCTTATTTTAAGGTACTTTTACAAGCGATACTATAACCTCTCTGCATTTGAATGGATCTCTATGGGAATTGGGGGGTGGGACTAGATTAAGCTGTAAATTACACAGGAATAGTATGGAACCCATGGTTGGCTAAATGGCTGTAAATCATCAAGGGTCTGAGGTATCAAATGAGCCTCAAACCATCACTCTGCTGCCAGATATGCAGTAGATATGGATGGATCACTTTAAGGTTTGTTTCTCCTGACTAATTTTCCTATTGAACTCTATGGTAAATCATTACATTTATTTTTCTTTGTACTGTTTTTAATTAAATATATTTAAAAGAGAATTTACAACTCACTGCTTTCTGCTTTTATGTGCATTTTTGGAATTGGGGTTTGTAATGTCCTACTGAAACTGTTTGGACGGACAACTAACCTGGCAGATGGGATTCTATTTATTTATTGCAGATAACTTCATGCAATAGTGTTATTTCTACTTAAGGATTTTTGTTTGTGCACCCAGAAGCACATGTTTAGGGTAACAAGCCTATGCAAAGTAAATTAATCTGTAATCACATCGATTAGATCTTCTCTTCAGATTGTCCTCAAGTTGTCTGTTGCTTTAAAGATGCAAACTTTGACGCCTGGCATTTCAACACACTGCTGTCATGTTTACGCCTGCAGTCTCTAGTGCGCGTGTGTCGTACACCTTAGCCCTAATTAAAGCAACTTTTACAGTCTAGCAGCTGAGCCTGCTAAGTGTACCGTAATTCAATTTCAGCTGTGACGCATTGCTCTACTCTCCAGACTTCCTCACAAACCCATATTTACCCGACCAGTGACTAAGAGCTAATCATTTTTGTTCACACCTTTAGTTGGTGTGCTGAGCTGAGATATTCAAACTATAGGGTAGGGATAGGAAGGCAAACTCAGAGCTCTACTGAGATTTAGCCTCTTCAGTTTGAGATATTTGTCAGTGCCGTGAAGTCAGTAGTTCACCTCCTCAGCGGACCCTTTGAGCGTGTGCGGCCACTATGACATAGCCCAGCTTGGCACACTCCGGATTACATTTATTAAGTCAACCCCACATTTGGAAGAAGTTCATCTAAGGTCACAGACAGACCATAGTCAAGAATGTTTTTCTTTAAACAAAGTCCTTTTGATCTATGCTGTATCAGGGTGTGATTAATCGCCTTTTTGTTTCTAAAAACAAGTATTTATTTCCTGAGATTCCTCCGCAGTCTTCACCAAATCAGCACCTCATTTAATTGAATGAACCATGAGGTACACTTGCCAGACTCTTGGAGTCTCGTGATTGATGATGATGATGATGATGATGATGAAGCTTGCTCCACTCTCTGTCCTGAGACAGTTTTAAATACATGGAATAATACTTTTAAGTCATTACAAATACATTTTAGAAGATTTTTCATTTAAAATTTTGCAACTAAAACAACCGAATATTCTTGAGAGAAAAATGGTGTCGATGATCGTGAACGTGCTCTTATGTGGTCTTGTGGGAAGATTTTTAAATGGGGATTAAAACACTTTTTCACATTTTTGCTTAGGAAGTAGAATGATTACACCATCACAGCTGTGTTGCTGACAAGCAACGTTTTTTTAGGTGAAAGTATTGTCTTAACTCTATTCTGAAATAGGAATTCAAATTTACGTCATATATTTTTATTATATTTTTATTTACTTCTTTTGAAAAGTATATTCAATCAAACAGGAATAAATCTTCCAAGAATAATATGGTACTGTGTTACAAAAACAATACATTTCTGAGAAGGGCAGGCACAGGATGGTAATGATGTCAGCTTACTGCAGAGATTGACTAAATATGGACTTGCAGTTGTACATAACTGCATTTGAACCTCAAATACCTACATTACCTATATGGGCTGGAACTTTCTGGAAAATCTAAAATGAACCAAAAAGGACGAGTCTACTGGATATTTACAGCTCATTAGAGGTCAAACTATAAGTGACTATAGCTTTTCAAAAAAATATATTATCTACTCTTTTCAATTTTTAGCGAATATATTGAAATTGACTAAACAAATTGTACAATGGAGATTTGGAAAAAAAATATTAAAATCTCACCTCTAGGATGGATACCCCTAATTGGAGGCCACACGTTTCCTGTGTCCTAGATTTCGAGCCCATATGGCCATCATTTTCTTTTTCATTGAATTACACTTTTTGTTTAGATAACTTGGTGGTTTCAGTTAAATCCATGTCAAATTGTGACTATCCTAAACTACCGCTAAGCAATGCCTCATTTTCATCACCATGACGTTTTTTGTTGTTTGTTACTAGAGACATCCAAAATGGAATTGCATTGCATTTGATTCACGATGAACGTAATTGTGATTTGGATTTATCTACTCACTCCACTCACTGGCAGGAACGAGGATGTTGTGAATGGCCCCGGTATTTTAAATACAAACTGTCACTGCGTCCAAAAGCGATGTGGTAAGATGATTAAAGAGTCTCCTCTGCCACCTCGCCAATGTTGTGGCTGCCATTCTGCCAACATGCTTTCATGCCAGAGTTGAGTGTCTCCTGTCGATTACCTTTGAGAAAGGGATTGAAAGCCAGATCCTGCTGTCAGGCTGATGGGATTGTGATTGGCTCCCTGGACTCCCATCTGTTCTTCGCCTGTATTCTGGGCCTGAGGTGTTCACACAAAGGGAGTATCACAAGTCAAATTCAATGGGATGGATAATTTGTCTCAGCTCTGCTTCCTCTAAGCAGCCTCACACGTAGCCTGCACACATGTTCCACACCCGTGCTCTGTGCCGATGTACATACACACACACATGCACACACACACACACACACACAAACACACACACTCTCTCCTCACTCCGACACAACACTCCCATAAATATAAATTGTATTTAAAATTAAAACAAAATGTATTGGATTTTTTGTAGGAGGCTTTGGCATACATTACTGTCCTTGTGCATTCACATTTGGAATTTTTTTTTTTTAATGCTAAGTCAGGATCCCATTCCAGTGTACCAAAGTTATATTCTGTTCTCTGCGTACACAACAGCAGCCATTTAAAAAATCCACACGAGAGCTCGACCACTGCTGAACACAGGTGCAAAACTCTGAGATGGTATCTACGCACAGCGTTTGCAGTGATGCTGGATCGTCTGCACCTCTACATTAGGCTCTGTTGCGCACAGATTGTGATCAACCTCTTGAAATTAATCTGAATCTACAGCTGTGGGCCTCTAATTGTCTAAGGCCTGCTGTGAAGGAATGGTCCAATGGACAGACAGAGCCTGAGAGTGCAGAGCAAGTTCCCTTTAACCGCATGTTTGCTTTGTGTAAAACAGAGTGAGATTATTGCCAGGATTTTGGCACAGGGGCTTAATACGGAAATAGAAAACAGCTATAAAATGTTTATCAGAGTTAGAATTACCAGGGTTTTTTTTTTGTTTGTTTTGTTTTGTTTTTTCGTTCTTTGTTCCCCTCTCTTGGTGTACCGTCTTCACATTTATAAGAAGTAGCATATGGAGTTTAGTCAGACTTACTTTAAGTTATATTTTGGCCATGTTTATGTTCCCTGTCAAATTTATTCACTAAATTCCACAGCATGCGAGTTATTCATCTTAACATCTGGTTTTTAATAACAGATGAAACCTGCAGTGTTTCTACGCAGACAGCTGTAATGGTCCTGCCAATGTGTATGCAAAGACAGAAGTGTTGTCTTGTTCAATTAGATCTTCCATTTTCACTATGCTCTCTGCATAGTTTTAGCATAAAAAGAAGGCCAAAGTTGGGGGCCTCTGATTCTAGACAGTACAGAAAAAAGCCTAGAACTACTGCTGGCTAACGTATCCCCACAGCAACAGCAACAGTACGCATGGTGCATTTTAAAAAATCTGTTGCAAGGAGAGGCAGCGAGGGCGTTTTTTCATCATCATACCAAACATATTCAATGCTGAAGAAAGTATCCTGAATTGTTGTATCATTTCTGGAGCAGTTGTGTCACTGTGAAAGGATGGGCTCTGAAGTCAAAAAAGTTTATAATTGGCTTCAGATGGTTGTGCATGTTTATCCAGGAATCTAGTTATTAATACACATTTTGCAATTAGTGAAAGTATGTTGTTATAAGTAAAATACATAGTTCTTCTTGCCATATACAATTTCTGTTTACTACCATTTCTGTCCATAATGTTGTGGACCTGACAGGGGTGCTCAAAATAATTCTTCATAACCACATACATCATATGTGCCTTCAGTGGACTAACGGCTTTTCATTCTATTATTTGTACGCTGACATTCTGCGGCCTGCGACACCTCATGGCTCCCACCAACAGGATGACGAGGAGGGCATTTGGGCGTAACCGTTTCCGTGAACCAAAGCTCCAGTTTTGTTCTGAGGGGTGAGTGCTCTATCTCTCTATTTCTTCTGAGTGTAATGGATGATGATCTGTTTCTAGAATTCCACTGCTGTCTACTGAGCTAGGATGTTCAAGCATTATGTATCAATTTCTTTGTGGGATTAGTAGATGGTAGGGATGTACAAGCGACTTGCATGATATGTCTTCCTCTGTTATAATCCACACACTCTAATGTATAATCTTTTTTAAAAGTTAACATTAACAATACTATGACATTTTCCATATTACTGACTATCTTGATCTGTAAAGTGTGACTAAACAAGTATACAGTTCAGGATTTAAAAGAACATAGTACAGTTCTCTGATTACCTTACAATTTATGACTGGTATATACATTGTAATTTAACATGTATATGTTTTAACATGTGTATATAATTTTAACAAGACATTTATTTCAATTTTAGGTTTTATGGCAAACGTATTCATAAGTGAACCCCAGGGAAATTACATAATGTGGCCTACCAAGAAAATTTTCCTTGCAAGGAACTATACATTCAATCAAACTCTCCGAGTTTTTTTTTTTTATCACTTAAAAACTATATAGTAGTTGTGTTTTAATGCTGCTATTTGTCGCATAACTTTATGATTCGATGAGTTTTCTGTAGATTGTGGGAGTTATACTGGGATGTACTTGCACTAGCACTGGATTTGAGCTGAAAACAAATCTGCTGTAATGCTTTGCTTTTACACATTATTGTTGCATTTTTTATGCTTCAGTATGTTCTTTAATTAATTACTATTTTCATACCCTGCAATAATGTTGATGTTTTCCTTAAAAAAGGAAAACATTCACACATGGACTTTAATTAAGACGAGACAGAATGAGTCTCACCTATAGTGAATGCCTTTCTATACATTGTGTTTAGTCACATATAAAGACTACAGTACAGTCCCTTTTTTAGAAAGCATACAATCAAAAATGTTGAATCATAAAACCTCATTTCCCTTATGTGAATTATTTTGTAGCAGCTCATAGCTTTAGTATTGTTTTGGAAAAAAGTTTTTTCAGGCTAAAAGTATTGGTTGTAAGTAGACACTGGTTTCAATGGATCTTTCCAAATGAATACACAGAATGTGCCAAAATACTGCTCAATTGTTAAAGGACATTAAGAATATTTGGAAAAACACTACTTTTCAGCCTTACACATAGAATTAAAAATTTACTCAATTTATGGTGTGTTTGCCAGAGATGTATGCAGTACATTTTTTTATTTTCTCCATCTGCAAAGTATGGACACACTATAACAGTCATTTTGAGCTTAGTGGGCCAAACCACAATCTCTGCAGTGATCTGTGGGCCAAAAATGTTAATTCTCAGATACAAAGGTAAGGATATCTGCAACATTATGTATGTTTTAATGCTATAGTATTTACCATGTGTGCCATTACAGCATGGCCTTGCATGACCAATTGATTGTTTGCAAATGAACTTTGACATTGTGATGGTCATTGCCAGAACCAAAAACAAACCCCAGAAAAGGTCAGCTATGGCTCAAGCTCTGTGGAAGACAGAGCACTCATGGTTGAACGTGTCCAAAATAACAAAGGACATTTTGTTCAAATTATGATGACTAAAAATATCTCAAGACAGCTAAAAACACACAATCATGTGTAGCTTTAAAGAGTGATTTAGTGTTGAGGGTCAATTTCATGCTCATACGCCCAACTCCCAACTCCCAACTCTCACGCATTTCAACAAAGTTACCATGCTGGCTTTTCAGTGGCTTAGATGGTACAGTATATTTTAAATGGAAAATAGTATATTTTAAATGTGTGTGTGTTTTTTTTTAAACATAAATATGTCATTCAAACCACCTAGGCAGGTCTTCATGTGTCTCGTTCGGATTTCAGAAACTTCCAAAAAATCAAGACAGCCAGAGAAGAAATAGTAGCAAGCAATAAGTTTTATATTTCTGGCCAGCAATGTCATATCTTTTTTTAACTGTTGTTGTCACCAGTTGGTAAGTCCTCTGCCTTACTGCACACTGTATATCCAGGGTGTGCATCAACCCAACAAAATAGAAGCCATACACCAGGATCTAAGTTTGCATGTATCAGGAAAAATACTTAAATGTCCCTCAAGATTTGGCCCCCTATAAGTTTAGCCCCATCGGTCACAGTTTGGGTGTCCTCGCACTAGAATGGTACCAAGGTGCTCTGGTTGTCTTTAGCTGCCTCTATTATTTCCACCAGCTGTTTTACATGTTAGTGCAGCCTACCTGACAGCACCGGGCTGGACTGCACAGTGAAACCTAGATCTGTGATTAAATGCTGCACCAACGCAGAAGCAAACTCTATACCCCCTTAGTTTCTCTGAATAACATCCCACGTCCTGCCATGATTGCCTTAGTAATACAATAATCTGGCCACATTTGCTTCAACGAGTCGGATATGTCACAATTCTTTTATCTATGGAAACATCTATCCAGGAGAATTATTGTGTATATGCTATGTGTTAAAGTGTCTGAATTATTATCCATTATACTGAGAGAACACATGGAAGACATAAAATGGAGTGTTATTACTTAGGCTCAATAAGGCAGCCTAATCCTGGCTTTCTCTCTTATAGTAACCTGCCCTTAATATTAAAAAACAAAGATGACAAACCTTGATAGACAGAGGATCTGGGGCTTCATGTGCTTAGTGGGGTCTTGCATTGGCAGTTTGACATTTTCCAAAAGGCAGGGTAATTGATAAGTTCTGTAACAGCAAGGAACACAGATGCTGTTCTCTGATTTGGCTGATAACATTTTTCTGCTTTAGGGTGTTAATTGTGGACATTGTGGACATGTTTACCTCCTGGTGAAACTCTAATTAAATTAGAATGTTATTCTCCGGGAAAAAAATAGAGAAATTTTATCTCTGGAAATGCTACACGGTCATCCTACCATGAGGATTTTTGTATGTATGAATAGAACTGTCCTCCAAATTTGAAGAGAAATATTTGTTCCTATATGTATATAGTATGTGCGTCTTCCAAGTTTGAACAGAAATATTTGCTCAAAAGTCCTTTGAAGGCTTTGGACTTGAAATTATAGCTTCCAAGTATAAGGCTCTGGTTAAAAAAGAATGATGTTGACTCAATAATCAGCTTGCTTCCTTCATTGTGTGCAGTCTATGACTACTGGGGTCAGCTCGTACAGGAAGAGGAGCGGCCTCCAAATGCTGCCGCAAAGAAATCTCAGACACCACAGTTTTAGCAGCATGCAGTCTAAGGCCAGAATGCTGTCCGATTTAAAGAAAGTAGACTGCGCTGCAGAACATTTG
Organism: Ilyophis sp. 1 JC-2022; assembly: GCA_022702515.1. Classification (NCBI taxonomy): domain Eukaryota; kingdom Metazoa; phylum Chordata; class Actinopteri; order Anguilliformes; family Synaphobranchidae; genus Ilyophis; species Ilyophis sp. 1 JC-2022. The sequence continues at coordinate 49,553,551 of CM040402.1, forward strand.
TGTGATCAATAAATAACAGCGTTACATGTTATTTTTTGGAGAAAAAAAATGTAAGACAAACATGAATTCTACCTGATGCATTTAAGCCGTTATTATGGTAAAGCTAAATGCATTGTGGGAGTTGCATCGACCCTTTATGCGAATAGGTTTATGGTCTGCCGAATCACATCCTAAACAGAGGATGCAAAAGGAGCTGAGCGGTAAGAATGAACACACTTTTTTTTGTGGGGAGGAAAAAAAGTGTGGTTCCCTGCTCTTCATGCATGGGTTCCTCAGCATCACAGTCTCTCACCCCGCTGACTACAGGGCACCTCCTCCGGCATCTCTCATTCGTCTGTCAGGATAAAGGCTGAGGCTAGTCTAGCTGTCACTCTGACACCTAATGGTTTAAGGTTTTCTCCTTTCTAAGGTTTATTATGCTACCTTAGCCGAAGAAGACATTGTCACTTTAAACGCAAGTCACGACACCCGAGGGCTTTAAAATATCTTGTTGACACTTAATTGATGCCTGCCTTAAATAGGTGTTCGACAAGCTGCAATTTTCCTTCTTTGTTCCTTTCAGCGTTTGGTTTAGAAGTGCAGACAGACTGCAGGCCAAGAAGCAATTAGGCTGAATCCAGGAAGGTACGGAAACATGAGGGGGCGAATATTCTCTTTTTTTCTAATCAGGTTTGGTCACACTAATCACTATCCAGATGCAATGTAGAGAATGTAAACTGAAATACTTGGAGAACTTGGCCCGCACACAGAGGGGAAGCGAGCCGTGAGAATGAAGCCATTCTGACACAGGTAGGCAGAGCCTGCCAAGGCCTACTGACCCCTCACTTCAAACAAATGTTTTCACAGCGTTTCTGGCCGTCTCAGACAGTGCAGCAATTCGACGGGGATTTGGTGGAGTCTGTTTCTCATCTCATGCTCTGGGACAGTTCCTGCCAGTGGCACTGCAGTGGCAAAGTTAGTGCAGCCAGCCTGGTGCGTTACTAAAGACTATGAAGCCTCTGAACATACTTGGGAAAAACCATTCTCATTCGCTGCTTTGTACAGTAATTTTACACACTTTGGCTCTGCTACTCATTCATGTTCCCACCTAGGGGCAGTCATGATTTTTCTTCTCAATAACCTTTTTTTAACCAATAACCCTTTTTTTCTTGCCATTGCTGACTTGGGAGGTGGGGTTTCATCCAAAGACATTAGAAGTAGCTCCTTCCTCTGCAGGTTTTTTTTTGTTGAGGATTCGTACAGTCATTGTACATTTTTTCAGATTCAGCTTTGTGCGTGTCTGTTTGTCTTTTCCTTTTTTTGCACTGCCTTGGTTGTCTGTAGACTTTGTGCTGCCTTGATTGTCTGTAGACTTTGTGCTGCCTTGGTTGTCTGTAGACTTTGTGCTGCCTTGGTTGTCTGTAGACTTTGTGCTGCCTTGGTTGTCTGTAGACTTTGTGCTGCTTTGCTTGTCTGTAGACTTTGTGCTGCCTTGGTTGTCTGTAGACTTTGTGCTGCCTTGCTTGTCTGTAGACTTTGTGCTGCCTTGGTTGTCTGTAGACTTTGTGCTGCCTTGCTTGTCTGTAGACTTTGTGCTGCCTTGGTTGTCTGTAGACTTTGTGCTGCTTTGCTTGTCTGTAGACTTTGTGCTGCCTTGGTTGTCTGTAGACTTTGTGCTGCCTTGCTTGTCTGTAGACTTTGTGCTGCCTTGCTTGTCTGTAGACTTTGTGCTGCCTTGGTTGTCTGTAGACTTTGTGCTGCCTTGCTTGTCTGTAGACTTTGTGCTGCCTTGGTTGTCTGTAGACTTTGTGCTGCCTTGGTTGTCTGTAGACTTTGTGCTGCCTTGGTTGTCTGTAGACTTTGTGCTGCCTTGGTTGTCTGTAGACTTTGTGCTGCCTTGGTTGTCTGTAGACTTTGTGCTGCCTTAGTTGTCTGTAGACTTTGTGCTGCCTTGGTTGTCTGTAGACTTTGTGCTGCCTTAGTTGTCTGTAGACTTTGTGCTGCCTTGGTTGTCTGTAGACTTTGTGCTGCCTTGGTTGTCTGTAGACTTTGTGCTGCCTTGCTTGTCTGTAGACTTTGTGCTGCCTTGGTTGTCTGGAGACTTTGTGCTGCCTTGGTTGTCTGGAGACTTTGTGAAAGATGAGACCTGTTGTATTATTGTTTCTCTTGCCGATCCTGTTTGTTTACTTTTTATCTTTTCGGCTCCAGCTGTTTTTGGGCCACCTGTGGGCTTGAGGTGAGGTGATGTGGCCCTGCGGTTGGCTTGCAGGTCGATCTGGAACATGTTAACTGCCAAATTTGTTTTCCTTTTCTCTGTCTGGCCTGTTTCACAGTGTTTTGGGGGTGGGGGGGGAGGGGGGGGGGGGGCGTATGTGGCATCACCTGTCCCGTGCAGAATCACACATTGGGATAATAGGATGGATTTTCTGCTTGTAGGCTAAGGTCTTAATAGAAGCTCCAACAGCAGAGGCAGAAACGGACCCAGATCTTCAACAAAAGCAAATTCCTTAGCCTCAACAAACCAGTGAAAAACGTCATACATTTATAATGTTGACGCTCTTAATAATTTTTTTTCTTGCTTTTCAATTAAGCAAAAATGGCATTCTAAGCAAGTTACCTTGTCAGGTAATTGAGAACCTCATATCGAGTGATTAAAGGTTATTTTTTATGTTCTGAAAACAATGTTTCCACTGTTTATTTTCAGTGTCAAATCTGCGTCTGCGTTCAACCCGTGCACGCTAGCTTTACTAGGAAAAACGATTGGATTTTTAATGCAGCCTGGTTGCGTTTATAGACAATTTAGTGTTGCTGAACAGTCTGCAACAATCATTGGGTTTTTATATAAATACAAACAGAAAAGTGTGTTGTTGATCTTTAGAAAGCAAACGCTCCCTTGACCTGCTTAGCAAAACCTTGCAAATTATTTAAATAAACATATACAGTTCTAAATCCGAATGAATTGGCCTGCTTTGATTTCTCTCAATGATAATGGTATCACTGCCAATGCCGTTTTTAGCATGTGGATCGAGAGAAGCAGTTAAAATCTACTTTACAAATTTAATTTTATACTCTTGTTATTGTGGGCACTGTAAGCAGCTTCCTATATCCTTACATCAGAGTCACATGTGTTTATGTTCTTCACCGTATAATCATGTTGCTACATGCTGATTGTAAGAAAAGTGCAAATATTAAAAGGAGAAGGATTAGGTAAGTGTTTAGTCATACCGTGAGCAACTCTGAAACAGAGGGTCCTCCTTCAGAACTGGTGAAGGGAGCAAGAGGTCTGCGATGTTTGAAAACACTTAGAGATGGTCTAATAGGCACTTTGGAGATACCGTTTCAAATCTTTTTTTCAAGCGCAAATGTTGACAAGTTAAAACAGCTAAAAGAGAAAGAGCAGTTGTTGACAACTGCTTCACTCCCCAACTGCTGAGCACGGAATACCATCCGGCCTTCACACTCATTCACTGAACCGCGACCAGGTGGCCCAGAGGCGCTATGGGTAAGACCCCTCAGCTCCTGTTTGGCGTGGACGGCCTGTGGCCTCGTTTCTCCGGCCCATTCAGGAGGTGTCATAGCTGTCAGTCAACCCCTGCTTTCAAGCGCCCCTGCGTCCTGCCCGCCCTGTGGCTGGAGGGAGGCTTGTTTTTTTATTGGCCACTATTTGCGTTTCCTGTTGAATGGGGTTGTTGAAACTGTTACACCTGCAGGTCTTTAATGTCACAAGCCACAGGAGCTGCCCTGGAGGCAGTGTACCGCCCCCGCCCCAACCCCCCCCCCCCTTCTCCCTCTTCGTCAGTGACAGACCATGCCACTATGCTGCAGGGGGGGGCTGGGGCCTGCGTTTGTACACTGAAGAGATGGAGAGTCTTTAAGTTAAGTTTTTATATCCCTTTTTTATCACTCTCTGGCCCCTCCATTCAGAACAACCCCCTCTGGGACTGTAATTAGGCTACGAAAGGTATTGGGGCACAGGGATTCCAGAGAGGAGGGAGGTGGGGGTTCTTTAAACCTCAGGGAACCAAACCAATCTGGGTATTCTGGAAAATGTCATGCAGTGGTGTAGGGAGTGGATGTGGGGGGGGTTGTCTTTTCTGGTGGCGTTCACCCCCCGCCTGGTGCTTCTGAGTGTGCTGCATGTGCTGCCAGTAACACAATCCAGATTCTCTACCAGCTTTGCCATTGACCAGCCAACTGCTTCTCAAGGCTCCTCAACTACTTTAGACACAATCAGAATCTCTCTGCAGATGGGCAATATAAGACCAAGGTTAGAAAAATTCCCACCTGCCAGTCAAAAGTGTACTGCCTTGAAAATTCATTTGCGGTAACAGCACTGTTTTCCTTCCCACCTGACTCTGTTTTTGTAATTCCCGAACAGGGAAAAAAGAGAATTGTGGGTAATTGCAGAGAAGGACGCTTGTGTAATCTTGTTAGATTTCTTTCCATTTAAGTGTGTACTTGCCTAGTTGTTTTTTGTGCATTACATAGAATGGTCTTCATGGATTAAACGAACATTACTAACATCTCATACTCAAATAGGCTTTTCTTAGGCATTTCCCAATATTTCTTAAAAGGCCGTCTCAAATTGGGTAATAAAAAGTAAACATTTATGATCAAGATTGACATAGACGGAAATGGAATGATGGAAAAACAACAGCTAATGTATTTTAAGAAGTAATTCCAGAAGAATTCCCTTATTTTCATTTTATAATGTATTCAAGGTATGTCTGTGACATAAGAGGGGTCTTTGTAGAACATGTCCAAATGGTTGGAAACAATCTTCAGGGGTTTCTTTCTCTGTGTCCTGTAACTGCAAAGCCATTGTGGAAGACCTTTGGGGAATCAAGCATACAGTGTAAACTCTACAAATACATGAACCACTTCACAAAATTCACTTTATAGAACCACAATCACTCAAAAAAGTCAGGGCAAATCAGTTAAATAATAAAAGTTTCTGTTTTTTTTTGTTTTTTTCCCCCCCAGGCCTTAAATCCGTGAGAGCACTTTATTGAGACAGGAGGAAAGCTGAGAGGATTACAGACAGAGAGCATATCACAGTACAGAACACAACACAGCCTGGAGTCAAAACCTCGCAACACGGGGATCTATATACCAGTTTGCGATTTGATTGCCCTACAGACGATGCCACAGGCTTGCCTTTGCATGTGGCATGTTAAGTTAATTGGATTTGTATAAAATATCAACGGCAAAACTAACCATTTTCTTGATGTTCTTGTTAAATTCAACAGCAATGCTTCCAAAGTCAGGTTTTGCATGTTAAATTAATTATTGAGGATGTTATTCTGAATCATACTCTTTTGTGTGTGTGGAATTTATTGAATCGGGAGAAGATTTCACTGAATTTCCACGTGTGGTTTGTTTTCCTGAAGCTTATAAGCGACTGATTCACAGGATATTTGAATGAGTGTTCTGGGATTGGTCAGCTGTTGCTGTGGGCAGATCCTGCAGAATTGAGGACGTCAGAAGGAACACAGAAGATGATGTGTCCAAGCTGTGCCACAGAGCTTGTCGTAACCAGATCTCAAATCGGTCTTTAAAATGAGCCATCCTTCACAGTTCCAGTTGGCTGAGTCTGAGCTGTGTACCTGATTTTGGTGGTATGAAAGGGTTCCCCTGGCTTTGGAGCATGCCGAGTACTGCGCTGATGAGGGAATGGGCTTTTTAGCTTTCACAAATCAACCCCAGCGCTGTGAGCTACTTGTGTGTTTTTTTAAGGCTTCCTTTTCGTCTGAAGTGTGGTTGAAGGCTCCTCTGTCGTGTCTTTTATCTGTCCCTCGGAAAAAGCCACACTTGTAAAGGGTACATTCAGCAGCGGATTAGCCCCAGCGAAGGAGTCGCTTCGTCTTACACGCGCGCTGCCAAGTGGGGCTCTCTCTTCCTTCGCTCGCTCGGCCATCCCGCACTTTGCGAGGGCTGTAATGGAGAATCGCTCAGAGCGTGGTTTAGCCTCAAGTCCCTTGTCCCACAAACCCTGCGAGCGAAAACTCAATGTGGTTCTTTATGCACGCGTGGATCGTGTGCAGCTGGGAGGTCCGGGCCCAGCACGGCACTTCACAAGTCCAGAACCAGGGCGGCTGTCCCCAGAGCTCTGGAAAAGGGCTGACATGGTTTTCTTTTAGCACATCGTCTTCCCCGAAACAGGAGCCGCTGTGCCAAGCATAAGCCCCGGCACAATCCGATCTGTCTGTGTTTGGGGCAGAGTTGCATGTTTTCAGTTTGTTGCTGAGGGAAGCTTGGATGAGATGGCGCTGCACTTCAACAGTTAGCGGTTTCACAAAACACGAGGTTGATGATCCGATGCAGAACAACTACTGTAATGCAACAACAGCTCTTTCCTCAATACTTCCTTCAGAATGTATGAATATATGAAGTCAGAGAGGCATTGCCATACAAACCACACATTCCTAATCTGTGTCATGATTGAGTTTGACAATGTATTGATTGAGCTATAAAACAATAATGAGGAACCATGTTTCTCCTCACAGTCTTGACAGCTGACATGCAGTGTGGTTTGTTTCCTTGCTCTCAGCTCACACGCTCCCGTTGCTCCTGATGTAAAGCCAACAGGTTTGATACGATCTGCGAGACACAGTCACCATGGTGAAGCTACTGTACAGAGATGGGGAAAGTGAAACTAACTTTGGTAGAGCTTTGGGGCTTCTCCCCAACATTACACAATGTCTCAGCTTGGGTAATTTGAATGTAATTTGTTTGACTGCCCAGGGTAGTATGAAAGAATGATTACTTCCAAGTACATTATTTTAAACATAATTTTAAGAGCCTCCTACATGGGGACCAGTGATTGGCAACATAGACCGCCTCCTCCCACCTCCCATCACTGTCTGGGATGATCGTGAAAAAGATTAGAGAGAAACCTGTGGTATGGAGGCATCGCTAAAACTGGGCTGCTGTAAGTAGGTCACACAAAACTCACGATATGTAGCCCTAACCAGGGCTGAAAACGCTTCCTGCTGCATTGGCCAAGTCATTCCATTTGTACTTGTTTGTTTATGCAAAGTTTTTTTTTTTTTTCTCCTTTTGATTTTGTGTTTTTTTTTCCCCGTTTGGGTACTTTAGGTACTTTAGGAGTAACTCGGTGAGCTTTTTTTGACGTGACTTTGTTTGACGTTGGTAAAATAGTTCAAGAATGTTGCGGTTTTGTCTTCCGGCAATGTGGTGGAGATGCATGGCATGTTGCTGTTGTTTATGGAAAGCGTACAGCCAATGACAAGATTAGCTATTTGGGTTGTTATCGGCCCATGAAGAAGCCCCATTTTTATTTCTCTTGTGGGCTGTTCCAAAGCGGGAGACTTTTTAACTGGTAACCCGATAGCCGTATCTTAACCCACGCGGATGCTCTTTTCTTCTAGTAAGCATTTATGGAGGTGGTTTAATCTTACAGTACAAGTGGACACTCACCTGACAGCTCTCATGGCATGAGGATTAAGCTTTCAGGGTGGACATTTTTATCATACTTGTTCATTCCCTTGGAAGAAATCTGGCTTTTAGATGTTTCAGAGAGGATGCCAAATGGCTTGTCAAGATTGCATCTTGCATGTGAAATTCACCAAATATAATGTTACAGCACAGGCCTCCATTATTTAATCTGTGAGGTTCAAACAGTTCTGTGAGAGAAGCTGGTCTTAATAAAATGAACAAGCTGATGCTGAGGCCTGCCCTCCTGGTTACCCATGCCCTGTATACACTACACCAGAAAAATAAAGTATAGCACACTTATAAAAAGACATTCTCCTGGTGCTTATTTGGAATGTGTATGTGTGGCGCATGGGAGCGCCCGCTGCACACTCAGGCCGTTATCCCGACCTGAGTTCTGCAGGTAGAATTACAGCTGGCCCAGGGTGGCGCCCTGCAGTAGCTCATTGTGGGTTGCGTTCGACTAGGCCTGAGCTGAAGTCACGCACTGCGTGTGACTGACGGTGAGCTGTGGCGAGGAAGGCTAGGGAGGGAGACAGACGCCGGACGCTAGACGCTGGTGGACTAAGTAGAGTGAGCGATGCATTAAACACACATGCGACTCAGGGAGTGTACAGAGCAGAGGGCGTGACTGTAGTGCATTGTAGAACGTTTTCATTCAGTGCCGGTTTGATATTAATTTGGCGAACAAGCTTCATTTTAAACATAATGAAAGCCTTTCCACTTGGCGGTGCTAATCTTTGACATTGTATAGCCATGCGTTACGTTACCACAATCTTTTTGTCGTTGTTGTTGTTCCAGGTCTGCCTGAACCAAACGGTCTATGACACATGTACTGATCTGAAGCATTACATTACATTACAGGCATTTAGCAGACGCTCTTATCCAGAGCGACTTACACTTATTACATTTATCCATTCATACAGCTATAAGCATATATAAGCTGAAGCAATTCAGGTTAAGTACCTTGCTCAAGGGAACAACGGCAGTGTGCTACCTGGGAATCGAACCTGCAACCTTTCGGTTACAAGTCCAGCTTCTTAACCATTATACCACACTGCCGCCTGACGCACTGGGCTGCCTGTACAAGGACAGTGTGTTCAATAGCTCTGCGACTGGTGGCAGCGTGAGGTCATTCTGAGAGATCTTTTTCATGACATTCTGCGATTGGAGGGTTAGGAGTGTTGGAGTCTCCGAATTATTGGGTCTACCGGAATGGAACTCTTTGCAAACTCTTCAAGTGATCTCATCCCTTGAGAGAGCTGAACTGGATTTCATAAAATGAAAAAAGAAATGCTCACAGTTGCGGATGGTGCATTATACATAATGTTCTTAAAACAAGCACACCACCAGTATTAGGTCACTTCACTTTGATGCACAGTTATCATGATAGAATAAGAAGTTTCTGGTCCGTTTCATGTCTCCACTAAATGCATATGAAGGACAACAAAATAAACATTCGTGTCCATGAGATAAACAGTGCACACATCAGGTTACCCACAAAAGAAAAAAAACCTTCGTTTTAATGAAAAAAGTATTTGTGTAATTTGTTTACATGGAATTGTAACATTTTAATGGGAAAATGGCTTTAATGCACCGCAGAGCACCTGAATTCAATTTCTATTGCTGCAGATCCTACAGATCGCATACAATTACTGTTCAGTTTGAGTTCGCAATTTGCCGAAGAACATTGGAAGGCATGACATGGAGACCACACATTGAATTTGTTCCTGGTGTAGAGTTTGACCTCTGAGCTTTCTCTGGGGAAGAAAGTGCCTTATAGAAAGGGGTTGGAAGATCATCCACGGATTCACAGTTCTTGTTTTAGTACTCTCGTGTTTGGTGAACCACGTGATTCTTCTGCCCTCGTTTGCGGGTTTGTCTGAAAATAGTTGGTTGCCGCCCGGCCAAATGTGTAAACAAGGTTGGCTTTGGTTTTGAGTGTACTGGATCGTTGCGATGTGATTCATTTTCAATTCTGCGTCACGGGAAAGTCTGACTAGACATCTCAAGCTAGACTGTACAAACTTATGGTTTTGAATGGCGCGCATTGCATGTGGCCATGCTCCGTATGAATCATGCTGTTATTTTCTTTTTTTTCTTTTTTTGCAACGGAGGAATTGCATTCAGCGCATACCGTGTCATTGGAGTAGACCTCTCGCCTGGACTGCGGGCCTTGCCCTTTTGTTGATGATCCTCTAAATATTGCAGGCCTCTCAAAATACAATTGTAACAATGATAAGATTGTTTTTCTCCACGTTCTTTTTTTAAAGGGCACCGTTAAAAAAGCCATGAGCTCAGAACATAGGGGGCTTTATTTATTTATATAGTTATTTTTTGTCTAGCTATTTCTGAAAGCAGTGGTATGGATATTATTTTTTTCAATTGTGTGTTTGCGTGCATGTGTTTGTGTTGTGGATTTAGTATGTCTTAAAGTTTTGAACTCAAACCTATTTTTTTTATTTAATATATGTGCAGCAGCAGCAACAGCAACATCAGCAAAAATTTTAAATAAACAATTGAATACTAGACCCCTTACCCCAGTGGCCTACAGCCTTACCCTTGGCTCATTGGTGCATTTATTTCAATTTACTTGATGAATGGCAACACTTGATAAATATTGTGCAAAACTCAGCTGTAAGCCTCCACGCCAATAAAAGAAGCGCTCTCCTGTGCATTTTCAGTTGTGTACACGGCGTGTAACAGAGCTAGACTGCTGCACAGGAAACATCACAGAAAACCTCTTCCCTGCCGTGTGTTCCATGTGTGTTTAGCAGCTTGAAAACTGTTTCACTGAATTTCTGTGGAACAAATTTGTTTTCAGCCCAGAAAGCATGCCTTGGGTATATGGCCCATTTGTTCTTTGCTTGTTGTTATTCTGTATGGAAGCATTCCATGCATGTAGGTGAGTTGGTTCAGTCAACAGTTTAATCGCAAATGAATAGTTCTCACCTGAAAAATGCTTTTTGTCGATTATGAAAGGAGCGATGTGATAAAGCAAGTGGTCAATATTGGGAAGATGAAGATAGTGTTCCTGTTTCCCGTCTTGATGTTTGTCACACCCTGCTTGTGTTCGCCAGGCTTTTTAAACCCTGCTTCAGATAAAAGAAATAACCTGAAGAGTACTGGCCATATTTAGATTGCTTAATGCAAGCCTGGTCAATGTTACCTGATCCACTGTTCAGAATGCAGTATGTGACAACAAAATAAAACCACTTATATGTATAGCATGTGGCTGTGTTCTTGCTTGCTGAGGAAACACAATGTACTACTATTGATCCCACAGTTATCACATAACTTCTTTAATATTTAGCTGTACATTCTATAGTTGTTCTTGTGCAAATACCGCTCATAAAACTGCATTTAACTATGTGGAATGGAGGAAAGAATGTGTAGGATATGGCAGCATAAAAAATAGATTTGAGGCCCCTAAAGAGAAACATTCTGTAAAATAAATTCATAAAGCATTATAAAGGGTAAATTATGGTAAAAGCCACCATTACTCTTAATGCACACCATAAAAAGATAGGTAGTAAAGACTTATGAAGTATAATATATTGTAACGCTTATTGAACTCTGAAATGCAAAAAAGAAAAGGTGCCATTTTTAAAAATGCACTCTACTAACTTTTCTGCAAGTAAATGACGAGAGGCTTGATCCTTAGAAGCACACTCCTTACTCTGGGAGGGGCGTAACACATACAACACGACTAACCATCATTTAGAAGAGAAGAATTGTCCTTATTCTAGAATACAATAAATTATTTTAAAATTAATTTAAAATGATCTTTTATGCTGAGAAAATGAGTTAAGTTAGTCCGCATAGGTTAGAAATTCCTAACAAGAGTATTTTTAACCTTTCCAGCTCAGATACTGTAGGTAGTAACGTCATTTGTGAACAAAAATGTGCTCTTCTGACTAATCTAGTGAGGAGGATTTCTAAGAAAAAAGAGACAAGAGACATGTCAGATGAGGAAAGTGAAGAATGGTCAGTACATTGACCCACCGGTTCAACCTGTCAATCGAACGCTCACCTCAGATACAGTCGGTGAATATGAGCAGCCGTAAATGAACACGTCTCCTGATGTCTACCCTAGTCACAGGTCTATTGGTTTGTCCAATGGGGGCATCTGTCTGGCCACTGGGTGGAGTCTCTACGTGCAAATCCGTGAGTCATAGTCCATGCAACTCGGCAGTGATGTATGACAGCAGTCAACTTTTTTTTTTCTTCTACGTGAACGCCTTGGAGGCTTTTCAAAGCGACGCGGAGAGAGGAGAGAAAGCTACCAGTAATAATTGAGTCTGAGCCCTTTTTTGCTTTTGTGAAAGTATGTGATAGATTAGAGGTAATGTTATACACTGGCAATGTACTAAACCCCCCCCCCCCCCCCCCCCCCTTCAAACTCTTCAGGCAAAAGTTTAAAAGAGTAAACGCAAATGAAAGGAGTACAGATGGCATTGGAATACACAAAGAGTTCATTCAGCTGTTCTCCAGACACAATGGCGCAACTTATCGGCCTGCATCGTATCAGCGGCAGAGCCACGACTCGCAACCCCTGTGTCATTAGAGGATTGACCTTGGTGCCATTTACCAATCAGCCCTGCAACAATCTAAGGAGGGCTAGGCTGCCCAGTTGGTACTGTCCAAAGAGTGGGAGCTTTGCACATGGGCGAGGGAGATTATTTTGGAGCAGTCAGGCTGTTTTGTAGGAAGAAGAATTGATGGAGTGGGTGTGGCAATATAAATGCGACAAGTACCTTAGTTCTCTTGGAGGGACTGGTATAAGAAAAAAATACAAGAGCTCATAATGTTCATAAAAAGAGTCAGATTGCACTGAAGTATATACTGAGATCCCTCCCTGTGCTACAAAGGCATTTGGGTAAAGCATGATGACAGGAGTTTCAGACATATCTCACCAGTGCCCGACTCTCACTTCATGATCTGTTTCTCATATAACCCACTTGGCTTATGTATGGCGAATAAACCTATCCTGCAGGATAATCATTTGTTTATCTTATTTATTTCCCATTTTTCTCCGGTTTTTGAAATATCAGGCAGTACTGCTCTCTTGCGTCACCGACATATGGCGTCCTGGAGTTGCGGAGCGTGCATTCTTTTTATCCAATGACTGTTCTCCATGCTAAAACCACACAGAGCGCCACAGGAGAGCTAGCAGTGATTGAAGGAGAGTCATATATCATACTGACAACAGCTAGTAACACCTGATGACCAGCTAGGGGGCATTTTGCGCAGTGGAAACCCAAGGAACTTTGGCTAACTTAAGCCCAACCTGCCAAGCAGGATCAAGCCAATTTTATCCCACTGTGATTAATGACACACAACATATTTTGAACTAGCATTTTCTAGGCTGTAGAACTCTAGCCTGTATTTGTGGCGGGTACCTTTATCAACTCAGCCTTGTTTCTCGGATCTCTGTCTTTCTTCTGTAGTATGGAATTAAATCAGTTACTGAATCTCTGTTCAAAGACCAAGCAATCTTTAAACAACTCTGTACCTTATTGGCCATGTTAACATTTCCAAAAATTAGTTTTTTTTAATACCCTCTCACATCAGGAGTTGATATTATTCCCAGAGTTTTGGGGTACTGAGGAATTTGGAGATAAATGACAGAAATGTTTTGCCTTCGAGTTATTTCATCTCTAAATGGAACCAGGTGGAAAGCCGTTTTTGCATGTTCTGCTGATGTATCAACACTGTATTGTGCACCAGTTTTAACATTCTTACCACTTAAAAACTTAGAATTAAAAATAGCTGGAAGATGTTTTAATGACACATCTGACATTCCAGTTGTAATCTTTTTTAAATAATAGTTTTCCGGTTAAAAGCTTGTTTTGTTTTTCTGATCTCAGTGACCTTGCTTTGAACATATTCTCACATCTTTTGTTTCCATATAAGATTTCAAAAATAGGAAGTGGTGAATTATTTCCTGTGTGGCTTTTGGGCTCCCCTGCATTGTTTAAATAGAAGCCCCCATCGAGGCTGAAAGAGCAGGTGTTGGTGGAAGGCAAGTCGCAAAGTGTCTTTCACACATTCTCTTGTCAAAGCTGTGCTTTTTGCATTGTGCCGTAGCGAGATTTATTTGTTTTACCTCTGCAGAAAAATGCTTTCTTCTTCATCCGCTCCTTCGTCTTCTTTTCCACTGGGCAGAGGATGTTATAGCGCAGCGATGAAGTCGGCAGATAAAAACGTCCAATCACACAGAGTGCACGTCTTTCAGCGGGAGCTGACAGATGTGATCCCACAATCATCCCCCTAGATTAACTATAATTTAACGCTTTCGACAGACGAGACAAGAGTAAAAGACAATTATGAAGGTGTATCAAAGAATGTGAGTAATCCCCGTTTACACGCTTGTGTGGGTGCGATCCCGCTCCGCTGTGGGTGTTTGGAGAGGGCATACACAGATGCTGGCTTGCTGCATAAGGGGGATATGAGAAGGACCCGCTCCCGGGATGTCGTTTTCACTTTTCCGAAGTGCTGAATTCCTAATCCAAGAGGCCTGATATGCACAGACACGTCAGGTCTCCTGGCATTCTGCCAGGCCAGACCTCATAAACTCTGTCTAATAAATGGATTACTTTAGCTTGCGCTAACACATATTTTGTCTGGATAGAATTTTTTCTCTCTACTTCCGATGAGCATTAAAGTGCGGCATGAATAAATGCAGCCCTGACTTGCTGAGCATATGATGCCTGACACGCCTGGTTAAAGCTGCTTTACGCTTTTGTCTCAATAAGTAACAAACACGCAACTGCATGCAGCTATTGTGTAATATCTTCAAGTAATGACCAGCTTTTTAGTTGTCTTTTTGATGTTTTTTTACCCACAATTCTCCATCGAGAATTATTTGCTTATTCATTGACAGCTTCACCTACATTGAAAGTACATGCGATTCAATAGCTGCCATTATTGCTGTGAATATAATCAAAATGACCTTTTAATGTTTTCTTTACCTGTTTCACAATCCTATTGCCACTTACTGCATTGGTTCTCTCTTCCCTCGTTGTGGTAGTAATTACAGTATTCATCATTAATAGACCATGCGTCCAAATACCCGCTAATCAACAGTGACCTGCGTGGTCCAACATGATGGCAGAACGTTTTTGTGGGTCATCATTTTTAAAGCCAGGACGTCAACCCTACAATGAACCTGGTTGCTGTACTCTATTAGGGAAACATACATGTGGAACTGTGTTTTCTTAAAGATACTGGACCAGGTCCAAAAACAAGAAAGCCATATTCTTAACCATTTCCACAAAAACAGTTATTAAGTTTACATCATGCATTCAGGTCCATATGTGGAGCACTTGAAGGGAGTGGGGCTTGCACCTTGTTCATGGGAACAGCTTGTCTTTTTAAGGGACCCTTCATTGTTGTTACTGTTGATGTATTTAATAAAGTGTGAGAAAAAGAGAACTTTTACCATTTGAGGCATTACGTTTTAAAAGAGTAAACATCCAAAATGGGTTCTTCTACTTTTTGTAAGTGCTGGATTAGTATTCCTAGAAATGCTTTTGATGTTGTGTAAAAAATGCTGATTGTGTAACTGAAGATAAAGACTACTGTTCAAGTTGGTTGGTTCTGGAATGCCGGACAAGAAAGAGTATACATTTTGGTAAAATTTGCTCAACTTTGACTTTGCACTTACATCATACTAAATTATGAGCGATTAATAATGCTTAATTAAGAATCAAACTGAAAGACATGATTGATACCTTTATTTTGTGACATCAGGTGTTGATGGTATTGTGCCACAAACAAAATGGCCCAACCCAGTAGAATTTGCCATTTTAACTAGCATTAGAGAGGACAGATTATCCGCAAGATTCCAAAACCTGCTCCAGGTTAGAAAAAATGTGTTTAATGAAGTCAAGGGCAGGGCTTCAAAGGAGCCTGCAATTGAACCTGTGTATGGGGCCAATGTCTTTGAACTGTGGAGGAGAAGTTTATCCAGAGTTGGCCTGAAAGTACGGCTTGTCTTGTAATCTGGCATCGAGCGAGCGGAACTTCAAGAGTACCCTCATGAGCCAGGCAGACAGCACCTTAAAACAAAAACGCAAAAAGGGAACATGAGAAATGATCTGTTGTTGGAAAGTTTGCTATTTTGCATTTTTAACCCGAGTATGTTTTTGAGAAAACATTGTGGCTTTCTGTTCAATCAGTATTATATCTCAAATGCTTAAGTATTTGTGTGTGCGTGGGATTTGACTTCAGTTACACAAGTGAGTGTTCACAGATTTTATCCAAAGTCAAAAGAAAATATTGGGGAAATACCACTTTATATAAGCAGTAATAGCTAATATATTAGCAAACCTCCATGCAGTTCATGCAAAATCTAAGTTGCATCAGCAGTCATTGAATCATTCCGCGATTGGTGTATGTTGAAAGCCGATACAGGCTAAGTTGATTTGGTTGGCAGAAATTGAAAGTGACTTGTGTTAAGTGGAAGAGTGATACAAGTGCTGAGCTGACAATGAAATTGTGGGAACCAAATTGCTCGTCGGATCCAGTTCAACCCTGAGTTCACATTTGAAATATTATTGGCGTTTATAAAAGTCAAATCGCATTGCCTAGATCTCCTTCTTGTTTTGACAATGAAATATAAGTACCTACTTTCTGTAATTGCCCGTTCTCTGAATTAGATGTCGCACAGCCTTCTTTTAGCTCTGAGCTGAGCGGGATATGCTGTGATGGACGTGTGCATGTCGCGTACTCTGTGTTTGCCACCTGTAAGTAATCCGCTGAAATTAGCCACTTAAACGCTGATCATGTGCGGCACAGCTTGACTGAGACGCACGTGAGCGCCGGCTCCAGACCGCGCAGACAGCCTCACTCGCGGGAAGAGAGACCTATCACAGCTGCCACCGCTTCTTTACTATAACCCAGTTTATTTTTAATTTTGTTTCTTTATTTCTCTGCATGCTCGTTTTTTGAATTTCCCCAGTGTCTCTTTTCTTAGTTACACGGTGCTCCTCGGGTTGGCCGTAAGCTCCCGTTTGAACACAGGACAGCATGTGCAACAAATGCTAATGGCGAGTGGTAAACGAATAGACCATTAATAGAAGGTTCTTAGCAGCACATTTTAATAAAGCCCCCCAGATAAGCACTGATTTTCCCTGCACTGCAGGTCCTGGAAGTCCTGAAACTAATTTGCCCTCCTGTTTCATTGGCTCTCTGTTCAAGGGCTTCCTTTGGCAAAATAACCTGGTTCTCATTAGGCACATCCTATAAGACCCTTGACGATTGCATGCAAAGGAAATAAGATTGAGACGCAAATTAATTCCCATCCTCGAGTCAGATATCTGATATTGATGACCAGGATGTAAAAAGAGAAACTATTTACTTTTACTTTCTTTCTTTTTCTCCTCCCTTGCTCCTTCTCGTCATGCTTTTTAATTTTATCCCTTAAACCTCTGAGCAGGGAGTAAAGCGGCGTGTGCCCGTGTGCGCATGTGTGTGTCTTCTTGTGTTTGTGTGTGTGTGTGTTTGTGTACCTCATTATTAGCCAGCTGCTTTGTAGAGATTTTGAGAATCCTCTCTCTCTGGCTTTTTTAAAACCGTATTAACGCATGAGAAATGAATGAGGCTCTCTTTCATATAGCCCCGGAAGCATGCCCTTCTCAGACTACTTTCAAATGGGAAATTGTACGTAAATGGGTTCACCCTGTGCCCCAGACCCACAGCAAACATTTTAGGAAGGTGATGGGCTTCGTTGAAGGTTTGGTAGCATATCTGACTCTTTTCCAAGTGTACTCATACTGTAGGCTTTACGTGACCGTTCATTCAGAAATCATACAATGTGTTTATTTTGTGTCCATTGTTTACACTTTTTTATCCCCCCCCCCAAAAACACACTTTGGCTTTGGAGCGGTTTCATGCAACTTGTTTTAAATTCGCGAAAAATTAGGGGTGACCTTTCAGAGGTGAGGAACTATGAGGAGGGATTTTAACTTTTAAGAAATTAGTTTGAGGAGTGAGTGTTGCATTCTGGGTCCTCTCATTTTCAGGGGTCGCCTATTGCTATAATTGACGGGCCTCCCTGTGC
Organism: Ilyophis sp. 1 JC-2022; assembly: GCA_022702515.1. Lineage (NCBI taxonomy): Eukaryota > Metazoa > Chordata > Actinopteri > Anguilliformes > Synaphobranchidae > Ilyophis > Ilyophis sp. 1 JC-2022. Next base: position 49,571,051 of record CM040402.1, read on the forward strand.
ACCACTGACATTCCTACAGCCCAAATTACTTAATTGGTGTTAATTATGTAATGACAGTGTTGAAATGTGAAGGGCCAAAGGTTACTATTACATTTGGAAGTCACTGCAGGGTACTCAGTTTTGGGTACGAAAATTCTTCTTAGTGTTTCTTTAAGTTTCTATAATATGGCTTGGGTGCATTCCTGTACCGATCTATCCTTGACCCACCATCTAGTGATTATAGTAAGTAACACACTGCAGCTCTGTTGGTGCGAGTCACAGGAAGGCCATTGTGGTTCAGCCTGATTGCACTCCTACACAAGGATCCAATTTGATTCACTTTGCTCGTGTTTAGTCGTAAGCGCGGCTCTTCAGAAATGTAAAGAGTTGGAAAATACCATTTAAACAATCATCATTTGTGTTTATTAGTGCAGAGAGATATTTTAGTGGATGAGTGGTCCATTATTGAAGTGTACCCTATTTAAATCATTTTATTATTATCTTTTTTTTAATACACTCGTATATTCACTACATTGGTAATATCCATGGTAGCCAGTTGATGATTTGAACAGTCCCGGCTATTCTTATGATATGGGAAGCACATATGTGCAGTGTGAATTGGTTAGTTGGACTGAATCAGAATCAGAATTAGTTTTACATACATTTCTCAGTGGCTGATGCAGGCGGCGCATAAAAAACCTCCGAACAGGAAACCTTTCCAGATCAACTTCAATAGAGAACTTAAAAGGCATGTCTGTATAGTTGTGTGATTGATTGTTACAGTTTAGCCAGGCTTGTGGTCTGCTGGATGTTTCCAGGTGTGTTGGATCACGTTTTATACTGCTGATATTTGCTATTTTAATAGTTAATAGTTTAATAGTTGCCCCGCCTAGTATGTATCATTATTATTAGGAGCTACCTACGTGTGCTTTGTCTGATTTGCTTTGTAGTTGTTTCAATGACCTTCAATATGCACTTATTGTACGTCGCTTTGGATAAAAGGGTCTGCCAAATAACTGTAATGTAGTGTAATGTCTGATATATATATATGCACTAGTCAAGGAGTCTCACTGTCTTGCATATTCGACATGTCAGGAACCCACTTTCAGTTTCTTTATTGGCAGGAGACATAGAGACAGAGACCAGCCACAATCTAATGACTTGCTTCTTAATCCCTCGACTGCCTTCTTACTGTCTCGCTACTGCTTCTTCAATGCCCTTCTATTGCCACCCTGTTACCTGTGCTCTGAGCATGGACATCCTCTGTGCTTGCCTACACAGATGATCCGGTCACTGTGGGAGAAACAGCCATGGCACCAAGCTGAAACCGTACATTGATCACTTGACCAGACTTTGCATACAACAGGATCCAAACATCTGGGGAGGGTCTTGATCTTCACCAAGCACTGAGGAGGAGGAGGAGGAGGATGAGGAGGAGGAGGAAGAGGAAGATGATTTCAAGTAGGCGGCTAGGCAAGGAAGCCGGAAGATGAGCAGGTATGGAGATGTATGTGCTGATGATCTGACGTCTGCAACGAGATATAAGTGATGTGTTTTTGTTTTTTAAGGCTTGTTCCTTTATGATCATCACCACACACACACACACACACACACACACACACACACACACACACACACACATGCTGTGCCCTCATCTTGTGTGCTTGGTAAGATACTATTCAGTAGCCAGCTGCTTTTTGGCACTGCCTCTGCACGGTCCCATTTATCATACGATAATGAGCTTGGCTTTGGGAGATGAGTGTAGGGTTTTATCCCAGAGGAGAGCGCATCGTGGTGGTGAATTTGAAGTGACAGCGCTGATTCTCAGATTGCCATACCTTACCGTACCCCGTCTGACAGCCTGCAGGTCTCGGTGGCATATCCGTTTCACGGTTATCACCGTACATTTCCGCATTACAGAGTTGATCCACAACCGGGGTTAAAAAAGAGCATTTTGTATTGAGCGCTCTATCTTTTTTCTTTTTGGATTAAGGTAATGCACAATTGTGGAGATACATTGGAACACGTTCCGTACCCTGATCTCAAGATGCACAAAGTCCACTGTCTTTGCTAGACTCATAGTAAGAGATGGAGTCGGGGTTTTGCACGGTGTAGTAGCTGGTACAGTATGAGCTGTGAGCGAACATTTAAACGTCCACATCTGAAATGGTTATTCTCGCAGGTCGAATGTTTTGCTTCACTGGTGAATTCTGTATGTTTATTTGCAGCGGTTCAGACTGAGCCAAAGGGGAAATATCTCTTGTCAAAAAAAGAACACGCAGGCTAATTTAAACTATTAGAGCGCTTGTTACAGACATTTTAATTCCAGTCACATGGGAGCCCGTGCACTGTAGCAGCAGCTTGTGAAACATAAAACTATGGGAACAGCTGAATAAATTCAAACACAGTGTGCTCATTCTGCACTCTGTGTCACAATCTGATAATGCAGAAGAGAAACGTACACCAGCCCCTATCCCCTATGTTTTCATTACGCTGCCAGGAATCTATACACAAAAACCGCACAGTATTTAGATGAATCATTGGAGGTTCTGTAGGCACCGTGCTGAGGGCCGTTGGCTCTCACTAGGAGGGCTGAGGTGGAACAGACACAGCGAGCAGGCAGCGGGCTTCAGGACTCTTAGCCATGGCCACTATGCCCTCCACTGCTATCAACCCTGATACTCTGAAAGATCTCAATCTACGGGCTCACGAACGTCAATGTCAACCTTTTCTTTTTTGGAAAAGCAATCATCTTTAATCTTGCTAAAGTCAGGATACTTCCTGAGAAGTGTGATCAGATCATAATCACACAAATGTCAACCTCACCCTTTTGAAATATTTCAGTTTATATATCTGGGTAATCAACCGCTGTCTTTTGAGAAATTGGATTTGAGTTGGAGCACTTTCCAAAACAGAAGCTGGCAAGCAATGTGTGTGGAATGGACAGTAAAATCCAGTCACAGCAAGCAGTGAAAGTAATTCCTTCTGGTAGGTTGACCCTGTCGCTGAAATATACTCAGAGTTGGTGCCGCACTGGTGCCGAATCTGTCTGGTAGATCGCACAGAGTTATGGGGTCCTTGGGCGTGGTGATGCACAAATTCCCGTGTGCCTAGAGTGTGAACTCATAGTCCAGCTGATGAAGGCCACTTGACCTGGCCTCCCAGTGTGATGTTTTGAGAATAAGTCTGAAAGTGTGTCGTAAAAAGTGATATTGTTTATATAGGATCATCCCTCTGGAGTAAAATTTCCCCTGTGGTAAATCGGGCCTCTTTCTCCGAACCTGCATTTTAAAATGCTCTCGCTCTCTCTCTCTCCCTCTCTCCCTCTCTCCCTCTCTCTCTCTCTCACTCCCTCTCTCCCTCTCTTTCACTCTCTCTCACTGTCTCTCTCCCTCTCTCTCTGTCTCTCTCACTCCCTCTCTCTCTCTTTCTCTCTCTCGCTCTCTCTCGCTCTCTCAATTCAAATGCAATTCAAATTCAAAACTCAATTCAATTAATTTTGAGATTAAAATATAACATATACATAAAATGTATACTACTACCATTAGTATTAACAATGTAGTAACATTACTAATAATAATAAAAGTAACAATAAATATAAAGATTAAAATATGACAGACATACAAATTTTCAGACCCTTTCAAGTTTTACACATTTTGTTATGTTTCAGACTCATCTTAAAATTGATTCAATTAATCTTTTTCTCATCAATCTACACTCAATAACCCATAATGACAAAATGAAAACATGTTTTTTTGCAAATTTATTAAAAATCTAAAACTGAAATCTCTGATTTACATAAGTTATTTGGAGCCCATCTGTAGGAAGGGTGCAGGTTGCCTCTATGTAGGATTGTGTGCTGTTTGAGCTCATCTGTAGGAAGGGTGCAGGTTGCCTCTATGTAGGATTGTGTGCTGTTCGGAGCCCATCTGTAGGAAGGGTGCGGGTTGCCTCTATGTAGGATAGTGTGCTGTTTGAGCTCATCTGTAGGAAGGGTGCAGGTTGCCTCTATGTAGGATTGTGTGCTGTTCGGAGCCCATCTGTAGGAAGGGTGCGGGTTGCCTCTATGTAGGATTGTGTGCTGTTTGAGCTCATCTGTAGGAAGGGTGCAGGTTGCCTCTATGTAGGATTGTGTGCTGTTCGGAGCCCATCTGTAGGAAGGGTGCGGGTTGCCTCTATGTAGGATAGTGTGCTGTTTGAGCTCATCTGTAGGAAGGGTGCGGGTTGCCTCTATGTAGGATTGTGTGCTGTTCGGAGCCCATCTGTAGGAAGGGTGCGGGTTGCCTCTATGTAGGATAGTGTGCTGTTTGAGCTCATCTGTAGGAAGGGTGCAGGTTGCCTCTATGTATGATTGTGTTGTTTTGAGCCCATCTGTAGGAAGGGTGCAGGTTGTCTCTATGTAGGATAGTGTGCTGTTTGAGCTCATCTGTAGGAAGGGTGCAGGTTGTCTCTATGTAGGATTGTGTGCTGTTTGAGCTCATCTGTAGGAAGGGTGCGGGTTGCCTCTATGTAGGATTGTGTGCTGTTTGAGCTCATCTGTAGGAAGGGTGCGGGTTGTCTCTATGTAGGATTGTGTGCTGTTTGAGCTCATCTGTAGGAAGGGTGCAGGTTGCCTCTATGTAGGATTGTGTGCTGTTTGAGCTCATCTGTAGGAAGGGTGCGGGTTGCCTCTATGTAGGATTGTGTGCTGTTTGAGCTCATCTGTAGGAAGGGTGCAGGTTGTCTCTATGTAGGATTGTGTGCTGTTTGAGCTCATCTGTAGGAAGGGTGCGGGTTGCCTCTATGTAGGATTGTGTGCTGTTTGAGCTCATCTGTAGGAAGGGTGCAGGTTGTCTCTATGTAGGATTGTGTGCTGTTTGAGCTCATCTGTAGGAAGGGTGCAGGTTGCCTCTATGTAGGATTGTGTGCTGTTTGAGCCCATCTGTAGGAAGGGTGCAGGTTGTACAGCTTACTAGGCTGTGTCTGTGTGTTGGATTGCTGCGTTCTCTTTATGAACACAGTGATTTGACTGTGATCTGATAAGGGGGGTTTGTGGTCTGACAGTAAATGCATTTATAGTAAAAGCGTCTAGGTCTGTGATGTCATAATCTACCACACTGTTACCAAGAACTGAACTGTATGTATATCTACCTAAAGAGTCCCCTCTGATCCTGCCATTTATTATATACAGACCGAGGCTTTGACAGCGATTCAGCAGTTCCTTACCGTCTTTATTAACCACACTGTCGTAATTGTTTCTCAAAGCTAATTTTATTGAGTGATAAGGATTGGTTATTCCGAATATGTGGAAATTTCTTGGGTGCTGTTCGAGTCAGTGTGCACCTGTCCTGGAGTTAAAATCTCCATATAGCAGTACCTTCCTCTGGGCCTGGAAGTTGCAGATTTCCGTGTGGAGATTTAGGAACATGTCCTCTGAGTAATAAGGGGATTCAGAGGGTGGAATATTCGTGGCACATAGGAATAGGTCAGTTTGGGGGGATGTTACATTTATAATCTTTAGCCAGATATGCATGTCTGCTATTTTGATTGTTTTAATAGAGCCTGCAAGCTCCTCCTTGTACCATATTATAATGCCCCCAGAGTCTCTGCCACGCTGGACATTGCTGTGCTTCAGAGATGGCAATATTATCTCTCTGTAGCCTGAGGGACAGTAAATCTCTATCCTTTATGTTTCTGATAAAATCAGGGTCCGTGCTCTTCAGCCCAAACACTGATGACCATAAACCCTGAATATTCCAACAGCTAATTCCAATTGATCTCATTACATAAATGATCAATGATTGCATAGAATAGGGTATAATGATTGACAAATCATAACATCTCTCTCTCTCTCTCTCTCTCTCTCTCTCTCTCGCTCGCTCGCTCGCTCTCAAAATAATCACCTATTGCATTATTTGTATGCATGTTCTGAGTATTTTCTAGGATATTTGTGAATGAATTCATAGGTCCCCATAATTATTTACTTCAGACCGAAATGTATGATGTACTTGTACTACAATAGATGTTGCCTTTTACTATGGTAATGGAAAGAAGACATTATTATCACATCAAGGCATTTTGCAGCGTTTATTCTTCCGTTTGATCAAGGCCAGTCTCCACCTGTGCAGGGGCAGGTCAGGTGTGCCGCTTTTCTTCTTATTGTTGTCAGTTGGTTTTTTGGTGTTTTTTTTCCTTTTTTTGGCGATTGCTGTCTTTGATGTGGTCCTTTCCTGGATTCTCCCAGTGTGAAGCTGCTGAGGAAACAGACTCAATTAAAGAGCCCAGTGTGTAAGAGCTGTTATTACACCTTCCTTTACATTAAGGCCAGCAAAGCCTGCTACAATAGTGATTTCTGAGGACAACTGTTTTCAATTGCCACCTTTTTTATGTCAAGGGGGAAGCTGTATGAAGATAAAAGTAGATATCTATGTTAGCTGAATACCTCAGCCAGTGAACATAGACTAAGTCATGTTTGTGTGGACAAAGTTAGGGAAGATATATATTTTTCATTATTTTCCCACAAGAGTGCATGTGCATTTTGAAAACATTAATTTTGTCCCAACTTCACGCTCTTCCATTCTTCTGAGGGAATGAGGGGAATCTATTTGAGGGTGAAGGTGAAATCCTTCACCACTGGTCAGATATGTTAACAAGGTAAAAATAATTTATAAATTTTCTCTCCTGAGTTTTTCCTTTGATACATCTGTGCAGATAAAGTAAATAACTAAAACAACCCCTTACTGATGATGTTCATTTTAACATGACCTGCTCTCACTGTATACCGAGGACTCAGAGGGAGAGAAAGAAGGTGACATTCGCTTCAACACGTACACAGGTGCCGATCCAGTGAAAACCCACATATTATATCTGTGCATACATCACAATGAGAAAAGGCCAATTGTGGTCTTTAAATTTCATGGCATGGGAAAAGAAGAAATTCCACCTGACGCCAAAGCTCATTTCCACACTAGCTTTCCCAAGCGCAGTTCTCAAGAGAAGAGGAAAGGTTTTTTTCACCCTTCTCAACAAAGGCTTCAACTAAATAAATCCTTTATTTTTTTTCTAATGGTTTTAATCTGCTGGCACCTCACAGGACTTTATTCCACTTTGACAGTTTGCTTACTGAAATAACAACCACCTTCTCCGATGATGAATCATGGCTATTTTATGTCTCGATATTTCTCAGCACTTTCGGAGCTGCCAAAATGGGATTGTGTCTTAACTACCTTAATGCAGGCCTAAAACGTTGCTTTTGAGATCGAGGCAAATGGAAGGGGATTTATAGTGCAGACCTGACTCACACAGTTTGGTGCTGGTTTCAGTTTTTAAAGTTCAAACTGCCCTGGAATGTTTGTTCCTTAACTCGATACGTGATTTGCTCAAGGTGCAGCAGGCGTGTGCTCTAATAAAATGGGCTTCACAGAGATCTGGCGGTGATGCGGTGTGCTGCAAAAGGTGTATAATCTTATACATTTTTTAACCGTAAAAAAACTGAACAGGGGCCAACCTCAATTCTCTGTGGTCTGCGAAACTATAACAAACACTCCCATTTGTTGCAGAAAATGGAGGGAGAGAAGGCGAGGGAAACTATTAATCGACTAATGGGCAAAGAAGCTCTGTAAGGAGTCTAAAGAAAATGTGACACGGGGTATCTTCTTTTCAGTTTGTTTATCTTGTAGATGGGCAGTAAAGCGTCTCGTCTTACCAGGCATTGCTTCTGTAGCATTCCTGTTTTTTTTTTGTTTTTTTTTCTCTCTCAGCAGACAACAGAATTGAGCATACCAGACTTAAGTATTGGCTTCCATTGGAGAAACAGAAACATATTTTATATGTGAAGGACCCAAACGGACCCCTGGGATTAGATTTTTAAGAAGTCTGCACTATTTTCACTGTAATAATCATAAATAAAATATTTTTGTTTACGTAGGGCGCCGCTGTGCGTACTGCGCATCTGTTTGCCAAATGTGCTCTATTTTTTACATTTTATGACATTAAGACATTAATTATAGTGAAGACAACACCATTATCCAGTGTGCCTTTTATTAAAGCTCTAACCCCACAAAGCCTTAACTAAACATTTGTAAATGTCTATGGGCAGACATAGACATTCTTCATCACGTCGGTTGGTATTTCTCACAGGCCAAAAATATGATTCTGTTCAAATCCATAGACCATAAAGAGGTTTCATTTGACTTGGGTAAGAGGAGAACACACATGAAAAAGCAGATTTCTCTGAATGGTGGGAGGAGGGGCGACTTATGGGTTTTTTTTTTCAGAACCAAAAAAGGCAAAAAGGATTATTTTTTTCTGCTGAATCATACTTCCTTAAAGTACCCACATAAACGTTTTTTGTCTCGTACGCAGGATTATTATTATATGTCTAATAGCAGTCTAGTGTATCAAAAAGATTATGCATATTTACCAGTTTAAAAGGATAAATAAAGTTCTTTTTTTGTTTTTTGTTGTCATTTTGTTAACATCATATCTTGAGGTTTTTTCCTAATGCATTTTTGCAGAAGCCATACCTTGGTTTTTCCTAGTGTTACGGATTCTCAGGGCTGCCCCTGGGGAATTTCAGGCCATAAATGATGTCAAAATGATATTCTTATCTGTACGCGTTTTCAAACGAGCATTCCTTGCTGTTTGACAGATAATAAAAATCTAAACTGTCTACCAGGTTCCCGTTCCATATTTTGCAGTAGTGAAATAAAGATAAGGAAGTAACATAAGCCCGTCAGGGGGGATGTCTCAATTTGTATGTATGAATTATGACTCTTCTTTAATGTGTGCTCACTGATTGAGAGTTTTGGAGCTTCATTTGGACGTTGTGTAACAGCTAAGGGAGCCGGAGCATGTACAGCTGCTGTGCAGAGCCCAGAGATTTATAGATTGCTTTATTTTATTCAAAATATTGCCAAAACTCTTCACCTTCTCATAAGGGATTCTATGCAGAGTGGACGCAGCATCTGGTCCAGGAGGGCTCAGTAGAGTCACTACGCAATAATATTAAATCTTTGGTTTACTGCGTCTCAGCACTTTAGCGTGTTTATACCAGAAATAGAATCATGTCTTTCATGTTTCAGTTAGTCTAGACTCACGGGCATAAACACAAACTGTGCTGCATTCCTTACGGAAGAGCGGATTTTATTCTTCTTTAATGTCAAATTATCCTGCCATTGGAATGACAGCCCTAAAAGCCAGACTACTTATATAGATCATAACGAAATAAACTCGACAAATGTAAAATGCCTCCCACAGTGGTAGCGCGTAAGTCTTGTGTGGTGAATGGCGGATCAGGTGGCGCGTTCTGGCATCCCGCTAGCGGGGTAACCCAGCACGGATTCCGTCAGCTTTCCCACTGATAATATTATGGAATGCTCAAGGATGTTTTCATAATGGTCTTGCTTGAAAAACAAAACAAAAGTCCGGAAGGCTATAGCGAGAACGATAGAAGCCGAAACAAAAACAGAAAACAGTAATATATCATGTTAAGGTATTTGTCAGTTCCAGTCTGTTCCTGACTGAAGTTTCAGTTGCTCCCATGATGCCACAATTTGGGATGGGGGTGGGGGGTTGGGAGAAGATGCCTACCTATCTAAACCATGCTTAAAAGCAGAAGTTGTATCTTACACGGATTTAAAAGTTTTAGTGCATTTGCCCCTGGCTGATAGCAGTTATTAATATCCCCCCCCCCCCCAGTCTATAAAACCTGGGGGCGGGGTTATGGGGCTGGAGGGGGCGAGGCCTGTCCCTTCACGGTGATGTCATTACTCCTGCAGTGCCCTTGGTCTCTGTCTATCTGCCAGTGATGCAGGATCATTTATCTCAGGCAGTGGTGCAGAATTTGTTCAGGGGCACAGGTGACCATGGGTAGCCATTCACCGTGAAGGGACCACAGGCCTCGCCCCCTCCAGCCCTAGAACCCGCCCCCCAGTCCTGTGGGGTATCCTGACACAGGGCGCCTCTCATTTGGTTATTGCCAGAGAACAGTTTTCCCTTTTTGGTTTTTTTCCCCCTGCCTCACCTCAAGTGCGCCGTAATCCCTCAAACCTGTTCTATCACCCAGTGAACTCTGCTCCCCATCCCTGAGGCATCGAGCCCCATTGTCTAGACCCCTCTCTCCGCTGCCGGACTCATATTAAATTAAGCGTTGTGGCTTAGCTCGGAATGCGAGGACACTTGAAACTGGATTTAAGCGTCATTTCGGTTTTCATTGAATTGTAACAGTATATTGCATTAAAATGTGGGGGCTTTACAAATCCTAACCCCTCCAGCGTGAGGGTTCTGGTGTGTGTTTAGTGTGGGGGGGGGGGCTTTCTGTCAGCTAAAACATCAAATTGAGTGGTCATTTAGAAAGCAACCATATTGTTCAATCTGGATCCAATAAAAAGGCTCAGAGAGATTGGCAGATGGCTGAAAACAAGGAATGACATGGATTTCAGCCTCAATTCCTTGGACACTGCCAGCAAATGTTAAGCACTGGTAAACGTGGGTAAATTCTATTTTCATTGCGAACACTTTGTTCCATAATAGCCTCCCTTTAATTAAAAAGAAAAAAAAAGATGTCTGTCTGGCACTATCCCACACTGGTTTGATTAGAAACAAAAATTAGTGTAATGTAAAGTGACGTTGGGTTTTTGTTCTTATTTCAACTGAAATCTGGTTGGGGTTTTTACTTCTTTGCCATGTGAATTAAGACCCAGAGCACAGACGAGAATAGAAGGCTACTGAAAGTAATTTTGAGGGATTTTTTTTACCTGACCACAGAGCAGACCATGTTCGGACTTTCAGTAGGATGAGTTAGCATATCGAGTGTACGCAAGAACCCCACTAACTGGTGAGCAATGAGACATTACATTACAGTCATTTAGCAGATGCTTTTATCCAAAGCGACATACAATAAGTGCATACAGAAACTTCATCGAAGTAACTACAGAAAAAAGCACATCCTTCCCATAACGTAGCAGCTATCCCTAGTAATGAACATTGAATGTAGTTCACAATAAGCTGTGGGTAAATCAGTTATACTGCAATTCTATTCTAAATACTATTATAAACTATAACAAACAGTTAGACAAGAAACAAGTACCATGAGAGGTCCTAGATTAGTATATCAGTCAAGGTGGAGTCTGAAGAGGTGTGTTTTCAGGCCACAACAGAACGCAGGCAGGGTTGGAGTAGAACATGGGAATGGGGAGTTTGTTTCACCACTGAGGAGCTAGGGTGGAAATGCTCCGCAGTCGGAACGAGCGAGAGCCGTTGACATGGAGGGGGGGGAGTGCAAGTCGCCCTGCTGTGGAAGAGCGAAGTGGTCGAGCAGGAACATAGTTCTGGATTAAGTCCTGCAGGTAAGCGGGGCCTGTACTATTGGCTGCAGTGTAGACCAGGGTCAGAACTTTGAACCTGATTCTGGCTGCAACTGGCAGCCAGCGGAGTGACCTCAGCAGGGGGTGACATGCGAAAATTTCGGGAGGTTGAACACAAGCCGGGCAGCTGCATTCTGGATTAGTTGAAGAGGTAGAATGGCGCAGTCTGGTAGGCTTGCGAGCAGGGAGCTGCAGTAGTCTTGGCGTGAGGTGGCCATGGTCTGGACAAGAAGCTGGGTGGAGTAGGTTGTCAGATACAGTCGAATCCTTCTGATGTTGTACAGGAGGAACCTGCAGGACCGTGCCGTTGCCCTGATGTGCTCTTTGAAGTCCAATTGGTCGTCCAGGACCACCCCCTGGTTCTTTGCAGAGCGGGAGGCAGCCACCATGGTCCCGTCAACGGTGACGGAGAGGTCATGTAGTGGGGAGGTCTTGTATGGCATGAAGAGGAGCTCTGTCTTGTCAAGGTTGAGCTTCAGGTAATGGGTAGCCATTCAGAGATGTCAGCCGGACAAGCAGATATCCTCTCTTTAACCTGTGGGGTAGAGGGAGGGAAAGAGAGGAAGAGTTGAGTATCATCAGCATAACTATGGTATGAGAAACCATGTGAATTAATTACTGAACCAAGAGACTTAGTATGGAGTGGAGATCAGGAGTTTGTGGTTGAACGTGTTGAACACTGCAGACAGGTTAAGTAGAGTCAGGAATCAGACAGAGGCCTGATTCAACCCCACTAACTGGTGAGCAATGAGACAGAGGCAGGACTCTTCACTAGCTGTAAAGATTCACCAAGCTCTTTTCCACTTGCAGTGATGTGGAGCAGCCTATGCTGGTCCAGCGCAATCAGACAGTTCAGTCAATTGTAGATCAATCTGGCAACCCCGGGTATTGTTTCAGGGGGCAGACCTGGCGGGTGAACTTATGCATCCACGTATTTGATTCAGAATTTAAATGCAGTTTTCTTTTTGGTGTTTTTGTCCTGTATCAGTTGTACAGTATATCAGGAGGTTCGTCTGCAGTTTATGGACACCCGGTGTGATGTCATTGCACAGTGTGCCCAATGAGGTTACATGTGGCCTCATGCCAGGGGTGTAGACCAAGCTGGTTTGATTAATTGGCTATATGTATACATTATATGTATAAATGTTGGGCAGCCAGGGATAACAGTGGATATAATGTGTGTCACTCACCTGTGTTCTATGTAGCATGCCTGTTTGGGCCTGCTGAAAAAGCGCTGGTTTTCGGAGTGGATATGCATGCCTTGGTCTGGTAGTGAGTGCTGACTGTGCCAGTGCTCCATGTGGCAAGTGGCCCCACAGGGAAGCGCATAATTTGCCCTCGTCTATGTGCATGGGCAGCTGTGCATGCAGTATTATGACTGTGCAGATCAGCGCAGAGTGGAAGGATGTGGCTGCTGGCAGCATGCACTTCTGAGGAGAGCATGTTCTTGTTTGTGCTCTCCCGAATTGATGGAGGACAATTGATGGGTTGCAGTGAAAAGACAGGCCAAGGGATGTGATTGGACATCCCAAAGTGGGGAAAAAAGAGAATTAGGGTTAACCATTGATTTAACATTTCTGTTTCCACTTATTCCCAATTCCACATCTGCACACGATGGGACCATCCTCTACCACTGTGCATGACAGCAGCAACGTTCAAAAGTCACTGTGAAGGCAGCCCACTAGGAGAGACATACACATACTACACACACACACACATACACATACACACCCATACATGTATACACCCACATGCACATGCATACACACACACGCAAACATGCACACACAAGTACACATACACATACATATACACATACTGCACACACAAACGCATACACACATACACACGCAAGCACACATAGTGAACCTACAGATCAAATACATACATTCAAGCAATTACAAACTCCCACATTCACACACACATTTACCTAGAATCCACAAACACTTATGCATGCATACTTATGTGCGTGAACACACACACACACCTACACACGCAGTCAGCCCCCCACCCCCACCTGGAGTGCCAGTATTAACATCTCTTTCCTAAATGGGTTACTGCTGCTCAGTGGGGGGGAGTGAGTGTTTCCTGTCATTGGAGCTGATGATTTCATTTGGAGTTTGTGGGAGGTTTAAGGTCTTCACATGGGTCATCTTTGATTTCCGTGTGTTACACAAAATGGAAACATATTCTCAGTCTCCGTCGTTTTTTGGAAACATCCTTTGTCTAAATGTAGGTAAGGCTCACTTCATGGAGATTTATCTACTTCCTACCAGAGCACATTCTCACGTTCTTATCGCAGTGAGAATGTACAAATAAAAAGATATCCTCTTGACTCCACCTCCTCTCCGTTTAGCGATGTAGTGATTTGATAGGTACTGAGCACTGCCCTGTATAACTGGAATTTGAACTCACTTTTCAGTTCATTCGAATGCAGATGTCTGTCACGTATGTACGAGAACGCAGAAAAGGTCAAATTAGGTCGCTTTTTCTATCGGGTTTCTGTCGTCGAACGTAATTTGTTGAACGGTGGCATTCCCTGCACTCCTCGTCTTTCTCCCACAGACATAGAAGCCTCAGCACAGATGAACTCTGGGTGTAGGAGTGCTAGCTCGGTCCACGCACCGCAGGGACGAGGTGGGATTCTTCCCCCCTGATCATACCTATGCCTTTGATTAGGGCTTAGCTTGCCTGTGTGAGTGATGGTGGGGAGGGCGGTGCCTGAGCAGCGGTTTGACCTGTGGTGTGGGGGTACCGGGGAGTGCGGTTGAGAAATGGATCCCCACCCGCCCCCCTGCCCTGGACCACACTGACCCCTGGCCTGATCTACAAACATGCCGTATTATACAAATGATTGCCCCTTCCTGAAGCCAACGTTTAAAAATAATGACCCGAACATCCAGAAACCCAGAGGCCATGAACCAGCACTATTATTTGGCGTGTGAGGTCAGCGCCAGACCGCTGGAGGGTATGAGGCTATGGAGAGAGCACAGACTTCTTCCTGTTGCACAATCAGAGCGCTCACCGCCAACTCGCACCAGCCATGGCCTCTGCCGTCTGCCTGCAAGGGGCCTTTTTACTGCTCGCTTTTGTCTATAATTCTTTAAGCGAGTTGCATCGCAGATTCCATCACATCGTCTTTTGCTACAGTCTGTGCTTCAACAACAATACTCCCCAAATTACAGGTTGAGTACTGAGAACCGATTCTTCTAACTCCTTATGCCCAAACCATCACTCTGTTGCCAGATATGGAGTAGATGTGGATGGATCACTGCAAGGGTTATTTCTCCTGACTCATTTTCTCTATGGGGAAAAAAGTCAGGAGAAACAACTCTTAAAGTGATCCATCCACATCTACTCCATATCTGGCCGCAGAGTGATGGTTTGGGGCTCGTTTGATAGCTCAGACCCTTGATGACGTACAGCCATTTCGCCAGTCGTGTTCCATACTGTACCAGTGTAATTTACAGCAGAATCTTGTCTCATTCCCCAATTCTCATAGAGATCAGTTCAAATGCAGAGAGGTTATAGTATCGCTTCTAACAGTACCTGAAAATAAGATATCGAGAGTCTTTTGATGTTGATTGGTCACAGACTTCAGGAAGTAACAGCATGCAAAAGATATGCGACCAAATATTAAATATGATACTTTAAAAATATGTTAAAGCAAAGGCTATGAATACTTTTCAGTTCAGTTTTAGATTTTTAATACATTTGCAAAACATTCTAAAAACATGTTTTCACTTTGTCATTATGGGCTATTTTGTGTAGAATTTTTAGACAAAAAATGAACTCAATCTATTGTAGAATATTCAGACTTTCCGGCTTGACTGTATGTTGTACCAATGTCTTTTTCTCGTCTATATATTTCAATTTCCGTGTATATTTCTCCTTCTCTCTATTTTTATGTCTTGCTGACAATTCCCCCTCCAGCACATGTTAAAAACTCCTTTTGCCACTCCCTGACAAGAAGAATCCGCAATTTATATGTTAGATGACTGGCAGGTTTGATGGAGTGCTGCAACAGACAGTTTTGCGGAGAGCATGGGGGCAGCAGGGTGCTCTGAGCATATGTGCGGCTATGTGTGTGTGCTTGTGTGTGTTTGTGCTGGCAGCTATTTTGCACAAAATATGACAATAAAAATACACATTCACTTCACAGTAAATGACAGTGGATAGAGTGAATGACAGTGGTATGTTTTCTGTGATGTCCACGGAGGTGTCCTATGATAAGTGGATCGACAGTAGTCTTGCTTGCTCATGCATCAGAGTAGTACCCTTAGTCTGCTTTACATGGGAAGCGCAGGTTAGAAAGTAATGCGGATCCTTTTGGGAAAATCCCAAGTGAATCTGGAGAGATTGTATCTCGCATAAATCCTACGAGTTTTCTGGCTGAAAAGACGTCGTCCCACGCGGAGCTCCTTGTGAATCACAGGCTGTGTCTTTAGGGTGGTAGTCTGGTGGGGGGTACTTTGTGAGCACGTGTGGCTACTGAAAAGGATCATTGGCCCCCGTTGATGTCAAAACGAGGAGTTTCCCCAAAACACTCCAGGCTTCTACCTAAAAGGTGAAGCCCTCCACTTTACTCTGTCTGTTTCTCCTCAAGAGCAGATTGAGATCTTAAGTATCAAATTTATTTTCTTAACTGGTTGAAATGATCCTAAATAGATTTGAGATGAAATGTAAATACACTGCCCCCCCCCCCCCCCCAACACACACACACACACACACACACACACACACACTGCTGTGCCACCCCCTCCTTATGTTTGAGGCAATCCTCCAAAATAAAATTCCTCTGGAACCAAATTGCTAAGACGCAATATAATCAGTATCTTCATTCAACCTAGAAATGCTTATAGAAAGATTTATATAATTTGAAGTCGATTTTGCCTTGGTGAGCTGCCATTTTTTCATGCCTTATAAAAATTCTTCCTTTATAGACTTTGAAATACCCGATGGGACATTCCGCAAGAAGGCTGAGACATGTTTTAAGCCATGCATACGGGCTAAGGTTTGAAAAGCGATATGCAGAAACAAGTGCCAAAAGTGAGTCTTGAAAATTCATCAGGAGCCAGTCAACATTGTACATGTAGATTTTTAAAAAGCTGCGATGACAATTCACATTCATGGTCTTATTAAAACTTTCCTAGAGAGAAAAAGAGAATGGCCTTCGACTGCAGGGTAACATGTTGGAAACACAGGAACTACATTTTGGGTTTGTTTATTGTTTCCATGACTTAAAGCCGATGCACACCAAGTCCGAATTTTCGTGAAATGAATTTGGACGAAAATATGTTATAATTAAAATCCACATTTCTATACTGTTCCTTACACACAATTCCGCAAGCGAGAAAAGGTGCTGGACCAATCATATGTCACAATCCAAGCCGGAAGAATTGGTTACTTAATGCTACTTCAGTCTATGAAGAATACAGACAAAATAGTATTAGTATAGTCTACCTTAACTCTGTCCATTCTCAATTATGCAGGAATGTCTAATTCATGAAATATGAAATATAAATTTGATATATGACAGTTAACCAATGTTTTTTCCAATTCACCACTGTGCTTATGATTAGGCCTGATATTTAAAAAAAGAAAATTTCCGGAGGCTGTATATATGAGCACATTAATTTTATAGCATTCATTCATGGGTCAATTATAAACTTACTTCATACTTGTTCAAGGTACTTGTTTCCTCAAGCATAGCAGTCTCAGGTTGCATGAGCCATCATAAATAGTTACAACCGAATATAATATTAAAAATAATTTTATAAGAATAATCGGGTAATGTACATATATGCAACCTCTGGAGCCGTAAGGTAATTGTACAGGCTTGCTTTGGAGCTAAGTTTATTTTCTGGCTTTAGACCACAAACCCCTGAATGCCCATATACAGGTACCTGCCATTGTAAAGCCAGCATGTCCTCAGAAACTATTAAAAAAAGTAAAATATCCTTCATAGCACACAAAACTGTCTGAGCCAATCAGAAAACATGCACTAAAACTGAAAAGTATCCTCTGTATTCCCCCATTCCGCACGCACGCACGCACGCACGCACGCACGCACGCACACACATACAAGCCAAGTTAATTTTTTCTCTTCCCTCATTACAAGCAACTTACCACAGAACATGAATGAATATATAACAGTTGTCAATTTGGACCCAAATGAAAGTTTTCTGAGATGAAAGCTTGACTGTTCAAGACATTCTGCTGGTAGAGGATGATAAAATCACATCCTCAAAGAGATGTGTGCCCACATCGCTTATCTACAAACCCCCGCACCCCCCAAAACTCCCGTATCTCCCGCCTACTGGGAGAGTGTCTTACAGGTACATCGCCTTGCACAGCAATGCATAAGGGTCAACCTTTTGTACTGTTAATATTTTCCAAACACTTGGCGTATGGTGGTTTTGTGTTTTCAGATTCTCTTTCCAGATGAGGCAGAGATAGGGCTCCAGCTCCAGAGCTTTTGGAGTTCCCACATCGCGGCTGGGTTGTGATTAAATACTTGCTTGAGGGGCTTTAATGTCGACTCTGGTTTCACACATCTTGCAGGATGATGCAGGATGTAGGTGTTTGAGTGTGTTTCTTCCAGGGCCTGTTCACGGCAGGAAGGCCAGGGCAGGATTAAGGCATGGTAAATGAGAGGAAAGCAAAGAGTTTAAGAAACCACACACCAAGGTCTTTACCTGTGAATGGTCTCTTCTGGAACGGGAGTGTTTAAAACAGGCCCATTCGGTTCTGGCATACAGAGTACTTTTTCTCTTTGCTTTTTTTTGTGTGAAATGGACACATCATGGAATACCTGCGGCAAAGACTTTGTTGTAAACTGAGCGTCAGCCTGTGAACCTGAATGTCTCGTCTGTCCTCTCCTAGCTGTCTGCAGCCTTATACCTTATACACTTTTAGATCAGATATTGTATCATTCACCTCTGATTTGTGTTAATGAATGAACATCAACTGCCCTGTTTTTTCCCTCTTCAACTCTCTCTCTCTCTCTCTCTCTCTCTCTCTCTCTCTCTCTCTCTGTCTGTCTGTGTCTCTCTTTCTCTCTATTTGTCTGTATGTCTGTCTGTCTGTCTGTCTGTGTCTCTCTTTCTCTCTATTTGTCTGTCTGTCTGTCTGTGTATCTCTCTCTATTTGTCTGTCTATCGCTCTCTATTTGTCTGTCTGTGTGTCTCAGTCTGTCTGTGTGTCTCTTTCTCTCTCCCCCTTTCTCTCTCTTTCTCTCTCTCTATTTGTCTGGCTGTCTCTCTCCCTCTTCTCTTTGTGCTTTCCTCTTTCCCGAATGCACTTAAATGTGGGTTTCAGAAAGCACTGAACATAGTTCACTTGGTTCCGCCCCGGAAATGAGGCTGGTCCTGGTGGGAGAATTGGCAAAGCTATAATTTCCTCATTGACACTAATTCCGGAGCCCCTCATAGACACAGCTGGTTTCCAGCGTTGCCTGCACCACCTCCTCAATAACAGAGTGGAGCCCAGCTCCCCGTCCATTCTCACCACACCTAATTATTCTCCTCAGAAATATACATTAGAAGATGTGAAGGGAGTGATGAAGAATGGTACAGTTCTTTTATTGTTATGGCTCTTAACGGTAACGTTAAACCCTTTCACAAAGGGATCGTTTTTTCACCTATGGTGTTATGAATGATAAATTAATTTTTGACATTGCATCTCCCAACATCTTTTTTGTATGTGTGCAAACGTCAAAACAACCTGAAATGAGGGAAGGAGTAGTCTCTGCACATTCCACCCCTATCAGTTATTAATTGGCTAACCTCTTGAGTCAGCCTACCACCGTCCAACAGAAAGTCATTTTTTATCCTTTTAAGAAGCTTTTCAGTTGAGTGGATATAGCAAAGGAAAGGGCTGAACTGGGTGTATTTTACACTAAACATGTTGAAATAAGTGAATTAAGAGCTTTTCACCGTTGTCTTCGTTGTTAGTGTTTAACTTTGGCACGCTTGACTTCTGTATATTGGATTATATTTGGCTCTCAGATGAAATAGGGATGATCTGCAAAGCTAAAAAACACTACATGTGCAGCACTTGTCTTGACACGATTTGTTGTACCCTGATAGCACATTAATTAAGTCACCTCTGATTCATGTTCACTCTTTGAATCAATAATGACCTCCCCCTAGTGGTCTGTATATTGAAATTGTATGATCTTGTCAAGACATGGAATGCTTTACTGAACAGGAATTACATCCTGATTTGTAGCTTTTAAGTAATTTATACATTGATTTATTTGTTAATTTATGTATGTGAAAAAAAACAAGCTTCACAGTAATTTCATTCTTATATTATTATTCTCAGTCCATCTTTAGACTAACTTTAAATTCAACTTTTTGTTTTACGTCTGCTACTCCAATGCATTTAAATGTTAAATAGATAATACCTTGAGGTCATTGCTGAAACTCTTGTTTCAGAGTTCTACGGAACATTTTTCCTTCCGCGCAGATAGTTTTCTCCGATGAGGAAATGTATGTAATTATTTGACGGTGGATTGTGTTTCTTCATGTAATTGCAGAGACGATTCCAAGGTAAATGAGGCTGTGCTTTATTTGTCCCGTCATTACTTTTTCCAATCCTTGAAAAATCTTTTTCAGATTCATTTCATTGTTAAATAGCAGTTTAGTGGAACATAAAAGGCTTGAAAGGGGGCAGGTTTTTGGGAGGGACGTAATATTAATGGGCATTGCAAGGAAAAACAGCCATTTTCTTCACTAATTCAAGCAGACCTCGAGGCCTTGAGGAATAGAAGCCCTTTACTGTTACTCTCAGGATTAGGCAGGTATTGCTTACATAAAAAAAGAACTGAAAACAGCTGTAGGGATAATTACCTTGATTCTCAATTACATGCCATGAGGGCCAATATAAAAAAATGGAGTTTTGTTTGGGTTAGAGCTGCAGCTCCAACCAAGAGGAAGTTGTAAAAGTCAGGCATAAAAAATAAAAAAAACTCTTGAAGCAATTGTTCCAAAGAAGATATGCCCCTTTCATGAGGGTCTGATGCAGACCATATTTTAGTCAGGTTTTTAAATTCTGACATTCTTTGCTCTCTCGCTCGCTCGCTCTCTCTCTTTCTCCTTTGTGTGTGTGTGTGTGTGTGTGTGTGTGTGTGTGTGTGTGTGTGCAGGTAGCAAAGCAGTAATTACATTTATAATCTAAAGAGAGACCTTGAGAGCTCTGAAGGCAGTTTGATGTTAATGTTCCATCAAGACGTACAAAGTATCCTGTTATCTTTTTGGAGTTGCGAAGATATCATGTTGCCTAAGTGTATATTTTTTAACTGAAGTTCGCCTAAAATCTTGAGAAATGTCTTGTTAGGGATCTGTCTAGGAACTGTAATTTGTCCTAATTTGCAAAAAGCAATTCCTGGCATTGCTAATTGTGACAGGTTTAGATATGGGGAACAGTTCTAGCAATGGTAGTCACATCTCTGCATAGCACTTTTACACAGCCCAAAACAAAACCTGGCTCTCTTGTTATTTGCTATGAACAATTTTTTTTTAAATAATATGATTTGGTATTTTGTGCTTTACTGTAAATTAACAAGCATTTGAAATTTGATCTAAATGGTCACTTGGGATCAATGCAGTCGAATGTTGGCGGTTTCCGTTCCCTGATGCTGGCAGTTCTGCACACTATGGTGGACTACATGCTCATGCTAGGTAGCTATCTTTATTCCTGCTCGGATAGAATATTCCTCATCCCGTCTCTTGTAGACGGCCGCAGGCCAGCTGCTGTGATATGCTATGGCCTCCCTCTTCCGTGTCACTCTGTAAGTCTCCCACTCTGCTCCGGCTGTCCAGCGGAAGTGTAGAGTGCTCTCCGTGAAGCTAAGAGACAAGTCCAGCAGAGCACCCCGCTGAGCATGGAGATCACACAGAGGGGTCAGTTTTTCTGCCCCGGCCCGGTAATGAGGGTCATCCAGCAAACAGGCCACATAACGGCACAGGCTTGGGATTCTGGGAAACACTCTGGACCACGCTGTTCAGAGGATGAACACACTAATTAACAAGAATGTGAGTGTGATGAACATTGTGGACAGGGGCTGGCTCGGCTCACCCAGCGACCCTGCGATGCTATGTGTATTTCAAGGGCTCTAAGTGGGGTGAAAGGTCGCGTGCTTTACTATCGGTCCGTAGCTCACGCTTTCCTGCGTTATATTTTCAGGACGGGAAACCTTCATTTGGAAAGCGTGTGGTTGTTAGTGCCGTTTTCACGGACACAAGCTCTCCAGCCCCAAACCGCACAGCTCACATACAACCTCCATGCCAGAGTGACCGTGACGTTACAAAAATAAATAAATAAGCATTGGGGGTGGGTGGGAGGGTGACCTGTTTGGACAGAGAATGCCACTTGACTCTGAACATGACCCACTGAGATTGCATCTGCCTCTCAGCTTGGTTGCTTTGTTCCCTTTGAAGGCTGTTTACTTGGCATGCTGTGTTTGACTATCTCCGGGTAGCAGCTGTGCTCAGAGACACAAGCATTGCAGCAGGGAGTGTGGGCTTGAAACAGGACCCAGTGTTCAAAGTCCTGATACTGCCATTGTATTATTATTATTAGTAGTATTAGTATTAGTATTATCTGAACTGTTCCTCTTGTATCCCATGGCTGCGGGGCATATTAACTCCTCCGTTTCTCTTAAATGGATCTGATTAGCCAGGATACATGGGCTTTAGGCTCAGCATCAAGATGACATATCACCTGCCTGTGGCTACAGTAGAACGAAAGTATATAGAGTCTATTTCCATTTGGCATATTCAGTTTAATGGACAATAATACGTTTTAATGTTAATGTGTCAGTCATGGTAAAGCATGACGATTTCATCAGAAATAAAAAAAATCCATTTACAATTGCGGTATTTTTTTCTCCTCCAAGAAAAATACTGTTGTGGCTTTAACTCAACTTCTAAAAAATATTCAAACACCTTGTATGTGCAATGAAAGATTTGTAATCAGTAAAGATGGTCTAATGTTACAGTATTCCTACATTTTTCCCTCAGTTCCTCAGTACCTTGGGACCTCTTCCCTGGAATTAAAATATTCGTAGTGCATAACTAGAATCAGCTGTGGCTTCTTTCTCTCTCAGCATTTTTACAGAACATATCCACACTCCTTCCAACAGAAATGGCTTATTTTTCATGTCTCTGGTTGGTAGAGTAGGGGAAACTGTGTATCGGTAATTGAATTTAGTGATTTAGAGGGGGGAAAAAACAGACAAGAGTTACAGTATAATTGCTAGTGAAAGAACGAAGTTCAACAAAAAATACATAGGTGGTCTTAAAACTATTCAAGGATCCTTTTTACAAGCAGTTTACATTACTACCACTTAAATCTAAAAAAAAAAAAAAACCTGAACAGACTGATTTACTTAAATCCAGTATGCATTTCATAGATATTCAATACCTGGTGACTGAGTTTGGGATTTCACATGCAGATGATCCGCGTTGGCATTTGCTCGACGTGCCTGGAGGTAATGTTTATATTTTAGCCAGCATTTTGAGATAGGGTTCTCTCTGCCCCACACACACACACACACACACTAGTATTTGAACATCTGAGTGCAGCTGTGGGTTTGACCATCCTCTCTCAAGGTGACTCACAGCAGTGAAGAATACCAACATTTTACCATCTCTCAGCATCCTTCAACACTGTTCAGGATCCCTAAGCATCTCTCAGCTAGCGTCGCCAGAGCTCAGCACATCCGTGCTTCCTGCAGATATTACCACCGCCTGGGCCCCCTGCTGATGTGAAATGCGCTCGCAGGCGAACCCTGTGTCTACAGGCCTCCTCCCCGGCCTCAGACGACAGTGCCACAAGCCTCCACAGCGGGGGTCTTTTGAGTGCCGCAGGTCAGCCACTCGCCAGAGCAAACGGAGCATAACTACTTCCTAATAGACGCCTGCTATTTCATTGCAGAGTTGACAGGGACAATATGCAGATGTTTAACCTTTATGTTACCGTATCCTCCCCCCTGTGAAGTTACCGTCCGTTGTGTTTCTGTTTGAGCGCTAATTTATGTTGCTCCATAAACTGGGGAGGGGTTCTGTTGGGTCTGAGTCGTGTTTGTTTTCAGCTCAGTCAGCTTTCCGTCAGACCAAACCCAGCATGCTGATGGCAGCTTCCTCTTGTTTCTTCAAGTGCAAGTGCATGATACATTTTTAAACAATTTTAAAAATTATATTTACAATATGCTGGCAAAGATGTGTTGTGATGTGTTGCTGGTAAGTTTTCTTCTCTGAAGCCAATAAATCCACAGAGGGCATGGATGGCCTTACCAGCATATATGAATTGACTTTGTGATGTAATCTATACTCATGCTTATTTTTTCTAGTCACAGTTTTGGGTTCAGTTTTAAAGTACTGTCTAACTTTACCAAGGATCTGAGATGTTTCCATTGGATATTAAATTAATAAATAATGAGGTGGCATGTTGATCATTGCTGATATCGCAGGGTACCCTTGAAAGGAGCAATATCCTCAAAATATTGACTTTGATCAATATGGCATATCTAATTGTATTAAATTAAGAACTTTAAACATGAATTTGTACTAAGAACTTACTAAGTAAAATCATAGCAAAAGGCTTTTCTTTTTGTGTAAGTGGTACCAGCCGACATTCTGTAATTCTGTCAATCTTCTTTCCTTTCTGAAGGGATATTTTGGGAGGACATTGAAGGACTGTGTTGTTTTCGCTTTAGCACTCAATAAATGTTGAAGAGCGCACCTTAGTAAATCAAGTGGGCTTTTGAAGTGGATTAAAATATGGATGCCTGTAGGCTTTTGGGGATGATTACGCAACCACCTAAATGATGCAGGCCAAACATTCTACTGTAGAGCAATCACTGCACATCAGTTTGAATTGGGATGAATCCGTGATATATAAAAAGGAATGCTGCACATGATTACAAAATCAGGATACTGGGGAAACACCCAAAACTTTATGGGAAAATAAACACAAAACAGGCTGTCATCGGAGGAGACTGCATTATTATAGGCACAGACAGGAGTAATGTAGCAAGAGTGAAGCAGTCAAAGTTGCCTCAGCACTGGGCTTGGGTTTAACTCGCTGCATTTGGACAATGACGACAATGAAATCCCTCATCCTCAGTCTTCAAACAGTATTTCCAAATGAACATAGCCTGAGAGCAAATGGAATGCTCTTTCAGTTTGTAAAAAAAACATCAATTACATTTGATTGTGTTTAATCTGCTCATTGGTTGCACTCTGAACCCTAAAAAGGATATAAAAATATGAGAAGGAGATGTACAGTATCTTTATATATCACAACCATCTCTGCTGCCTCTTAGGTCATTGCTGCCAAACATTCTCTAGTCCAAGTCACACAATTTAGATTTGTTTAGTGATTTGAATTCCATTTGCAAACTCAGGTAAGCAGTGTTTAATGCTCTTATTAATTCATATGATTTAAGACCCCCAAAAAAGTTTCAAAAAGTACATACAGGGAGCTGCAGAGATCATTGTATATCGCAAAAGGAAGTGATGTTTAAGGTCACGTCTGCAGTGGTAAACTCACTAATATTCCATCAGATATTTATAATAATTTTGTATTTTTTTACATATTGTATAGTATATTATTTTCATCAGAAAGCAAACAAGTTCTCCATTTCAGGAGTAGCTATATCAAGTCAATACCCACACATTGGATGACCGGAAAGAAAACCATCAATATTCACATTATTTTGCTTTAGGGAAATTAGGGAAACACAAATTAGGCTGGGCAGATTCCATACATTATTTTAGGTTCTAGTTCTTCTGGGCAGTGATGTTTTCCTGTTATTTGTCATTTCTGGTTCTTAAAAATGATTTATTTAAGGATAACTGGTAACCTGAGAATATCCTACCTCGACATGTGTGCAGAGCCGGCTCCTGGCATAAACATTGAATGCAGTCGCTGAGGGGGCCACAACCATCCCTGGGCCACACAATTCAACAACGTGTGTAACAAATGATGCCAGTTGGTTTAATTGCTTTTCATGTTTATTTATGTGCATAATGGATTACTCTGCCAGTCGGACACTGCAATGAAGTTGCAGGGGATATGGACAGGAAGACAGTCAATGAGCGTGTCAAATTTTCTCTGGGCAAAGCATTAACAACGTTTCATTTATTCTCTTTTCAGTTGTCTTAAAACAACACTGATTTTAAATCATCAACAACTTAGTGGTTATTTTGAAAGCAATGCACACAGCCATGGGGTGCATTTTTTTAAACGCAACCTTCAGGAATGCGCTCCACTTTGTTGGTAACTGCCTTATAGCCAAAAATGAACACATTCCGATAGAATTTGCAACAAATGAGCACTTAATGTTTCCATTAATGCCAAACACGTTTAACAAATTTTTAACAAGGAGCCACTGGCATGGTGCCAGACTGCTAGAGGGATATAGCAGGAATGCTATAAACTTAAACAAGCTTTTTTTTTAAAAATAACTTTAATTCTTTCATCCATCATAGACAGAGTGCTTTTTGTATATTTATTTCTCTGTACAATACCTGTTTTGATGTGTAGGTTGAGGAAACTCTTTCTGGAAACTGCCTATAAACAGTACAATCGCTTCAAAATAAGTTCAGTCTATGCATGAGGTCATCCTTTCGTTGCTTTGAAACATACCAAGACTTTTTTTAATTTTTTTTATTTTGTAAATATTTTTAGTTTCTAAAACAGTGGCAGAACATTCCATTGGAGGTTCCATGTGTCACTTTACCATCACTCTACACGTGCAGTCCATGTGCCATGACAAGAGGCGAGACGTTTGTAGTTTGTAACCCAGTGTGAGGCTATACTTTCTAGCTGTCCATTAAAATATAGCACTGTGGGGGAGAAGAACAGACTCCTATATTTGGAGCAATGTTCGTGAGTTACTGCCCCTGCTGTAATTCAATCGCATCACCAAAACGAAATAATTAAGCGCGTCAAAAGCCCGACTTTGATCTCAACAACAATAAAGCACCCTCCAAAGACGAGACTCTGGGTTCACCGGGCAGGTTTCTCAAGAGATGACAAGTTTGTGTGTCGTTGTGGAATTTCAGGGGCCATCCGCTGCCTGCTGGGATTTTCACAGCTCGCCTGGAAACCCTTTTCCGAGCGATAAAAATGTTTTTTTCTGTACTCCGGGATTTAGATAATTAGCCCACCCTAATACAGGTGTCAGGTGTGACAGGTTAGGAAATGGCATTTCTGCTCTTTTTAAAAAAAAAACTGTTGTAGTTTTTGTGGTTATCTCGGGCGCATGTTTTGAACATTTGGCAAGCACATGGACCCCAACACACTCTTCCCCATATGTCAGAAGTAGCGTACATTTTCACTGCTGTTACTAAGCAGGGATGCAGTTTCCCTGCTCTGCTCACTGAGGTGCTTGAGTTCCATAACTTGCTATCTAATGAGGACCATCGAGTGCCTGGTGTGGAAATATGTGGGATTGCACTGGCTGGATGAAAGGCCGGCTGGCTACAGCAGAGAGATCGGGGTAGGCTTACTAGCATATGATCTTGGGGTACAAACAAGACTTCATATTGATTTTCTCGTGTGCTCATGGTTACAAAGACAAAGAGCAGTTGGTTGAACGTCTTTGAGCTTGAATGATTTCACCTCAAAGAATGGGATGTTGTGAAATGCAGTAAATTGTAGCATATTCATTGTCTCATAATTCTATCCAGTTGTAACACTCAGCGTTGTTGTGGCGCATAACCTAACTTTCATGTGAACTTGTGTAAATTAAATTACTTATGTAATGTTAAAATCTGCACCCTCGTTAAGGAGCCAAGTCTGCAGCCTCGTCTAGACTTCAAAATATATACTACCTTTGTAAGCAGCCAAGTAGCTGTGTGCCTACTGCCTAGTTCAAACAGCCAGTTTTTTGGTTATGGTATAATTTCTGCACATAATATAATCTTATATTACATGTTATATTATATCTAAAACAATAAATAAGGTAATATAAGGTTGCCTTAAACAAAGGTATGAAATTTGGTCCAGTGGCCAGACACATAAATTCATACAACAACACTTGCTATCAGTTGTGACCATTGGTGTCATTTACACACTTAACCTAATCTCACGCATGCTCTGTGTAATTTGGTCGAGTCTGCTACAAAATTAATGTAATACTAAAATTTCGAACCTCTTCTAAATGGCAAGGTACATATACATGTACTTTTTCCAACAAACAGGTATGTAGCTCGTTGAAATGCCCAGACCCGTTAAACCTCACTTTCACAGCCAGGCAGGTTTTAAATTCTTGGCTGGCAGTCTTTTATGGGTTAAAAACCTTGTCCAATGGCCGAAGGCCTTCTTGTGAAGTGCCAAGGTCAATTACTTACTATATATGTATGGTTATGGGCATAGCCTATTACTGAACTGTTTGTTTTGTACAGTTTATTTATGTTTTGTTTGTTCTGAAGTACTTTATATATTCTGCACTGGAGCCTAGCAACTGCAAATAAACCACCACATCAGCATCTGTGCCATTGTTCAAGCCTTCAGCCACTGGTGCCCCTTACACTTAACTTAACTTAACTACACTTAACAAGTGGTATATCAAACCAACATGGTGTTGTATTTTGAAAGCTTTTATGTAGTTTTATATAAAACCATATCTTGGCCTCATGAGTGGTGCATTCAAATAAAGTGCTATTCCTTGATAAAGTGATGCACCCATAGTACTCTTGTGTACTACAAAGCACTCAGATGCATCCTCATTAAATCTTTTGTGTTTGTGTCTGTCCCACAGATGATGGAGGACAGAGTCGGCACCTCATGGTTCTACACAGACCCCCTCTTACAGTGCAGTCACAGGTGACCACCGCCACTCTGTGGAGCACATGCTCCAAACCCTGGAGGAAGAGCCCCAGCCCCCATGAAGCCCCAGCCAGGAGCACCACTTGCACTTGTCTTATGTGAAACCCTGTGACCCAGTGCAACACAGCAATCATGTTCTCCTCAGTAGTTTAGCACAGGGGGAATCTATTTCACTTCCCCTGGCCTCAGTAAGATCCATGCCCTTCCTCAGATGTTTCGAGAAAAAAAGTGCCATACACACGGTTTCTAACTAGGTTGTGTTAGCATTCACGTTACTACCCATGGGCAGCTTACTTCTGGGGGCCTTTTTGTTTGTTCCCCAGCTGCTTGCCTTGTGCTACAACATAATGGGCAACACGCACGAGACAAGGGCAGGCCGTATGTTTCACAAAGCGGGGTGGCTTCTGAACCCGTTTCCGTCAAAGGCATCTGAGAGATCTTCATTTTGCATGCCTTAATGGAAATGGGTGGGAACCAGGCTTGATCCGTGTCCTTGCCTCACTTTACCTCGCCCGCGTCATCCGGTTATCCGGTTATCCGGTTATCCGGAATCACAAGTAGTTTCCAATCCAGTCTATGCACTCTTTGTAGTCATTGCCAACTCTTTTTTTCTTAATCTTAGGATTTTTATATGCATACGTGTCCAAAAACCCATCTTCATTCCGATAAAAAATAATAATAATAAAAACCCTGACCTTGCCGTTGTAGCCGCATATGATCTCAAGATTATGTGACGATCAGAAGGTGTTTCCCGTTGCTTCTTGGGCCCTTCAGATTTCTTCAGATGTGTCAGGGTTCTCCTATTGTGGTGCTGTTCACAAAATGCAAGGGATTGGGGACACAATAAAAGCCATGTTTTAATCATTATTGCAACAACAACAGTTTTAGAAAAGCATACTCACAGCTGCATTCCTAATGCAACTGAAAGGGTATTTATTTACTTTAGCACTGCTGTTGTGTTGTTGTTGGTTTTTTTTTTTGGGGGGGGGGGGGGTTTGGTGAGTGGGTTGAGGCATTGCGTATAGTGTGTATGCTATTTAGCAAACTAAATAAATCACAAAAGGAAGAAAGAGGACTAACCTCTTGGTTGAGGCTCCTTTTCCACGATTATGTTGGCTTTCCAAAGGCAAGACTGTCTATTCCAACTCTGGTCAAGTTGGAAGCAATGTCCGCTAGTTTCTGAATGCTAAACCAATACAAACTGAGCAGCTCAGTTTAAGTGACTCTTATTGTCCCTCTGAACAAGGTGGTATGTGCCTCTGAAATACTTCGTGTGTATATCTGGTCAGATATACATATGTATGAACATAAAGATAAAAGTGTCTTTTGGTTTTGTGTTTTTGGTTCTTTAAACTTGCCCAGGAAAAAAAAGAATAAAAAAACACAAGCGAGTGTTGATTAATGCGTCCTGAAGAGTTAGCCTCTGAAAGTGATCAAATGAATGAATGTGTAAATGAAATCACTGATATAAGTCATTGATGTAACTCTGCACATGCCAGTGCAAATTAATGGTCTTCGATAGGTGTGACAGATTATTATTTTTGTATTTATGTTTTTTTTTTTTTTGGAAAAAAAACTGAATGAACTGTTGATACACATTATTTAGGTATTTGAAACATTTGGTGAATTGAAAGATCTTTAGCATTTTGAGGATTGCTCTCTCATATTTGAAAGCTTGCTGCTTCTTGCTGTGTTGTTGATTTGAACCTTCAGAGCATGCATTGGGCTCCAGTTGAGCCATTGTGTTTACAGGGCAGGCTGCTGTGGGTATAGAGTTTCCAGTACTTTATTCCAGCCTTGTCCTTATACAACGAGAGTCCAGTCAAAACTGCCACTGGATGTTCTTTTATTTGTTTTCATGTGTGCAAAGGTGCACTTGTACATTGCACCATTGGAGATTTACATTTTTGTTATAAGGTAAAACCACAATATAAAATTTAAATATAAAATATATATATATATATATATAAATACATGTATAGGTTGTGTTGAGGTCATTTAGCACAGCAGACAACAATTGCACTTGTGAATAAGGACGTCAAATTACATCTTTAAAGTGAGAATATAGAAGACTCAATGGCTGATGCATTGCCAACCTTTTAATCTTGTCATTGTTGTATCCTCTCCGTTGCTCACAATCTCTATGCAGTGATGATGTTATTGCTGAGTTTGGAGACTTAATGTATACTAATAATGAGGGAAATGCATCTTCTGAACGCAAGGATTGTTACAAGGATGATGAATGTGTTTAATTCTTCTGGTATAACGGTTGTTCTGGTTTATATACAGTAGAGTGGATGTCAGTGTAGGTCTCAGTTTTATATGTATCCTTTCTTCCCTGTGAGTACGATACGTATGTATACATAATGTGCTCACTGATAAGACTTGGACAAACCTGAACTCTTCAGAAAAACAAAAAGTATAAATTTGAATCATATCTTTTTACATTCAAAAAGAATGAGAGTAATGATAATGACTTTTGAAAATGTTGAAAATCATGGCAGACTGTCAATGGGCCAAGCTTAGAAAGTAGGCAATGTTGGTTAAGGAGTCTAAAAACACCTACTTTAGTCTGGGGATAATGTTTGGAGTCCTCTATTATCAGGTCCTTAACGTAACTTCTGAATACTTGAAGTAGGGTTCTCCTACCATGAAACACTAATACATAGTAGAAAACATAATATTCAAAGCAATGTGCAGATGCAAGTTTCTTTCATGTAACGTGCCAATTTTGAACATTGTTATACAGACTAGAAGTCTCTTTTTTTTTTTAGGTATAACAGTTGAGTTGACATATTCAAACTATTACTGGGATTCACAAAGACCGCCTTTTAAAAAGGGGGATGGTTTATTATAAAATCTAGAAACATTCTCTTTGATTTTCCAAAATGCAAATCTCTGGTTTGAATGAACACTGTGACACATGGACACATTTCAATTGACCAACTACTGAACATTCTATTCTTACATTTTTGTCATGTTTTATTATCCAGTCATGACCTTTTTTTAGTCACAAAATATCAGTCTGTGTGTTTTTTTTCTTCTATATTTTAAACAAGATACTGTTCACTTATGGATTGTACTGTTTCAGTGTGTGATATTTGCTGTACAATTTTCAGATATTATTTATTTATTTACTTATTTATTTAATTATTTACTTATTTATTAATTTATAGTAGGCACGTCACAGCGAGATAAATGACTTTCATCGGGTAAAGTGTGGTCATTATTTTTTATGCATTGTGTTTTCTGGTACAGGCCTTGGTCATGCTGACAGGACGTACAATGTCATGGTGTGGCGTGCTGTTTGGATGTGATGTGCCGCAATATTGGATCTGCTCTTTCCCAGTGTTTCTTTGGACCCTCAATTGATAATGTACAATTTTAAAAAGCGTGTGGCATGTTTGGGTTGTATTATTAAATATATGGTGAGGATTTTGATATGGTACCACAAAAGTCCTCAAAGACTTTAAAATGGGCATGTTATAGGCAGTTACCGTTAATCAGTGTGTCTTGTAGGTTTGTAAACTGAGAGGTGTCTAGAAATTCCAAATATTGTTACTATGTGTATGAGAATATTTAGTGTTGGCCAGCTTGTTTATATTAAATCAATAAAGGTGACTTTTCTTTCTGATCTGGCTGGCAACTGTTTTCTGATGCATTGACATGGTGAGATGATGATCATCGTCAATATATATTTTTGAAATTATTATTAACAGTCAACAGACTTCTCTCACACTGAACCTGAAAGAACAAACCATTTTTTTTCCACAGGATCTCTGGCCAAGAGCTTCAGTTCTCTTTACCTTATAAACTTAAACAGATGTTGCCAAGCTTTAAAACCCAGGAGAGAGGGGGAGCATAGCTATGCAGCAGGACTTGTTTGACTTGCTACAGACAGTACCACAAGCCCAGTTAGAGGCTATCTCTCAGTAATTGTTATGATATATCATTCATTGCATGTTGCACTACGCACTCATCATCACAGTGCCCCCTGGAAATGACCCATCCAGGACACGTCAGTGCCGCATAATGAGCAGTAGTAACCCTGCAGAGGAAAGGCAGGGAGAAGCTCGCTGCTTTTCAGGGATTATCGTTCCATCTCTGTCCGCACTCTGCTCAAGTGGAGAGTTTATATAATTTCAAAGGAGCAGACTAGGGGGAAGAGCCAAGTGGGGGATGTGTTGATATCAGGATGATGAGATGAAGAGAGCGATGTCGGTCTCACCCAGATGAACGATAAATGGCCTGTAAGCCTTTTTCACGCAAGACAACAGCCCCTCTTTTCCTTACGACACTCGGGGCATCTCTTAGACCTGAGTGACTGATATTTCTCTGTAAACACAAAGGTTTTGATTCATTGAGCTATCAAATCAATGATTTTATCATAAATAGCAGAGCAAGGGCATTGTAGGAAATTCACGTGAAACTGTTTAATACTTTAATATTATTATGATTCAGCCTTTATACTTATTCATAGCATGAAACTGAATATTAAGCTCTACAATGCAATATCAACTGGAAAATTTAAATCCAGAGAAGGTGCTTGGCTAGATATGCCAAGCTTGTATGGCCTATCACTGACTAATATATTCTCACAAATATTGTGAGAACATAATAAATATAAATTATTGTTTTTGATTTGTCTTTCAGATAACCCTTGGTCCAATCGAAGAGGAAAGTACATCCTTTTTGCATTACACTGTAGATGTT
The DNA here is from genome assembly GCA_022702515.1 of Ilyophis sp. 1 JC-2022. Taxonomy (NCBI): domain Eukaryota; kingdom Metazoa; phylum Chordata; class Actinopteri; order Anguilliformes; family Synaphobranchidae; genus Ilyophis; species Ilyophis sp. 1 JC-2022. The sequence goes on from CM040402.1 coordinate 49,603,933, forward strand.
TGATTAAACCGGATATCTCAGGTCCCCTCTGCGCTGTTTGCACTCACTGTGCTGGATAACGCTGTCCAAGTCAGACAGGGTGGCTTGGATTATCAGAGAAAAACTGCCATGTTAAGCATTCATATACATGTAAGAGTGGAGTGTGTGAAGACTTATCATATACATGAATGCAGCTCATACGTTTTTGCACATGCTCCATGCAGCTTGTGAAACTGTTAAACCTCAAACACTCAAGCTCTGACCTTTCTTCTGTTTTAAATTATTCTTATTTACACATGCTCTGGGTTGATAGCCTAATGTGTCCATGTATAGGTCTCCATTTTTTCCCTTATAGGCCTAATCATTTTATTCTGGTAAGAGCACGATGTTAAAACGTAGCTTTAAATAGCTTATCATTAAAAGATTGTGAATAACATATGTGCCTTCATTTCTCACTTGGAGGAATTCAATAACACTTTGTAGTTAATTTGATCTCTCACATTTAATTTCCACTGACATACATCAATGGTACAAAACTTAATCAATACGTATGTTTCAGCCAAATACGTACTGTATATATTATAGTGCACAAACGATAAAGAACAACAGAAAAAAACGTATTTTATAATGGCCCAATTTCTGAAATAACCCAAATACGTATGTATGATGGCGATATAGCCTTAGCTCACAAACCCTCTCTATCTTGTTCTCTCGATTTAGTGGTAACTTGATACCTCTTGTTTGAAAATGAAGACTAAGGTTTGGCACGATGGAGTAACAGCCCCGGGTACTTTATGAGTTTATTTTAGGTAATGGAGAAGCTTGTTTTGTTTTAGGCTGTTCCGCCCATTTTTACAATTTCACCTAAATCGAACAGTTTCACCGGCGCTGCAGACGTTCGCAGCAAAGACAGTCTACCTTCCCAGCACAGAAAATGTTTGCATATTTATATTTTATCTGAATTTTTTTACATTTTGAAACTATTTATCAACGAAGTTAGTTTGTACTTTTAATAATATTTGGGGAGTAACCGAATGGAATAGCCTACTCGTTACAAATTTCGCTCAATTGATTGGCAACCGTTGACTTTCGAAATCATCCCTGAAATAAACATTAACATGTTTAAATGTAAGTTTAAATGGTCTTGTTCATCATTGACATTTCAATCTTATAGTAGGTTATTGCAATTAAACGTGATTTTAAAAATGTTGTATTAAAGTATTTTAAAGAACGCGAACGTGTATCATTGGGTTTCAACACCAGGCGTGTAGACAAATAATATGTCTGGGAAAAGTCCATTGTAAATTAAATCAATTTTAAAACATGTATGTGGAGATATTGGAAATGCATTTGTGTTTCGTTGTTTTAAGTGTTGTAAGGGAACTGAATAGTATTTCTATCACCACAACATATAAACAAGACTGACACAGTTGGCTATCCTAGGAATGTCAATAAATTTACAAAAAATGTTAACACGTTGCTGTCATCTGATCAAATGAAAAATAAAAAGTAGGCTATTTACTAAGCTTGTGGGGAAAATGTAGCTAATTCTTTATTAAACTCCCACAAAATATTTATGTAACATTTCAGTAAAGCTAAGAGGCTTGTTCATCAGTGCTTCGTCTTCAGTCAGTACGATACCTCACATTGATAATTGGTCATGGTATTTAAAAGCAATCCCGAGTCAATGTCATAGTTTTACATTCATTCTTAATAGGAGTTTGGGACTTTAATACAAGCATCTCGTTCGGAATAGAATGTTCAGCGCATGCGCCAACTGCAAGTTTTCCGCTGCGCATCAGTAACAAAACTTGCTAGTTAACTGAAGGAAGGCGAGGAGGCAGGTGACAAGTCGAAGAAGTCTGCTGAAAATTCATTCAGTTAACCTCTCAGAGTTTGGGGGGAAACTCATCGAATGCTCAGTTTTCAAAATCGCCGTCTACGTTTGTAGTATAAATTGCAGTAAATCAAATTGGGGATTCATGTTTTGCGGTGTTTTTGAAAAGGATTTTCGTCACACTGCTTTTCACACTTAACAGGGCTGGATTTGATGGAAATTCACTTTGGCTGGCAGTTTTAAGAGTACACGGCTAAAACGCTAAGGAAATACTGAGGATTGGCGTCTTGTTCAGAATGGAGGATGAAATAACGGCTTCACGTTTGGAACGAATGTACCCGTATGGATGTTTCAGCAGGTAGAAACATAGCCTAATTTAAATACTGCAGACAACCTGGAATTGCCTTTCTTCAACAAACAGTGTTACTGGTATATAGTCGTATTTTGCCTGTGTTTGGTCGTATTTGTGGGAGACGTTTGGAAAAACATAATAGTAAAAGCATTAATGATAAGTTGTATACCTCGTGGGGGGAAAAAACAACTATTAAAAGAGTGCCTGTAAGAAGATCATTGCTACTAAGTCTGCCAAGGGCACTTTTTGTTGCTTGTGAACATTTTATTTGTCATCAAGTGTTTCCGCACACGCAATCACGCCCACGTTTGTTAGAAGCACTAATTGTTTAGATTGCTTTTGGACATTGTAAATAGCCTCCATTCCAATACTATCCACAGTTCCGCGCAAGGAGCGCTTACTACTCTCCCAATGCCTGTTTGCCGACACAGAACTTGAAGCCTAAAGATTGATCACTGCTGCTGACTGAGGATCAGACACTTTCCTATAAATCACACTTACCTTCCCTAACACTTTGGATTGCAAGTCTGGGACAAACCGAGGACATCTTAAATCAACACAAGGGTGTTACAGGGGAATTAAACATTCTATAATCCTCAATAGAACGTGGATTACAGCCCGAATACAGTTATCACAGGTAAGTTTTCTTTAGCGGGTTTTGCATGCTTCCCTGCGTATAGGCTACACGATTTTGTAACATAGGCTATATGTACCTAACTCTGTGGGGGTATTGAGATGTGTTCTCTATATATCTTTACTCTTATGGAAATTTAGCCTTGGGTAGTTTTGTCTTTCACTGTATTTGACACTTAAAAATCGCTTGCTTTAAAAGACAGTAGCCTATATGTGTGCGTCAAGTTTTCAATTTGTATTTAGGTAGTATTAAGAATTCACATTGCTCAATAGACTGTTCAATTTGCTATTCGTCGTACCTAGCTAGTCTTATGTAAACATTTAACATACCTTTTGTGAAATTAACTTTTTGATTAGGGCTCCCTCTACTGGATTCATATAATTTATGAAGAACGAATGATCGGTCATATGCGTTCTGAAACAATACACAAATCAATAAATTAACCAAGGGATCCAAGTTTGCTACGGAAAGTTGGACGTAATGCAAGTAAAAATAGTAGAATACCGTTACATGAAGTTAATCCACTCCGGCTACCGTAATTTGAAGCATTTTATTTCAATATTGTTACTTGTTGGCTATGTTATGACCAAGATAGGACATGGCACTTTCTATTGCGTGCTGCTTTACGCGCGAGGCATGGGTTTATATTCGTTTATATTCGTTTATATTCGTTTATATTTTAGGTGTGTGTTTATGAAATAATGTATATATTTTTATGCGTTTATGTAGGCCTAATCAGAAATAACATGGACATGTAGCGTTTGTATCATATAGAACTACATGAATTAATATGCCGGATTAATTTGCCGGCACGGGGACACTTAACATTTAAAGAGAATTTGATAATATTGTGTTTTGCGTTGCCGTGATTGACTGTTTCAAAACTACAAAAGTATTTGCTATATATTTTTTTATTTCAATTTTAAGTTCTTTAATGTTGCAGATGTTGTTGCGCGTTAGATAAAAATATTTATTCGGAGCCTTGTAGCCGTGCGTGCAATTAACAGAAAACAAAATAATTATAGTTCACGTTATGTCTTTTAGAAAGAAGCCAACGCGTATTGCCTCTTGTGGTTCAGTAGGCGCAATGCTGAAGATGAATCCGTTATCGCCCTTAGTGGAATTATTGTGGTAGTTTAAAGAACCCCAGCGTGCTGGTCAGTTGAGTATAATTGCTACTTTTGAAACCCTACCCCCTGCCCCTTCCGTTTTATACCCGCACCTGAGGACTCTCTGGCCAAGATCACTCGGACCCGACAGCGAGCATGCTCCGCGCTACCGTTTCCTAGGGGGAAATGCATACTTTCTAGGTCTGTTTTATCGTCATTGGTGTTATGACAGGTTAATAGTGTAACTTTTGGTATCGTTAGGTATAACCTATTCCCAATTCACGTAATACGGTTCTTTTCCTAATTCAAACCGATGGCTTCAAGTTCAAGTATTTCTTCCCAGACTTTACCATTGAACATTTGTAAAGCTTTAGGTAATTTTATGAATGAGATTTATTATTATTATTATTATTATTATTAATATTATTATATATATATATTAATGATGGCTTATATATATATTAAAGAGGCTATACTCTGAGTCACTTCAAGTGTTTGCGCGGCGCTCTATTAAATCAGGCATCACATTTTAGACTTACATTTTTTAGTCCTAAAATGTATTTGATTTGTCTTTTTCCTTTTTACACTTATGGTTAACTCAATATACAATCCCTACGGACTTGCATTAAAAAAACAAAGCGTTCGGGCTACTCGTCGTGTAAAACTTCACCGAATAATTGGAGAACCAGTTTCTGTGGGAGTTTGGGCTGAATGGTGAAAATGCAAACTTTAAGAAAACACGGAGTTATTACTTTCCAGAAATGGAAACGGCCTGAATTCAAATGTAAGTATGGATAACAGTCACGTGACTGACGTACAGTAAATGGTATATAGGCCTACTGTTTTAATAGTCACAAATACGTTTTCGTGTGTGTTTACAAATGTGATAGCACGCTAAAAATTCGACGTGACACTAATATTGCAATTGCAGCGCGACAATGTTAAACCACTCGTTTTTTTAATTAAAATATTTATAAATAGACCTATTTAAGACTATTCTTAAATATGCGTGGCCATTCTAGACTTAAATATTCACATATTCCATTTCATGCATCCATTACCATATATTTGAGAGAGCCTGCCAGCTATAGCAAAGCAAGGTTTGACAGTGCCAAGGACTCGATGTATTTAGGGGATTTAAACATTGAAATACCATTATTTGTTATGAAAATTGGTATTTTTTATCCATGTAATTATATGTTACTGTTAAGACGCTAAATTTGGTGCAATATAAATTGAAGTATATCCCACTGGAATAAATTATGAAATTGCAATGGTTTGGACAGGAAATAAATATTATAAAAAGTGAAAGAATGTTTATGCCAATATTTGTCATTCTATGAATGGAATGGTAACACTATATTGTGAAATAAATATTGGCTTGTGATATGGTTGAACTTGACCTAAACAACATACACGCCATACAGCCTACGTATAGTCTACGTAAACTATCAATTTTTTAAATAAGACGTAACTTTTAAAATGGTGTCAGTCTACGTATAATTAAATAATTCGTTTCAATCTGCATAGTTCCAGTATGCCCGTACGACTGTGGAAATTAGTCATTGAGGGCGAAACGGCAATGCATGATTGGCGGTGGAGTTTATTTGAATTGTCGACTGCCAATTTTTAAGAAACAAATCATATGCAATTCATTTGTAAAAAAAAATTTACTTTAAAAAAGATTTTTAAATAACAGAAAAAAACCAACTCGTATTCCTCTGCGCAAATTTCAGTGCACCTATTGTACATGTTTTTGTAGCATAGGCCTATAATTGGCCCTGTCTCAAATCTCGACGAGCAAAATTAGCTGAGCATTTAATTTGATTCGATTTGATGGGGTTTCTCATGCATTTTAAGTTGCAATTCGCACTGGTTAGAAGACTCAAGCGTTTTACAGTGGCCCACCTCCAGCGATGTATTATTGGTACAATTTCAGTTGTTTTACATTTTTTAATAAATGTATCTGCTTTATCGCACTTTTTATTTAAATAAATAAAGTAATTCTTAATCGTATATAACTTTTTAATGGTATTTGGTGAAACATTGATATCAGACCCGGGTTGCAATACGGGATTTGGTGTCGGTTTTGACAAAATGATTACGCTACATTTTATAATTAATTGGGAGTTTTGTAAAAATATATTTAAAGATCGCTCTTCATTTGCAATAGGAAGGACTTATCGACTTCATCGGGCTTGAATTCCCATGTGTTTTTCGTGGTGCATGTCCACCACCTTCGCGTGATTCACACAAAATCATCCTGCCAAATTACAGCTCTATAACCAGTAACGGCCCCTCGCTTCCCGAAGCATCGGGATCTTCTGCAGAAAACCGAAGCCTGCTGCACAAGTCATTCGCGTAATACGAGTCCATTATTCTCCGCGGGGTTTTGGATGTCGTTTTGTGCCGTTACATACTTTTGCTTTGCAGATAAACTAAGAATGTTCTTTGTCTCTCTCCAGACCTTTTTCAGAATGTTCCTGCCATACGGATTTACCTGCTCAGTGTTCACCAGCATTATGGATTCTAGACATTTTATATTTACCGTCACCTTTTTGGCGTTCTTCATGCAAACTGCTGTGGAGGCCAGCTCTTGGTGGTATGTACTAATGAATATTTTCATTGTCCTTGATTACATGCCACACACACACTTTATATTGTTTTTACAAGAACTTGCAATAAATTGAAATGTGAATAGAAATATTGGATGGACTGCATCCGAATGTTCCTGTTTCCTGGGAGGAAGCCCACTGCCTAATATACAAATTTGCACTAATGCCCATTTTACACAGGACTTCTCTCATTTGTACTTAACCGCATATGAAATAATATGAAAATTATGGAACATGCTGACTTTAGCATAAAGCAGATTCTATTTCTCTTTATTTACTTTTTCAGCCCTTGCCAGACCAAAGTTCAGATTTTTTTATATTGGATATAGAATTCTGTGGTTTACACTGAATTCCCAATTATTTTCAGGCACTTTTTTGTAGAACAGGATGATCCATCATTTTTAAACATTTCATCGCATGCACTGAAATAGGCTAATGGGATATGCAATTTAATGCTCCCTTAATTTGATAAAGATTATAAAGTCTTAATTCTGATATTCATATATATTATTTTTTTAATCAAAATACCTCGGCTGTAATCAGTACTCGCTAAAGTACGGTAGCTTGCATGAAAAAAATATATTTTGAGAATATTCCATCCACAGTTGGGATAGGTTATGTCAAATATGAGTTATACAGCCATAACGATTCACTGTGGATGCACTTTTTTTTTATAAATAAGATATTTAATTGATGAGAGGACAAATTACTTAAATCCTCCAATTGCTTATTTGCCCCTGAGTCCCTCAGAATTCCTTCCCTCTGTTGAAGTGCAATTTATTTACTAGGTCAGAAATAATCCAGCAGTGTGGCCCCCCATTACTACATATTAGGTTACTTTCGAGTGTAATTGTGATTACCTGCGATATTTCGTTTTACAGGTCCCTGGCCATGAATCCTCTCCTGATTCCAGAGGCTTACATCATTGGAGCGCAGCCGCTGTGCAGTCAGCTGGCTGGCCTCTCACAAGGCCAGAAGAAGCTGTGTCAGTTGTACCAGGACCACATGCAGTACATTGGGGAAGGGGCCAAGACTGGGATCAAGGAATGCCAGTATCAGTTCAGGCACCGCCGGTGGAACTGCAGCACTGTGGACAACTCGTCCGTCTTCGGCAGAGTTATGCAGATAGGTAGAGACTGAACCTTCTCTGAAAAACGCTTTGTGTCCACTTTGTGAGTGTATGACATGGGTCGTGGATATGGTTCTCTCATATGTGGTCAAGGCCGTATGCTGGTTTGGAGATTTTGGGCTGTCAGCAGGGGCTTGCTGTGAAATGGAGAAAATCGTATCTAGGTTGAAAGTAAATAAACATGTAAACGGGACTGGGTTGATGTTGCAGGGCAGTTTACTAAGTGCATTAACTGAGACTACGACAGTTTCTGGTCATTCAGTTTTGCTCAAGAAGGCACGCATTATAGTTCCTTTTGAGGCCAAATTGGAAACACTGCCCTGTGCATTCAAAGCGTAGGAACTTGCGTGGAGATGTTCCCTTTTACAGCTGTGTGGTGAAATTCTTTTATCATGGGGTTTGTGAATAAATCAAATGTGGGCTGCCTCAAAATGACTCATATTTGACACAGAAAAGGGAGAATAATTACATTTGTTTCTAAAATGTATGACTGCTCTGTATTTAAAGTTAATACGGACACATTGCGCTCGTAGTCTCGCTACAGAGGGTGCAGTGTTCCTCTTGCAAATGAAACTGCTCCCCTTCACAGGGGTCTTCAAAATCTGACCTGCATCACAATTAGCTACAATACGATTTTCCATTTGATTACTGGACAGAATTGGGTAGTGTACCTCCGAATTTTGTTTTGCCTAATTTTAAATGTTCCTACAGAGCCACGTTTTATAGTGGTCTAGCTGTAACGTGTAAATGTGAAACCGGCTGTAATTTAACTCCTGCGAACCATTACCAGTTCTGTATGCGAGGCAATTAATTTGCAACGCTCTTTGCTCTTTGACCCCCCCACCCCCAAAATAAACGCTTGGTTACCTACCGAAGTTCTACCATCATGCCAGGACAGCTGAGATAATGTGTTTTGATTAGAAACTCCAATGCACACATATTATGAAGTGAAGAGATATCTTCAAATCAGGAATAGAAATTAAATTTTTAAAAGGCGGGAAGAATGCAGATTGTGTTGCACAAAGTATTCGATATAAACTCTAGCCGAGACAGACCGTATTATTTGTTGGTGTAATTTATGGTACGTATCCCGGAATCCGGAGCATACTTCATATTTTAGACTGGTGCTACAGTTGCCAGTGGGGTGTTGGGACGACTGCAGACTGCGCAGAGCAGCGGGTGGAATGTGTGGTGAAGATGTTGACCAGCGATCTGAGGACAGCTCATCTGTCGACAGCTGCGCTATTAGGCGATCTCCTTCAATGTATTTGAAGTTGCAAAAAGTAATAACCTTTCTCCCCCTTGGCTGACATCGTACCCCTGCTTTCCCATCTGGATGAGATTCAGGCCTTCTGTTATTTTCATTTATTACATGGTTTCTAGGGAACCGTCCGTTTATTTGTTTAATTTTTTATACGTGCCCTCGTTCCCTTTTTTTGGGCATTCTGGCATCAACTGTGCTTCCAGTCCTGAGTGGCTCCCATCAGTTAGTGCAGTAGGTAACTTTTCTCTGGATCAGCCAGAGTGGGAATCTGGCTTCTGTTGATGGAAAAATGTATGTTCTGAAAATCATCCACCTACCTGCTTTGGCATCCTTTCATTCACCATGGAATGACTGCACTGACCACCATTATATATTTTCCAATACAGAAGAATCCACTTAATTGCATAACTGATTATCGCATTAATTCCATTTTAAAAAGATTGCATATTTGCATGAACCATTGTCGCATATTTCGGTATTGAATTATGTCCAATTATATGGCATTATGATCTAGAAATATATGTTAAAAGTTGCCAGATGCGCCATAAATAAACTGACAAACACTGGCAAAACATATAAAGCTAGGTGGTTTCTATTGAAAATCACATTGATAGCGGTGGCCAGAGTGGCATGCAGGGTTATCAGCACTCTGTCTACTGTCTCAGTCTTTCACACACGAGTGCACGTCCGTTATTTATACATCGTTTCTATTGTATTCTATTCTGTTTTACAGTATGTGTATGTATTTTGTTTGTCCTGTGCCTCCCCAATAATAAATGGGTTATGCAATTAAGTTGATTCTACCTGTAATAAGTATATTTTGAAATGTATTCTTATAATTACTGTTATTATTTTCATAGATTCATTGTCATGGACTGGTTTATTGATTTCTTCATTGAGAATTCTTCCATTTTGAACATCCCAGAGTATGTGACCATGATCAATGTTCGGCCCTTGTTCTACCAGGTAGCCGCGAGACGGCCTTCACGTACGCCATCAGTGCAGCGGGGGTGGTGAACGCAGTGAGCCGGGCCTGCAGAGAGGGGGAGCTCTCCTCCTGCGGGTGCAGCAGGGCGGCCAGGCCCAAAGATCTGCCCAGGGACTGGCTGTGGGGAGGCTGCGGGGACAATCTCAACTACGGGTATCGGTTCTCCAAGGAGTTTGTAGATGCCCGGGAGCGTGAGAAGACCTATCAGAAGGGCACGTACGATAGCGCTCGGCTACTGATGAATTTGCACAGCAATGAAGCAGGGCGGAGGGTAAGACGTGTGATGCGTCCGGTGTCTGTGCTGTACTGTAATGCATCAATTTTACATTCACATTCATTTTTATTCAGGTGTCAGGACTCTCATTCTCTTTTGAGTTTGCTTTGAACACGTTTGTATCTTAAGGCTTATATGGGTTGAATCATTTTTCTTTCATGTTTCTTAATTTCAACAGTGAGCAGTTTGTCTCAGTCTCTATGAAATTCCACCTATAGTTATTTTGAATTCCACCCATGGATTTCCTGTGCCTGCTGTACTTTTTATGCCTGTTTTTAAATGTGATGACCCTTAAGTGTTTGTCTCACATGTGATTGGTGTATCTGAGCGGTGTAGAGATTCTTACACTCAAGCAAATACTGGCTAATGTAGTGCCAGAGGAATATCTTGGCAGTAGCATTGCCTAGCAAGCCCAAGACCGCTTGACTGGTACTAACGGTGACCGCTTTGTTTTCCAGACGGTTTCAGACCTGGCTCACGTCTCCTGCAAGTGTCACGGCGTCTCCGGGTCCTGCAGCCTGAAGACTTGCTGGCTTCAGCTGGCGGACTTCCGCAAGGTGGGCGACGCACTGAAGGAGAAGTACGACAGTGCTGCCTCCATGAAGCTCAACTCCCGGGGCAAGCTGGTCCAGGTGAACAACAAGTTCAACCCGCCCACCAGCTACGACCTCATCTACATCGACCAGAGCCCGGACTACTGCATGCGCAACGAGAGCACGGGCTCGCTGGGAACTATGGGACGGCTCTGCAACAAGACCTCCGAGGGCATGGACGGCTGCGAGCTGATGTGCTGCGGCCGCGGGTACGACCAGTACAAAGCCCAGGTGGTGGAGAGGTGCCACTGCAAGTTTCACTGGTGCTGCTACGTCAAATGCAAGAGATGCACAAAAACCGTGGACCAGTTTGTCTGCAAATAACAGATCTAAGAGAGAAAAAAGAAAAAAACTATATAAATTATATTTATAGAGTTAAACAATTATACCGTTGCAGAAGACTGACACTTTTCCAAGTAATAGAAACAAAAAAATCTAATGTCTGCAGAAACTGAGATGCAGAAACTGAGAATATCATGAAATATTTATTTACATAGAGATTTTTTTTTCTGACTTGCAAGCGGATTTTTAACATAGAATAAGTGCATAGACCAATGACAGGTTTTAGGTTGTGTTCCATAATATATGAATCAAAATGTTTAGCATGAGAAAGATTTGGAGGTGCATACTTTGTAAGTTTGGTATTCTGCAGAAGTTTCTCTGAATCTGGGGATCTGTGCTGGGAAATATGCAAGAACAAATTAATATTTTCTGTATTTAAGTATGGTTGACATTTACCAAAGCTCCTCCGATACATCTGACCTCCACACATCTACCCGTTAGGTCCCAGCATACGGCTTTGTTCTTTAGTATGTGGTCAGGGATTCTACTGTGCCAATAATATGTTCTTGTGTGAGTGGGATTTAGGAACTTAGGCAGTGTTACCAAATGTCTTTACAGGTCTATTTATTTGGAAAATAAATTGCAAGTCTATGCTTGGAGAAGTTCTACATAAACAGGTATTGTGGGGATTTTTGTACCAACAGATTTACCTGCTACACATGACCCAACCTACAAGGATTATGTTTCCCCTGAAAAGTAAAGCGTAATGCACTTTTAAAAAATAATAATAAAATAAAAATAGTAAGACTTTTTTTTAATGACGGAAGATCAGCAGTAATATAACCTATTTTATTCTACTTTTTTCCGTATAAACACAGGTATCCACTAATCGTATAAGATCATACTTAAAAAGGTTTGAATATATATGGGCAATGTCTTGGTTTTATTGGTGAAATATCCCATGTTCTGTATATACTATGTCTACGCAACTGATGATTAAATTGTATGTATTTATTTTCAACCTTTCAGTTAAACCATTTTAAGACAAATCATCGCTATCTTTTCCTCCATGTTTACTTGTTTAAAATAATACAATATTTTGAGAAATGTTATTTGCAGGTGCCACTGTGCATGCATTTGAACACTTCATTTTACACTGGTGTTTCACGTTATTGTATGAACTGGGTAACATGATAAGCTCTGGATATATGTTATTTGAAATTTGGTTTCCACTCTGGGTTTTTTTTTGTTTGTTTGTTTATGGTATATAAAGGGAATTCGCCTCCGTTCTGTCACACACTGTCAGTTATGTTCCACCTTCAGCACCTGCAAAAACACTGTCTTATCAGTGACAGCAAATATCTCTCCAGGCATCTGCATGACACCTTCTGTTACAATTCATATTTCCACTTCTATGTTATCGTTACAGCTATGCATTATCAACCCCTCTGTATATTTATTAGCTTCCTGAATAACTGAAGCTTGCTAAAATATTTCTTATAGCTTTTGTTCTTTTTTTACTTGGTCCATTGTGCTAATGTGCTTCAATAAATTTTAAGGAAAATATCTGCTTATCATTGTCTAAATTTCCATGTGAACTACCTTGAAATAACTCCGTAACTCTGTTCATTTAAAATTATATTACTGTGCATTTAACCTCCCTCTTTATGGTCTTAAATCACAATATGTGTATATTTCACCAATTTACCAATGCTTGTAAAAACAGGCTTGTCTTGTTTGTAAGTGAGTGGATGCCTAATGTTTTAAGGTAAGCTTGCTTTCATTGGTATTTTTTATTGGTACATCCTAAACTGTCTGCTTATCACAGATTCTGAGACATTGATTCTACAGTTTCATATTAAAAAATTAAGCCTCTTGAGTAAATAAAGGTATCGGGACTCTATTGAATTATCCTATTCGGTCTCTTAAATGGCAGTTGTCGATGAACCGCGATGTGGTTCAGCTGTTTGCGTATCTTCATTCATCCGGTGTTAATGTTTCTAATTCCGTGTACAATACTAGCAGACGTGAAATACACTTTTTAATTGGATATGAGAACTTGGCTTGGAAAAAACAGAATTGTATATAATTGCAGCCTTCAAACTTTCTATGGAAAAGCTGAGGGTGGATGAGTGCTTGTTGTGCACTTAAAATAGAAGTGCATTCCCTTCCCTAAGGAATCAGTTTTGTCATGTTGTAAACCCAGATACATTCTCATACGTTTTGCATTCAAGGGTGTTATGAAAAAAGAATTACTGAATTACCAGTCAGATGTACAAATATAATAGTGCGGCAGAATTTTGTTTTGTATAAGGACGGGTTTAATAAATCTTTGCTGAAGTGAAAGTCTTTCAAAACGAAAGCTGTGCATTCTTAGTTGTCTGACGATTGCCATTGAGAAGATACAAGTCTTCGCATGCATTGAATATGAGACAATATGAGACAATAGTCATCCATGTACGACCACAATGAAATGCCATCCAAAGCGCAAGTTTTACCATCCAGTAATTATGTGATTTTGTTACGATTTTAGAAACGAACTCTTAAACTGTTAAATTCGTATTAATCCATTACATCGATAGCAATGAAAGCATCTAAATGTTATGGTGAAGTAGCTGAACAGACACAAGATTAATCTGAAACGCTCATTCAAACTAGTCAGGGGACACGATAGCCAGAAATCTGTTGTTCAACCAGCTGCCTATTTAAATGTATACAAGATAATATGCTTCTGCGTATGTGTTGGCATAGAAATATATATTTTTACTGTAACAGTATTTGTTACATGTATGTGTTTTATTTTTATTTATTTATTTTGTACTGAGTCGTCTTTGACTCCTTGGTATTCAAATTGCCTGAATGTTTGGACAAGCTTAGTTCAACACACTTTTAACAGAGTACAGTAGTTCTACTCAGCAGGAAAAGCAACATTGTGGGGAAAAAAAACCATGAATTTCTATATGTATGATAAAAAGCAATGCAGGAAACGCAAACAAACTTCTATTTTAGCCGACATTTACATTCGGCTTCTCACTAGGGAAAATACGTACTTGATTATTTACACTGGTTGTTTTTTAGGTTTTTTTTGAGAGTGGTAATTTTTCTGAAAAGAATATGCACAAAGCCAACTACTTGTGTTTTGGTATTGCCAAATAGTGTGTATCATCTGACTAGTGGGCAGACATGCAATTTAACCAAGCCATAGGTGAAATACAGCAGGCACATAATTTTGATTTATTAATATATGTGAAATATATGTGGCCTTCTTGATTAGCCTATAGTTGAGCAAGCATGCACAGTCAGTCAAGGAAATGTACATCATTAGTGGCAACAAATTGTTAACTAAATAGTAAAGTGTTTACATGCAGTTCCATCTGTTAATCTAGACCAGGGGGTGTCCTATCTTATCTGAAAGGGGCTGACGTTGGTGCAGATTTTTGTTTTAGCCCAGCACTCTGACACCTAATTCAACTAATTAATTATACCATGGTCTTCAATCAAGACCTTGATAAGTAGAATCAGGTGTCTTAATGTTGGGATAAAACAAAAACCTACACCCAACTTTTTGGATAAGATTGGACACCCCTGGCCTAGACAGACCAAAACTAGCAATGCATTTGATTGTTTGGCATACTCTTTACTCTGGAAACTGGAAACATACCAGCAATCAACATGATGCCAGCTATAGGCTACCTTAGCTGCATTATATGAGAAAGAAAAGGGTATGTGCCAAGAGACTATCATAACAAAAATCCAATATGAAGTACTATAAAGTACAATGGATGGTTTAAAAGCTTAGTAAATCTGTCCCTTTGGCATCCACATTTAGAGGACTATTGATTATGAAATCGTTTAGCCAGTAGACGGCAGCACACACCTTTTTGGGGCATTTCCCTGATAACGACTCGGCCTTGAGTAACTATTCTTGAGAGCCAGCTATGGCTAACCCGTTTGTAGCTACTTATAGTTCATAGCGAACAGTTACGGTGAGATTTTAAGTGTATGTCTGATTTGCCCACAAACAATACACGAAGCAACAACATGCAGGCTACATCTTCAATCTAGCAAGGTAAACCGCCAATTCCACAGTTCATGAAATGTTTACTTTATGCTAAATAGGCTAGTAAGCGACAGTGTAGCTATTACGCCAGCTAGCTGAAATGGCTCCCATATTTAAGACTGTTGAGCTGGATGGGTACATTCAAAATGGCTGAGATACTAAGCTAATTTTCACGGTGCAAAAACATTTGCAGCTCTGTTCCAGTCGCACATAGCCTATCGATCTAGTATGACTGTTCCTAATTACATAATGAAATAAATTGAAAACCTTCATTCACAATTCTGCAGTAGGATATGGACTATTCATAAATAAGCAGTCCGAAACAATATGGCATACTTACACGTCCAGATTACACTGCAACACGCCGAGTATGTTATATGGGGTAACCCTGCACAAGTAGCGACGGCCAAGCGAAAAGGAAAACTTCGATTTGCATATTATGAAATAGATGTTCAAGGAGGTACAATGTCGCAGCACTGTAGGTCCATTACAGCATAGGCTGCGCTAAAGATAGCTTATTCCAATTCACTATTCAAATTCTGGAAGGCTGGGAAGGTCATGTACAGAGGCTGGCTGCTCATTAAGCAAACTGCATAATGACTTCCATCCTAGTGTATATGAAAATGACCCCATGTACGCACTTTCATAACCAGTGGCTGATTTGTGAAATCTTTATAATTTTTTTTTTATTTTTTTGGAATTATTTATGTTTACCAAAAACTTTCATTAATGACTGGAGGCAGAAAAACTAACAAATTTTAGCCAAGCACAGGCTGTGTCCCAGCAACTGGAGCTGCATTTTCTGCATTTGTCTCCACATCGATTGTTAGACACTGCTTGCTAGCTGAAGAGACTACACTGAGCCTAAATAAACTGAAATGTAAAAAATATTGAGGAATATTCTTATCACGAATGTGTTTGTTAGGCTACTTAATGCAGTAAACTCTAACATTCACCTCGGATGTCCTATTCATTTTAGTGGCCTAGAGTTTTCTAGTTGTCTACTCTGGGCTTTTTTTGTCCAGGCTTTTCCTACAAAATTAAAGTCAGTTACATTAGCTAACCTAGCAGGTAGCTATATTACATTACATTACATTATAGGCATTTAGCAGACGCTCTTATCCAGAGCGACTTACACAGCATTTTTGCATTTATACATAGTATCCATTTACAGCTGGATATATACTGAAGCAATTCAGGTGAAGTACCTTGCTCAGGGGTACAACGGCAGTGTCCTACGTGGGATTCGAACCTGTGACCTTTCGGTTACAAACCCAGTTCCTTAACCACTGTACTACACTGCCGCCCGTATATGATGGACAGCAGCATTACTTTTTTGTTTTCCATTCATTAGTTGGTTAGTAGGTAGAATAGGAGCCTATTAGCTGCTGCCAGCTTGGTGAAGTGACTTCTGCCAGCTAGCTAACGTGAATGTTTTTGGCTAGCTAGCTAACTCAGTCGTTCCCCTACACTGACTCATCTGTGGTGCACCGCCACAATATCAGTGCGGCCGCCACAAAATAAAAATTCCGTCAATAATGGGATTTATTTATGAGAGGGTGTTTGGAGAGGCGCAATCATCACAGATGAACGACTGCAGAAATTTTGGCATTTTAGCAGTTTCTTTAATTTAGAAGCAGCTAGCTTTTCTATAACTATGCTGTCTCGTCAGCTGTTTGGAGGAATGACGGTTTCTCTTGCCTACACGCGCATGACGTTGTTTCTAAAAGGGCCTATACTTGAGGACTTGTATACTTAAGTAATTATACTTCAAGTATACTAAACTATACTCTTTCATCATATGTGATTGCACACAAAAACTGTGTGGGCCAACTGAAAACGTATACTAAAACAATAATAATAATATCACAATATTAATAATATCACCCCAGAAGGTGACGTATTGCTTAAACAGGATGTGCGATCCAGCAGACCCAAAATGGCCGGTTTTATATCACTTTTGTTGCATTTGTCATTTAGCTATGTGAAGTGGATGTATTAATGAATGGCCTCAGAAGTGCAAATAAATCCCTGCCAAAAAAATGTTATGGCTGATCTGATAGACCACTATATCTCTCAATGAGCGCAAGACTGAGTTTCCAAAAGCAACATGTGAGACAGTGCTTCACAGCCAAGGGCTGAGTGATTCATTTCAATCAGTCAGAGTAAGCAAAGAGGCCAATACAAAGGAGATATGTCTGTGCTGACTTTGAATTATACAGCTACCCTCACAAGGCAAGGTAAACGGCTTTGACAGTGACTAATATTTTCTTTTGTAAAATGGTACACTTCTTGTTCAACACCAACCGAACACTCTGCTTTGCCACCATGGAACATAAACACCTCTTTATCAATCACATAAACACACTTGCCTTGTTACCATCCCTTGAACACTCACCTGTTTAACACACCAATGCAGACTTCCCATTTAAAATTTAAAAATGGTACTGTACACATTTATTGTTTATCATAATATGTAATCTTTAAGTAAAAACATATTGTCATTTGTGTAAAAAAAAATATATAATTTAATAAATCGGTGTATGGTATTTTATTTTGCTGTAAATATAAATAATAAACTGCATTCAATAATGTGGGTTATTCCATTTCAAAAATAAAATAAAAATACGTTCTTATATTTAAAAAAATTATACCACATTGTTCAGGTCAGGTTAGGACGAATATCCAGACTCCATATCAAAAATCTTAATCTTATTAAAAATCAGCCAGCCTGTTATTGCCTGAACAAGTACAAATCATGCAGCAAGCACCATTTTAGCAAAAAAATAAAATTTTTACTTTCAAATCTAAATGACTACAGAGCTTATAGATCAGGAATGTATGAAAGTTATTTGATTGACAAGTGCGAGTGTGTGTGTAATATTGTTGGCGCACTGTAAAGTGACTTCACCCACAGAATCACCATGGCCACGCAGGTTCTCTGGCTGAGTTGCAGTTTGTCGGTGTGGGAAATTGTGCGCAGAATGGAAAGTCCATTCCCACGGCACCTGCCTGTGTAATCTCAAACGAAGACTGCTGAGAGCCTCATCAAACTGAACTGGAGAGCATTTTGAATGGATTCGCTACTGAACTATTTTTACCAGTGTGAAATCATCATGAAATGAAAAATGTACAGCATATATTGGTTTCCATGTCATCCTGAGAACCCTGAGAACACAACTAATAACAGCATAATTGAGCATTGATATTTTTAATCTGTGTCATCTCATCAATCAATTCATCACAATGAATTATTTTCTTAATTAATTCAAATCCAATTCTTTTCTTGCAAGTACGGTGTTTCCTTTTATTTTGTGGAAACGGAGGCAACTTCCACAAAAGACATCTGTGATCGCGCGCACCCTTTCAATAGCAACGGAGATAATGAGTTCCTCGAATGTAGTTTGCCACAGCATAATGCTTATGCAGCCTTCTTGACAGAGATCTTAGGTCAAACACTAACAGGAGCATGGCCCTACTTGTCTCGCTTCAAGTGTTCCCACGCAAAAAAAAGTAGTACATAAAAAATAATTAAGTATACTTAAGTATATAAAGTTTACTTTTAAGTATATTTTAAGTTATATAAAACTAAATTGGCCCATTTTATGTATACTTAGTATTTCCTGGAACTACCATTTATGAACTACTTCTAAACTTTGTATCCTAAAGTGGTGTAGTTTGAGTATTTTAAAACTGTGATCTAAGTTTACTTCTGGAAAATAAGGTGAAAGTGCATTTAAGTATACTTCCTGGGATTTGGTTCAGAAAAAGTGTACTTAAGGCATTTATAATGTTATTTTTGTAAGGATTGACAGCTCTGCACTTCCTGGCAATCGGTAACTTTCTCAGGGTTGTCAGACAATACCATAGAATAAGCAAAATTTCGGCATCCTGATGCATCTGTAAAGTGACAATGGCTGTTTGCATTGTAAATACTGATTTAATTTAGTTTCCTGAGCCCCAACACAGGTGTGAAGTGAAACTTTTGCACACTGTGTGTGCTCCCAAATGTCCTTGGTGGAATTGACGAGTCGCAACTTCCCATCAGGGCCCCGCTTGAGAATGAACCCCTTTTTTTGTGTAGAAAGGGGTACCACTCGATTAACATTCTAGTTAAATAATCTTATCAGCTCTGCCCAATCACCTGTCAGATGCTCATGCTGAACAGTGGAACTTGCATAAGAACCAGTCATGATTGGTCAAATAAGTAAAAGATACCAAAAACATTAAATAACATACGGTGTGTGTTTAGTTTGTCTGAATAACGTAAAACTATGATCAACCAACCATATGTTTAACTACAGTAATATTTATGCTTAGTCAGAGGTGTAAATCCAGGTGACATAAAGTAAAAATCCTACCATGTGTTTCTTCCAGCCATAGAATCAGCCAGCTGATTTCACTAATTAGTTCTACCGCCTCGCTGAAAAATTATGTTAATTAGAAAATCCAGGTGATTGGAGCAAAATACTGGGAAGGACTTTTACTTTATGTCCCCTGGATTTCCACCTCTGTGCTTTTAGTGTATCCGCAGTTCAGGTGGTTTCTGCACACCCAACATTTTACAACATTCTGGATGTTGTGCCTGATACCATTTTTTCGGACTCTTTTGTGATAACCATCCCCAAAGTTTCTCAAATGCAAAATCTGGCAGATGTGGGTATGTGTAACTTTTGATGCTCTTTTCAAAGGGTACAAGAGTTTACTGTAATTCCAACCAGTTTGCATTTGATAAACAATAAAGCGGAGGATGAGGGAAACAGAAGCTCAGAAGTACAGCCAAGGCAGAACACTTGGCATACATTAAGGAAGCTCAAAGCCTTTTTTTAAATCTCATCTGACAATTGCTCAGGGCATTTCATCTGATGAGCTTAATCCCCTTTGATGTCTGCACAAAGTTTATCTAGAAAAACACAAAAGGTCTGCTTCATACCGTACAGGAATTAGTCACTCGTGCAATAAAGAACAGAATAGCACACAAAAAGCTGACAATGTAGGAATCACAGGAACTCATCAGACCAGGGACAGTAAAACTGCAATAATTGAATAAGCCTAACAAAGAAAATGAAACAAAACATTACATTCTTGGAATTAAACCCAAAAGGTTATAAAAATGTATTAATCTTTCTTTGCTGAATTAGTATTTTCTGGCATTTATTTTAATGTAATGCTCTTCTAATCAAAGCCATAAACAATACAGAAGACTACCAGGTGCAATACTTGTTAGCACACATGCATACATGTGTGTATGTGCGCACACACAGAGGACAAAATTACCTGTGAACTATAGATGGTGAAGATAAGGACAGAACCTCAGTTGACGTATCTAAATATTCTTGGACCTGCCCGGGAGACAACCTCAGCTGCCAAATCCTGAGTGATTAACAGAGATATTTGTCAGTGAAGGACAGGAAAAGGCGGAATTTAACATTCTAATCAGACAGTCAAACCTGAAGGCGCACACCCACTTTCCATACCTGCTCGGTGTACTGACAAGCTACATGACGAAAACAAGTGTGAGCATTTGGCTACAGGCAAACCTGTCCATGACATTTTTAAATATGAAAAAGGAAAATATTTAACATGCGTATGAACACAACATAAATTTAGATCAGACTTTTTGTACGACAGATCTGTAAATAACAGATGTTTAAGGGTTTTGGTGCATATCAATGAATTGTGGAGAAAAATGGTTTACTTGACCCCTTACTTTCATTACCGTAGTTTTGCATGCAGACATTATCTTTGCATCATTAAGGACTGAAGACCAATGTATGACATGGAGCACTCTCTCACTTTCATTGTATTACAGCAAGGCCTTCTGCTTTACGTTCTGACTGTACTTAAAAAGCACTCTAAAAATGCAACAGAGCTAAAGAAAAAAAGACTGAAGACTTGGAGCTCTTCATGTGTTTTGAATTTGTTCTGTATTTGATTACCATTCCTTGGAGGTTCTGAAAGATAATTACAAGAGAAGTTTTTTTTTTTTTTTTTTTTTTCTTTCTTTAAAAACAATGCAGCTGGCCAAAGCTAAATCATCGTGTTCCAAATCATCATAATAATTTCACTGAGACACAACTGAGGGTTGGTGCGGAGTTGAAGTCTCAGATATAGATAATCTATGGTAATGAATAGGAGGGTCCTCCACGCGTCGTTGCTCGGGTGACGTCTCTCCCAGCCTCCCGGGATCCCACTGATGGCAAACTGTCAGAGCTTCCGAAGGCATTTGGGCAATGAAATTTAAAGCTGGCGGAGTTTCAGGCTGCCGTCTGTCCTGTCACCTGGTTTGTAGCGCACTGAAGCTAACTGGAGAGGGCAGCTGGCTGATTTCCACCCATTTTTTCAGGAGGTGGTTCAACATTTAGATTACCACTGAGCGAGCTGGATAAGGTTTTTCCACCCTTGCGGCGGAATTATTCCAGCTCTCTGTCCCTCTCCAGACCATGGAGTGAGTGAGTGAGGCCATTGGTTGGGCATTAGGTACAGAGAGTAGTGAGCTGCCAGCAGTATAGGGTTCCGGTGTACTTCTGCTTCCAACAGTGATCCAATAACATGGGCCTCAGAAACAAAAGCTATAGCTAAACCCAACCCTTCCATTTCACCGACACAGGTCAGAGAGAAAGCCTGGGCCCTCTGTCTTAAAACAAAGTTTGGCCCCATTCTTACTCAAACGCATACCTGACGCAACTCTCTGCCTATCGTCATACCGAGATACATCCGGAACAAAGCCCCTCCCGCATTTACTGAGAGGCATCTGAAAACAAAATCCTGCCCTCAAGCGTACTGAGATACAACAAAGCACCAACCACTAACGCACTGAGGATGTGAAATAAGCCTCATCCCATTATCATAATGAGACTCACCTGAAGCAATGCTCTGATCCATGCTATGATCCAACCCTTCCAACATACTGAAGAGGTTTCCATTTGAGAGCTACAGTCAAGCCGGAACGTCTGCACACCCCTTTCACCTTCTTCACATTTTATTACGTTACAGACATATTCTACAATAAAATATTTTCTCTTAAGTTCAAGGGCAGGGGTGAAAATCTTGTTCATTTTAATTTTTACTAGATATTTTTATTTTCAATAAAATAGTTTTTTGCAATAGATGTCAAGGTACAAAGCAGTACCACACAAATTCACACTCCTCCCCACCTGGTTAATTTCTGTTTCTTGCATCATAAAATGATGTGAAAATGCCCTACAGAATAGTTGACTGAAATAAAACATCTTGGTTTATTGTGTGGTGTGATAAAGTTATAGGATCTAGTATGTGCTGGCATTTCCAAGAGCAATCAGGATAGAGTGATAGCCCTGCTGCTGCCTTTCTACTCAATTTCTATTGCAGAAATTACTGAGTACTATCATCAGAAATTACTATCTGCATCTGTATCAGTGCTCATAAGCAGTATATCAGCTTATAAGGTTATATACCAGTACGTATAAGCAGTGCTTGTTAGAGTGTAACCAGGTCACAATACAAGCAAAATGGTCAAATGGCATTCGTATGGATGTCCCTTATCCACACCATAAACTGTACGGGACACAAAATGGTATTGCATGGCTTAGTTGAATCTGATGCAAGTTTCTTTATCAATTACAGATGTAAAAATATACATACACTAAAAAAAGGTACTGTAATAAAACACTACAGTCCTAAATATGACACATGTAGTTATAAACTGCAGTCTAGCCTTGTAAAGTTATTTTTAACGGTAAAGTCATAATGCATTTTACTGTATCATACAAAGAAGCTAATATGTTATAAATTATAGTAATTAAATTGGTCCAAAGAGGAAAAGTCATGACTGTAGTGAACACTGGGCCCACACAGAAACAGGCAGAACATGATAAAGGCTTCGGATATATTTAGTTTTTGAGAGTGGTGCGCATGTGTGTGTGCACAGTAAAATGTTCACTGTTAAATTAACCCTTACAGTGTGCATGTGGTTCCTATTGGACTCGTATAAACTCTGTTAGAGTTGAATTAGCACTAGATATTTTACTGTGTATGTGTGCTGTTTCGTACAGAGAACTTCATTCTGCCTTGTGCCATCAGTAAAAATATTACATTTCTTGCCTCTAATAAAACCTACGTTTAAAGGTGGACATTTAGGATGGTTCAGGAAGTACCTGGGCCTCATAATATGACAACCCATGTCCATGAGCAACATGTTCCCCCAGACTGGTGTCACACGACTGTGTAGTTTGGCACTGTTGATCATCTCTTCTTTTGAATTGCCAGTTACCATTTATGCCAGACATATGAACTCTAAACTGTGCGGAATTAGTACTCCTAATTGTGAGAGAGGTGACCGTAAGACATGAAGTTGCGAAAAATCTGTGAGAATGTTTTTCTTTTCAATGGTCAGGAACGTACCAAGAACTGTGACTGCAGCCATATGGCGTGAACACAGCGCACCAGATGTGCTCAAGTTCAAATGCTTTGGACTTTTGTGGTTGCACAAGGGACTTCAGATTCAGTCTAGCAGACAATACAGATTTAAGAGGTGTCAATTCATTAAGAAGATGGTGGACAATGTACCGGTGCTTAAAACACAAAGGTAATAAACAGTGATTCTTTGACATTTATCCTTAGGTCAGCCAGCCCGGACAAGTAGGGCATACAGTACCTTGTTATAGGGCTTATTAGCAGGATAGTTCCCATTGTAGCTTGTTGTATACTGTATAAGAACAAAAGACCATAGTCTATTTTGCCTTCCTATAGGCACCAACACTGGCAGCTCTTTCTGCTATGCTAAACTTCACTTTATGCCGCCTTTAGCATGACACCATGAAGTTACACGTAAATCTCTGTCACCACTAGCTCCTGTAATGTGGTGCTCTGTGGTCAGACGACCTACAGCTCCTGTGGCCAACAGTCGGATGCATTTATAACTGAAAATCAAGCTGCGAAAGAGAGATGGATACAAGCAGCATGATCATGTGGTTCTCGTTTGTGTCACCTCATAACAGAATAGCTCTTTGGGTGGAACAGTATTTACAAAGCTGGGAAAGCCTCTTTGCTCCTCAGGGATGCTCCTGAACTCTATGTCCATAAAGGACCCTTTTTTGCTATGTATGTCAGTTACAAAACATGAATCATAAAGTCCTGATGTGTTCAATTAAAACACTTCTCATGGGTTTGATCTATTTTTGTGAGAACAATTCCTCTTTAAAGAGAGACTTGCATTAATCTGACCGTGGCTATGCTGCTGGTTAATCAGACGCCCACAAATATAAATGAATCCCGAGCCTGCAGCTTGTTAACGAAACAATGGGATTTGTTTACATCTATGCACATAACTGCTCTCTGGTGGTTTTCTGTGAGCCTCCTTTTCTCTCAGCATTTAAGAGGACTGGCCACAAGGGGCACAACTTTCATATTTGGCGGTTGAAAAGTCCTGTCGGTGGGAATGTCCCGTCATTCATTCATCTAAAATGTAACTGAGAGGCCAAATGTGTGCAGTCAAAGACATAACAATACAACCCAGCATCACTCACAAAAAATCGTCCAATGGCACAGATGTTTCTGGGGACATATATAGCTTCTGAGGCTGGGCAAATGGTTTTGGCTGTATTTCCTGTACACTGTGGGGTGGTGGGAGTGGATTACATAAATATGGTCCAAGGGTCAAAGAGTTTATCCTAGCACATAAAACCAAAAGGTAGATTGCAGGTTGCCAGTGAACATGAAAGGTTTTTTGGTGGAAACACAGAATTATATGCATGAACAGATTCATTAGGAGGAAATTACATAGGTGTTAAATGGGTATGGCTCTGATCACATACAGTAGTCTCTCCACCAGGAGGTGAGGGGGAAGGGGCAAGTATTTAGGGCTTCCACCATAAATTAGTTGATACAAATGTTTTTGTTGTGTCATAAAGAATGAAGTAATGTGCTGTTAAACAAGCATAAAGGAAGCGTAAGTAACACATGAGGATAGCTACATTTTGTAATATATTTCTACCTATCACTCAAGCTGAATTCTTCTGTATCATACAGTTTCCAAATACTCAAAATGTGTTCTTCAAATGTGTTTTGATATGTAGAAGAAGTTATCGTGGTGACAATTACTGTAAAAATTTAAAATAAAAAAACCTTTCTAAAATGTGTTCCAGTTGCACCCAGTGAGGGTTGCACCTAGTGACAGGCATGCAGTTGGCATGTCTTGTTTGCCTGTGTTACAAATACCATTCTATCCCAAAAGTTATACACTCACCCATACACACAGATGCTCCACGAATGGAAAACGTATAGAAGACAGTTTAAAAGTGTCACACAGCATCTATTAAGTGTCTTAGGAAACTGTTGCATGCTATATCTTTTAGTGAAGTCAGAAGAAACAGTCTATTGTGTGTTAACATTTATGATGTGGCATTAGAAGCTGATCGCCTTAATTATGATTGGCAGGTAAGGCAGTTATATTTCTTGTAAAGATTCGTTCATTCCAGTAGGTGGTCAAATATAAACAGAATGCTGTGCCTCATTGTGGCTAATGAGGAATAGAAATGGAAAAATTAATTTTTTGGATATGAGTAATGTTCCTCTTGAACTTTTAAAGCCAACACCAATTTAATGATGAAAATGCCGTTACTTAATATTTCCAACTTTATAATTGCCTTTTCTTAGTCAAACGCAAAACTGGCACTGTTATGGTGTATCTCACATCACACATTCAATATTTATTAATTATTTAAAATGTTTTATTTGAAGTATCTAAATGTTATCTTTAAAATGACTAACTAGTGTATGTATAATGCCTTCGTAATGGCTGATATAAGGATCTGAGAATATTCACAACACAGTATAAAATTGCTTTGGACATAGTCTGTTTTCTATTGTACTCTTGTAGTTGAGATTCATGATAAAATACGTATTATTTGTGTCATTAATCAGTCACAACAATTCACTTTTCACTGCTGATTTTCCCCATGAAAACTATGTGTTCAATATGGCACTCATCTAGCAAATTCCCAGTTTCAAAAAAAGCATGAAAATATGAAAAATGAACCATGAATGCCTGATAAATCCTGTAACACCTGAAAGACTTTTTGACTCACAGACAGCAAAATTGTGGGTAATGACCCATTCAGATTTATGGAAAATTGATTTCTTTAAGCAGACATTGTTGAATGGCCCCTTCAGTTCTAATTGATGCTGATGCCAACATTGCTTGCTGTTCTGACAATAGATAATAGGTGAGACCCCTCTGGAGTGGAAGGCATGGACTAGCCTCAGGAGGTTGCAAGAGAGGGTTCGATAGAGAGAGAACTGGAGGAGGGTTAGATAGAGTGAGAAGAAAATTATAAGATATTTATTTTTTGCAGTACCAAGTGAAAAATTAGTGAAAATTGCTCTCCGTTTTTGATTTGAACATTTCCGGTCCTCAGTCTAAGAGCTTCCTATGCAGCAGAAATACTTAGGGAGGTCATGGTGAAATGAGGGGAATGCATTACTTGTGTTTGGAATGAATGGGTGTGTCCAGGAAAAAGTTTAATTTTTATATCATAATGAAAACTTTTTGTGGGGTTGGAGGGGATATTGAATACAGTGCAACAGAATCTTATATTATATATGACTGTATATATTATCTTATTGTATATAGTATATATACATTTTATAAATAACCTTTTACAAATCTAGAAATGTTATTCTTGACCAGTTTTACTGAAAATAAGTTAAATATCTACATAAATCATAATGTTTTTCTTTTTCAGTGTGGCCTGATTGAGATTAAATGACTAACTATAATACACAAAGTAACAATATTCTATATTTTAAGTACTTTCATGTATTATTGCATTATTATTATTATATTATTATTATTATATAAGATTTTATAAACAGTTTTTATATTTTATTATTATTTAAAGAATAAATTCATTGTGCTTAAAAAAACTGAGGAAGATTTCAGAAAAAAGTATCAGGTCACTTTGTATTAAATATATTTTTTAATCTATTTAATTCTATATTGTTTATTGCATATGATAATTTCATGTAGATGTGAATTAAGTTTTATTATGTAAGCTAAATTGTGGGTATTTACATCCACATTGTGTGAACCATGTAAAAATTGCAGCCCTTTTTATACATGGTCCTTCAACTTTTTTTTTGTAATCACTCATATGTGTTTACCTTGTAAGTGAAGATCTGTATCATATTTAACATATTGTTGAATATAAACTAGTACTTGTTGCAGTGCTAATTAAACAGGGTATCACAATTCTTCCAAAGAAAACAATGTCCATATAACCATATTACACTGCAAAAAAATGGTTTACATTAATTACATTGTTTAATGAATTGCATATGCAATGGAAAGTTTAATAAAAACAAATATTGGATTAGTGTAAATATGTTTTTGCATTATGGATGCAGAGGCTGCCAGATTACTCCGAAAACTCGTGACCCCTGAGTGTCGTGTCTTATTCCTGAACTGTTCGACCACCCTTGCATACCGTTTGGCTAACCCGTAACTTCAAAGTGACTCGCTGGATACCAGCCCAAGACCATGACAGACTGGCTGCCAGCCCAATCCTTGACAGCCTGGCTTCAGTCCTACAAACCCCGGCTGACGAGCTCCGGCTATGAGGGTCTGATGAATGGTCTCTGGCTACCCACGGTGCATTCTGACTCCCTGCATGAATACTGTCCCATCAGGAAATGAGAAGGAGCCTTCTCGGGCCCTGGCCGAGCTGCACTGTGTCTCCTGTACATATTAACTATGATCACACCCAAATTTCTGTTCTGATGAAATATAACATTTTATACACATCATTTGATTGGTGCGAACGTACTGTGCAGTGATGGGTTTTTGTCATGTCACAGAGCTTTCAAAAGTCTCTTCACGATGTCCTCTTTACTGGCTCTGGAAGGAATTTATAATGTCTCTTGGCACAAAATATTTTCCCTCCCAAAAAATCACATTGGAAACATAAAAACTAGTTCTGAATGATTCTCTTTCAGAAGCCCTCATTTAATATCTGACTACTTTTTGAAAATGGAAAATGTTGCGTTATGTCATGTACAGAGATTACTTTCCTTTGTAGGTATTTTGTGGAGATTTTACTTCATTCTAGAGATTCTACTTAATTTAATGTTTTTTAACATTAAATTGTTTTTTAATATTTAATATGCCATTTCAGATGGCATATTAAATATTATCTTTTCTCTTTGTAGCAATACCATTAGGTTGATTGATTAGGATCTATTCAAAAGATAGTATGACACATTTTTCTAACTTATTATTGTATAATTATTTTTTTTTTTTTCTAATTGGCTAATCTAATTTTGAATACATTGTAATTGCTGGTGGAAGATGAAGGTTGTGGAGTACTGTGGATAGACCATATCTGCTCCATATTGTCAGCAGGAAAAGTCATTGCAGCAAATGTAGCTAACTGCTGCCATATACAGTCACTGCACTGAATGTCAATTCCATCATGCATACTGAAATTCCCTCAGTAGTATGGACACCATCACGCATACTGAAATTCACTCAGTAGTATGGACACCATCATGCATACTGAAATTCACTCAGTAGTCATATTGTGGACACCATCACGCATACTAAAATTCACTCAGTAGTATGGACACCATCACGCATACTGAAATTCACTCAGTAGTATGGACACCATCACGCATACTGAAATTCACTCAGTAGTATGGACACCATCACGCATACTGAAATTCACTCAGTAGTATGGACACCATGTCTCATGCATGCAGTACATTACACTCGTCTGTTGGGCAGCAGAGGCAAGAACAAAAAAGGAGAAAAAAATACCGCCACGAGGCACATGGGGAACAATCTGGTGCTAATATCGTCCTTTTTTCACCGTGAAGAAATGCAGTTTCCTGTTTACACACAGTATGATCAAAAACAAGGAAATATTACTCAACACAGGGGGGGAAAAAAAGACAATAGACAGAAGAGAAGAGAAAGTGGCAATGCCCGCAAACCTGCGATACATGCATTCATGGCGAACCCTCCTTCGATCCTCTCAGTAATATGTATGGTACGTACGTGGTAAACACGGAGTTGACCTGGCAAAGTGGCAGCCTATTGCAACTCAGGTATCTAGCGCTTAAGCTGTGGAGACTGTGTTCCATTATATTTAAATCAAAATGTGAACTGCAGAGCATTCCGCTAATGTAAAGCTGGATTCGAATTGGTGAAATGCAATCTTAGGACACAAAAAAGTAAAAGCGAGGCCCTCTTCCAGATTTGAAGGCCACATCATGCAAGTCTGGAGATTGAGGGGGAAGATAATTTGCTTTGTAACAAGCTGCAGTAATCAATTCCTGCTGGGATCAAGAGCGCCCGCCGAAGGTCACTCTCCTGGTGCGGTTTGCTAGTCCCTGGAGCCACTTCCACCATCAGGCCCTGCCGTGGTGTGTGTCTCTCTCTTTGAGGATGTGGTCATTGCAAGATTGAGTAGAGTTGTTCAGAAGACCCTAATCATTTATGTCAAGGCTTGTAAGACTATTCATGGAAGTGAAGGTATTTATTGGTCACAGTCAATAATGCAATTGCAGTAAACAATATTGCCTGGGGGTGTAATTGTACTTCTTCTTCTTTTTTCTTTTTAATTAATTAATTATGTCCTTATACTTTACCAGAAGCCTTTTTACATTAAAGGTTAGTCTATTAGAAACAATGACTTTACTGGAGTGACCCTTACTTTGTATGTGGTATTATATATTATATATTGTATTATATATTTTCCACAATGAAAGTAAGGGTAATTCATTGTTTCTAATGCACTATAACCTTTAATGTGCACGATAACCTTTAATGTGCAAAGGCCTCTGTTAAAGTATAAAAACATAATGAGCCATCACTCTGTGCTTAAAGTGTGATGTACGTTCTAAGACAATCCTGTCTCAAGCTATAAAAAACCACCAGTCATATTCAGATATTATAAATCTGGTACTGTGCTATTTTTATTTTACGGAGTGCAAACAGAAACACTAACTGCTCATTGCTATAATTTTTCACTTAATGGTAGATACATTTTTATTTATTCTAAGTCAGGAAATGGACAAATGTAAAAGCGTTAAAAAGCAATGGCTTACATACAGTATGTCTTTTATGGGTAGATTCTATGTTAACTTGGTGAAATCATAATTAACCTCATCAACAATGCATACTCGTGAAGCAAACCCATGATAATTAACTGAATATACAATGAATTTAATTGATTTTCATATACTGAGCACAAGAGCAATACTGCATATTGCACATTAATGAGAACAATTAGAACATCTGAAGAAACGCACCTGAATTTACACGTTATTTTTGCCCGAACAAACACTGAACTTGGATTTAAAATTCACAGCACCATCTACAGAGATGCATCACAAACCTGTCCAACCACTGGGACAGTAATGTTTTTACAAGTCCGTCCTACAGTCTCTATTAATCCCAAACTCTGCAGCATTACATCACTTAAGTTAGATGATGTCTGCTTTGTTTTGGAGAGTTACAGTACAGCGACCCCGCAGAGCCATTTTTGAGCTCATCACTGCTGTTGTGGTTACTAATGACTGCTGGCACCCTGTTGTCTTCTGCCTGCCTAAGTAAACTCTGGCGCTAATGAGGAAGAGAAATTCCATTACAGTCCAGCACTGTCAGACACCAGGCCAAGTAAAAGGAGGAGAGGTGATCCTTGGCAGGGCTACATTTCTGCCCTTTGGTCCAGATCACATTATTACACTGTACAATTCTGGCAGGCCGAATGGGGTCTACTCCCCAAACCTCCACCCCACACACACACACACACCCCGAGAAGGCACAGGTGTTTTCTATCATCCACAGTTAGACCGTGCTTCCCTAAACCAAGAAGTGTTCCCAATATGTTGCTTACAATTTACCAGACAGAAACCCTGCTACCAGAGGAAAAAGTTGCGACCCAAAGGCCATCCTGCTCCACTTTGGTTCAAAGAGAGGTAAAAGGACGTGGGGACCCTGAAGCACCCCTTCTCTGCTGCTGCTGTAAGACAGAACAACAGAGGGACACTCAGACAAACCTTCAGATGTACACTGCAAAAAATGTCTGTTTTAGTCTTGTAATGAGACTTAAAATCTTTTTTTTTTTCTCAGAAGTGGAAAATATTAGCTTGTTTTAAATTACTTTCTGCTTGACAAGTGAAATTATCTCACCCCACTGGCAGATAGTTTGTCTTATTTAGCAAAAAAGTTACAGAAATAAGATTAGAAAGTCAAAATATAAGATGAAAATGCCTATTAAGATTTGGTTTTTGCAGTGAATTCTCTCTCTCTTTGAATGACAGCGACCTAAGGCCTGTTCTGAACAGGTTAATCCCTGCCGCTGTAGCAGTGTCTTAAACAATGAACCCACACCTCAGAGGCACGTTCCCTCATGTTCTCTGTGTCAGTCAGGACAGGTCGCCGTGACTCCCACAGATTCACCCAATCCTGCCGTCTCGCCACCGCCTCGCTCAGGTTCGCCATTTCCATCAGTCGCCAAAAAAACCTTCAGCTTCTGCCATGCCTCTCACAGCGAACTGGCAGATCACAGCAGTGCTTTTACACCGGTGGTCTAATTTAATATAAGTCAAAGTCTAAAATGCAAAAGCGCACGTTCTAGTGCTCTGGGAACCAAGAAGCCTGAAGAATCCGTAACTGCATATATCTCAGCGGTTAGGAATTATCTTTGCATAGTTCGCCATATATCACATTTACGATGAAATGCTTTTTCAATATTTATTGAATTTTGTTGGCAATGTGGTGCGCCAGTGAGCAACAAATCAAACGTGTACGTACGTACGAATATATTTTGAATTTAAAAGATTAAATATATCTGCATTCTTTTGATTGAGACCTAAAGAAAAAAGACAATTTTTAATAAAATGTTGAATCACTTAAACCATAATCTAAAACGTACCGTATGAAATGTTTTTTTTTTTTTTTTATATAAAGTGCCTGTGATTTATGAGCCAACCACATCTTTTTCCTGCACGGCATAAATCACTGTGGAACTATGAGAGAAGAAATGAACATTCGTCCGCCATATCCCATTTTTACCCTCAAACCATTTACAAGTGGAAGTAGAAAATACAGTATATGACTATGCTGCTATTTAATTGATGTCCTGTTTCCTTTTGTTACTGGATATGTAGCATTAGAGAAGTGTTGGAACTGTTTTTTAGGAGCATTTAAACAGGGCACTAGCCCCATAAAAATATGTTCCAGTCTTGTATCAAATGGAATGAAAGACTACAGTTCAGACATACAGACACTTCCCAATGTTAATTTGACGGCAATACATGTACTGAAACACACTTGCCTAAACACATCTATTGAAAATATTATGATAAACTAAAATTAGCTGTATTGTTTTTCCATTCTTATTCATTATTTTGCTCTGTTCTTATTTTTGTTTGTCTTATTTTTGTATTTTTCTGATATTCTGTATTTCATTATTGAACAGTATCTGCAGTAATCATATTAATAATTTTATATTTCTCTGTAAATAGTTCTGTAGGTTGCTGAACAATTTCATTTAAATTGGTACAAACCACACAATTTCAAACCATGCATTTGAAATGATTTACACACAATTTTACACGTAATTTTACATACTTTGGGAGCAGTAGACAGTGAGGTACATACTCACACTTAGCCTCACTGACATTGTGCATTTGACAATTTAAGATCAAATACAGTACATGCATGTAATATAATGTAAGATGACAGCAGTACATAGCCAAATGGAGAGATACTGTTCAGTTAATCTTCTTATTCCCAGATTTTATCTTTACTCTCAGTTCAGATTAGCCACAGAAAACTAAGATTTTGTTTACTGTAAACTGTGAAAGATTTTCACCCTGAATCCACCGGTCAAGTTGCACAACTCTTGTGCTAAATGACTGAAGGTGCCTAACTGAGCAGCCTAATGTGGTATATGGCTGGAAAAACCCTGCCAAATGAAGTACTGATATCCCCCTATTCCTGGGTGATGCCCTCAACAGGCCACAGTGAGCATGGCCATGGTCAAACAAAATAAGCACGCATTTGTCTGCCTGTTGATTACATCTCCTGTTACACTGATACTGGCTGTAAAAGCTACCGAAAATGCCCTTTCCTCACATGTAAACTGGTGCTTCACAGGCGGAAATGCCCTTTTCTCACACATAAACTGGTTCTTCACAGGCGAAAATGCCCTTTCCTCACACGTAAACTGGTGCTTCACAGGCGAAAATTCACTTTCCTCACATGTAAACTGATGCTTCACAGGCGGAAATGCCCTTTTCTCACACATAAACTGGTGCTTCACAGGCGAAAATGCCCTTTCCTCACACGTAAACTGGTGCTTCACAGGCGAAAATTCACTTTCCTCACATGTAAACTGGTGCTTCACAGGCGAAAATGCCCTTTTCTCACACATAAACTGGTGCTTCACAGGCGAAAATGCCCTTTCCTCACACGTAAACTGGTGCTTCACAGGCGAAAATTCACTTTCCTCACATGTAAACTGGTGCTTCACAGGCGAAAATGCACTTTCCTCACACGTAAACTGGTGCTTCACAGGCTAAAATGCACTTTCCTCACATGTAAACTGGTGCTTCACAGGCGAAAATGCACTTTCCTCACACGTAAACTGCTTCACAGGGCATTAAGAGTGCATCAGCATGGTTGCTGTTGTCTAGCGTTAGTAGCAATGTGTCTTCACAAACCATCAGGGCCTCTGTCCTCGCATGCAGATAAGTCAGTTAGCTGGAACAGTGTTAAAAAAACCCGGAACAGTGTTAGTGCTAGTTCATATGTTCCATATTTGGGGGGTTTCCGGGTTTTACTCAGCCAGCTAAATGAGTTTCCATGTATAAGGATCAGGGCCCAGTTCTAAACCAGACCAAGATATACATTTTGGGAAAGAGTTGAAGGTGGCTTATATGAAACTCATATAAAAAGGCCAGATATTTGTCTTAGTTTGTCTTTCATTCAACATATATTTTGTCATTATCAAAATTAAATTAACTGTGAAATTAGCAAATATGTAATTAAATTCAGATCATAAAAAGTTCACTTAACCAACTTACATCATTTTAGAGCTGTGAATAATGTTAGTATATGGTTTTTGGACCTTACATGCACCAAAATACATTGTTTTATTTTTTGCTTTTTAAGAGTCCATAACTTTGTAAAAATGTAATATAAAATTTTCAATATTATGCAAACATTTAAATCCATGAACCATAATAACTGAGACAGTCTGCCTCGCTTTCAGGGGAAGACACTGCACACAAACATGTTTCATTTATTTATTTTCAAAAGCAAATTTTTTACTGGTTCAACAAAATGCTGGTGCAAATAAAGCCCTGCAGGTGGGTTGTGACTCTGGATGGCTTGACTGTGACCGGCGCTGGAAAACATTGGAGGCCTTCAGATTCAGAGACATGGGGGGAAAAAAACATCTTCAGTGATCAGTGCACATTTAACTGATGTTTTGTCCAATGTTTAAATTAAATATTTTACACATAGGCTTATTTACTATTTAAGTTTGAGGGTGCTCCAGACTAAACACTTTTTCCGCTCTATAAACTCTGTCAACCAAATCCTCAGATTCAACATAAAAAATCTTTTAAAATCTTTTTAAATCAATCCCTGTGGGCTTACTGCCTCTTGTTTACAATTTTAATTGATTAATTTTAATACATTTTTGTTTCAATTATTCACAAGAAACACAAAGGTCTCTTAAGTTTCAGAATGAAATATACATTCATTTGTGCAGTCTACTTCAGGGCAGTTTGTGTTTCAGCTCTCAGTTATACATAGTCTATAAAAGTATATTTGCTCAGGTTATGACACAAGCGCAATATGGTTAAATAACATAATCACATAAATAATTTATTTAATAAAAATAGCTTTTATTCAGCTGATCATCTATGAACAATACTTCATCAAATTCACATTTGATGTGTTTTTATTGACAGTCTAAGACAGAATGGTCGACAGCAGTGGTGTCAAACTCGTTCCGTCGAGAGCCAAGCGTATCGTTTTTGTTCTAACCATGCTCTACACCAGCTGATTCCACTAATTAGTTCACCTCCTTGGTTGAAGAGCTGAGCTAATTAGTGAAATCAGCTGGTGTAGGGCACAGTTGGAATTAAAACCTGCATGCATTCGGCCCTCGATGGAATGAGTTTGACATCTGTGGTCTACAGTATTCACAAGCCTGTCATCTAAAAGCATAATGCTCACAAATATTAGTACTGTTAAAATTAATGAATATAATGAATTCTGATAATGTGATGCAAAGAAACTGTCATCCATTTATGTTTTATATAATAGTCTAACTGTACTATCTTTTTTATAATATCATTAATTAAAAGTACCTAGATGGTGCGTTCATCATTCCAGTTGCTATAAGTTGACAGCATCAGCTCTAAAATAAAAGAAACCAAACATATTGGATGGCCCCTAAATATTCTTCATAGAAGGTACAACTTAACAAAAAGAGTATTATTTTAAGGAACATTTTGTATGTACATATGTTCCTGTCTCGGATCCACCTTTTTTCCTTTTTGGGGGATGCCTCTTTCTGCCTGTAGGTGGAGCTACAGAGGGAGCCTGTTAATAGGCTGATGAAGCACACCAGGGTAGTCCCCACCCACATGATCTCTCTCCCTCTCCCATTAACTTGCTTAACAGATACCTTGCTTATGTTTCAGCCTATTTCTCCAGTTTTTTTTAGCCTTTTATTTTTCTTACTTGAGCTTTTTTTGTGTTGGTTTATGAGGACAGGCAGTGTTCATGTTTTCTTTCTTTGTAAAAAAAAAAAAAAAAAAAGATTTTTGGATTTTTTCAGACCATGCAGCCTTTTGTATTTTGGTCTTTTCCAGTGAAATCAATACTTCATCATAAATGTCTTCAATAACATTTTCATTGATTCATTTCACTATGGTTCTTGCATTAAGATGATTTCTCATCCTTCTGATCAATCAACATTTTTCAAACACATTATAAATCATTAATTTCCCCAAGGTTGTTGAATAATGATGATGTCTTATCCATGTAAATGGAAAGAACTGGATTTTTTTGGATTCTTTCATTTTTTGTATGCAAGACGATAATCTTATGAATTTTGGTCCTTTTGCAGTTAAGTACATTTTTTATCATAAATCTCTTAAGCACATGTTCAATAATTTATTTCACAATAGCCTTTGCATTTTGTTTTTTTTCCAGTGAAATTTTTCATCATGTCCAATCATTTATTGTATTTCACTGTGGTTATCAAATAAAGTTGATTCATAATCAATCTGAATGAAAAAAAACACAATTCTAGAATTTTACAATTTTTTAATGTTTTGGTCGTAAGCCAATAGTCATATATTTTGTTATTGTTCAAGTTATTAAAATTATGGTTAATCATGAATGCCTTCAAACACATTTTCAATTATTTATCTCACCATGGTTCTTAAGGAGATTTCCCATATGTGTCAATGTAAAAAAAAAACAACAACACAAATTTAGCAATTTGAATTTTTTTTGGTTGCAAGACTATAGTACTGTTTTTTGCAGTGGAATAGTGTATTCATTATAAATGTTTTCAAACGCATTGTTTGTTTGTTTGTTTTCATTGTTTCTGTTGAATAAAGATTATTTCTCGTCCTACCGATGCCTGTTGTGTGTTCTGTTGGTTAGTGGCCTCTCAAACCACACATCCTTGTGTGTTTGGACGTTCGATAACATGCTATTGTACTTTGTATGATGTGACATTTTGAAAAAACATTTTCATTCAGTAATTTCTTAAACACGAAAGTCATATTTAGAATGTGCATTTTTTCGAATGTTTTGGACACAAGACTATATAGTATTATGCATTTTGCCGTTTTCCCACTGAAATAGATTTGTCATTATCAATGTCTTCAAACACATTTTCATTAAATAATTTCAATGTGGTTGTTGAACAAACATGATTTTCTATCCATCTGAATAAATAAAAAAAGTTTTTTTGTCACTTTTTGGAGAAAAGATTATAGTCTATATGCATATTTTGTAATTTTCCAGTAAAATCACTTGTTCCTCATCACTATCTTCAAACACATTTTCAATAATAGTTATTATAATCAATAATCAATAATTTACTATGTTTGTTAAATAAACATAATTTTTTATTAATCTAAAAAAATTATTATAATAATAATTTTGGTACGTACCTCCTGGTAACTATACTAACTGACAGCTACTGGTTTTAAGCTCAGGGTACAAAACTTCTGCAGGCCCTGCTTTGATACCAGACCCTGACAGGAAAACATAGTTGTCCTCAATTCCCTGCGGAGTTGCTCCAGGTTTTATCAGTACGACTTTAGCGGATAGGGAGACCCGAGGCACGATAAACTGGCTGACTTCTTGAGTCAGTGGATGTCACAATTCCTTACAATGCAGTGTGAAGCATGCAAGCTTTTGACATTGAGCATGTGTAGACCCCAGAACTGTGCGTAATTCAGAAAAGATGTACATGCAGCGAAATTATGCATTTTAAAAATGCAGCTTGATCGGAGAAATATGCTGCCGGCATTTTCTGTTACCAGAGTAACCAAATTGTGGGGAGAAGCATATATCAGATATGTCAGTTTATGCTGACATCAAGGAAAATTAAATTGCAACCCACCCCTGAAAATGACCAAATGATCAAAAGATTTTTTCCAAATGCTTCAATTTAGGTATGGCAGTGATATAAAAAAAATATTCATTAAATATGAGTGAAAAAAATGGTGCGTTAAATTTTTTCTCGGTTCATAGGCCAGGCACTGCGTGAAGGCAATGTAAAAACAAACTAAAGCAATGTAACATCAACTCTAATTACTTCAGAAGTCAGTTGGATCGGCCTGCCTAAATGTCAGCGACTGCTGCCAAATGAGTAACACTGCCAATGAGCTGCAGCCCAAAAACAAAGGGCCTGTTTCATGTCCTCCCTGCATCTTCAGTCACGTAAGTCTGGACCTGTAAACGCGGTGGCACTTAAAACAAACAGAGCGACATATCCTGAAACTATGCAGGCCATGCTAGTGTGTGTGTGTGTGGAAATGTAAAGATGACGAAATCCAAAGGGAAAAAAAAATAACAGCATTGACCACAGGGACAGTAGCAAGCCAAGCACAATCACCTTGTGGACTACACTTCAACCAATATCGAATAAGGGGGATATTACAGCACTAATATGGTTGGCTATTTCTGGCAAAGCGTGGCACGCAGTTTAAATTTCCCTTTTGCTACTGTGTCAATGAGTCAGATTACTGGGTAACCTTAGATGGTAACATGACTAAATAAACTAAAACTGGCATTACACAGTAAGTAAATTAAACTATAACCTGACTAAAAACTGAGGGAATGCTTCTGTGGCAATGGTTTCTTAATATTATGTTTAGTGTGTCATGTATCACATCTTGTATCTCAGAAATTCTGAACTGAACCCAATTGGGAACTTACACTAGGAAACCTGCAGTAGGCCTTTATTATTTGAAGTGTTTATCAAGATGCGTTCAGGAATGATTTTAAGCACTTTAGTCACGTCTAAACGTTCATATCGGCCAGATAAAACAGCTTGTGTGCACAAATCATGGAGCTCATTTCACACAGACAAAGAGAGGAGTGGGATTTGTTCCTGATGTGCACAGAATAAAGGCCGCTGACGGAAATCCAGTATTCGTGGTGCCATTTGAAATCTCTACTTGGATGTCTGAGAATAATTAAGAAAAGTGAATCAAATGTGAGACCAAGATTCTATATAATATGATGTAACATAGTCACATATAAGCAGATAAATGATTTTCACTGTGCTCATTAATATTTTTTTCAGACGGAGAGATTTCTTTTGCTATTACTGTAAAAGTTATTTTTGTGACGTGCACAATGTGTTTGTCATCCTTTCTGTATGTATGTCTTGCCTGGAGGCAAGGGGCTAGGTCTGACATGGTGAAGATAATTGTGCTTACAATTGTACAGCAAAATACATCTACTTTTAATAGAAAGGGTTCAGTTAATGAGTTGCAAATTGCATCATGTATTCCCTTGAAATTATACATTGTGATAATAATATGTTTGTTGGTTTGTTACTGTCCTATTAAATGGAGCGATTGACTGGTTAAGGCAGGGGTGTGCAGCTTCGGTCTTGGTTTTTGTTCCAACCAATTACCTTAGTTTTAGTTTTCTGACAGCTCTAGAAACTAGGCTGGTTCACTCCTATATTTGAGCACAGTAAAAAAATTAGGCTAAACTTGCAGTACGCACCTGTAACTGGTGTGTATACAAATGTCAAATCAAGATATGAGTGAGTTAATTCAATAATTAAGAGCAGAAGTTAGCACAAAGTCCTGAAGTGCCAGCCTTTCTTGTGCAGCCCAGGGTAAAGCCAAGGAAATTTGTGTCAAATTCAAAAAGAACAGCTAAAAACACAAGATTCCCATGAAGGAAGTGCCAGAACAAGAATTGTCAAGTAATGAGAAGAAATGTACTGGATTTAAAAATTCCCAGACAATATGGTGGAAAGAAGTTGAAAGCAAAAAAAAAAAAATTTTTTTAATTTTTAAGTGTGAACTGTTCTTTTAACCCAGGGGTGCACAATAAGGTCTGATCCATTTCAGGATCTTGTGCAAACATAATTATTTAATTAGCTCCATCATATCCTGAGCTGACTTAAGCACCAGCTACAGCCACAGACAGCAAGTGTATCCTAAAGGTTCTACTGTGCTCAAGAACAGGAGTGAACCAGCGTAGTTTATAGAGCTGTCAGAAATATATAGTTTATAACTGATCCCACTCTGTAAATTGCCATGTGTATACATCAGACTGTATAGAACAACCTATAAAAATTGAGCAGAATTTTTTTAAGTATCAACATTTTTGAAAGATAATTACATTATTATTGTTAATTTTTAATTAATTAATCTAAAGAATTAAGTCAAAGTATTCAAGTATGACTCATGTTGGACAGAAAGTTTTTGTGATTACAATGACACCAAGATATTGTTTTTACCATTTACGGTTGTCAAACTGACGGTCTCGAAAGGTGGGTAGGCCAAAAATGGAGTGTAAATGGACACTTTGTCCCTAACTTTCTTTATGATGGCTTGTGTTTTATTTTATTTTCAAAAATATAACAATGGTCATTACTCCAAGGTTACATTATGGGTCTCAAATATCAGAAAGATCTGAGAGGTCAATTTTCCACCAGAATAAACCAACTGTATTGACAGTAACAAGTGCTTGAATTTTAAAAAATGAGCTGGCAGCTGCCATTACTACGAGTAAATATGAGTAAAATGCATTGATAGGCTGCTGCATTTCATCGCTTTGGTCCACTACAGAAAGAAAAGTGTGCTTTTTTGTGCCTTTAACAGAACGTTGCTAGAAATCAATTCCATCAGAAATCTAATTTGTTCAAATAAGCCTTAAAATAGGCTAGCCTATCTTGAATCATGATAGTAGCCCACATAAAAAAACAACTAATAAATATAAGCCTTAATGTTCAGATAGATTCATTATCTGTTTAGGGTTCAGTATGTTTGCAGTTTTGAATAAAGTATTCGGCTTCAGGCACACCCCAAATAAATAAATAATCTAATTTAATCATTTGTTAAATTTCATTTAATTTTATTAATATATATAATATACCAAATCCTTATACCTTATACCAAAACAATAAATTATTTGAGATAAAGATGAGCATTCATTTTAACTTTCATGTACAAGGAATTCAGTGTTATTGTTAATTTTAGCCTACATTATTGTTTTTAGCAAACAATCATCATAACACACCATTCATATATACTGTATTTAGAAATAATGAATGATTAAAATGCATAGAGGATGGCGACTTGCTCACAGTAGGGATGACGGGATAAAAGTTTTCATAGGCCTTCCTCCTGAACACACACAACCCTTACTGGGCTCTTTTACAAAAGTCTTACACCAAGCCTTACCAAAAGTCTCATAAAGCAAATGGTCTTTGTCCATTGCTGACACAACTGTTGCATTGGACTGACTCAGCTTTGTGTTTTTTGGCTCTTGGCCCTGGTTAACTTTAAGGGTGTTGTTTGCTCATGCTATCCTTTTTATCTCATGATTCAGAATGGGAGTATCTGTTTTTTCCTCAAACGCTGATCCGGAAAAGTGGTAGGGCTTTGTGGTGTCTTTGTAGACAAAATATGTGATTACCTGGACAGTTCTCTGCTCAGACAAAGCTTGATAGAACAACGTTTGTATTCACAGGTGTACAAAGTGACTGAGAGAGGAACAAGCCCTTAAGATGTGCGCACGATGTTATGCCCAAACAGGTACAATTATGTGAGATTGTATTCCAGGAATTTGATGCAAGTCTCAGGAAACAATGTACACGGGAGAGGCAAGCCAATTCTGTCATATTTCCTTTGGCTTAGACCATATTTTTTAGAAAAGAACTGTGACACGACAGTCAGCAAAAAATCCTCAGCAAGCCCATGAGAAGGGATTCTGTACAGAGCCAACAATTTCCATACGGGATTACTTCAACGTGAGCTCTGACTGACACTTCATAACAAAAGCCTGATGAAGCCTAGTCACTTGTCATTGTTTACATGGCTTTTGTAACGACTGTGCATAAAAAAGAAGATGGTACTTACTTTGAGAGTGCTTTCTGGAGTTCATTCAAGAGGAATTTCTTTCATATGAGAAACAATATAAATGTCAGAGGGAGAAAAATTCCAGAATAGTGGGGGGAAAAAAAGTGTCTGTTTGAAGCAGTGCACGTAGAACATCGTTTGTGATGCAGTGGTTAAAAATGTTGGGTTTGGTCAGACTCTCGTATGAGTTTACTTATTGTATTTATTGTTTAATGTTGAAAAATATGCAAACAGATGTTCTGACTGTGATGTCCTGGGATGGTGGAGTTGCCAGTTAGATGTCAAGGGTAGTCAAATGATTATGGTAGATGACACACACAAAAAAAACTATTCAAAGAAAGGCAATATGTTATCCTCAGTGCACACAACCTGTTATGTTCACAAACTGTTTTCTATCCACTGAAGAACAAAGAAGTTTGAAACACTGGCAAAATGTGTGGCAGATACATCTTTGTTCCTATTAAACACAAAATGTAACCCACCAACTCATGTCACATAGTGTGGGAATGTACAGTGTCCAG
Organism: Ilyophis sp. 1 JC-2022; assembly: GCA_022702515.1. Classification (NCBI taxonomy): domain Eukaryota; kingdom Metazoa; phylum Chordata; class Actinopteri; order Anguilliformes; family Synaphobranchidae; genus Ilyophis; species Ilyophis sp. 1 JC-2022. Next base: position 49,646,204 of record CM040402.1, read on the forward strand.
GAAGGTAAGAATTCCTACCTGTAGAGGCACAAAACGGCACAGGAAATCAGTCTGTCCAAGGGCCTCTGTTTGTCATACTTTTAAAGGTTAAAATAATAATAATAATAATAATAATAATAATAATAATAATAATAATAGCTAGTAATCAGAGAAATGATAAGTTAAAGGCTAATATTTTAATCCCAGGTGCCATTTCCAAACCTCATCATTGACATCAGTCATCTTGATACATAGCTCCATTTTAAGCTCCCTACACTAGGTTTTAACTTGATAAAAGGGTGTTTTTTTTAACTGCGAAGATTGTGGTGGTTTTGAAACGGTTTTTGATCTTTAAAAATGGAAATCCTTTGTTCACCCATCTGAGTCGCTGTGGCTTCCCTGACAGCTAAAGCTGTAAGGCCTGTCAGGCATTAGGATCATCATTACATGGTGGTTAGCACATACAGTACATATTTTCCAGTAATTGAGGTATTACTACCCAGTCAATAAGTCTACATAAGTGGTTCGCAGGGTTGCCATTTTGTCATTAAAATCTAATTTTGAAGTTTGCATCCTCAGTTCGGATGCTATTTGCAAAGAACATCAAAGGCTGAACTCTTGAGTCTTGTGTCAATGTGACATTTCAAAATATGAAGTGCCATGACTAATCACATTTCCAGGAGATTCTCTTGACCACAAAATGTCGATGTGAGAAATAACTTAAGAAATAATGGGGTTGTTATGTCATTTCCTGCATTTGTTCCAATTAGTTGTGAGAAGAGAAGTGCACACTTGCCCTTGCCAATGATGACTTCAGGACCTCTTCACTATTCACAGACTAATAAAAAGTAGAAAAGAGGGCCTAACATAAATGTCACTTTCAAGAAACCTATCAATAACTTCCGCAGTGACATTGTACAGTTCAGCTATGTAACATTGCCTGAACATGAGCACGGTACCAATGTGATCTGCAGTGAGTAGCGATGTTCAGCTATGTAACATTGCCTGAACATGAGCACGGTACCAATGTGATCTGCAGTGAGTAGCGATGTTCAGCTATGTAACATTGCCTGAACATGAGCACGGTACCAATGTGATCTGCAGTGAGTAGCGATGTTCAGCTATGTAACATTGCCTGAACATGAGCACGGTACCAATGTGATCTGCAGTGAGTAGCGATGTTCAGCTATGTAACATTGCCTGAACATGAGCACGGTACCAATGTGATCTGCAGTGAGTAGCGATGTTCAGCTATGTAACATTGCCTGAACATGAGCACGGTACCAATGTGATCTGCAGTGAGTAGCGATGTTCAGCTATGTAACATTGCCTGAACATGAGCACGGTACCAATGTGATCTGCAGTGAGTAGCGATGTTCAGCTATGTAACATTGCCTGAACATGAGCACGGTACCAATGTGATCTGCAGTGAGTAGCGATGTTCAGCTATGTAACATTGCCTGAACATGAGCACGGTACCAATGTGATCTGCAGTGAGTAGCGATGAGCCACATGTCTTAACTCTAAATGTTCCTTTCTGTGAGTGCATGTGCAAACTCAACGCTGCCAACAGAACCTTTCAAATATCGTTCACATACCAACAACACAGTTCAGCACAAATTGAAGACAACCAAAATACAATACATCTGTTGAATGTTTAGGTTCAATTGCAAAAGTTGTATCTCCTGTTTGGATTACGAAGATAACTTCAAGACCATTGCAACTTTGGTTTAATCAGTTACATGATAAAATAGAAGGCTATTTGAGTCAGATGCTGATTGAAGTTTGCTCTTTTGAATACATAATCACTAATCATTTACAAACAAGTAATGCATGTTCAAAATATGAAATCAGAAATGATGCATAGGCGATAATAATACATAACTGAATAATTGAAAGTGAAGTCAAAATACACTCGTTTTAATTTCAATAATCTATGGTAATGGTTACTTACAATAAAGCTTATTTGTAAACAGGATTTCATTTTGTAGCTATAAATCATTTCAAGTTAATAACCTGTAAAGAAGCTGTTAGTTGGATCCCACAAAAACATGTTTTTAGTATTCAATGTTGCCTTTCCAAAATACACAGATAAGAATAGCCTGCGGCAACTGCTAGCAAAAAAAGAAATGGTTAATTGTATTGTATTCTCAAAAAGAAACACATTACCAACTAATTTTGTTACTGTTTCCATTTTTTGTCACTATCTGGATATACGTAATATATTTTTTTAAATTACTGGACATTATAAAAATCAACAAACTCCCTTGTTTAAATCCTTCTGCATAGTATTAAAATCATATCACAATACAGAAAACCTAGAAAGTGTGAAGATATGACAATATCTTTTGTTATTTCTTTTGTAAAATTATGTTTTATACTTTCTTTCAGAACATTTCAAGACTAACTGGAATCTATACATCTTTGTTGATGGGATGATTTAGGAAAAACCATGATGCCAACATTTGACTCGTGTCAGTCTTTCAGAGAACAGCTGTTAAAGACTTGACCAAGACAGGCTTCAAAAGCATATATGACCGAGCCAGAAAAACCTTACTTGTCTTTTCTTGGGTAAATACGTCCAATCAGTCCTGAATTGTTTACTAGTTTTAATGTGACTAGAATCTACTGTGTAAACTGTGTAAACTTTTAAAATATTTTTCACATACCAAAAACATTGTTCAGCACAGATTGAACACAAATGAATACATAAATGTGTGTTATTAAAAATAAATTTATCTATTTTGCAGTTTCAACTTTTGGACACAGCACTGCTGGTTTGGGCAGCCTGACAGCTCTGGGCTGGAAGTTATAGTGTAGGGGTTAAAGCAGGCCATTGCCTCTTTATAATGTGTATTGTTGCAAAGATACACATTGGAGAGGGGAGAGGGATCTCCTCAATGGGCTACATTTGGTCATTGACCACATACCACAACTGGAAAACAGGGTAACAAAAGTGATGTGCCTCCCAGACCAGTAACCCAATCCTAGGCGACCAATGAAAATTCAGTCATCAAGGGAAGACCAACTGTATTGAGGTAGATGGTCTGAGGACACTAGATATTGAAGTTGGCAAAACTGAGATTTCAAGCAGAGTGCACAATGTGAAAATACAGTGTCTCTCGTTTCATGATTAAAAACCAAATAAGCCAAAAACAGATTTACAAAAAGAATAAGCACAGTTCAATATATCTTTTTTAAATTCCCCCTTACGATAGCATCTATCTGAGCTCTGCCTGAGTGTAAAGTCAGTGTACATGCATTGTCATGTTTCCTATGGTGCTCTAGAATGCTTAAAAGCATGTTATCGTAATAGACTATGTGTGTTAGCCTCCTTTTAACTTTGGCTTTCAAGCCAGAGGCAGATATTTGGCTCATGCTTAGAACTTGGCACATTTCAGATTTATGTTCTGTTTAAATTTTTATGGGAAATTTACATGCGAGCCTCGTTAATAAACTGATTATGATGGTCGAGCAGAACAAAGATGGCTATTTTGCTTTAATCCAGCTCAGTTTAATGATTAGGGATTGGCCATAGATCCAGACCTGGAGGGGTGCAGTTTTTTTTTAAGTTATCTTTTTTGGCATCTGATTTACACATGGAGCACTGAGCTGACCCTCTGTCCAAACTATAACTCAATTAAGCAAGGAGCTGAAGTAGAGTAAAACCTGCTGTTGAGAGTCTATGGCTCTCCAGGACAGGAACTGCCCATCCCTGCCATAGACAATTACCCATTACAGTTTGGACCCATAACATTTTCCTCCAAACTATTAGTGTTTCTGGATTATTGTGAATTGTTAAAATTGCTTGTATATATGACAAATCATTACAGTGGCAACATTTGGGCTGTCCTCTAAAAGTACACATTTTGAAAATAAAACCCAGGGGAAAATGTTCAGTTGGTCATTCCCTGACAAAACAGGTGATTGAATAAACAAAGCGGATTCCCTGGGATTATTTTTGCCGGCAAAAAAAAAGTCCACCGTGCAGGCCTTGTGGAAAGCACTACAGCTGTGGACAAAATGATAAGATTTGGACAATTTAACATTGTCACCTCTGTCAGAGGTCAGAGGACATGACTATATGAGGATTGTGAGACATATTTCTCCGGCACTGGACCTTAATGAAATCAGGATGGGGCTGGTGTGGACCGAGCACCTGGATGTGAGCGGAGCGGAGGCAGGCCTTTTGCAGTCACACACACTGTTAGTACAGCTGGTTACCAGATCCGCCTGTTGGGTTAGATGTGTATGAATGTTTTAAGCCCTCTTCCGACCTCAGACTGGGTGGGTGTTTCTCCTGGCACCCTCGGGGTGAATTTGTCGTTTTGGTTTTATTAGATTTTCTTTTTTGCTCCGCGGTGGGGATGATTTTGGTAATTATCACCATGGTTGCCAACACGTAGCGGGTGGTGTTTGGACAGGAGAGCTGGGGGGGATGCGAACCTTGGGGGAGGAAGGGGAACTATACACGTACATGGCAGCTAGCTGTGGGCACTTGCTGCTGACCGGGTCGACATCCCAATCCACCATTCTGCCTTATAGAATCAGGGAGATTACACAATTAATTGCACAAAATGAAGTGTAACAACAAAAGCATGAATATTAGGATCAAACTGCTCTTGTCTTTCAACTGAATGATCTGAGAAAGGATTCATTATAGATACTGACTGCAATAAAAGCCATGAACACACACACACACCTTTTAAACTGGCTGAAGAAATCATGACTGTAACTGACCCAGCGGTCACAAATACTCTTGGTACCATGCACCTGCCTGAGCCTATACTCAACAAACAGCACGGTCCCACAAAGCCACCGTCATATCCACATAGACGCAGAAATCCTTCTGACAGCCTAGGGAAAAAAGGAGTACACTAATGAGCCTTAATTACTCCCTTACAAGTTGTGTTTGAATAGTGACTTACAGCAACGCTGAATACTGAGCATGTTCCGAGTGGCCTGCCAGAGAACTCCAACAATTGCCCTTCAAGCGGGTGACATAGTCAAGAAACACACTCCTTGACTTGCAGCCTTGAACGTAGTTTTTTCCCAGGCCAAACCAAACCGAAGCCGGCCTGTCGCTGTTTGGATAATGAGGGTTTTATCTCTGTTATTCTTATGTAGAGCAGAGACATTCTGCACACAGCCCTGCGCAGTTCAGAGATAGAATAGAATGGGTTTTTTTTTAAAATAATTTATTTCGTTTCCAAATTTCCCATAATTCTGGAGCATATATGGGCACATGCCCTGGCCAGGAGCTTGTGTGGCCCGTGTGGTGAATATCATTTCCATTTTAACATGACCATGGCCCCAAAGAAAGGAATCTTCCAAGTGCTGACGTCTGCTCTGTGGTGCATTTGGTTTGTCCGACTTGATTGGCCGTCTGACTGATGTGCTCTTGGTAATGAGGTGTGAGATCGGCTTGGCAGTGCTGCTCGCCGTGTTTCTGAGCAGGCCATGACCTTTGCCCTCCAGAAACATGCTGTGGGATTTATCCTCAAGTCCACCACGGCTTGAGCGGATTGGTTGAAAAGGAAAAGGACCAATGGAGAACTTCTGAGGGGTACGTTTACCCCTTAGCTGGAACAAAAACAGTACAAACGGGCGTAATTAGTGTGGTTGCTTCAGCATACTTATTAAACTTATTTCTGCCTAAATCTCTGCATGCTACTCCTCCTACAGCTTTTAAGATGGACAAGCCATTTATAATTTTATAGTATTCACTTTGGCACAGATTAGTGCGCTTGTATAAAGCTTTCAATTTGTCCACATGGTGGCGCTATAATAGGTGATTTAAGGTGAATACTTTGAAAGCTCATGCCCCTCACCCATTTTGACCAAGAATCATGAGCCGCAAGTAGGTCACATAGTGGCACTATTTGATAGTCTACAAAATCCCATTAGGTTGTAATGATCATAAGGTCACACTGTTAAAGTTCTAAGACACTATAGCTCTCTTAACATTTTAATCTGGTAACAGCTAAACAACTGCTGAAGCAACCACACTAAAGTTTACTTAAAAATGTACATTCTAGTTCAGTTGTCCTCCTGCTCTTCTAGAAAAAAATTCCTGACACCCCCCCCCCCCCCCCCCCAAAAGGACGAAATGCATAAAGACAATAAATACAAAAAAGAATTCAAGATTTATTTCTTTTTAACAGTGCATATCAATATTGATCTAAAACAGTCGACAATGGAGTTTACATTAACTCTAAGAGACTAACAAAACCATTTTCATCAAAAATCTCTTCTGAATTCATTTGATTCTGAAGGGCCTATGATATCCATATCCACAGAATTCAGTGGTTGTGATTTGCCTTACGCTGAACTACCCACCAAACAAAACAAAAAAAGCCCATTTCTCTTGAGGTTTCCGAACACTAAGAGCCATTTTGTAAATCCCTTTTTGTAAACCTGTAAATCAATTTAAAAAAGGAATGCTCTGCAGTACTCTTTTATTTTAGCACTTTGTATCCTTCTGTTTTCTACATTTTAATGTGTTCACTTATTTGCTAACCTCCCCAGTGCATTATTTCCCATTGCTTTTGGTTCAGCTTAATTTACCCTGAAAACAATGCCCTAGCACTGGGATGCAATCCATCTGTGAAGCTATAGGAGTTGCAGTAGCAATGCAATATCTCCCTAGTGCAAGTTTGCTCCGCGAAGGAGATGAGTCAATCATAAAGAGCAGAGAGGAGGGCTTTCTCTACGCTGAATTCTCTCCTATTACAGTGTGTTTATTCCTACACTTTTCTACAGTAAAACAAAATAACAAGAACAAAAAAGCATTTGCTACCAAGTCTGGTGTCTGATTGCCTCGAGTGATCTAAATGTGAGCGGCATTTACAAAAATGAAAAAAAGTTCCTTGTGGAAAATTCTGTGTCTCCTGGGAGGGGCCACAAACCTGATTGGACCATTATACTCAGTCCATTATACAGTGAATAATTATTGACCACAGGAATGGAAACGCCTCTAATCACAGCTTAGAGCAACCCTCTTCCAATGGAGGGGTGGCACCTCCCCAGAGTGCACAAATCTATTTAGTTTGTGGTCATCAGACTCTGGGATTTACAGGGGGGGACGTCTAGAACATTTCAAACATCCCTCAGAAAGCCACCCTTCTCTGCAGAGTAGGGTTTAGTGAAACGGCACCTTAAGAAACCTATAGAGTCTTTCATGTCACTCAAGCCAAGCATGGCTCCAATTCCCAACACTTCTCTCGAGTTCAGACTTAGTCTTGCAAGCGGGAAAACGCAACACTTTTTAAAAGCAAGCGCAAGAAAGCAGTTGTGACTAGAGTAAGCAAATAAATATATAAAACTGGCAGAAAATAAAAAGCCAATTCACTTTTCCAAAGGACAGCTCAGACCACAACAAGTAATTCCCAGCATGTTTAATAACATTGTTTAATGTGCTTTCTGTTATTTTCTCTGGTCGTTTCTGCATCTTTTTATTTATTTTTTGTGCACAGCCCCCGATAATGAGAGATTGATGTTTCTCTGAAGGAAAAGAAAACCTCCTCGCTGTGCACCAATGGGTGGCATGCCTCTAAACACAATGTGGGCAGCAGCCCCGATGGGGTCGGAGATAAGGCCACGGGGGAACGGGAGAGGCGGCCACAAAACAGTCAATTTATCATAGAACCAAGAACCATAATCAAACATGTGTCCTCCATTACTGCTGATGGAAAACAAATATGCCTGCTCAAGCATTAATCAGAAATAGCCACCAGTATCTATCTTGGAGCAATGGAAGAGAGAGACAGACCACAAAGTAACAATCAGTATAGCACAAACAATATTTTGAAATAGGTATTGTCAGAGATATAAATGAAATATTCCTTTTATGGCATAGTAGGGGGGCGTGGTCGGTGTAGTAATTATAATTTGGCCCAAAAACAAGTAGTAATGTAGCTTTTGTTTTGTCCTCTTTCAAAGTCTTCTGGGGCATGCAGCAGCTTTACCTGCACAATTGGTGAGGCGGACAGATCAAGAACTGATGCTATTCCGGCCATGCCAAAACTCCCCAATAGGACGGCTCACAACTTCATAAACAACTGAGTGAATCAGTGTTGGGGTGTAATGTTAGGCCGCAGCACCCTGAGACTAGAGCCCTCTGGCACGGAGCCAGTCTGGAGAACATGGCAGGTTCACCTTCTTCCCAGGTGCAGTAGCTTCTCTACGGCATTTGTGAAAGATATCTTTATTATAACATTCTTTCATACGATTACATTTCGTTTTCGTTGTGTAACTTAGTAATCCCGATTCTATATACTGGTGTTCGTCTAGCCTTATTGTACGCACTAGTCCGTAAATCTCTCTGGATAATCTGAAAAATTAATTAATGTAATGAAATGATGGAACATTAACCCTTTAATGGCCAGCTCAACCACCTAGTATTGCACACCCCCAGAGTCCCGATATCCTGCCGAAAAACATGCCGGACCCAACCCCACCTGATTGAGCCATCTCTACCATTTGGTTTATGAGTCAAGTCCAACACACTCCCCAACAAGACACCATGACCCAAAACGTGCTTCACCAAACGGTTGAGGGCCATGAAAGGGTTAAGTGCAAATAGCAGTTTTAGAGTCCCTATATTTCCCACCTATTAGTGAAATGTCCATGAATTATCATTGATTTATTGCACATGATCTCATACACTTTTATTTCATACTAAACAAAAATGCAAACGCACACATGTATGCACACACATACACACACACACACACACACACACACACTACCGAAAGTCTTCAAAATAAATTTATGAAAGCATTCGACAAGTTCTGATGATAAAAATAGGTTTCATATTCATTTGGCAATTTGCAAGCATATCTTTTTTTAAAAAGAGCTTGAGCATAACTGCAAAAAATTTATAGAAATGTACTTCCACCCTTAAAACATAATTATATCTCATTTTTAGGGAGGGATATTATCTATCGCTGTGAGTTTGCCAATTTTTATTCTTTAAGTGTTAATGATCTGCAGATGGAAAATAAATGTATTCAGTTTAACTTGATTCTTTTCATGCATCCTTTTGGTTTAAATGCTCCTCACTTTGATCATCTGCTTTTTGTCATATAAAAGGAGCAGCCGGGTCTCCTAGTAACCCAGATTTAACAGGTATAAAATGAGCTGTTGTTTTCAACACAAACCATTCCCTGTTAGCCCATTATTTAAAGATCATTTTATTTAAAAAGTACACAAACAGGGACCAGGTTGTTTCTGTATAAGGCAAAGCTAAAAATAATTACCACTCATGTCTGCAAACTCATGTCCCAGTGTCACAGTTTATGGTTACCACTTGCAAACTATAAATAAAACTTTTAAAAGATTTTATATAATATATATATATATACATATATATATTTAAACACACACACACACACATACACACACACTTATTTTTGTTGAAAACTGGAGTACATTACTCCGTTACTGGCCACTTAAATTCATGAATGTCCATGAAATGGCAATGTTTTCAACCAAAGTTAAATTCTGTTATGCCACATCAGTATCTCTGTTATGCCACATCAGTATCTCGAGTCGATGATTTACTCCATGTTTGTTGAGCATGCCGTGCCGGGTGCCGGGTGCCAGATGCTCCAGTCCTCGTCACCTGGCAAGCAGAGAGACGAGCAGCGGCAGTAGAGTTCCTGCAGTCTGGGGCGCGAGGCCTAGCGCTCCGCCGCACTCCATAGCATTTTCCTGTGATGGACACGAGAGCAAGAGGTGTGAATTCCTCCTCTTATGACATTTGACAGTGGAAATTAGAACTGACGCGCGAATGTAATTCAGTAGAATTCTTAGACCAAGCTCAGTATTGAATAACTTTTACATGGCTGTTCTACGTAGAAGATACTGAATATGATCTCGAACACTGGTCAGCACTGTCCTCTGTAGCAACTGCATAAGTGCTGGGTATGGAATGGCCTGAGTATGACAGGGCCTCTGCTGTGGCCAAAGATATCCATGGTTTCAGTCACGTGACAATAATGATATTGTCAGAGACTCGGTTTAGACAAAGTTGCACCACACACACATACACAAACATACACCCACAGTACCTCAGAGTGGAAAGGATGACAGGAATCGGGGCGTCTCCGGTCCTTCTGAAATTTCAAGCGCTCACATTTGAGGGATTCGTTATGTTCAGCTGGAGTTAAAGAGAGTGCTGGAAAACTTGTCATGTAAGAAATGAATGGAGTGTCAAAAAAACATAATTCCCAAAATAAATAAAAGAACGGAAGCTATATTTATTGTTCTTCATGCATTCTTGCATTCTGTAATACCACGTCTGTTATAGATCATTTCTTCATATGAAAGTATTGTGAAATACACTCTCAAAGTTCCAAAAAGTGTGTTGTTTTAAAACCTCAGTTGTTCATGTTAAGATCTATGCATTTTCAAAGGAATTAGGACACTTTTCATCTAAAACGAGAGCAAAAAGGGAAGAACCTTCAACAAAGCCCGTCCACAAATTAAACCGATTTCCCCCCCTCATACATTCCCAGCAGCAATTCTACAAAATAATATTTAAGTGACCAAAATACTGGCACCACAGAATTTATGAGGTGAAAAAGAAATAATAGGTTTATGCCTTTACGTCCTACTTGAAAGAATGTCTTTTTCTGCGATCCCCGGCTCAATACAAAGAGTTAAACTAAACAAAATGAAGGGCCTTGGAACTGACCACACTGAGTCAATAAAAAACGTAATCAAAACCTTCCTTGTCTTTAATGCCACTTGGCAGTGCAGCTATCTGGATAGTTTTATTAATTCCTTATTACTGAAAGTAGGAACTGTTAACAGTTAACTGCCTGATAAACACCACTGCATGTTGTGGTGGTTTATGGTTCAGATCTTCAACAGCAAGAAAAGAACTGGCAAGGGCTCTGCTGTCACACTGACTCACAGATCTCCCAACATACACTGTAAACTGCAAACGAAGGGGCCATCATCAAATGAAAAACACATCTAGCGCCATTCGATTCACCCGGAAAATTTGACTTTTGTCACAAATAAAAAGTGTAAAATTCCATTGAGTGGCAGGGCGTGCCGAACCTTTGCGCACATTCGCTTCACCAAGAGACAAAAAAGGATATACATGATCTCTATGGGCTCCATGGTGATGGGCGTGGCAGACCGACAGTCACACTTGCTGTCCACCACCACCATAAAAAGGTTGCTGCTTGGGATTTGCTGAATGACGAATGATCTGGAGGCAGGAAAAAAAAGAGTCAAAATTAAGTTTCATTTTCTTTCTTTTCCATCCCTCTGCTATAATATGGTTAAATTCTTGGGTTAGAACAAATACGCTTTGTGTGAATGAACAGAACACACTGTATGTTTAGAATGCAATTAAAATATGGGTGTAAGGGGCCACACTGTATTACATTACAGTTATATTTAACCTTGCAAATAACTTCCATGCTTGGAAATCCCTTTAAAGGCCATTCACATACAGTGCACAGAGGCAAACAACACAAGGCAGTAAAAAATAATGACTGCTTATAAAAAAATGAAAACTCTCCACATGCCATATAATGAAAATATCAGCATTGTTATTTTGCAATAAGTCACATGAGACATGTAAGAGATTTAAACAGGATATAGTTATTGTATCATATGAACATACTTTTATTTCTCCCAAATGCAGCATTGAGATCACACACACTCACACTTGCACTCACACACACACACACACACACACACACACACTGACCTGGTAGGAGAACCTAATCTCTATGTGTAGTAATGACAGAACATGTGCCAAGGTGAACACAGCCTCCTCGATGCGATCTGCCTGTCCAGATGTTTTTCTTTTGTTTCATCTCCGATCACCATTTTTATCATATTCACTATAAATGATCCTGAAGACTTTTTCCCTCCTCACCAATGAAGTGTTGCAAAATATAAAGCATTTGAAAAGAGACAAATTGGAACCACACTTAAACTCCCAAATTTATTTCACTTTCTATAGTCCTGGGAGATGAATTTTGATTTGGGGGCTCTGGCACTCGATTTATAAATCTGTATGAGGCCAACGCTGGGAAAAAGTCCCTGGGATGATCTTTCCTACAGTATCAGAGATTTATGGATTTCACTGTAAGACATCTATCATGTGGCAGACAAATTCATGTGAATCCTTTCGTCTTAAAAAAGCCCCCAGAATGGAGTGGGATAGCTCCACTCAAACAATATAAAACAGAACCCGCTGGAAGGAAATGACTGGAGTGAAAAAAGATAAACGCGTCCCAACAACAAAGCTGCTCACTGGCCAGAGCAGGACCTGTCACCAGGACACTGAGGGGGAACCAAACAGAGCTCAACGAGTCCCTCAAAAACGAAAACCACCATTTCATTGTGTGAACGGATTAATCCGCTCTGGAAGGGTTGCACTTCTTGACGTTCAAATAAAATATGTTTGCCGTTTTAATTTGAGCGGGAAACAGATGATGTCGAAATCAATGTATAATTAATGTACATAAAAAGCAGATGACTGCAAAACAGATGCATATGAGCCAGCAATCATAGTTCCTCAAACCACACCCAGTAAGGGTGCACTTCTACAGGGAGGCTAATCTATACTCATCAATGGAGATCAAAGAGGCAAAGATAGTCATTTACTTAGCAGGTGCCATTAGCTAGTGGCAATTTACAATGCTTATGATCTACTGCTGAGACAGCCTGCAAACCTATTTATTAAACTGGATTTCCTCAACAAAAAAGTGGTATAAAGTACCATACTTGAGGCTAATGCACTAACAATTACACACGTGGCAGACTGTGAAAATGCTCTTTGTCTTGTTACCAAACGTCTAAAAGCCTACATGAAGATGATTTGAATGATTTGCAAGGTGTGAAATCAAGGAACACATTACTGCCCAGTCAAATTCCAAGACACATAATGTAAGTAAGACGCGTATACAGAGTTTGGTAACTTGATTATAAATGGCCCAATTATTCAGAGAAAACAAGCAAACAAACAAAAACATCACAACAAATAGTTGCCATGTAAGCTTCTCTGTGAAGAAATACCTGTCCTTTGACCCAAGCACCAACAAAATTTCAAATGATTAAATGACAAGCACTTAATGTACACTTGTACAAGTGTAGAAGCCCCCCGGAAATCAGCACTTCAGAGGGTCTTGTGGGGGCTCCTGGAACCTGATGTCCCTGTATACTGTGTTTTGTAATTGCGTAATGAATGACAGGGCCAGACTGTGGTTTCAGAGTTAATGAGCACCATTAACTGTGTGCACACATGAAAACAACCACCGTGTTTTCCAACAAGATCTTCTTACCAACAAATGTGAGGGTTTCCAAAATGGAGTCTCAAGGCCGATACAAAAAAAATGAATAACAAACACACATTCACAACATTCTTAAACTTATGGGCACTTAGAGACTCAGCCAGTTGACTCGGTGCCAGTGGATCGCATGGTATTAAAGATATGCTTTTGACTGGTTTACACATAAGCGTCAGCTGAGTTACCATGAAGGAACTGTTTTAAAATCTTTAAAAGTATATCAACATCACACAGCTGTCTACAGTATCTAGAGCAAGAGTTACGTGACACTGATCATCAGCTAATGCTCAACACACAAGAAGAGGGGGGGGGGCGGGGGGTGTCCACAAACATACAGACAGTCCTCTGTTTCTGTTCAGAAAACCATCAATGAAAATTACTTTCAGCTTGGTGTCCACAAACCCCTCCCTAGGGGTCCTTAAATTTCATGAACGTGCCCTCAGAACAATTAGAATTGGTCAAGCAAATAATCATCTAAAAAACTAGTGAATAGAACTGCATATATTAGCTATAGCTGAAATCTTGTTAATTTGCCTGCCTGCAATTCAGTCTGACAATTTAGAAAAAAGTTAAGCAATAAGAAACAAATGTAGACCAATAACCCATTTTTCTGTTTCTCAGCTGCATGATCCTTTGAAGAAGCGTGTAGGTTAGTGACATCAAGCTGCATTTCTGAGATATTCTATTCTGTCAGAACCATAAACACACTTCATGGGGTCTGCATAAAACGTTACACTGGCTTTAAAATGGTGCACTCAAGCAAAGCAAACATACTTAATGGCAGTTTCTACCTATCCTCATGAAACTGTATCTACAGCAATGCACATAAATACAGCACATAAACATGACACCATTTTATTTTGCAGGATTTTCTGCACTTCAAGTAATACTCCAATGCCTCGCAGTCACAAAGATGACAGATGACTGCGCACACAGTGGGGTGGGGGGACCCGACCAAACATCCAGAACCTTCAAACAGCCCTCCTGAGGAAGTAATAAATCCGAGGTGTTATGTAACAATAGTTAAAGGCCAGTGGCGTACATTACGGCGTGCATTACAGCCCTACACAGTCACTTATGGGCTTTGAGACCAAACTGAGCACGGACACAGCTGGGAGGTTAAGAGTGAGCATGTAAAGAGATATGCTGGTGAGTAAAGATAGTACTCTCATATACCTGATGAAGATTCCCATGAACCACAAACTACTCACACACAACACAGCAGAACCTTACCAATACATGAACCATGAACTAGTCACACATAACACAGCGGAACCTTAACAATACATGAACCATGAACTAGTCACACACAACACAGCGGAACCTTAACAATACATGAACCATGAACTAGTCACACACAACACAGCGGAACCTTAACAATACATGAACCATGAACTAGTCACACACAACACAGCGGAACCTTAACAATACATGAACCATGAACTAGTCACACACAACACAGCGGAACCTTAACAATACATGAACCATGAACTACTCACACACAACACAGCAGAACCTTAACAATACATGAACCATGAACCACTACACACAACACAGCGGAACCTTAACAATACATGAACCATGAACTAGTCACACACAACACAGCGGAACCTTAACAATACATGAACCATGAACCACTACACACAACACAGCGGAACCTTAACAATACATGAACCATGAACCACTACACACAACACAGCGGAACCTTAACAATACATGAACCATGAACCACTACACACAACACAGCGGAACCTTAACAATACGTCACAGAATCCAATAACATTCTACAAATATATAGAGGTGCTCTTCTAAACTTTTTCCTCATTTTAGAGCAATTTTTATCAGGTCGCTTATGAATTCCACTCTGTCCCGCGCTATAATGAACCAATCAGTAAATACTCACATGAAGCCAACCACAAACCTCCACAATCCTGACAGTTTCTCTTAGGGACTAATTTGTTCCAGATTTAAAAGAGCTGCAGAGTTTTTAGAAGAAACAAGCACAATTTAAAGGCACCCAGGGTGGGTCTCTGAATAAACAATTCCTGGGAAGGTTTTTGGTTGAACACGTTCTATGAGTTTAACTACCAAATACAAACTGACTTTTTACACGGAACCTAAATGTGCTCGTTAACATTTAACATATAGGCTGAACAGCAATAGTAAGGGAAAAAAGTTGTATTTATTTTTTCCAGAAAAAGAACCTTTTTCTTTTTGAATACCATCCTATCTTAGTTCATCTCACCGTCATAAATGATGTCTTCATTTTCGAATACAATAAGGCAACCTATTTACTGTAATATGAAAAGATTAATGCTCTGTTTTCATTCTTTATATTTAAAGAATCTAAGAAAGTTCAGGGCAAAATGTGTGTCTGGATTAAAAATGTCTACAGCTGTAGTCCATATAGAATATATATTAATGGAGTGTTAGAATTAGAAGGAAAAACTAACACACTCTAGGGTAAAGACTACGCCTCAGCAGTATAATCAGAAATATGAGCATGAGACTTGCTCAGCAAAATCATTTTTTAAGTTAATTTAAAATACAATATATACTTTTTTATATAGTATTGCAAAAAAGCACACATTTCAACATAAAATTTCAAATGAAAGAAAGCTAGACTTCAGGCGCTAACTTAAAGCAGATGCTTATTATGAACCTACATCCTCTCCTATAATAAGCTATGAAATATCAGATAGAGACAATAAATACCCATTTCTCTTTACCTCCTTCACCATATTAATACTTTTAAAAAATGTATTTAAAATCGACACACATTCCCTTCAACTCAAAAATCTGCCCGTTGAATTGGAATACTTTTTGTAAACAGAAAGAAAATTTGCTCTCTCTAATCAATTTTCTTTATCCAAACAAGATTTACTTAATCTCAACCTCTGCTGAGTAAATTTAATGAGATTACACAGATTTTAGGAAGATTTATTAGCTAGGTTTTAGAGGTCACACAACCACATGTGATCTATTTAAATCCACGGCCTGAATACAGTGATGCCATTCGCTGTAAATTTGCTAATGTGCTTGGGACTTCTGCCATCTTCATCCCAATAGCAGGATCCATGTCCCACACTATTTGCTGTAGTTCTGCCAGAAGGTCTTTTT
Organism: Ilyophis sp. 1 JC-2022; assembly: GCA_022702515.1. Lineage (NCBI taxonomy): Eukaryota > Metazoa > Chordata > Actinopteri > Anguilliformes > Synaphobranchidae > Ilyophis > Ilyophis sp. 1 JC-2022. The sequence goes on from CM040402.1 coordinate 49,662,622, forward strand.
AGTAGTTTAAATATTACCTCAGCTATAATTTGTGACAGTAGTGTTTTGATTTTCCAATATCATGACACTTTTCTTCTTGGCATCCTTAGCTCCATGATTGCACCTTTAACCTCACACGGATGCATTCGGAGCATACACATATCTCAGCTTGTATTTAGTTTCCACAGCTGGAAGCAATGAGCGCTTATTTGAATGATCCGTAGAACACCCCGAAATTGCCCAACAAAATTGTTAATGGGGACCGCACTAATTTTCATATTTCTGAAAAAAAGCTTTTTCAAAAAGCTTGTCTGTTCAGAACTACCAAGTCTATACTGTATGTAACTGCTGTGTTTAAATGCTCCTGTCATATTTTTTAATCAGTCAAATTTTTTCCCAATTAAACTTGTGCCTTAAAGTATTATTTAAATATTTATTTCTTTTAGCAGAGCTTAGAAAAACAGAGTTGGTGCAGTTATTTCAAACTATACAGCATCAGGTATATGAGTGTGGCTCTGTGGAAGCTTTTGCAATGGTTTTGTGAGCAAACGAGTGGCAAATCTCCTAAATGCTTGTTTCCTGGTCCCGTTAAGAAATTAAGACGTCAAAACACCTGTTAAAAATACTTTTTTTTGTAAACCATGCAATATGAAGACTCTTCATAAACCACACTAAGGGCATTAAGCATGTGTAAATATTGCAGTCCCGTTAGTCCATTTGAACTTTGATCCCAACCTCAGTCTCATTCACAAAATCACATTTGTGTGACAACATCAGAGATGTGTAAGGTGCCCTAATTCAAGTTCTCATTGCAAATATACAGCAGAGCTGCACAGTAGAAGGGTTCTGGCCTTGTCCATCTAGAGGTCTGTGGTGAGAGGACGCTGTAGCTGGCGGTGACTCTGCACTAGAGATGGCAAGACTGACTTCTGCTGAGCGGTTTCAGACGTGGTGGTCTCTGTGCCGACCCTCGTCTGGATGAGATAGCAGTGAAACCCCAATGAGGGAAAACTGTTAGCGGTACAAGCAAGACCTGGGGCCAGGAAGAAAATCACAGTCCGATGTTGTACACAAAACTTATCTCATCTGCTCAGAATTTCGCTTTGTTTAGCTAAGCCAGCTCAAAACACTTACAAAGAATCCCGCAGCTTGACTTCTTGCGCCCTCTGATATGGCAGGCTTTCTCTTATGGTAAATAGACGTCTCTTTCAGGGAGGGAAGCGGGACAACTAACAAGATAAATGCATGCCAAGAGGGTCAAAGTCGTAGTAATTTTGTTGGGTCTGTCAAGAGAATAGGCGAATCAACCATGAGACATTCCAGACGGGCGGGATGTCTGGGGCTGAGTGACGAATGGACTTTATTACCCTCACAACCTGGAGATTCGAAACTCCAGGCTGCAGCAGTTCAATGCACATATTCAGCACATTTCCCTTCTCTACCTTAAGATACAATATGCCTCTCATCACATAAACAGCACTCTACGCCTACACTACAACTCCATCCCAGTCTCTTCAATATTTACACCAAACATTCATACGTTTCCACTGCCTTTTGGCTTTTGGAATAATAGCCATTTATCACCGCAGATCATCGGTTACACCCGGTAGCTCTACAGAGGTGTTCATCTTCACATATCAGTATATTTATTCTATCGCTGTGTCCTTCAAACCTTGGCACAGTCATCCTCCAACCATGAGAATTATTCTGGAGTCCTACTGCTCATTCTACGTAACCTGGGATAAGGTACCTCATGCTAGACAAAAGCAAGACAAGCACTTACGAGGGCATGGCAACAATCAACTATAAAGGAAAATAACAGGCTGATTAAACGTAATGCGATTTAGCAAGGGATATGGGCGGACTAAGGCATTTCTGTTACTCCTCAATGGAAATCCCTTCATAGAGAAACACACCTCCCCGCCATCTCTGGCTCATAGTGCACGTTGTCTTTGCAATATCACATTTCCCTCATCTTTAGCTGTGTGCCTAGATTGTAAATCATACTGACAACCCCAAATAAGAACATACCACATTGCTACTATTTTTTCTCACAGATACCTCAGCGTTCAGACATTAGGATGAACGGATTCTGTCGTGATGAAACATGATTTCTGAAATCTATTCAATACCGTAATCACGTCTTGCGTGATTCCAACTCATATAGTTATTTCCTTGGATTAAAGCCAAATAGGGACCTCCCCCAATGAACCGTATGAGCCAGGATACGTTCAATGGTCTCAGCCCCACTTGCACTGGCTATACCATGACTATGTAATATTTATTAGGGGTATGCCATATTCACCAATCAATCAAATACTCAATGAACACTGCCTTTACATCTAACATATGACAAGGTATTAATTTAACATCTGCGATGCACGGAACGCAAGACTTTGCTTGTCCACCACCGTGTGCGTTCTCAGGAAGGAACCGCGCCTCCCTTTTTTCAGGGGTGACGTTCGTGCCTCATTGTTCGCCGTTGCGATACGAGCTGCGCTTGCCTAAACACTCCAGATCTATCAATCACCTTGGTCTGGATCCCCCGTAACAGATAGCGGCTAGCAGGGCGCCAACAACAGGCTGAGGGAGAGACAAACCTCCGTGCCCCCCGGGGCATCAGAGATATCTCCTGCCAAACAGCTGTGGTTCTCCCCGCCTCTTGTTTAGGGACTGAGTGATTGATTTAGGATAATATTGCTGCAAGGGAAACACTGGGCCCCGGTGAGGTGAAGAACTTGCAGACAAAGGTACACTGTGAATGTGCTAACTGCTAACTCCACGTTATTGGCACTTAGCTCTGGGAGGCAGAGCTCAAAAACAATGATAAAAAAACAAAAACACTGCCAACTATGTTCGGCATAACTTAAATATGTCCGCTCTTCAGCGCAAAACATAAAGTAACTGAGACGAGGGGTAAGCATGCGGCAGAAGCATATGGAAAATGTCCGCTCATTTTCTATCCGGGGCAACAATTTGTTCCACGGAATAATGTAAGCAAAGCCGAGTTTATATAAGACAAAATTTGTATCACTGCAGGATAATTGCAGCAATTAAAACCTGGAGGAGTGCGATGAGAACTCTTGAAAATAATGTTCTCGATTATCCAGCCTTTGGGCCACGGTGAGAGAGGGGGGGGTACTTAAATCCATACAAGTTAATCGTGAAAATGTGAGCTACAGTCAGGGTAATAACAAGGATTTTCTTCGCAAACAGTATAAAGCACACGTTTGCATTGTTGCAGTGGGTGTGGTGTGGAAGAGGGGGGCCTCCACCTCCAATAAGGAGCAGCTCTAGCGCCACACACCGAGCTCAACTCCACCCTCCTTCCTCTAACATAATCCCAAAGGTGCTATCTCTTGTGTAAACGTGTGAAGCCAATGTGTACGTATGTGTGCGTGCGCGTGTGTACATGGAGCCCTGGGGCCTGATTCGCTGAGAAATGACAGCCCCTGTAGGTGCAGTTGTGCACACGATTGACTCACTTCAGACATCCCTCGCAGTCGATGTTCCCCATAGTTTCCTTGATGGTGCGTTCAGAGACGAAGGCAGGGTACTCCGTATCACACGGCACCAGCATGGTTCTACCACCCCGTTGCGCTGTAGACAGAACGGATATGATAAGAAAGTGTTAGGGTAAGAAGGAAGGGCAATTCCTCCCTTACACACAACAGTATAGATATTTTGAATGATCTTTTGACACATCAAGCACTCATTTTCAACTAGCAAGTTTAATAATTTGAATGGTTGCAATATATACTCAACATTTATTTTAAGTTACTCCAATGTTTCAGTTGATATTTACTTGCATTCCGGCAATGCAGTCAAAATAGTTTAACAGCACAAGTAAAGTGCTCTCAAAACTGTGTCCGATTAAAAATCCAAGTACGGCTTTGAAGTGTTAAATTCTTGACGTTATTAGTTTAAAGCTGCTGCCACCTAGTGCTAATTTACAGGAAATGCATGCAAGTCAGAAAATGATCTTGCATGTAGTGTTGTTCCCACTTAACTGACATAAAAATATATATTTTTTTTTAATTCAGTGAATTTGTTTAAAAATTGTTCCCCTCTGGAGTGATTAATGATGCTTCATAAATAATAAAAAATCAAGATCTGTATCCTAATGAATCATTCCCACTTGGTTTGGCATCCAACATCTATTTCCTTTTGGAGACTAATTCAAACCACAGTATCCGTGCAAAATAAATATAAAGTCAGTGTTCAATCTGTTATATGGTCAGTGAAAGTACCCATTATTTTTTCTGAGAAATATAATACATCGTACTATACTTATTTTACCATGATATTAACAAATAGAGTGTGTGCAGAATTGCACTTTCCTCCCAAATTCTATGAAGGGGAAGAGAAAAAGAGAATTTGGGATATCCACAGTCCACTTTCCATACAAACACAAGAAAAATCTGTGGGCTTTGCCATTAGTCAGGATGGCCAAATACTGTAGTATAAAATAAACTTACAAAAGGGCAGAATTTCAAAAAGAATGCATCCCCCCTATAGGAAGGCTCCAAGACTCCACACTTTTTTTATGGAAAGGTCTTATTCCCCTGAAGAACACAATTCTTGCGGAGGTGATGGACCCTGTCCAGAAAGGGACACTGACACAAGGTCAAATAATCAAAAGGCCCATTCAGTCTCCTGTAACTATTTATGTTTTTCAAATTCCCCAAATAAATTATTTTCATCCTTTCAAAATGCAACTATTTAACAGTTGCCTATTTATATTATAGAGTGGATATTGCCTCCTAACTTCAGTAACATGACATACACTTTCACAAATAACAGAGTAGAGTCATTTTGGGACAGCAACAAGTATTTTTTATTTTATAGACATATCTGAGGTCAGTGGAGGTGAGCAGTAATTTTCATTCCTTTCCTGTTTATTTTCTTTAATGTTTGTGAAGAGGGGGACTGGGAAACCCCAGAGATCCCAGAGCAAAGCACAATGATTAAGGAAACTAAATCAATCTGACCTTACCAAACTAACACATTTTCCACAGAAACAAATATAGTGCCTCACAGAACAAATCACACAAAAAATATATCTAGACTATCTATGAGCATTAATACACAAACAGAAACAATTTCAACCAAAATGAAAATAATTGATATACATACGGCAAACATTTAAATGACTGAAAAAAACATTTTACTTCCTAGGCGACCACATAATGTTCCAGTTAATTATTTTATAATTTACATTAATATTTAACGTGAACATACATTATTTTTTTTTGGACCCTTGTCATATATGTGTGTTTGTACATTCATGATTGTGTGTGTGCGCGCGTGCGTGTGGTAAATCACATTGAATACTATGTGATTCGGGTTGTTTCACTGATTGCCAACTGCCAACCCTTCCCTTCTAAGTGGAGTGCTGTGGAAGCTATCTCGCTCATCTGACGTAAAGCTAGATGAAACCAGCTAGTGTGGCTTGGAGGCTCACATAAAAAAACACACCCCACCTCCTGCTCCCCTTTGCCCACACCTCCTGCTCCCCACCTCCTGTGCCCCTTTGCCCACACCTCCTGCTCCCCACCTCCTGCGCCCCTTTGCCCAAACTCACCTTTGGCTGTGAGATCTGAATGCCACCAGCTGTACAGATTGAACTCCACCAGAAATCTGAAAAGACGCAGGAGAGAACTTCAGCTGACATTCTCAGCTTTGTTAATATTTACCACAACATTAACGTGATCTCAACAGTCGCTTTTATTGGCAGCAAAGACAAAAGCATTAACCTTCTGCTAAATGCAACACAATGGCACATTATAGCATTTAGAAATCGGTTATGAGATTTTTTTAAAAACAACAACAAAGAAAGACCAGCTATGACATCAGGCCACCCAGGAGCAAGGAGGAAGGTTCTATAACCACATAGACTGAGATGCATGCTGGGAAACACTGGATGAGTGGCTACATAAGGTTACCATTATGGCTCGCAAACATCACATAAGCGCATACTGTAACCTCACCATGTCATAGAACAGATTCTAAACAACAACAAAATAATAATAAAGAAATCACTCAAATTGTCCTTACATGACAAGCTCAGTCATGAGCCATTTTACGGCAGCAAAGAAGGCGAAGTATGGCTGGGAAAGTAAAGGGAAAAAGAGAAAGAGCACAGAATTATTTTAAGGCATTTTATTTGATTGGATTGGAGTGATGCGAGCACAGTCATAAACCCATCAGTGACAAGACAGCATACTGAGTTTCAAGCCATTACGGATGTGGTTCCCCAAATGTTTTGTGTGGGGGACCACCTTGGAGAAGGGAATTGCCCCCGCAAATTGCAACAAATAAATCAAATACATAATATTAATGGGGGGGAAAGGGAATCAGAGATGGATATGGCATCCATATTTAAAAGACTCTTACTGATCCTCAGGAATTCAGTCATAGGCCACCATTAAAATCAAACCCACAGAATCACGGTATATAAAACTACTGCGATAAATCTGTACCAGCCATATTGCTGTTGGCCTCCATTTCAATAAGACTGAATTAAAAGAAGCACGTCTGCTATGACATTTTTCTAAATAATTCTTGAGTAATGAGGACTGTAAATCATGCAGGACTCTATTCATGCTGTGCTTTTCCTAAGGAATTATATATTCATTGGTTCTTTTTGGAAAATTTATCAGTATTTCAAAGTATACAGAAATTTGGTTTCTTAAATCTCGACTAATAACATGGCAGGTTTCTTAAAAAGCAGTGAAAATTGTTGTCCAAATACCACATTAATAAACATTATTTTAAAACAAACAATTAAAAAATAATATTTGAGATAGAGAAAACATAGACTCGAAATTTAAACACGTTTCCCAGACATAAAAATCTAAATTTAAACACGTTTCCCAGACATAAAAATATAAATTTAAACACGTTTCCCAGACATAAAAAAAAAGAAATTGACTTAAATATAAATATTATTTGTACATTTCATTCTCCTTGAGAGTACTCACATCAAGCAAGCTGTGTGCACCGTCACTACTTTCAGCATAGATTTTACAGATGGCTTGATAGTCGTAAAGCGTGACCCTTGGAAGATAGAGAAGAGAAATAGAGAAAAGGCCCATTTATAAATACGAATAAATATGCTGTAAAAATGCAAAGAATGCTAGGACTACAAGCAACTTTCTCCCCAAAATCTTTCGGCAGCTGATAAATTTCTTTAGTCTTTATTTTGGTCTTTTAAAGTACAACTGGCAAGAAAATATCCTGCAATTTTGTCAGCGCATCAATTGGGAAAAATACCCAAATTGTGTCATATCCATCTCAAATGTCACATGGTAAAAAAAGTCTATACTGTGAGAGTGAGTGTCACAATAGGAGTCGCAACGTCCACACCCTGAGCACAGACACAATAGTGGTCAGCTGTTGGAAATCCCGCCTCACGTCTTATGAGATCTGTGAGCTTTATAGTGTACTCTGTTTGATATCTTCAAGAAATTGTGCTTATATTTTGGGAGCTGAGATTTTTTATATATTTCTTTTTGGGGTGCTCTCTGGGAAAAAAGCAAGCACCCTCTGGACCAATTCATCAAGTATGTATGAAGTGGATTGTATGGGGCAATTTTGAGTGCTTTGAATATCAAGAAAGCACCTTTTGCCAGGTTTTTTTTTCTGTTCTTTAAAAATCCATTCTGCGGTGCCATTTCAGAGCAAGGCCACTACAAACACTGGAATATCTCTCCAAATGACCCTTAGCGCCAGGAAAGAACTGAAAATCAGAGTTGGCCCGGGACCTATGTCCGGCCACCCCGTTCACAAGAGGGGGTGAAGCTCAAGCCGTGCTGTCCCACAACCAAAACCACCAAAAGCACCGTGCGGAGAACACAGTGTCTATTACACGCCTGAGGTGGTCTTAGGAGAAGGCGTCAGGGGGGATCTCAGTTTTTCCATTTGCACAAAGTTCATAGGAATGAAAGAATCAGGTGTGGGCAGATCCTGGTGTGGAAATTGAGGGCTTTGGAGGCTTAGCCCACTCGGGGAAAGTGCAATCTGGAGTACATTATTAACGGACGTCAAACGCAGCCTGACACTGGCGCAATAGCGCACGGTCCTTCTGCATACAGCCATAGGAAGGATTATTGACTCCCTATCATTAACAGGGACAGAGAAAAGCAATATGGGTCTTGATTCAATGAAATCTAATCCAACAGAACTGATGGCGTTAACAGTTCATTTGACTTGAGTAAAATTAAACAGTGAGGCAAGGTCTCTGGCAGCATAAGTCTTTGCTCTTCATTGTGGATCTAAACCTAAACTTTTTGAAACACGCCATTTTGACACGGCAATTGTTGTGAAGCAGTGTCCTGGTAATACATATCTATCTATTATTCTATTGAAATCAAATCTGCATGCCTTACCTCATCCTCTGGCATAATGGATATGATAGATTGAGTTAAACTGAGTTATTTTACTAATAAGCCAAACCCTCACACTGGCCACATTCATAAACTGTACGTTTCTATGTTATATTTATGATCCTATTTAACATTATATTTAGTTAATAGTGTTTGGCATCCACATTTTAAATCATTTTCAACATTAGTTTCTCGTGCTGAGAAATAGTTGAATGCTAGTTTTAAGTGACATAAACCGTACCTCGTTCACTTTCCTTGAAAGAGCAATGCCAAAAATGAATTTCAAACAATTGATTGAACAGCTTGTAATCCAAAAGTAACTCATTAAATTTGCCTAAGGTGCCATTTCTGATGACGGACTGATAAAATCTGTATAGGCTAAAAGGGAGAGCCGCAACTCTTACCAGAAACCAAGACCCGAATGGAGAGGGCAGCGTATGAGTGACTTGGGGAAAAGCGTGTAAGAAGGTGTTGAGCGAATGCAAACAACCCCGTTTGCTACATTTCAGCTACTTATTAAGCCCTCAAAGAAAAACAAAAAGAGGACAAAATGAAGGGGGCTGTGGAAATCCCGCTCCTCCCGCAACGCATTCCTCCATTAATCATAGAAAAACACGTCACGGTCCATCGCTGCGCTGCGCGGACCCGGTCCAGGGCCTGGGCCCGTCCAGATGTGTTTGCTCAAGTCCATCTTATTAACCGTTCCCCTTACTCAGGGAAGATTTGAGCTAAGCCCTAAACTGAAAAATCCACTCAGTGGTGGGGTCAGAGGTGACCACAAAATACTGCAACGTCATTCGCCGGGCTTAAGAGCTGTCAGCACAGAAGGGGCGGCCAGGGACAGCCATGCACTCCCGCGTGCTCTACCACGCTCCTGGCTATTTTTCTCCGAATGTTAATTTCCGTCAATGTGAAAGGCTCTACGCCTGTGAGTGGGTGTGTTTTTGGTGTGTCTGTGTTAGGGATTGGGGGGGGCAGGGTGTTGATCTAGTTCCCCGTTCGCTACGTCGCCCCTTACCTTTTAAAGGAGCCCATGATAAGCAGTTTGTTCATCACTGCTCCTTCCACTTCACCGAAAAACACGCCGGTCTGGGGAGGAGGAAGAAAAGGGGGACACAGAACAGGTCAAATACGGGTGAAAAACGGCGAATGACGCTGCTTGAGGTGACAGGCGCGTGCGGAGGGCCGCGGAGCGGAGGGCATACGAGATACGGGCGGTGCTACAGTTGGTGGTTCGAGCAAACGAGGAAAAAAGCTAATCTCCTCTGATTGGTGGAAATTATGAGATGCCAGATTCCTTCATTCAACTGAAAGTCACGGGAAGAGAAAGGGAAAAAGACTACATAATGTTAATCCACTGACCTTAATCCAATAGCCCTTATCGTAAAGCACCCATTACCCTTCACCCACTAGCTTGATCTTGATCTTATTTTTCATAAGAGGTGGTGCGAAAAATGCAAAGGCAATCCCACTGAACCACCAAGCATAACAATGCTTGTGTTTTCATATTGCCAACTTAATCATCCATAATATAACAAGTGGTGTGAAAGAAACTGGCAGAAAACTCAATCTATGCATCATTTAAAAAAATACAAGATATTGTAGCTTTAATAAAGGGATTAAACACATTATAAGTTACAGCTAAATCCTCTGCTAATGTGGGCCATCTGGAAGACCTGAACTGCCAAACACAGTGTGTATCTGTAGTGGCTGAATGATCACATTTCTACAAACCTACTGCTTGAAAACATGATCCACATTTATGGAGGTCTTACCGGTTGTTATACAACAGTTAGTTGTGAGCCCGCATTGTGATTGGCCGAGACACAGTCCATGAGTGCTGATATACAGTATAACATCACTCGGACCTCATCATCGGCCGGGATCACTCTTTGTTTACATTCTAATTGATACATTGTTGGGGGAAAAAACATGAGCACGGCTGTGATTATCTTCGGATATATGAAGGTTTTTGGCTTAACTTCTGTTCATAATCCATTACATTACGAAGTTATTAGTAAAGGTTGTACATGTTGCCATGAAATCAAGCAATAACTTCATGCTGTACATTCTGAATAATATGTAGAAATGAATCATTCCGCTCCTCAGATGAACTGAGCATGAGTTATCATTTTGAGAAAAAAAGCACCTTCCACATGGCCCTCCAGGGAGTTTCAAAATGGTAGTTTCTTCCAGTCTGGCAGAAGACCCCACAATGTCTACAACAGTATAGTAGCTGAAATAAAGGATCCCTACCTGGGAGTAATCCTCAGCCACCAGGATGAAGCCGTTGTTGTCAATGAGGTAACAGTTGATGTTCTGGAAAGCATCAAAAGAGTCAGTTTGACACGCAGGCAGGAGTAATATAACAGAAAGAAGAGGGAAGAAGAGATTTGAGGGCGTGTACCTCATTATCACAGCTTATGGAGCACTTTCCATCCAGAGCAGCACACTGTACCATGCAACAGGAAGAAAGCAGGCTAAGTAAACAAGCAAACCGTCTCATACACAAATATTTGGGGGGGGGGGGGGGGGGGGGGGGGGGGGAATATATTAAAATGACTTTAACAGCTATTGAGCAACATAAATGCAAAAATAAATCAACTAAATAGAAGATGGAGCCATGACATTTTAAACAAACTGGAAAGTCAACAGGACCACATAAGAAAGACATAACATTTCCTGCAGCGCTGGGAGCCATGTGGCTGGAATGCCCACACCAATGTCAGGAGGTCGTGGGACTGCAGTCAAACTTATTTACAGACTAACAAAAAGCTAACCTGTCCTGTTTCACTTGGCACCATCCACGAGGCTCTGCATATTTGCTTCCTTCATAGAATAGATTTCATAGCCTTAAACCTGGAACCTCATCCCCATGTAGAATTGAAGGCTCATGTCACAACCCTTGCTCTGCAGTGACCAGGTCAACTTTAGAGTTTTCTGAGCCAAACAGCCATGTAATGCGTTCAGAGAAAGTGAGGCCCGATGGGGGAAGTTAAGATAGCTCAACTCCTATGCAATACAAGGTCATTTTTAAAATGTGCTTGGTGTGGCTGTGATGTGTGTGCATGTGTGTAATGGGCCAGGGGCAGGGCAGTGTCCCCAGGAGGAACGGGGGGGCCTTGTGTGGGCGAGTGGCCGTGCCGTGTGTGTTCCTGTGACTGGCACAGCGTGCAGCGGCAGCCCCCTGAGTGGGCAGCAAGGCTACACAAATAAAAAGAGCAGTTCAGTTTTAAAATCCGCTTCTGTACCCCGTCCAAATTCCGTCCCACCATACAGCTCTGCAAGCTCTTGAGTTTACCTGTCGGCTCGCCGTCCAGAACTTTCTTTGGAAGAACTCCAGCTTCATCTGGATCCCGACAGCTGTTAGAGATTGGACACAATGAAACATTAGCAACAGACCGCAGAACAAAACACTTTCGCATATGCGGTGTATATCACTCTTTGTCATTCCTGAAGCACCATGTACTTTATGAAGATGGCGATTTTTAGATTTTAAGCAATGCGCTGTGCGTGAATACATTATTCTTCTGTGTGACAAGCATGGCATAATGAAGTCTTCCTTGCCTCACTGGGTAACATTTCAAACGGAGGTCCATAAAATGCTCTGCTTGGATGTAAATCTTCCCAAAGGCCAAGGGAGGCCAATCTGTTCTTTAACTACGCTTGAGCAGTCGCAATTGAAAAGAGAAACACGCTCGCAACATAAATGGTCGAACAAATGCACTGTTGGAAGCAGCTTTGGCAGAAGCGTGACCCTGGGAAATGTTTAACCCCGCTGTATCCTCCCGCTACCTTTCACAACATCCATTCAACACATGAAAGGGAGCAGAAAATGAGGGCTGAACTCTCCCGACTCAAGCCATTCAGATGGATTCACCACACTTCACATTGACCTTTCATGAGGCCACAGAGGCCATTAGCTTGCCAGGCAAAGAGAGGGCAGCTATGGGCCAGGAGAGAGAAGCCTTTCTGCAGGCCAGACCGGAAAAGAGACTACCCATTTTGAAAGCCAGGAAACACCAGTAACTACATGGGTTTGGAGAACCAAGCAATTCTGCTGTCTGGGTGAGAAGAGCGGTTTTATAGGACACATGAGGCCAGTCATTCCATAGGCCTGGAAAAAAACTATAATTTTGTGAGCCAGGAGAAACCAGTAATTCCAGGGACCTGGAGGGACCAGGAATTTTGTATGCTTGGAAAGACGTGAAATTCAGCAGGTTGGGAAACAGACATTCACACATCCATCACCTGCATCATAGAGGGTTAAAGCATAAATTTGGAAAGTACTAATGCTAAAAATCCCTGGCAGGGAATATAAGGCTTTCAGAAAAGCCTGAAGTATGATCTGCCCCTTTGATAGCGACATGAAGTCTGTGAGGTCACAGGACCATTGGTTTGGCTACACCAGGGGTGGCCAATTCCAGGCCTCGCGGGCCGGTGTGTATGCAGGTTTTTACTGCCACCAGTTACCACGGTTCAATCAGCTAATTAGTCATACACACAATCACCGATTCACTTGTAAATTACAGAACGATAAAATGCTACAATACACGCATTGACGCATACCGGCACAAGAACATTCATCAGCTGCTTTTCATATCGCGGATATGTAGATTAAAATATCAGATCGTGTAAACGATTGGGCTAATTAAATAATTGTTAACTGTCGGCAGCAAAAACCTGCATACACACCGGCCCGCGAGGCCTGGAATTGGCCACCCCTGGGCTACACTGTCACCCTGCAAGCTTAACGCTATGCTTTTACCTCGCAGAGGACTTGAAATGTTTACAGTTGCTACATATCATTTCTCATGCACAAAAAATGCTTCTCAAAGTGATATTTAATAAGAAAAAGTAAAGAAATGGAGGATTTGAAAGCACATATGGTCCTAGTATTGCACGGTTTAAATAGCTCAGTGTCACAGATGACCTTTATTTCCGTTTTTTTTTTTTACAGTTGGGCCTGGAAAGTATTTCACAATAAAAAAGCTTAGACTTTTCCCAAAAAAGTAAAAAATAAAAAAAATAAAAAAGTTTTCCAAAAGCAGCACTTATCTTCATTTTGAGTAAAAAAACCGATCCAGTGCCTTTTAATCTTAAGAGTCAGTTCTGGCTCTTCAAACAACACAGAATTATGTCTTTTTCATGCACAACATTTGTGTTGTCTTTTCCATTCAAACTAGAAAAATGTGTAGCTTTTGACATGATCGATTGAGAGTTCTCCAGCACACTTGAATTTGGCCTTTAACCAAAGGTTCCATGGTTCAAATGATTTGCAGGCTGAATAACATCCGAAAAACATATAGAACGTATTGTTTGGAAGTTATTAAATCTTTCTCATAAATATTTCTCATTGGTAATGGGCCTATTTTTAATGTTTGGCCTTTTCCTTCACTCTTGTATTTGCAAAATATTTCAATAGATTAAATATTGACTGCTACGATGCCAACTTTGATCGCATACATCCAAATACATTTTAGTGTGTGTGTGTGTGTGTGTGTGTGTGTGTGTGTGTGTGTGTGTGTGTGTGTGTGTGTGTGTGTGCCTCCTGACGATGAATACAGTATCAGTTATTTTGTGCCAGCATATGCATTGCACTAAAGTGAGTGCACACTAAAAATTCACAGCATACTTATAATGAGTATGTATCACTGTCATTAAAACTTACCTGGAATCATATTCAGGAAGCAAGGCCACAGGAGCCATGGATCCCTGTTCAGTACATACTCACATCTCATGCAGGTTTCACACTTTGCATACTACACACTGAGTGCTGAGTGAATAACATCCATAACATACTGATGCTAATTAACAAAAATAACTTGTAGGGGTTGACACAGTACAATCTGTCCTTACCGGCATCACAGGTCATAAACAGTGGCGATAAACACAACAGAGAAATTCAGAGAAACCCTATGAACCACTCCAAATATTTAACATGGTAGGCATTTAGCAGACGCTCTCATTCAGGGAAACATATGCAGCTTACATTATTTTTCATACAATCCATTCATATGGCTGGATATACGCCCACCCAGGAATCCAACCTACAACCTTCATACGGCTGGATATACGCCCACCCAGGAATCCAACCTACAACCTTCATACGGCTGGATATACGCCCACCCAGGAATCCAACCTACAACCTTCATACGGCTGGATATACGCCCACCCAGGAATCCAACCTACAACCTTCATACGGCTGGATATACGCCCACCCAGGAATCCAACCTACAACCTTCATACGGCTGGATATACGCCCACCCAGGAATCCAACCTACAACCTTCATACGGCTGGATATACGCCCACCCAGGAATCCAACCTACAACCTTGGACTTGCAAGACCAGATCGTTAAACATTAGGCTACGCGGATGCCCCAAACACATTATTGTGTACGATCACATTTCTATATAAAGGCCATATGTATGGAGAAAAACAGCATGCATTTAAATACCACAACCATGGCATCCCTTACACAACCAGTCAAGTACTACAAAAACCACAAGGCAGAATTATGAAGTATGATTCAAATAATAATAATAATAATTGTAAAAAAATGTAAACATTAATTTGGACTGCATTGAATTTTGTCCTCACATTTAATTCCTGATTTTAAACAGCAAGTATTGTTTCATTACTAAAACATTTTTGATAATTTCAACAACAAAAAAATATATAACATTTTGGATTTTAGATAATTTACATTGAAAATAATAATGGTTCTGACTTGTGGTAATAGTAAGCTTTATCATGACAAATTTATTTAATAAATTTTATTTATGACCAGGAAGTCAGATTACTTTAAATAATTCTGATATTAGTAAATAAAGTGGAGAATTAAAGTTATTTAATGTGAATTGCACTATGGCAGAGCTACTATACTACAAGCAATCAAGCACAAATTTATCTTGTCTACTTGTCAACTAGTCAAATAAATAAAAACAGGTTTAGGATCATTATATTATATAATTATCATATTATAGTGCATTTTGTGCCTCCCCTATTCTGATCACTACTTGTTAATCAAAGCTATGGACAAAATGTACAATGATAGGCCTTCAAACCAAAGTGTTTTCTAAAAAATGCAATATACCAGTAAATGTAACAGGGATAACTCAATATGTATAATATTCAAGCAATTCAATACAGTTCAGCAGTATAATAAGACACATGCAAAATGTTTTAACACTGGGCAGAGGTGAAACTCCAGGGGACATAAAGTAAAAGTCCTCCTCAGTATTTTGCTCCAATCACCTGGATTTGCTAATTAACATAATTCTTCAGTGAGGAGGTATAACTAATTAGTGAAATAAGCAGGACTTTTACTTTATGTCCCCTGGATTTCCACCTCTGACACTGGGTTACGTTATCCTTAAAAAATTACTTTCTCCACTCGACACTATAATGACAAAGACAGACTCACTGGGGGGACCCCTGTGCTGTATATTTTCCAATGCACCCCCCCAGCCACTCCCCTTAAAGTTCCAGTGAATAACACCTTAAGAGGTAGTGTTACTTAAAATATCACACGTGTCATCAACATGAAAGGTCAGAGCTCACTGTTCCAAGCCCTGGTTTTAGAGGTCTGGCTGCAGTCCGTCAAATGCAGAGTGAAAGTGAGCGAAATGTTTTATCCCACTCGATTAGCCATCCTGTCAGGAGCGAGAGAGTTTCTCCCAGAGCTTATTTCCCTGCATGCAAGAGTTACAACCATTATATCAATTAAATATTCTGATTAACAGCTAGAGAACCTCATAAACCATTTCCACTGAGGCCAGGGTAATCACTGCATCACTGAATAGGCAAATCAAGTTTTATTTGATGCAGTGTCCTTTCTTTAAAGCATGCCAAACACTATGGCAGTTTAAGATTTTCAAAACTGAAATCACAAATCACTGCAGAAGCCTACAAGTAATGTCAAAAGATCCTAAATACTAGTCAGTTATAGTTCATCATACCACCACTGCAAAAAAAAGCATATCCCAGTGAACTTGTTGAATCTTAAGCCTGATTTACAGCTCATTTTCATTTGCACAGGGATAATTACTCACTTAACCAGTAAAGAGTACAACAGTGCATCCTATTCAAGGACCACGTTATTTAATAAAATACTGCTTCATCCAGGTTCTAAAAAAAATTCCCCCATCCCATAAACATGTCACAAGTCTTTTCATATGAGCGAGTTCAACACTTCCTTTAACATATTGCTTCAGCTAAGCATGTTGACAGGAGGCCATCTTTAGAATTCTCTCCGATTTCATTATTTCCACTTTTAGCGAACCTGTGGTAAACAGCAGGTGAGGATTATGTTGAAAGGACAGACTTCTGCTGATTCAAAAGTGCAAGAACATAACGCACTGTAGAAGGAGATGAGTGAAAACCTTAAGGAGTCATTCGTTGATGAGTAACGCTGTCATTACACAGAGCTTTATACAACATGTCAGTGCAGCACCGTTTCATCTGCACACAAACGAGCATACAGGGCTGTCCCACTAGTTCTGTGATGTAGGGGGAAGAGATACTGAATTTAAAGCCCCACTAATGTAATGCATTTCATATTACTGGTAAAACGATTACAGACGGAAATCCAATCCGATGGATTACGGATTTGATCTCTGGATGTGATTACGGTAATAGGACGAAGGTCACATGCATATGTACTGGTGATTGCATCAAAGTATTTGTCATGTGTTGAGGCCTACAGAGAACATTCATTGTTATTTAACTGCAGAAATCAAGCCATATTCGCCTCATAGTTTACACATTTTGAATAAGACAAGTCAAGTTTATTTGTATAGCACATTTTTATACACAAGGCAATTTGATTAATCCTAATTTGATTAACTTGATTAATCCTAATCCCGAACAAAACAAACAGACCTTACCGTTCAAGTGTCACGGATTGTGTGCATAATAGCAGGGTGCCTGACAATGTTTAGCTCTGCCTGACAATGTGCAACTAAATCTTGAAGAAGTCTAAATGTGTGCTTATTTTAAGAATAAATATTTAGGGATTTTTCAAAATCCATTTCCTATCGGACAAGGTAAAAATGGTAAAAAAAGTTAAAATGAAGGAATACCGTGCAAATCACTCTGGATAAGAGCATCTTCTAAATGGAAAACGATTCAACCCAACTACTTAATTCAATCTGTGAACCATTCAAGGTCTGCAAGAACCCCCCCTGGTGGTCTGTGGGCAAAGTTACAATTTTATGAAATTGCATTAGCAATACATGGGTGGCTTTTATTTTTTGCTGATTTTAGTTGGAGTACAGGATACAACAACTACAGCTAGTAACTGACTGTGATGGAAATGTAAAAAAGCAACAAGGTAACAAAATGTAAAGGAGCTCACCAAGACAACAGATTATTTTTTACATAAATTGTCATTCATTTCACCTACAAATTGATATTGAATCAGATGTGTCATAAATGTCCCTAAGATTGAAGTAAGTCAAAATCTGACATGATCTCGGTGAAAGCACCGAACAGCACTGTTGTTGATAGGAATAAAATAAATACAAAGCTATTCAAAAAGAGGTTACTCACTTTTCTAGTTTGCATAGTTTCATTCCGTTATGTATGTTGGCTAAGTAAACATGAAAATATCTGCTTTAGACAGTCAGCAAATACGGCAAAACAAATAGCAAACGACCTCTCTAAGGAGGCAGATGAAAAACATTAATTAAAAGCTGTATTTCATACAAGACATAGGACACAATGTTTCTACAAATGAACAAGAAGAAACCCAGCAAACTGCTATAATGGTGAAAGAATGGCTAGATATAAAATGGTGCAAATTTCCATGTCATTAATAGGTCAGTTGTCCAGGTCAGTGTTAACTTAACACATGTGTTAACGTAGCCATGCTATGGAGGTTATTTATAGTATACATAGAAACACTCCTTTCTGGTAGCCAGAACACATGCTGACATACAATACAGAACACAAAAGTAAGTAAGTCTACGGGCAATAGTAGGAGTCTGTTAAAGTGGGCTAGAGGCAGGTGAAGTGGGATGAGATTATGTGGACGTGTGGACACGCGCATCAATGTGACCGAAATTAGAACGCGCCAGAGAGATTCTAAAATAAGGTAGCCCACGTGATTACCCGATTTCAAACCACAACTCACATGCACAGAACCCCAATTGCGAAATGAATAACGTTTAATTTATTTCCAGGCTGCGATAAAGCAATGCGCTCTTATGGTACATGTTATCTCCTGCTTAGGCTTTACCCGTTCATGACGTCGGTACTGACAATATTAAACTATTTTTTTTCTTTGATTGAACATCTGCTAATAAAACTTCGATTTCAGTGTCAGAATAATTCTTTCCTTTGCTTTTTCTGGGCCATTCTGACTAGGCATGGACCTTTAAATGGAAGTGACAGCCTCCATATAAGCCAATTCATGGGCGTGGATTTATGCTAATCACAAAATAACGTGGACGCGCATCGTAAGCGAAGGAGGTACACGGTTTGATGAATCCGGCGTAAACTCCCTTCGGACATAAATGTACGCGTATATTTATAAACGCTTCATGAATGAGGCCCACTGAACATAACCCAAGCCAGCCCAGAGATGCATACAAAATTTAAACCTCTGTCTGGTCTGATCTTTTCCATTGACGGTCATGCATGCATGTTCACAATTATGTGTCTCAGCTGTTTCAATCCATAGAGTTAACGCACTGTATCCATTCCATTTTGATGCGAGGGAAAGTATTTTGGTGAAAAGGTGCAAGGGGGTAATATTTCTGCTTGTGTTTGTCATTTTGTGCAAACATATGTATGTTACATATGTAAGTGTCATATTCACAACCTTTGTAAAGACATTTTAAATTCTCGTCAAATTTTTTTTCTCAAAACTGCTGAGCAAAATACACAGCCTGCTTCAGACTGCGCGTATAAAACTGAATCCTGACCTGCTGAAATTAGCACAGTAATCATATTTTATAGCATATCAAATTTCCACGTCATTAAGAGTGAACAATTCCACTATGTGGACATGAACACAATGTTATGAAAGAACATTTGTACTTCTAGGCATGAGATGGAAATTGAATGGATGTATACAGATACTGATAGCACAGCTCTTGATCTTACATTCGACAGTCATAGAAATGATGACCCTGTGACATGACAAGCTGAGGAGTGCCAGAATGACCACTCCACTCACATCTCCAGCATCATCAAGCAGACAAAACATGTGCCAAGTAAGTGTGCTTTGGGAGGGCACTTGGGGCTTTCTGTACCACGGGCATGTCCTGAAAGCTCTCTGCTCTTATAATTATTATAATAATTTGTGTGAGATCTCATCTGACCTTACACTAACACTAATAAACACACAACCACGTTGGGACTGAGGATGAGATTTTTTGTCTTATGAAATTAAGACAGATTATTAGAAAAAGGCTGGAGCTACTAGATTGTGATTTGCAAGGCACAGCTGTCCACTGCAAGCTGACGCACTGTCACACAACAAGGTCCACTGGGCCAAGGAAGGGCAAAGAGGGGGGGAGATAGGGGGAGAGAGAGAGAGAGAGAGAGAGAGAGAGAGAGAGAGAGAGTCAGCGTGAGAGAGGGAGAGTGAGATGGGGAGAGGGAGGCAGAAAGAGAGGGAGAGAGAGAGAGAGACAGTGTCAGCGTGAGAGAGGGAAAGAGAGCGACAGAGAGGGAGAGATGGGGAAAGGGAGGGAGTGAGCTAAGCCCCGCGATTCAATTCACAGAAAGGCTGGCAAAGCACATAGCTGATCTAAAGCCAAAGTTAACTGCTGAGATGGGGCGACTCAAACTCCTCTCGGGTAACGTGGGGGTGCAAAGCTAATCTATGAAGCTGTCCCGGAGACCGGCAGTTTCATACCTGACCAAGGGAGAGCATTCTTCACATACCACGATAGTCAAGGGGTCCAGCTTCAATACAAAGACCAGAGAACTGTCAGCAATGACAGGTAGGAGCAACAGAATTATTGAAAGGTTGAGTCCCGTGTACAAAATGACTGTTGACTCTAGCCTTCTCTATAATTATGGCTATGTGTAGTGGAGGTTGTTATATAACCAGGAGCTTATATTCCAGTACTCATAGTCGTTGCAGCACTTGAAGTGGTAGTGCGCTTGCAGTAGCAGCAGCAGTATAGTCATATTATTAACAGTTGGAGCTTCTGTGGTACTGTATGTGTAATAATAGGAGTATTGATATCATCACTGTTGTTTTGGTTGTCCTGTGCCCGTTGTTGTTGCATAATCCTTGTATGAATTATATACTCCAATAAGACAGTAATGTGTTTATCTTTGGGGATATAGTAGCTCCCTCAGCTCGGAATACTGGACATCTGTATTCTGATTGTCCTACAGAGGCAAAACACTCTTATTTACTTCCTACTATTACTAGCTAAAGGATGACTGCTGAAACACTGAACAGCTGAAATGATTTTATTATGAAGCCGTATTGAATATCGCGTAGCCTCCTGCTCACCCCATGAAATACTTTAATTATTCCACTAAACAGATGTTTTTGCTGGAGGCAGCCAGGGTCATGGTTGAACATAATGGTTGCAGCTCATAAGCTAGCCCAGTTTTTTGGGGGGGTCTCAAATTTCCTAATCTTTGCGTACTTTCCCAGAATTCCTCATGCCAAGTCGTTGACCCGGGCTAGATCAGCACTCCAATACTGATGGACCGAGACCCAGAGAGTGGAATTCTAGTGCTACAGGGCAGAGACAGGAGAGGAAAGCCACAATAATAAAGCCAGGGAAGACACAAAGAGACACATGTGGATGTGGACACAGGGAGGAAGGGATTACTGCATACTGTATTACAGCTACACTGTGTAGTCTTTCTTAAACACACGCTACAGTCGCACAGACGCTGGACAATGTTGCACTTTAACCCCACACCAATGCCCTTTAACCTCAACCCTCTGTAAATATTGAAAAAATACTTACAAGCTCACTTACTTTTGACCTTTAGCATGACCATTACCTCAGTAGAATGTTTCTATTGTATTCTCACCCTCACTTCCGGCTTCCAGTAGCCTAATAGAGCACCTTCAGCTGCTAATACTTAACCTTCAACTCACAGTAGCTGACCCCTCTAAAGACCCCCTCTGTCTGATAACCCAAACAATGATATTTTTAAATACATTTATTTTTAATTAATATTTATAGTTTAAAGATGCAACACAACCCCATTCGGCTGCTGCACAATATGGCTCATGCTTTAACCAATAAACCACTTCTTGTCATTACCTTTACTGTATACAGATCGGACTAATAGGGGGGGGGGAAGGGGGGGGAGGGGGATCGTTTGTCCGTAAGTTGTTGTCCGCGCGCCGAAAATAAAATAAACAAGATAGAACAGATACACACAACACCAAACAAGGCATGCTTGTACTGCTTGTAACAAACAACAACGCGCCGCGCCGAGTAACGGGTACGGTCTCGGTTCGGACTACTCACTCAAGTAGCGGTCGGTTCGCTTCACCCGGGAGTTTTAAACGTTCGGACCAGATATTCACTCGCGGATTGTGTCCGTTGGATCCGGAATCCGTTGCATCGGTGTCCGTTGGATCGAGGTTCATCTGTATATGCCAAAGGTATTTGTAGTTTGTTATACAATACATTTTACCATCATAGTTCAGTAGTAGATTGCAGAAATACAGTATGCTGTGTCTTCCTCAAAGCCAAAGATGACATGCACTTTATAATCTCTTCCACTGAGTTGTTTAATTTGAGGTAGCTGTGGTAAATTGTATTTTCCCTCATTTTGAGAAATGCCTGAAATATTTACCGAGCTTATGGGCGTTTGATTTAGCATTAATACAAAAAACAACACAGATGTTAAATATTTTTGACAGATGTAGGTAGCAGTCTTTAGCTGAGGTTGTTTATGCAGTAGCATTGGGAATCAAAATTACACGGTTTTATATAATCTCATAGATAATAGACATACATATTTTAAGCAGTGTAGGGTTTACAAAATACAGAATTGTTTATAGTTGTCTGTATGATAAAATCTAATAAAATATTATTTTCATAACATTCTTAACCCTCACATTATGTTTTGGGGTCAATTTTACCCAATGCAATGTTTGACGTCGCTTAAAAACCAGTTAACCTTATTTTTCCATCTTCGGACTATATGATTTTTCCTAATTTGTTGGGATTAAATCGTAAACACCAAATAATGCTATGTTTTCAAAAGTCCTGTACCAACTCTGTGGGTGATTCTGGTGGCACTTTCCCATACTGAACAAACTTTCACTTGCCTCAGGCTCTAAAATGAGATATTTAATCACAGATTTTTAACATAAAATGTCAACATAATGAGGGTTAAGTTAAGTTAAGTTATATTGACAACAGTAAATATCAACCGGAACAGGATACATGTTTGATATCCCAAACCAGGGTCAGTATAATCAGAAAAAACTTCTATTTGGGTCATACTCACAAAACATTTCTAAAAAGTATTAGAGTATTAGAGCTGACGGAACGCATAATCACTTTGCAGTATAATCACTAAGCGGCCAGGTTTACGCACCTGCCCTGATGTGTGTTTTTAGTATCGGTCTGCAAGAATAGCTTAGCAGTGTTTGTGGAAAAACTGAAATCATTGCTGTTATTATTCATGCACAATATCACCAAGCTGTGTTGTCCAAATGAGGAAATATGGTAACTGCCACTTTAAATGACATGGAATTTTCATCTTAGGCCAAAAAACATACCATAGAGACCCAGAGAACAATAATAGAAAGGAATTCTTCCAAAGGGAGTACTTTCTTAGTCACTGGCTTGCCCTTGAATTCTGTATGCTAATCCCATGAAGGATTCTTCTCTCTGTGACACAAAGAGCAGGGAAAGCGACTGAATGTCAAATTAATGAAAATGTGTATATGAACAGTGAAAAAAATACTTCAGTTAACCTTCAGACAGTCACAAATTATAGCACCAGTGACATAATATACTGATATAAGTGATCATGTGACTTGATGGTGACGTTTCCTCACAAAGTATGTTAATACTACTCACATAGTGAATCAAGTGGATACACAGTGGTTATACTGGGACAAAACAAATAATTACAAGAGCTATTTTAGGCATTTATCACTAAACCGTGTAATGATGCAACAGGAGTTTTGTGTGAAGCTATGTTGTTTAGTAATTTCAAAGGGATCTAGAGACTCGTGTCCCATGAAAATTGGACCTATATGACAAACATCTCGAGACTGCACTCAAATAGAATTCGATCAATCATACGGTAGTTTTTCCAGACCCTTGGTAAATGTTCCAAAGTTCCACGAAATCCTCTGTTTGGAGTGAAAAGCAACGTAGACATTTTTCCACAATCAACATTATATCCAGCATTCCACCATCTTTTTTGCATATTCCATTAAGGGAAGTCTTCTGCTAAGACTCCTGTAAAGGTATGCCATGGACAGACAGTCTCTGAATAAAGCAATAAAGGGAGAGCTACTGCTTTTTACGCATTCAAAATTTTAAATTTAATTCTAAAATAAACCTGTATCAAAATATCATAATACATACATTTATAAAGTTCATAGTTATCACAACAATCATAGTGACAAAGTGAAGGCAGCAATAACAGTGATAGCAGCCCTATTCTCTTCTGAGCAGGGGGGACTTTTTGGTCTCTGCTAGCCATCCTGGTGGCCCAGTGCACCGCTGGGTGCCCCAAGGAGTGCGAGTGTAACCCAAAGACCAAAGTAGTGGACTGTCGGGGACGGGGCCTGTATGACGTCCCACGGAGGCTGGAGCTGGACACCCAGGAGCTGTACCTGCAGAACAACCGCATCCGGGGCCTCGGCTCTATGGCTTTCCGCGAGACCCCGCTGCTCCGTGTGCTCAACCTGGCCAACAACTCCATCACCAGTATCTCCTCCAAGAGCTTCCAGGGCCTCCGCGGCCTGCTGGTGCTCAACCTGGCCAACAACCGCCTGCCGCGGCTGGACCGGGCGCTCCTAGAGTCCCTGACCAAACTGCAGGCACTCTTCTTCCACAGCAATCCGTGGAAGTGCGACTGCCAGCTGATCGGCCTCAAGCTGTGGCTGGAGACCTTCCTCTTCAAAGGTAAAAACGCCATCTTGGGGCTATTTTAAAACCGCTCACCTTCACGGTGTGTGAAACATACAACCTAAAAGCGTGTTAAGGACCTTTCTGTACTGGGCTTCTGCAGGCCAAAGTGACGTGGGAAACCCTGCAAAACTGGGCTGTAGAGGGAAAGTCATGTGGGGATATCACTAACATAGCGTGACACAATGTCACAAACTATGTGAGAACAGTCCAAGCACAGAAGGGTATATCCTGACTCATGCTGAGTCTATACCGAGTGTCACTTCTCAGAATCCTGTGTAAAAGAGCCTTCTACTCAGAAATGACAAAGACAGCTGCTAACTGGCCACAGAAATGTATGTTTTCCCAGTGGTGGAAAGTTTGAATGGATATGTACATGACTGCTGTGTAGCTAGCTTCACTTTGCTGCCAGTAGACATGAATATCAGTAGCATGAACCATCAACAGCAGATACCAGATACTAAAGGTCAGACAGACAGTACAATGGAAAAAACCGAATATACAATCTGAGCTTTTGTGTATGTATAATACCCTCTGGATCATATAGTGGATCATATAATCCCACTTCCCAAATTGTACCAATATTTCTTCTGAATTTCCTTTGCAATTCTGAAAATAAGAGCTGAAAACCAAATATGACCACCGTTGTACATAAAAATGCAGGAAATAGCAACAGATGCATAAAATAGCATAAGTTTTATGTTGCCCTGTTCTGATTAGGTGAGAAGAAGCTCACATCATATAAACGTTTAAAAACAGCTCACTACAGTTCACCATACCCTGTAGTGAAAAATATATTGATGTAAATAAAATATATTTTTTTAAAGTCTAGTTTTAGGTTTTAACAATAAGAAAATTCAAGGGAACATGTTCACGATTGATACTACATTAGATATGCTTGACTGAGATTGAGTAAATGCAAACATATGTGATGAAATGGTTAGAGCCGGGATAGGTCCTGGAGCCGCACTGTTATGTCAAATTCTGCATAATGAAATGCAGAGTATCTCAAGCACATGGTCAACCGCATGAATTCAGTGTAACAATTGATTTAACAGCGTAAAGAAGGCCTGTCACCCCAGGTCTACCCCGAGCTTTGAGTTTTCGACCTATAATAGCCTTACTGCATGTGCTGTTTGAGACGACATACACAGCGGCCTTCACACAGCACTGTACAGCACACCTTTCTACAAGGCTGCACAGTAAATGTATAGTGTAAACAATGTCACCATAAACACCCCCCAACTCCCCCTCTTTCAAATGGGAGGCTGTTTGGATGGCAGATTAACTGCTAGTGCCAACCAATTACAACTGACTGGACAGAAATGGCATCCGAACACATGACTTTCATCAACTGAGTAATGTGGATGCCTTCCCACTGCAGCTGTCACTGTAATCTGATACATTAACTCTTTTCTTTGTCACCATGATCAAAAAAAGACATGTCAATATCCCCTGAATCGCTGTGTTTTCAGGGTTAGACTTCATCCACCGAGGAAACCTATAACTATTCTGCAAGTTTGCGCTGAATGATAAAAAAAAAAGCTAATTAATGAATGATAAATATACCGTCAAACAGATATTTTTATCACTGACAAAAGTATGTTTCAGTGGAATATGTCAGCGCAGCATATTACTGACCTATATTCAAAGTTTTTTTTTTCAAAAAATGGTCCTTGGTTTGAAATTCAAATGAACGCTGATG
This sequence comes from Ilyophis sp. 1 JC-2022, assembly GCA_022702515.1. Classification (NCBI taxonomy): domain Eukaryota; kingdom Metazoa; phylum Chordata; class Actinopteri; order Anguilliformes; family Synaphobranchidae; genus Ilyophis; species Ilyophis sp. 1 JC-2022. The sequence continues at coordinate 49,688,786 of CM040402.1, forward strand.
ATAGATATTTTAATATATAAATAAAAAACAAGGCCCTTCATGCTGCCAACATAAGATTTTATTACATTTGGGCTTTTATTTAAGCTGTCTTTGCCTGGCTTTAAAGACATCATTCCAGAGATAATTGGAGAGATTTGACGATGCATCTTGTTCGCATTATGCTTTAACTTTTAAATTTTACTGCCGTCAAGTGAGGCAAGATAATTAACGGCACAATTAACCACTGCAAAAAGGAGTATAATTATCTGTGTTCAGAAAGTTATTTCACACCTAACTAAATTGAAAAGCTTTATGACAAGATAGTCACTTCAAACCCAGTACTAACATTCAGTATCTGGTTCAACGTTTTTGAAGAAAGTGTACACACTAACATCTGAGTATTTAGGTTCAAACCTTGGCTGACAAGGACATAATTTTTAAAAAATGTCCTGGTCATAGGCTATGCCCTAAGAATTACAGAGGTGAATTAGTCACCGTCTTGTCTCTTGTCAGGATCTGGCGACAGCTCTAGAGGGCATGAACTGACTTCATGTGCGTGAAATCAGGAACAGTAAATAAAGGCTTGGACAGAGCTTGTGTGTGGTACCAAGCTCATAGTTTGAATACTTGCTTATTAAAAGGTCCGGGTTCACTGCCATAAAATGTGTTTACCTAAAACAAAATCTGAGGTACTCACCCCAAAAAGAAGTTCTTAGGCTGAGATAGCAAAAAAATCACTTTTTATTTAATCATTAATACAAAAAGGTTTAAAGTGCTCAAGTGCAAAAAGTGCAAAATCGCAGCCCTTTACAGCCAGTTTAATACATGTTTTTTACAGTTTTTACATAAAACTAATTAATCTAAAGGCAGTTTTTCTACTTGGCCTTCTTCCATTGCAGGGGGAAAGATTGACGAAGTAAAGTGCACAAAACCCGAGAACCTGAAGGAGCGAGACCTCCGCAGGATCCCTCATGAACTATTCCACTCCTGCCTAATGACCAACTACAACTACCTGTTTGCCAAACTCCACCCCCTGGATGGTGAGAACCGGCTCCTGCGCTCCCACGCCCATGGCGAGCGCCCTGGCGAAGGATTGCCCGAGTGCAACCCCAAGCAGCGGCCCCGGCCGGTCAACCTGCGGCACGCCATAGCCACGGTGGTCATCACCGGCGTGGTCTGTGGCATCGTCTGCCTCATGATGCTCACCGCTGCCATCTATGGGTGCACCTACGCGGCCATTATGGCCAGGTACCAGCGGGAGCTGAAGAAGGTGGAGCTGATGGTCCCTTCTGAGGAGCACGGGAGCGCAGAAGAGAAGGAGCCGTTGGACAGCTCTGTTCCATGACGATCTTGTAGGAACTATATTTAAGTCTGCATACAGTAGATAGTATACATGAATACATATGTACCTATCAAGCTAATGGTTACTTCTCAGAATTGCACCGTTGGGTATGTACGATACCTGTCTGAGGTGCTGTGTAGGCCACTGCTGTTATACAAACATCAGCAAGACCTGACTCTTACACCAGCTCTCTCCTCTATGAGACATATCACTGTGATGAATGCTGATGTCGGCTCATGGAATCACAATTCCCCTGTTCTTGACAATGTCAAAAATTACAGTATGTGTATATTTATTTTAATAGATATTGATTTAAAACCTAAACAGATTCAAAACTGAAGCTTAGTTTTGATTGTGAAGCAAATATTATACGTCATCCCACCATAAGACACCTCAAGGAAAACCCTCTAATCTACCAATATCATACAAACTTACTCTTACCAAAACAAGCGGACTGACAGTTATCCGTAGACCTCTAATCTACCAATATCATACAAACTTACTCTTACGAAAACAAGCGGACTGACAGTTATCCGTAGACCTCTAATCTACCAATAGCATACAAACTTACTCTTACCAAAACAAGCGGACTGACAGTTATCCGTAGACCTCTAATCTACCAATATCATACAAACTTACTCTTACCAAAACAAGCGGACTGACAGTTATCCGTAGACCTCTAATCTACCAATATCATACAAACTTACTCTTACCAAAACAAGCAGACTGACAGTTATCCGTAGACCTCTAATCTACCAATATCATACAAACTTACTCTTACGAAAACAAGCGGACTGACAGTTATCCGTAGACCTCTAATCTACCAATATCATACAAACTTACTCTTACCAAAACAAGCAGACTGACAGTTATCCGTAGACCTCTAATCTACCAATATCATACAAACTTACTCTTACCAAAACAAGCAGACTGACAGTTATCCGTAGACCTCTAATCTACCAATAGCATACAAACGTACTCTTACTAAAACAAGCGGACTGACAGTTATCCGTAGACCTCTAATCTACCAATAGCATACAAACGTACTCTTACCAAAACAAGCGGACTGACAGTTGTCCGTAGACTTTTTTGTGGTTTATCATGTTTAAGATAAATATAAATGATTTTAATCATTCCATTTCTCTGCTGCACTAGAGGATGAATTTACAGATGAAATCCTTGTAAACAGCCCCGGAAAGTTCTAATCGAAAAGCTGAGAAATAAAAATAAAATGAGTATAATGTTGTCACTGGATGTTCTTTACTCTTGAGCTCTGGACAGACTTAGTCATTCTGATCTGTTTACCACAACCAGGTTTAAGGTCTAATTAAGCGATGATTGCGATTGGTATTTATTTTCTGCAGGCAAGCAGGGAGGTGGGGGGTTTGAGTTGGTACAGTGAATCCCAACATTTTTCCTTGAAGCACAGATTCTGGGATTCGTTTGTTTTTCTAACCCCACCCCTGCCGCACAACTCTCAAATACAGTAGAAATACAACAAGGCATGCCAAATGCGGGCTTCACAGATGGCCACGCACTGCAACATGTTTATAATAATGATGTTAGCTCCGAGAACATCCCAGCTACAGGAGAAAACATCGACTGGGCCCGGGGAAAATTAACAATGAGGTACAAAATGATTCAGAATCCCAATGAATGGAGAGGCGGCATTATCCGTTTTATATAACCGTGGAGTGAAAGTCCCCTATAGATTAAACAAAGGGCAGAAAGATTACAGGCCGAATGTGCAATGACTAGTAAAGACAATACCACCCTCAACGTGTTCTGCCATGCGAGATTAGATTGTTTAGACTTAGGACCAAACCGCACTGTGTGAATTATAATAGGTGGAAGAGCTTCTGAAGAGGCATAACCACGCCAGTGCACACAGTTCCCTTTTAGATTTTTATATCCGTTTTTTTTAGTTATACGTGTCTGTTTATGAAATCTGAAGAAAAAAAGAGATGTGACGGGTTGAGACAGGCTCTTAGAATGATACATCGGGTCACTCAGCGTTTCTTAAAACCATTACGTCGAGAGGGAGAGACCCTGAGGGAGAAAGTCACAAATGATATAGAACACATTAGTATCTGCACAAGTGGCAGTGTTTCTAAGTGGCCTGCAGTCCACTGGACAGATTCAGTGAGAATAACAGAGCTAAAAATCTGAGGTGCCCAACGACACTCCTATCTATCATTTCTAGCACCCTTCCACGCAATCACAACCTTTATGTACATTTTGCACTCTGATAATAATTTGAAAGAGAGGTCATTTCTTTTAATAAAAGACGTAGAAAAATATGTTGTGAACCCTCTAATTGAGCAGGCGCCTTGCGACAAACCAAGCTTAATCTAATAGTATCTTTGGTGGTTTCTGGAGGTTGTAACCAGTATCTGCCGCACGCAACAAAAAAAGGACTGAATATCGGCAAGTCTTTCTGCGATTCAAATTTCCACGCCAACGCTAGACACGGCTCAGTGGCCGCATTTCTCTTGGTATGATGTCACTGAGCCGTCTAATTAAGTTAATGATTCTGAATATTCATGCAACACAAGTGCAATCAGGCAGATGGGCATTCATGGTCCAGCTTTATGAAGATTTTATCCAATGCCGTTTAATGAAGCCACAAAAAAATGGCCTAACACACTATGTGCAATCTAGGTTGATGGAGCAATCTTAAGGATTGCCGTCTCAAGCAGCAGTAATCCTCATTGAAATGCTGTGCTATTTCCCCAGAAATCCGTGCTATGACACATAACGGTTTGTAAATTAATGTGTCTGTTCGTGTAGCTATTCGTGCAACATTGTACAAGCATTGAAACCCTTTTATCACATGTATTTTTAAATAAATGGTTCTGGTGAAGGTGAATATTTTCACCATTTCTCAGTCCTTTTTATGAGAAACAATTTGTGTTGAATAAAATGAGTGCAGTCCATTTATGATATTTAGCAGTGGCGGCTGGTGCCAGTTCTCCTATGTGGGGCGGGGACACACGACACGTGCTTCTCAAATTTCCACAATCAAGCAACACATGCCCGCACGCAGCCATAGCCTACTATGTATCCTACTAGATTAGAATTTACAAGCGTTTCGAAATTCGAAACTAAAAGTGACTTACAGAGTCAATACAATGCACTTTTATCCAAAGTGACTACAGAGTGAGTTCAATAACACTATAACAGTCAGCCAGCTATGCGACTGCCACCACACACTCACAAATGTATACAATTGTCCAATCTAGACCTAACATGAAACACAAAAGTAGCCTATTGTCATCATCACATATTGCCAACATGACAAAAAAATCTCTCACTCATGAAAAAACTCCAACATGAATAGGCTACATTGATGCGATCAATACTATCAACAGCCTAGGCCTATTGTCATTGCCAACACCTATAGCGTTACTACACATATAGCACTAACGTTAGGCCTCCTGTGTTAAACTAAATCATCTAATTCAACGTTAGCCTACTCACCAATGGACGTCTCTCATACTATAGCAAGCCAATGCCAAAAATCATCAATGATGTCCTGCTCATCAGGCCCTTTCTCCTCTGGAGTTAATCGACAACAAAGCCAGGTTGCTATTCCGTGTCCCCACTGTTGCTCCTCATGTAATTTTTTACACGCCATAAACAAGAAAAGCTGCGTTCACAGAATCGCATTTTAACTCCACACTTCTTAGCTGGGTATTTTCGCAGAATAGGGCACCGTTGTCCTTCGTCTGGCTAATATCAGCAGGCCCAGTGCTGCGGGGGATAGGCATGCTGCAGCTAACGGTGGTGGCTAATTGCTGATCAGATGGCGGGGACAGCGGCTCTTCTTCCTCCCGATCTTTTCTCGCAAATGCAGATCTGCTCAATATCCTGGCTGTCGTTGTCCTACTCTTCGACTTCGCCGGGGACAGCAGGGTTAACTTTTTTCTCTGACCCTGGTGTTGCTGAGGTCCCTGGTCGTTTGGGGAAGAGATATTTCTCAATTTTCAGCTTGAGTTAATGTTAGATAGATGCGGTGAAATTCAAGACCTGACTCATTCTCGCGAGTCCCGAGATCAAGGAGTAGAACGAATTATCGGGCGACTTCGTTTGAGAAAATGTTGTGTATATTTATTATTAGTCAAAACGATATAATGATTTAAAAATTATTTATTTATTCATTCATTTTCATAATGAAATTAAGCACCGGCCTGGCGCCGCCACTGAGCAGGAGTGACAGTCGTGCACCCATACTACATCCAATTACATTACATCAAAAAACACAAAAACAATACCAATTCACTGCCAATAAAAGTGGGAGGGTCTGGGGCGCAGAGAGCTGCGCCCTGTGGAAAATCTGAAGCAACCAATTAGAGAGCAGCCTCAGGTCACCTGCTTGCCAAAAGTTGAAGGACTTACATACACTCTCATTTGGCCGGCGCCCTTCACCGAGGAAATATATGTATTCACACAGAAATTAACCAAATACAATTTGGAACCAATGTTTAATGAAGGCGCTGACAGGCGCATTGTATGAGTAAACAATTTGTATTTCACAATTATTTTGCATTATCTAATTAATTTATGTTTAACATAAGTTTAAGTAGCTTTCTTCTTTAGATAATTGGAGGGGGGCGGCGCCCCAGCGCCCCGCATTAACGAACCGCCACTGATATTTAGTAAGCTAATAACAATATATACTTGAACTTCACTACGACAACCTAAAATACATATCAAAGAAACTAATACAGGCATACTAATGTTGGCACACCACATAATTTTAAAAGCACTTTCTATTTAGTGATGCCAACTAGTATCAAAGCACGTTCTGAAACATAAAAAACTGAATAGCTGTTTGATATGACTATGATAATGCCACCTACAGAATCGAGGCACTTTCTCTGACGTTAAAATAATTGTTTTATATGGCTACTGTATTATATTTTCTGATACGATATACACAGACATACCATAGGTCCTTATTATGCAACACACGCACACATATATATATATACTACAAATACACAGTAAAAGACGTCTGTTTGTCCATATTGCGCGAGACCTGCATGTTTTGTCTTTTGCAGCCAGTGCTGTCAGGGCCATATTGTGTGCTGTATCTTGTGCGCAGCTTTGTCTGTGCAGCGCCAGGTTTGTTTCTGGGTACATTATGGTGCTGCCCAGATCCCAGATGTCTAAGACTGGGGCTTCTGTGCCAACCCAGGCTGGCTGCCCCCCGGCCTCCACTTCTAACATTGTTTTCATGTGAATGGATTCAGACACTAATCCTCTTCTTCACTCCCTCCCGCCTACCCTCCATCTCGGTTACCGCACCCCACTCTCCTACTTGTGAATATAGTTCTGCACTCTCTCTCTCTCTCTCTCTATCTATCTATCTGTCTCTCGCACTCTTTACAAATCCATGCATTTACAATTAAAGAATAAAATATTGTATGGAAAAAAAAAACCTTGTCCCTTCTTTCATGTATATTTTAATTGTGTTCTGGCAGGACATTCTCCAGATTTCATGGTAATTTTTTCATTTTGTAGGATATTTTCCCCGGTCATCCATGTGCGCATTGAGACCTTTATGGGGCTGTTGTCTGATGGCAGAACTCCATGTGCTAATATAAGAACAGTGGCTGCGATGCCCTCGTAAACAAGTCAACCCGCGATAGTGTATCACGGAATTAGTAGCGAATGACGAAATCAAACACGACACTACTGGGAAGGACAAAAGCTAGTCTTACAGACGGACATTAATTATCCTCTCAGCAGTTGTGTGCGCAAGCATCCCCAAACGCATTTCTATTTCTGGAGTGGTTACAGGAAGAGGAAGGCATGCAAAGATCGCCTGCCCTCACGTCCTTCTGGTTTTCCTGAGCTCAATGCTCGCATGATCGGCCCCGTTCAGCTCGCTCGCGGCAGCCTGAACATTTCCTCTTTAGTCCGACACAAAACGACTCAGGCCGACATTAATGCAATAATAATAATAAAGGCCAAACGCTTTTATTTGGATCTTGTACACAGCCGTCAGATCTGCTGCACGGTGACAGTAGCACTGGTGAAAAAAGCCTCATGGTTGCTAGTCAGATTGGCACAGTCTCAAGGTTAACCCAGGTAGACAGTATATACTGCCAGCACAGAACCACAGCACAACATACAGTATACACACAGTTAGCATATTTCATATAAACCATATTTTATGCAAACAATATTTTTTCCAAAAATATTCACTTTTTCATTGCAAAAAACCATGTATGTGAGGATGTGCACATTTGCACATATAAAATTTTTATTTTATACACATATATGCATGCTAAACAATCAATGTAATTGCTATTTGCTATATATATATACAGTATATATATATATATATATAATGTGTGCTATAGTATATACACAAGTTATTAGCTTTATTAGCTTTCTTATGATATGTAATTATTAATGTGAATATAGGCTATGGAGGTATGTGGAGCTGCAGGTACACACTGCCCTGGCCATCCCTAGGAATGATGCGGTTTGGTGTTTATCAGATACTCCTTTGGTTGGGGACATTTGCATAATGTGCTTGTATCTTATTCAGGATTATTGGCATGAGGCTGAACCTGTCCGGGGTCAGATTCACTGAGCAACAGCTTAATTAATCACACTTTCCCAGGACCAAAACTACACCTTATCTCAACCACAGCTTTGAGCAGTGAAATTTAACGCTAGCTGATGTAAGCAGTGTTGTTGAGGGATCCTTTGTGGTTGGGGAAACATAAACGCCTTGGGAAATGTGAAGAGCATTCCTATGCATGCACTAATTAGATATACTGCACATTTAATTTTACTTAATGTATTCTCTTATTTTATCAAGCAGAAAGCCTAGTTAAAATCGCCATCTCTTTTTCAAAGGCGGCCCGGATAAGAAAGCGGCAAACAAACATACAGAGCATTGATGGGGACAAATGTGTCCTATCCATGCTGTGAAATGTGGAGTTCGTAATGTACTTTGTTTTATATTGTGAAGCAATTCTTTCTTACGATTAACCACGGCATTGAAAAGGGATGCCTTGGAGTTGCCTCTGTTTGCGTGGAGTTGACGGGGACCAGGCTCCCTCCCCGAGGTAGAGAGACCATTACAGACCATTACAGAGCTTTACGGGCTTTACTGGGCTTGCAAGGGTGCGTGACGGCCAAATACAATAAGCTCCATATAACACCTCGAACAGTGTTCGCAGAGCTTCTCATTTCAGGAAGAATCCCTGTGATTTGCTTTTGCATTCGATTGTGGATCATGGCCCCCTGTGCTTTTTCCTCCAGTTAGTTTCATAAAACAAAAAACTGTAATTCATCCTGGAGATTTCTAAATGGAGGCAGAGAATATGGGCTTTTCTTACCTGCTGCAATTGGGGACTTCCTTTCATCAAGGAGCTGGATAGCAGTACTGGCCAACACCACACTTTTGTTTTCAGACCCTATTAAAAACAGCACATTGTTAACTTATGGGGCAAATAGCATTGTACCATGGAGACTATAGTCAAAGGTAAAGACTCCAGTTGAACGTACCAAGCATTCATAAATCTATTATTCAAGAGGAATCTCCTTTCTTTGGGTTTATTTTCTGAAAATCCTACCAGAAAATTTAGTATAGTGCTTCATATTACTATGAGATAGATAGATGATAGGTATATAAATGTGTGACTATTAAATCAACTGTAGTATATCTACACAACAATAACAGTAAAACACTGACTTGACACACACTGACTTTCAAAGATGCACTCCACATAACTTTGCATTACATTTATGACATACTTCAATAAAAAGCTTGCTTATATGAATACATAGCTTTTGGGAAATGATGTAGAAATGAGTGTACACAAAGCATTTCATTTTGGAAGTTTGTGTCATATCAATACCAATCCCATCCTAACATATCCAATTTCAAACCTCAGTGCACAGCACTGTCTACCAGAGCACTGACCAGTATTAATCAAAGTAAGAGGGTCCAACTCTGCAAAACACAAGCATTTCCCACAAACAATTTTGGAATGAAAATGACATATTTTGATAAACCATTTACATATTTATGGTTTACCGGATCAGCTGCTGCACATTTGGTTCGCAACCACAGAGAGCGAGCATCTACCAAAATTTGCCTTCAATTTCTGAATTCCTCTTCCTCACTTAAGGCTTGATCAACACCCAGTCATTGATTTAAGCACTTTGATTTAAAGAGCTGGATCCCTGCCCATATCTAGGAGCAGATTTCTCCTTTCAGCCATAAGATGGCACCCTTCTCTTAGATTTACTGAAATGGCATAAGGTTCCATTTTGTATCAAATAAAGTACGATCTGAAGCACGGCACAAATTACAATAGAAGCATGCTTGGTTGCATTACTTGTATTGCGAATGTTGTAATGCATTACAAATGCTTTACACTTCTGGTAGCCGGTGATAAATCTGCAGCGTCTATTCAGCCAATAACTATGAGGTGAATTTATATAATGGCTTGAGTTGCATTCATCACCTCAACAAGAAGTAGATGACACTGTAAGAGCAGTGGTGGTGGGCTTAAGAGGAGGATAATGAGTCATACAATAGAGCATATTAATATAGATGAATGCCTTTGTTGTGCCACTGGAATAGAGTTGGCATGGAGAATGGATGTTATCTACCTTTGACAGCTCAGTGGAGAATGGATGTTATCTACCTTTGACAGCTCAGTGGAGAATGGATGTTATCTACCTTTGACAGCTCAGTGGAGAATGGATGTTATCTACCTTTGACAGCTCAGTGGAGAATGGATGTTATCTACCTTTGACAGCTCAGTGGAGAATGGATGTTATCTACCTTTGACAGCTCAGTGGAGAATGGATGTTATCTACCTTTGACAGCTCAGTTGAGAATGGATGTTATCTACCTTTGACAGCTCAGTTGAGAATGGATGTTATCTACCTTTGACAGCTCAGATTCACACTCAGAAGATTTACTTTTCACTTTTGTGACAATGAAAAGAAGACCAATAAAGGTAAACGGCATTTCCCAGTTTCTGTATTTTGGAATTTCTTCTCTTTCTAAAAGTGAAAGGCGTCACATTAATTTTCATTTGTGCACTTTAGTATGTTTCAGCCGGCATCTATCATACAGAATTTCACAAGGAATTAAAGAAGAAAGGCATCATTTTCAGACCAAAGTGAACGGTTTGAGCTAAGCTCACCACAACGACACCAAATTTAAATTTATATACAGACAGACACGTTTCTGAGGGGCTCACAGAGGGACAGAGAACTTTGTACATTTTACTTTATTGTGGTGCGTGTAGTTGATGCACTCTATACACTTGCAGATAGGCTTGGCATGGACTGAGAAGGTTAAAAAATGTCAAAACGTGACTCAGATAAGGAGGTTAGCAGTGCAGCTCAAAGCAATGATCCCAATCTTCATTCAAATTCCCCCTCCCTGTACTTTGAGAAAGTGGGGCACGTTAATTATGAGCTGTGGAAGAACAGAGATAAGCCTGAGGTAGAGGAGACCTTCTGAACCTCGTCTGACAGCTACACGGATACAGTCTTCAGTCGGCCGTACCAGAGAAGCTAGAGGTCATTTGGATAATGTTGTTATGTGGAATGTTAAATGCTAAAAAGCTTTTCTATTTGATTTCGCTTTTAAAGTTAAAATGTCTCACATCTAATAAGTCTATTATGGAAGAGAACAACTCTATCAAGCTTAACTGTTCAAAGCAGACGGCAAATAGATAATAGAAACGTAAATGTAAAATTATCTATTAGTTACTGCATGTAATTCTATTCAAAAATCATAAAAATGCAATCATAGCTAATGGGATTTATGGTGAAAACATCAGGACAATTGCAAATGAATACTAAATATCTGAATAAACAGAGAAAGTGTTAATTAATGCTAAAGAGGAAAGAGCAGATAAGGGTGTGTCTACCTGTGTTGAACCGAAGAAAGCACTTGATAAAGATGTGTGATAAAGATGTGCTTTCTTGCTTTGAAAGATATATTAACTTGTGTTGAAGCAGGAAGTAGTAAATACAGTTCTATATGTGTGTTAAAGGAGAAGGAAAATATTCAAGTGGGTTTTTCTGTGTTCAAGAGAAGGACAAGACAGGATGTCAGACTTCATATCAAAGTGTAACTTTGTAACCATACACACAAAACCATCATAGCTCAACATTTGCTTACAACAGTTTTATAAAGCAGTGTGAATGTCATTTAAAACCTGGCTGACACAGGGCATGGTTGAATGTGTTGAAGTGGAGTAAATGACCTCAGTGAAGGTGTATTTTGAATGAGGAGAGTAGTAGTAATGTATATTTAATGTCTATTTACCTGAATTGAATGGGAGGGAGTACACAAAGGTGCCGGGGACCTGCTCCGCTGCTCTCTTGTACCACAGGGGGAAGTGGTCAGCGTTGAACACTCCTTCTTTGTCTTCAGCGGTGAGAAAGTCTCTTGAAACAGACAAGAAACAGGAATGATGAACAAGGAAAAATAAGCAGATTACGTAGGGTCACAAACGCTAACTTTAAACAGATACCGCTCAGATACCACTCAGTCTAAACAAACACTAAAGAAACACCTCTGAGAAATATGCATCCTTATTGTCATCATTCATCTTCATCGATGTCATAATTCCATCAAGGAAAGAATCCTTTTTGTACTGTATAGTGCTACTTAAATACAAGCTGTCATGCAGCAATTCACTACCAGACTGGTGATTACAATAGTTTTCAGGGCATAGTTTAAGAACAACACAATTCAGGTAGTGTATAGATTTTTCATCGTCATAATTATTAGTATGATTCTCACCATCACAGCCATCATCATCATCATCATCATCACCACCATCACCAAATAAAATACTTAAATAAAACAACATGCATTAAGTCCTCTCTACAGAGCCAGGCTCAGACTCAGTTTATACTCACTGATTGGTCAGCTGCTCTGGGACCACAAACAGGTTTATCCTGGAAAGCCCCGTCCGAGTGCCCAGGTAGGCAATCTCCACCCCCTTGTCCGAATTCCTTACAAAAATGAAAAGGAATAATGATGTCCTCCTGCATATGGCCATCTCTGTTTGTGTGAACACAGAGACAATCACCAGCAGGACAAGCAGTGGAACCATAGGTCCTGCACCAGTAACCCACCCTAAAATGCCATTTCCTGTGCTGTATCTGGTTAGAGACAGGCTGTGCACACTAAGCACCTCAGTTTGCATCAGTCACAAGGTAACGCCACAGCAAATCAACTTGATCAGCTCCAGGAGAAAGCATATTTTAAGCCACATGTTAGCTTCCCACATTTTAGCACCTGCTCGGGGTGTAGTGGCAGAGAAAAAGTTCAATAGATATACGCACTCTGATTTGTTGAGAGCTAGACTGGTCCAATAGGCCTCGAGTGGCGCTGTCACTACAGCATCGAATAGCACTTCCTGGACCAGCTCCTTGTCACCTGGAACAAAAGCAGAGTCCGGAGACAATTCATATATGTTTTTCGGGGACACCGCTTTCAGCCTCTTTCATATTCTGGTTCAATCAAAGTATATGCATGAAATCAATAACAGAACATCTAATTATGATACCGCAGCAATGAGTCATAAGCATAATAGAAAGTATGTATCAGTATTCACAGCCACGATTACTTACAATACACATAAGCTCTCCTAAAATTCAACCAGGAAACATGCAAAGCAAAACAAATCAAAATGTGGCACAGAGGCGGATGGTGACAGGAAATTACATTGAGACAATAGCTAAGACAGCATGAATATGGTGAGAAATGAGTGAAAGAAAAAAAAGAGTAGAGTAAAGCAGAGTGAGAGTGTGCGTTAAAATGCAAGTGATTGACTAAGTTATTTCATGCATGAATACGTTAGTGGATATGTGAGTGAACATGTCAGTAGTTCAGGTTTCAGAAGTTGGACAGAAGTTGTGTGGGTAAGAGAATACTGTGAGCGAAAGAGTGAATCAATCTCCAGGCATGCAACTCACACTTGAGGTGTGGCTCTCGTCCGCTGAGGTAGAGTTTGATGGCCTCTATCTGAGACAGGTAGCGATGTTCTGCGTGCTCGTCTGTGTTGCAATATGTCCTACCATTTCAACCCCAAAAAAGGAGATTAGCCTGACTGAAAAACTGCTCTCAAATGAAACTTCCCAGCCTCCCATAACTAGCACCCACAAAAACCACAAGCATTCAGAATGAAATGCAACCCTACCCCCTTACCCCACACTCGTCTCACACTCAGACACACACACACATACACATATACACAAAATGCACACACAATCGTGCACACACACACACACACACACACGAACACACAAACACATGTACAAAACACACAAATGCATGCACACACACACACACACACACACAAACACACATATGCACATACGCACACGTACACACACATACACACACACACGAACATATGCACACGTACACACACACACACACACTACACACTAATGGGCACAGACATATCACATTGTGTTTTTACCACTCATCTGCCAGAGCCACATCTGGGTGTTCCAGGTCATGGAGCCCTAGAACAGAAATTCACATCCACATTAGAGAAAGAGCTGTGTAAACTGCACTTCAAAAAAGCAGAACCATCTGGATTTCCATGGAGACAGCTCGCCTGCACCACAAAAAGTCAACTGCCCAGCTATCAGATGTTGGAGCCCAGATGTTTCACTTCAATTGTTTTATAAAGTTGTGTACAAGAAAAGTTTTTTTTTTTTTTTTAAAGAAGAGACACCTTTTACAAGAGGTCAGAAATAACATTTGGAATGTATTAGCATATAATTGTGCCGTTCCTGTAATGATGTGATTTAAAAACACATTAGGGAGAAGAAACGGGGTACCATTCCTTCCTGAAATGCCACTCTTATTATTTTGCTGTAAGCACAACTGCAACTGCATGCTTCAAATTAGGAATGTTCTTTCTCTGAAGAATTATTGTGGTGTGCTATATCTAACATGTGGATTTTCTGAAATACCTACAAAACAATGAAATACTGGTCAATTTCAGATCAAAAGCAGAGTACAGTTTTAGTAAAAAGATGAACTACTAAATCAATCTAAAAAGCAGCAAGACTACAGATGGTTTTGTGTCTGTTTTTGGTTCATAATTCATTCTTCATATTCCATGTCATTTCCTTGATGAAAAATAGATATTTTTATATTTTGTGACATAATTTATGATCACAGCAAGTGCCAAGTCATGCTCATGTAATTACACCCCAGACAACGTGCTTATTTTGCGAGGGTGAATATTAAAATGCATGATCCTGAGGAAACCCACAGTGAAATCTACTGATTCCTGGCAAATGCAGCGACAAACAAAACACTTAGCTTCCTCTCTGATTGCAGCCTTCATTGCGCTCAAAATGTATTCCTGACACAGGAGAAGCAGGTCAGTGGGAATGGGAAAAAACCGCAGGAGAGTGTGCAGAATGGAATGGGTCGGCTTCAAAATAAGACACAGCTCTCCTCTGCTTGTGCATAACATCAGTGCACAAAAAAAGAAAAAAGAAAAGACATTCTTACCTTCCTCTACAGTAACATTTCCCCTGAAGAAGTACTTGCCATGTCCTCTAGACAGAGCCACGCCAAGACTGAAAAAAAACAAGACTATATCGTAAACATAAACTCACTTTTACCCCATTCTAGTGCACTAGTACGTTGTTTTAAACACGTGAACAGGGCAAAATGGCAACTTTTATAACACATTATTAACCCCCACATCCTCCATCCCGGTTTGCAATATCGACAAGAATCCCCACCTCCCCAGTCCGTGTCCATTATAAATCGCTGTTTTTTAAATATACCCCTTCTTAACTATTCGCTGGATGACTTTGAGTCTAGGTGGGGGTCAGTGAATCAGAAACACTTGAAAACCACTGCTCTACAAAATAACAAAATAAAACAACAAAATATTACTTGATGTAAGATTCATCGGTGAGGAACATTTTAAATGGCCGTACAATTGCTACAGCAGAGAGGTTAGGATCAGAATTGTTGAAATATCGGTTTGACGCATCATCGGCCGCATCAAATGTGCAACCGAGAAATGGGACAATAACCGTAAAATGAGCTTCAGTACAGATCTCTTTTTCTCGAACATCTGAATAAATTCTCATTCCTTTTTTTTCCACGGGGCAGAAAAGCAACAGAATACAGATACGCAACAAAATACGTCTTTGCTGATATACTGTAACATATGTTCCTTATCTGCATAGCCTGTTCTCCTTGCATTGGGGATGGTTATAGTATAGGCCATTCACACATGCAAATAGCACCTGGCACTCCCGTATCTACACAGAGCACAGGCTGTATGTCAAATAAATTTTCTGTCAGAGGAAACAGCAGTGATGGACAGAGAACAGACAGGTAGCCTGGCTCGTGTAATGCGCTGCGCACAGCACACGTAGCCCAGACAAATGAGCGTGAGAGCAACTGGCGACAGGTAACGGTCTATGACTGTTCAGTCACGTCCTTCACTCGTCCTCATATCATACCTGTACATACACTCGGTTTTTACATGCAAATGAAAGGTAAAATAAGTAATACATGCATATGTGTGTGCAATCTCAGGTGTGCACCACACTATGAGAGGTTGTTTAGGTATAAATCGTACTTGATCTCGCACACACCATTATATTCTCTCACATGCATACCTTTGTACTCTCACACACACAATTATACTCTCTCAATGTATCATTGGGCTAAGTATAAAAAGTGTTGTTTCTACATGGTAAAAAAAATTTATTGAATTGTTTGATTACAAATCTAAAATTGTGGAGTACAGAGCCAAATCAAGAAATCTTTGTCCCAAACATTATGGAGGGCACAGTATATTTGAAATTACAAATTCATAGTCAATATATAGGAAAAGCAATACTTTTACTCTGCATCTTTCTGCAAGCGTGTGGATTAATCAAGTATTTGTTTCCATGAAAAAGTTACCAATAGAAGCTTTAAGGTTAACCAAATATTATTTTCAAAAGTATGACTGAGTCAGGATTTTTTTTCTTTGTGCATCGAGCGACCACTGGTGTATTATCAACAGGCGTGTGCTATCTACACCACTGGCTGCTTATGCTAGCTAAAAACTTAGCCAAAGTTAGCAAACTTCCCATCAAGAGTTTGTAATTACTTTTTGCTATAAATACTTTCTGATAATAATAACCCAATTGCATTTGAGGTGTGATGTGAATATGGATGACCGTGCAGACTTACCTAAAAGGAGTTCCCTTTATGTCAGTGTAGTAATAGTCATTATGCATCACAAGGACACGTTTCTGGAATAAATAGTACAGAAACATTACTGTTATTAGGTCTTCAAAGTATTTATTCAGAGTAAAGTACATTCTCCATTTACAGAGTGGAATATTTACTGGAGAAACTAATAAACACTTGGCAAAAGGACATATGTACAGTGTTCCATTGACCCTATTCCATGAACAGCACACATGACCACTGCAAGACCAAGTGCTGCTTTATCTCTATTCATTAACTTTAGGAACTGTTTGCCATTTGAGCGAAAGACACCCGTGCCTGTGGACAACTAGGTCTTTAATGCCATTCTATTTTTGAGTAGCACACAGGATAATATAAAATGCAGAACCAAGTGTCTGGCTGCTATTTAGAAGTCATGCAGATACACAGAGCTGTGCCACTGTCTGCGTGTACGCTCCTCTTATCGGCCGGTTCAACAGTGCAACGTAAAAATGACGCAGGACAGAATCACATTATCTGGCCATTGGCCAGGCCTTCCGCTTCAGGCAGTCACTGCACATGCTGTATCAATACCAGGCACGACATGGGCACAGGCAGCGCTGCCACAGCAAGCGCCATTTCACCCACCTCAGGAGCCATCTTCACCAGTGAACAAAAGGCAGAGAGGAGAATGGCAATGGGATTGAGCAGATGAGTCTAGTAATTAAACTATAATCCTGTAAGGCCAGGGAATTTATTTTCTCAGATGTAAATGTGAGAACAGGGTCTCTCTCTCTCAGTGGATTCAATATATTTAAAAAAAATAATAGAGAGTTAAAATGGCTCTGGATTGGCCTATGAGTTTCAAGAGGCACAAGAGTGCATAAGAGAGACAGACAGGAAAAGTAAGAACAAAAGTGAGAGATGGGGAGAGAGGGAGGGAGGGAGATGTCCTCATTTCTCCATTCCTAAGATGCTATCTAACTCTTATGACTGTTATATTACTTCTATCAAATATTACTAGACTTGGCACCATCTAGTGGTGAGTAAATGCAAAAGCGCTCTTTGAGGGAAAAGAAAATCCAATAACTGTAATATATCAAATATATTCTAAGATGGATAACTGCCACTTGCACATAATCTCCCGCTAGTCATAAAATCCAATGCCACTGTCAATACTCCGGTCTGAAATGCTGCTGCATTTACTTGCACTCTGAGACAGTGGAGAACTCACTCCCCTCCCCGTCCGGAGGGGCTCAGGTCACAAGCACCCTGAAAATCACATTCCCAGCTCCCAAAGCACAGAAACGTCCAAAATATTTTCAAGCATCTGTATTGTGAGTCTCTGCTACTCACAGCAGGGAAAGAGGCACTGTTGGCCCTTCTTGGTAAATCTATTGTGCCCGCTTGTGGCGTCGGTGGTAATGATGCGAATGATCTTCAGCAAGTGCTGGCCAGCCCCTTTCTTCACTATTAATGATGTTGGCTCGGCATCCTGCACCTCCTGACAGCTCGCCCATTAAAAAACGCGCTCGGCTGCAAATTCCCACAAATTTCCTGCCATGTGTTGTGGTGAGATAAGGGACGCCCCCTCTCCCTCTACCTCTCCCCCTCCCCAGGTTATTCTGCTGCACGGATGCCGGGGCTGCCTCCGGTGCCCACATTCATTCCTACTCACTTATCCAGACAGCGTTCGTTCTCCACCTTAATTGGAATGTTGCAACAGATGAAAATATTTGCGGAAATTCCGGATCTAGAGCCGACTAAAAAATAATAAAAAGCATGGCTGCTAGGCTCTGTTACGGCGGATATTGACAGCACTTCATTTGCCGCTCTTTCACTGCACTGGCAGGCTCTTGTCATTTGTTACATTTTGTGATCTGTCATACGTGCTTTTAGCTTTCTCTGATTAGCGCACTTCCTTTCCGGCCCTAATTTCAACTTCAAGAGAATACCGTTTCTCAAAATATATAATCCATAACCCTCCACTCCCATATGTATATAGTATATTGAACTAGGAATGCAAATTTTAAGGAATTTCCTTAATCGATAGTTGTTAACCTTAACAAACAATCATCGATTAATTGATAACATAAAAGCTAAATATAGCTTATGATAGACAGAATACAAAATGCATGTTATATTCCTCAATCAAAGGTTTATTGTAACATTTGAGAAACAGGCATTATTGTAGCATAACAAAAATAGAATATGAAGGCGTGTATAGGCTACTTTAACAGAAAAGAAACTGCGCTCCGTCTCATCTGTTGCAAGCGAAACCGTTGCTCCTCTAGGCACTTGCAGCATTAACATAATCGCTCTTGAAATTGAAAGGTGACAGTTAAACTAGTAGTCCTAGCCTAGAACAGTCAACTTAAAACATAGGCTATTATGTTTTGAATAGGCTCCACATATGCATACTAGATAGACCTACGTATTTTTATTCAAGAACATTTAAGCATATCTACGTGGTCGGAAGTGAGTCGTGTGCGCAGCCTGTTTATTAGCTCTCGAAATACCTCACCGTCAAAGGTGCTTATTGCCATGATGTCCTTTTCAACCATGTTGCATACCCTCTGAGTAATAGCCTACTCTCCGCTCGTCTATCGTCACACACCCTCTGTGGCAACACTGAGGTGATGGTAGGTCGCGATCCACTTTGCCCTGGCAGCACGGTTGGATGTACGCTTTTCAGGTGGTAGGCTACATTAATGAAGTAGTTATACTTCAAAACAGCACCACAGGTATTGCAATGTATTGCAAACCACAGGCGTTCTCGCGTGGAGACCTTAAATCACGATTACATTTCACACAAAAACTGCCGTTGAAACAAGACCGCAGATTATTCAGTTAATCGTTTAATTTGAAATATTATCGATTAAATTCTTATTAGCAATTAATTGATAGTCGATTAATTGTTAACATCCCTATATTGAACAGCACTGTTCTTTTCCTTACCCCCTTGTCTACAGTCTTCTTAACCTCCATCGAAAATATCCCAGTCTTCCTGTTGACCATAGCATTCCGCAGCTGTAGGATAACAAATCAAACCAAAGTACACAGTGCATCAAATCAAAATGGGAGCCAGCAGCTCAATCTAGAAACACGTCAAAGGCAGCACAGTGAGGTGACAACAGTCTGAATCTCTTCATCTGTACCTGGACCTGAGCCTAAGGACTGCCTGAGTCATTGCTCGATGGGAGCCAAACAAGATAAAGAACCTTTAACGGCTTGACTCAAATACAGACTGCGTGTGAAACTTCAAAACTAACTTAAGTTTCTAGCTAACAGCGAAGAAAGGAAAAGGAAATTGAACATACAACATCATCCTTGTCCTCCCACTCCACTTCAGACAGGTCCACACTGCTGTAATTTGGCTTCCTCCTCTTCTTCCCTTCTTCATACTGAGGAGTTGGAACGATATGCCCAAGTTACATTATTATCACACATTTATTATAGGCAATGTGCGGCCAGGAGCCACATTAATCTCATGGGGTGGGACCAGGAGCTACATTACTCTCAGTGTGTAAGGAGCTACATTACTCTCATAGTGTGGGACCAGGAGCTACATTACTCTCATAGTGTGGGACCAGGAGCTACATTACTCTCACAGTGTGCGGCCAGGAGCCATATTAATCTCATGGTGTGGGACCAGGAGCTACATTACTCTCAGTGTGGGTAAGGAGCTACATTACTCTCATAGTGTGCGGCCAGGAGCCACATTAATCTCATGGTGTGGGACCAGGAGCTACATTACTCTCATAGTGTGGGACCAGGAGCTACATTACTCTCATAGTGTGGGACCAGGAGCTACATTACTCTCATAGTGTGGGACCAGGAGCTACATTACTCTCATAGTGTGGGACCAGGAGCTACATTACTCTCATAGTGTGGGACCATGAGCTACATTACTCTCAGTGTGGGTAAGGAGCTACATTACTCTCATAGTGTGGGACCAGGAGCTACATTACTCTCATAGTGTGGGACCAGGAGCTACATTACTCTCATAGTGTGGGACCAGGAGCTACATTACTCTTATAGTGTGGGACCAGGAGCTACATTACTCTTATAGTGTTGGACCAGGAGCTACATTACTCTCAGTGTGGGTAAGAAGCTACATTACTCTCATATTGTGGGTCAGGAGCTACATTACTCTCATAGTGTGGGACCAGGAGCTACATTACTCTCATAGTGTGGTACCAGGAGCTACATTACTCTCATAGTGTGGGTCAGGAGCTACATTGCTCTCACAGTGTGGGACCAGGAGGTACATTCCTCTCATAGTGTGGGACCAGGAGCTACATTACTCTCAGTGTGGGTAAGAAGCTACATTACTCTCATAGTGTGGGTCAGGAGCTACATTACTCTCATAGTGTGGTGCCAGGAGCTACATTACTCTCATAGTGTGGTGCCAGGAGCTACATTACTCTCATAGTGTGGGACCAGGAGCTACATTACTCTCATAGTGTGGGAGCAGGAGCTACATTACTCTCACAGTGTGGAACCAGGAGCTACATTACTCTCATAGTGTGGGACCAGGAGCTACATTACTCTCACAGTGTGGAACCAGGAGCTACATTACTCTCATAGTGTGGGACCAGGAGCTACATTACTCTCACAGTGTGGGACCAGAAGCTACATTATTCTCATAGTGTGGGAGCAGGAGCTACATTACTCTCACAGTGTGGAACCAGGAGCTACATTACTCTCATAGTGTGGGACCAGGAGCTACATTACTCTCACAGTGTGGGACCAGGAGCTACATTACTCTCATAGTGTGGGACCAGGAGCTACATTACTCTCATAGTGTGGGACCAGGAGCTACATTACTCTCATAGTGTGGGACCAGGAGCTACATTACTCTCAGTGTGGGTAAGGAGCTACATTACTCTCATAGTGTGGGACCAGGAGCTACATTACTCTTATAGTGTGGGACCAGGAGCTACATTACTCTCATAGTGTGGGACCAGAAGCTACATTACTCTCATAGTGTGGGACCAGGAGCTACATTACTCTTATAGTGTGGGACCAGGAGCTACATTACTCTCACAGTGTGGGACCAGGAGCTACATTACTCTTATAGTGTGGGACCAGGAGCTACATTACTCTCATAGTGTGGGACCAGGAGCTACATTACTCTCATAGTGTGGGACCAGGAGCTACATTACTCTCATAGTGTGGGACCAGGAGCTACATTACTCTCAGTGTGGGTAAGGAGCTACATTACTCTCATAGTGTGGGACCAGGAGCTACATTATTCTCATAGTGTGGGACCAGGAGCTACATTATTCTCATAGTGTGGGACCAGGAGCTACATTACTCTCACAGTGTGGGACCAGAAGCTACATTATTCTCATAGTGTGGGACGAGGAGCTACATTACTCTCATAGTGTGGGAGCAGGAGCTACATTACTCTCACAGTGTGGAACCAGGAGCTACATTACTCTCATAGTGTGGGACCAGGAGCTACATTACTCTCACAGTGTGGGACCAGAAGCTACATTATTCTCATAGTGTGGGACCAGGAGCTACATTACTCTCACAGTGTGGGACCAGGAGCTACGTTACTCTCATAGTGTGGGACCAGGAGCTACATTACTCTTATAGTGTGGAATCAGAAGCTACATTACTCTCATAGTGTGGGACCAGGAGCTACATTACTCTCATAGTGTGGGACCAGGAGCTACATTACTCTCATAGTGTGGTGCCTGGAGCTACATTACTCTCATAGTGTGGGACCAGAAGCTACATTACTCTCATAGTGTGGGACCAGGAGCTACATTACTCTCATAGTGTGGTGCCTGGAGCTACATTACTCTCATAGTGTGGGACCAGGAGCTATATTACCCTCATAGTGTCGGTCAAGAGTTACATTATTCCTGTGGGACCAGGAGTTACATG
This sequence comes from Ilyophis sp. 1 JC-2022, assembly GCA_022702515.1. Classification (NCBI taxonomy): domain Eukaryota; kingdom Metazoa; phylum Chordata; class Actinopteri; order Anguilliformes; family Synaphobranchidae; genus Ilyophis; species Ilyophis sp. 1 JC-2022. The sequence goes on from CM040402.1 coordinate 49,711,222, forward strand.
TGAGGCCAGGCTGGGTTCTATACGTTACCTACCATTTCACACATATCTTACTGAAGCATGGATTCAGTTTAATTATCTGGAAAATACTGCCAGGTATATCAAGATTAAACAAAAAGAAAGAATTTGTTTGAATACTACGATCCTTGTTCAGGAACAGGACTCCTACAAGATTCCAATCCACACTGAAAAGGGAGTCAAACTTTAAAAAACACACTGTGTACCCTTACCCTGAGCACATGGGAGCTTGGTGGCTTTGAAGCAACATGGTGTCTTACCCCACAATCATTACCTTGGTTAAAACATTTATTGACAAATGCTTGAAAAGTCCAACCAAATATGCCAACAAGAGTTGAAATGTCAGGGAACAACACTAGCTACAATATAGCTACACTATAGATAAGGGCATAGAAAGCTTATTTTTATTTTAAGCTGATGACGTTATTTTATAAGATGAAAGGCATTGATTTATCCCATAAATCACTGACATAGGAATTTAGCCTGTCTTCAAACATAATTTTTTGGAAAGCACAAATCACATGTTTCCAGTCTAGACAAGTCATCCACACAGGTAAACACTTTTTGTGATTTTTATCAGAAAAGTGTCCGAAAAGGTTCTCTGTTTATAAGCACTATACACAGAAAATGAGACATACTGTATATATTGAAGAAGAAAAAACACGGGCCAGTAACCTTTCTCCCATTCAAGAGTAGAAAAATAAATGCTCATACTGCGTGCGTTATACCCATAATTAAAAATAAATGCGTTTACACAATGTGAAGTGTACACACTGCATGTCCTGTTCCCACGGTAATATAAGCAGCTGAACACTCATTTATAGTGTCAAACGTGATAAACCATGACATCATATCCACCCATCTTTCCCTTTAACATTAACAAAAGTTAATCATATGCAGTCATAAGCTATGCATCCTCAACATCTTGTGCGGCGGTTGTAAAAAAAGTAATTTGACAGTTTCTATTAAAAATACATTAAAGCAGTTACAGCTACTTCTGTATGTCTGTAATGAACCTGCAGGCCACCATCATCCAATCAGACACTCGCAGCGCCTCTATCTGCCCACAGCACAGCCTAGCGCCTCCACAAACCACCCACCAACCCCCTTTCACAACCACATTCACACACACACACAATCTCACATGTACATGCACTTGCACACACACATACATACATACATACATACATACAGTATGCACACACATGGACATAGACACATATACACATACACACATGCTTGCACCACGCAAACACACAGAAACACGCACAGTTCCCTGCACCCCATTGGCAGAACATAGTGCTCAGCGCTGGCCCAAGTAGAAGCAATCAATATCCCTCAGTGGGATAAAGTGGGACACCAGCTGCTCACACCTGCACAGCTTGGCCTGGTTTCCAGGGAGGGAGGGAGGAGGCTGGCATGTCTGTGACTCAGTGACAGCCACAGCTGTGCTGCAGGGATGGCTGCTTTAGCCATGGGGCAGACTGCTCACCTGCACTGAGGCCGCGTTCCAATCAGTGCACTTGCCTACTATTAGTATGGCAGTCTAGTATACATTTTTGAAAAGCTGTTAAGTACGCAACAATTCTGAAAATTGAGTGTTCTTAATATTCCCGGATGATATACTTATTTCCGGGTTTTCGCTGATAATAGTATGGAGGATATTTTTTGCATACTGCATGTCAATAAACAGTATGCAGTAAACAGTATACAGCACACTAGTACACAGGAGACAGGACGCAGTCGATAGGGCTCTGATTCGGACACAGCCTGAGTATTGGAGAAAAAAGGGTACAACTAGGAGAGGGCTTCCTCTGGACCACATGGAGTCATTATGCCCTTGAAAACTTTCATAGGCTAGGGATCTGTTCCTGCCCTGCTGTGGGAGGGTCCATTGTCACAATCTGAGAAGGACAGTAGCTTGGAACTTACTGGCTTCCTAACAGGTGAAAATGTTTTACCATTTTGTTTTGGCTGTTCTGATTGGATGCAGGAATGTCAATGGCACCCTGTGAGCTTACAATAGAGGGGCCTGAAATCTTTCCTTGATCAAAATGATCATTGCTCTAATTTTATTTAATTTGCTTAACAATCCTTCAGTTAATTTATAGCCAATGTTCTTTCCCTATATATTGCCTACTTATTATATATTTTTTAAATTCACATGACAACTTGCACAGTATTTACCTACAGTATATAAATTATGCATTATCCATTATCTCGTGGAAAAGTGTTGATCAGTCTGTTTGCACAGCCACTTCAGATCAGTTGCAGATACTCAAGTTTAAATTCTCATTAAAAAGTACTGAGTTCCTTATGTTTGTCTACTAGTATTTATGTGTTACACTGAAAGCCAATCTGCCAAGAAGTGTATTCTTTGAATTTACTTAATTATTAAAAAAAAAAGATTTCTATTTAAATGCTCTCACAAGACAGAAAGAATGAGAATGTCACGACAGAAGACACACTAAGAGACCAAGCTCACAAACCACCATCAACGTAGTATACTCAGAGTATGTGTCTTTTCCATGTGTCTCTTCCTACAAACTGATTAATTAAATGTTATTTGTGAAAATATTATTGGTGAAAGAGCTTGTTTCCCATTATTATTACAATGTTCTTATCACCTGACTGCACATTTAAAAAAAGAAAATTCTGGTCATGATGAGATTTAATTTTTATAAGTGTATTTTTTTTTTCTATCTCAGCCAGGCCACCTGGTAAAATGAAGGCAAAAGCAAGCAACCAAACAAACAGCAGGACAGACTGACAATGCACTGGAATTATGTCTCCTTACCGTAGAAAACACAGTATGAGCAACGTTAATTGCACATGCAGTATAAACAGTATGTGCTCCGTTCCTCTCCTCAGTTCTGAGTTTGATGTTTATGCCTGAGGTACAGCCTGCTCAAACTCTGATGCAAGATGTGCTTTAGGCCCCCACCACCAGGGGGGGTTTCACATCTCACACTTCAAAGCAGCATGAGCCCCCGAGTGAGAACAGGAAAGCATGTTGGCTCGAAAAGTAGAAGGAAAACGATCTAAAAGGAGAGTTCAGTCACCTCTGACATCTGTTGACGCCAATCAATACCCAGAATGGTACTAGCACTGCCGGAGTGGCACGTATCGACAGGCGTGGGGACAGACGAGACGGCAGTGTAATTGGGGGGGCAGGGGGGTTTATTCACTGCTTAAAAACTGCAATAATATGAAAATCCAAGTTGGAGGCTGTAATGCAGGGCTAATGATGTGTTAATCAGCAGGGTGGTCAAATAAAACATTACTTTCCACTGAAGGACAAAGGAAGGCCAGGTGACCATCAGGGCAGAGTAGTTTCTCCATATTGAGGACTGCTGGCCTGGGTCTCTGGATCCAGGCACATACATTTTTCCTTAAATTTGATGAACAAATATATATGTGTTCTTATTTTTTTCTTCAAAAATTCCGTTTGCTGAATTCAGTGATCAATGAAATTGGCAAACTATGAGTCAAAGTTAAGGACTAATGTTATTTGAATCCAGGGCACTGTGCTCAGCAGCATAAATGAGTGACAGACATAAACAAAATGACTCTAAATAAAGGGTATGTGAGATCTTAGTTCCCCTCTCTCTCTGCTTACAAGAATAGAATAATTAATGCATTAACAACCATGTGAAAGGCAGTGATAAATATTGTTGTTTCGAGCAGAAACAATCACACGCGTCTACGCGTGGCAGCGCGACAGTGGGCGTGGATCCAACGACGTCGCCGTCAGAGCAAAAGCAACACCTCAACGGAACGGGGCTTATGATTTAACCGGTGCATCTTTAAATGATTCATCTGCATGGAAAACTAGGGAGTCTAACTACCCTCAAACCTTTAATTATCTTTTAAATATATCTCATTCGGGATCTCTAATTAGATCGCAATTAAATGCTCTCTTTGAAGGATTCTGATGTTCCCTTTCTCTCTCTCTCCCTACAATGGCCTTAATCACTGGCATTCACCAAATGGGATTTCAGGTCTATTCAAAAGAACTTGTTAGGCTGAAAATGTTCAGCTCATTTGAATACCCCCCATGCAAGCACACAATGGAACAGCTGTATAAGAGACATTGGAAAGGTGAACAGTGGCAATAGCGAAGTTGTAGAGAGCAGAATCTTCAAAAGGGATTTGAGACGTCTGCTGAAGGCTACCTGTGCTATACCAGGGAGACAATATCCCTTCTGAAGAAACTGTAAACCCCCCTGCTGTCAGCTGAACTCGACAGAAAAACCTGCTCCATACCCTCGCCACATCCCATACAGGAAATGGCTCTGATTGATCAAGCAGTTTCAGGAAGGTGTCACCTGGAGTTTTACACACTGCTCACTGCAAACTATATAAGTCAGACCAAAGCAAATGGCACCTCACTGGGCAACCTGATTGAGATGCTGCAGCAGAGACTCACACTGTCCTTTTCATTCTATGAATTTGTAAAGCTTTATGAGATGTTTTTAGTGCCATGAGATGCACTCTCCCTATGATGTTGAAGCCGTAAGAAATGTTTGGAACCACAGACAAAGAGTCTAACAAATTCAAAATTGCATCAAAAATTAAAATGGAGTCACAACAGATGGAGATTTTGTTAAAAATAATAATCAAAAAATTAATCTTCCTCTCATTCCACTCAGCGGGAAATACTTCCATCACTGCTCTCTTCTCATTTTCAAGTTCAGTGTTTTGAGGCAGTCATCAGATAAGGTGCCGTTTACTGGCACGAGAGACCTTGGAGGACACGGGATTTTGACAGAGTACTGAGACAGGAGTGTTTATCACTCTAATAACATGGAACCAGGCAGACAGCACAAAGTCCATGTAGCAGGATGGATGTCCTCTTAGGGATGGCACGCACCATGGTACATACCAGACAGGTATGGATCACTCAGTGTGTGCGCGTGCGTGTGCGCGCGTGCACTGTGTGTGCCCATGCATATATAAAGTATAATTTATATTTAGACAACCAACATATTTTCTAAATATTTTCACCATTATACATACATTCTGATAAGTATATATTCAGACATAGTAACCCCAACATTTACAAAACTGAAACGGAAAGCTGGGGTCAGATGGAGGAGGCAATTATTACTGGTGAAGTGAGAAAGACGAACATTAAGTGGAAAAGCCACTCTCCATTGATAAAAACCAGAATATGGGCATTTCTTAGCACTACTGCTATAGAACGCAACGTGGGTGAATAAATGATATTTCATCTCAAGAAGCGTCAGAACAAAACAAAAAAAAACAGTTCACAGAAAGAGCACACTATAAAAGTAAGTCACTATAAAGCAGGTGTGTCATTCTGAATTCAGATTAATTCATTATCTTTATGACTTGCCTGATAATTGGTTATCGGCTTGAACTAGGGATTTTATCTACAACATAACAGTAGTCTATGTAAACATTAAGCTACAGTAATGGAAGCACTTATTCCAATTACTGCTTTTTCACATTTAATAATAATTGAAATTCATGAACATTTCAGAGTTCTTAAAAACCATTCCTGATGCATTTACATCTCTGAGGTTGTACTATATACATCAGAACTGTGTATAAATGAGTCACCACCCCTTAATTGAAAAAACAAAGTTTTATGTCAATGCCCTCAAAAACCCACTAAATCAATGTATTGTTACTTTTTCCAGTGTCTCCCCAAAATGTACACACATGCAGCACATTGATGGTATATAGTGTTTTCATGGAAAAGGTATATCAATGAGAAAGAGATTACCATAGGCCTCAGGTCCGGATGGGTCAGTATATATCCATTGTTTGTGATTGCGAAGGCATACCCATGAATACCTAGCTATAATTATACAGCAAAAAAAAAGCAGAGAGGCACCATTAACTTCTTCATTTTTAAGAGAAAATATTCACAGGCAATCAAGCTCTATGTAATTCATAGCCCTGGTTTGAAATTCTTAAGCATCAGGCGCAGAAAGGCTTCATTTGAATTCCTACAAAAGAAAGGCCTGCGGTACTGACGTCAAATCATACCGTTATTTCTGGATGTGCAGTAAATAAGACGTTTTAAAATGTCAAATACCTATTTTACATCCTAGACATGTAATTTATTATTAATGGTATTTCAAAATTAGCTTATTGGTTTTCTCTGAAAGTGCCTTTCATTACAAACTACATTATTTTCTTGTCAGTTCGATCCCCCAAATAAAAGGAGGAAGCGATCAAATTTTTTCCAAAAAATTTTTGAAACTTGATTTCATTTTGAGGATAAAATATGTTTGAAATGATAACTATGAAGCATAGACCATTTTACTGTAAAGGCAGGGCAACAAATGGATGGAGGATTTAAGTGAGTCAACATACCTTATATTTTGGAATTGTCTTCAATAGTTCTTGTACTGGAACATCTGTGCCCACCACTCCAAGAAGAATTCCTCTATTCCTCTGGAGGAACAGAGAGAGAGAGATAGACTCAGTAATGCCATTGTCACACAGTTTCCATAACTTTTTCAGCTCAATCTTAAAGTGTTACATACTAACCTTTGTTTTTCCAATGAAAGGTTCATGGAAGATTGCTTTTCTGAAAATTATCCACTTATCTACACCTACAAGAGCTGGCATTGCTGGTGCATAGAGTGCGAATCCCATATCTATCAATTCCCCAATTTTAAAAAATATAATAAGGGAAATGTAATTGATGGAATACTCACCGTTTCGTTCTTTGTGCTAAACACTGGCATTGCTACAGTGGTCATCAGAACAGGGCCCTGGCTGTCCTCAAGCTAAAACAACAATCAGAAAAAAAACGCTTAATAATGTATGGATTTAGCTGCACTTGGAAGAAATCGGTTTCCCCTGAATGTTTGGCACCAGCTGGCAAGAGCGCGGATGAACGGCGAGGTCTTGGGCACATCCGCATGAGAAGAGCAGGTGTCATATTTCACACCACCATCAGGACCTGCATTAACAGACCACTCCATTTTCAATCAATATATCTAATAACAGCAACCAACGAAGGGGAACAAAAATACATTTTTGTAGCCACGAGGGACAAGGACAAAATAACCATGTCCCGCTCCTCATTCCCAGGGGATGTACTTAAATGGTATCAGTTTAAGGTGTACGGTATCTGGTATCTACATCCTCTTCTGTATGCAGTCAGTAGTTTAGCAAACCCTTCTAGAAGAAGTGGGAGTGCAAGTCGATGTTGGAAATCCACCAAAAGCATCCACCAAGACAAATAGCACATTTAGATAAAATGTTCCTGGAAGATTTCATAAGATTGAAAACAAAATTAAAAACAAAAAAATGATTTAAATAAGTCACATGTAATGAAAGTAAGGGACAGCTTTGTCAATGTCGCTGTACAGAGGTAATGAAACCAGATACTTCTGAACATGTTACAGTCTATTTTAAGCAGAGAACTGACTGATTGAGAAACATTTTGGTCTGTTCTCAGAAACTATGATCATTTGATCCTTTTATCAATGGTTCTATCGATACAGTATTATCGGTCATAGACATAGTAGCCTGTTTTTTTCGTTTAACATAAGATTTATATAATTTTCCAATTTTTATTTTTTAAATGTTTTAATATTCGTTTACAACAGAAACTGTTGTGCTTTGCTTACACGGCCATAAAAAATACAAAAATTTTTTTAAACATACGTTTTACCGCTCTGGTGCTCACCCACGCCATGAGACAACATCTTGTTCTTTAGACCAGTCTATTAATATAAACTTATTTGCTTTGATTGCCTATTTTCCAGCTAATCTAATACCCTGGGCTATAATCTCCCCAACTACTATGATTATTTGTCCAGCAGATTCCCCATTATCTCCATATTACCATTCTGCATACCTTATCTCCATATTACCATTCAGCCTACCTTATCTCCATATTACCATTCAGCCTACCTTTAACTGCTATTACCTTTTACTTCCTGCAAAGCATCTATAGTATGTGATGGTATCTATTAAAATCCTATACAAATAAAATGTAATTGAATGCAATTAAAACGTTGCTTCATGAGCTAACAAATTATTGTACTAAACAGTCATAATTGATTAGGTAAAACAGAAAACATCTAAATAATTCAATAAACTGTCCACAAAATATGTATTTATGGTAACATAACACAAAGTAAATATGAATGTAAATAAAATGAGACAGGAATATTCACCAGAATATAGTATAATAATGTTGTATATATATATATATATCGTTTGTGGGGAAACACAGCTTTTCTATTACACAAGTGACATTTCTTTTTCCAAAATGTTGTAAAAATGGTTTGCCTTGTCGAAAAAAAACATTCCTGTTTCCATTGAAATTTGTAGTTGATTATATTAATCTCTCTCTATTTTGTCATCACGGCTATCAAACAATTAATTTGGCATTCGATGACTCATTAGATGACTTATTGCTAATCTCGTTCATTCAGAGACATGCATCCTAACCATTAATCAGGTGCTAACAAAGCAGCACAGCTGTGAGACAGATTGAATGATTCGCACGTGATCACAAATCTGTGAGCGAGAAGACTTGTTGGCTTCTTTTTTTTTAATAGATCTAAAACAGCTCTTTGTATTGTCTATTTAAGAGGAAGTTAGGATTTGGAGAGTAGGAAAGCCTCACTCAACCTGACTCAAGCCCTGCCCTTATTCGGGGGTGGAATCACTACCTTGAACAAGAAGAACAGTGCTGTACAGATTCTCTGAGGCCAGCTAGCCCCTGTAAATAATGGTACATTCACAGAACCAATCCCTAGCATTGTGAATTACAGGGGCAGAGTTATGGTGTCTACAATAAGGGTGAGGACATGTCTATTCAGCGGTGTGAAGGGTATGTGAAACAAAAGGAAGGTAATATAGTAAAGTCGAGACAAAGGAGGACCATCAATAAGCTTTTTAAGTTTAATGAGGGGGAAACTGGCCACACTGCATAAATCTTAGGGGTGAAGTGACTGCAGTGCATGGCCTAGTCACTCACTCGTGGACATGATGGATATATGTGCAAGGGTTGACGGATCATATGGGCCCAGTTAGTTCCCATTCATGGCAAAAGATGCTGGTTTGCGTGTGCCTGTGTGAGTCTATGCATATGAAAAAGGAAAGTCTATGTGTGTGTGTGTGTGTGTGTGTGTGTGTGTGTGTGAGAGAGAAAAAGTGTGCGTGTGTGACTGTGTGTGTGTGTGTGTGTGTGTGTCTGTGTGAGAGAGAGAAAGAGAGTGTGCATGTGTTTGTGTGTGTGTGTGTGTGTGTGTGTGTGAGAGAGAAAGAGAGAGTGTGTGTGCATGTGTGTGTGTCTGTGAGAGAGGGAGTGTGTGTGCATGTGTGTGTGTGCGAGAGAGAGAGTGTGCATGTGTGTGTGTGTGTCTGTGTGAGAGAGAGAGAGAGAGAGTGTGTGTGCATGTGTGTGTCTGTGAGAGAGAGAGGGAGTGTGTGTGCATGTGTGTGTCTGTGAGAGAGAGAGAGAGTGTGTGTGCATGTGTGTGTCTGTGAGAGAGAGAGGGAGTGTGTGTGCATGTGTGTGCATGTGTGTGTGTGAGAGAAAGAGAGAGAGTGTGTGTGTGCGTGTAGAGAATGTGAGGGTACTGAAAGGGAAACAAAGAGTGGTGTTTTGTGTAACTCTCTATGTGAAACTCCCAGCACAGGCAGGGAGTAGGGGGAGGGATTAGTGCAGATCAGTGAAGGCCACTGGGCATGCAGGCACAGGGAAGTACAGAGTCCCTCGGTCTTGAATCTGGGTCACAGAGACGAATGGCAGGGCGTTAGCCGCACAAAACCTCGCTACCCCCCTGAGCTGGCTTAATAACATGCAGGTCATGGGGGCAGGTGTTCTGGGCGCTCTGCAGATCTGCTGAGGAGGATAAAAATACACCTGTACATCGCCGCATCCTCTCTGTGCGACCATACAAGACGCAAAGGTAACGAGCCTAGCAGCGAGGGGTTGCGGCACTTTCCAAGAACTACACAACCTTGTGGTATTTTTGTCCCCGCCCCGACTCCCTCTCTCTCTCACACTCTCTCTCTGAAGTCAATCCGCTCCGCGCTTTAGAAAACAAAAACCAAATGAGCCGGAGAATGATGAATGATACTCCACAGCGGCTGAAATATGGAAGCACAAAGTTTATAAGACAGTCTAAGAGGAATTCAAGGATATCTGAGGGAAGTTACGATCAGATACGGACTGCAAATTAGCTTTTATTTGCAATTGCAGCTACTGACGCGTTCAGAACTGACACATTAATCCCTGACTTAGAGAGGTGCAGTAACACACCTTCAGCACAGACAGTCAAAACTGACACACACAGATCTGCAGCTAGTGACACGTTTAGCACTGTTTTACTGAGCTGCAGCCACAAATACATTCAGTACTGACGCACCCGTCATTGACTTAAAAACTCACAGCCACAAACACATTCAGTACTGACGCACCCGTCATTGACTTAAAAACTCACAGCCACAAACACATTCAGTACTGACACACCCATCATTGACTTAAAAACCTGCAGCCACAAACACATTCAGTACTGACACACCCGTCATTGACTTAAAAACCTGCAGCCACAAACACATTCAGTACTGACACACCCGTCATTGACTTAAAAACCTGCAGCCACAAACACATTCAGTACTGACACACCCGTCATTGACTTAAAAACCTGCAGCCACAAACACATTCAGTACTGACACACCCGTCATTGACTTAAAAACCTGCAGCCACAAACATATTCAGTACTGACACACCCGTCATTGACTTAAAAACCTACAGCCACAAACACATACAGTACTGATTTACACAGAAACACATTCATAGACACATTCAGTCGCAGAACATCAGCCATAGACACATTCAGTACTGACTTACAGAACATCAACCACTGACACAATACAGACAGCGATACATTTAGTATTAACAGCAGAGTATTATTTTCAATAGCACTTCGTTTTTTTTTTTTTATCATTCAATGTTGAACACAATTGGCTTGTAAAACAATAGAATCAGCATGGTCACGTCAGTTAGTGGCTAACATGTATTGTGCAATATATTTTTATCAATTGATTCACTGAAATTAGCATTATGACTGAAACAAGAATGGGGGAAAATTCTGAATAGTGAGCAGTGGCTCATCGAGTTCAATGGGTGCCATTGAAACATGTCAGAAATGCACATGGATTCACAACTGCAGTGCACAACAATTGAACTCAGAAATGATAGTGGTGCACAGACGAAACTGGGGCACAGAAGTGACAGATATGTGATTATCCAATAGACACTGGGATTGAATTTGCTGAGCGGTAGAATTTCAAACATATGGCAATGCAGATGTCTGTCAAATTGCTAGTTATGCTCGCCTCTAATATAATGCATCAGCCGTTGCTGTGTTTTCCATAAATACCCTCTGGTTTTGTATTATCGTTATTATCATTAAGTCACCCAGCAGATGCCCTTATGCAGTGCATGAAAGCATTAATCATAATAAAACACACAATAAGAACTCATAGGACACATTTCATTCCCTAAAACCCTGTCATTAAAGTACATTAATAGGCACATTAAAGGAAGTTTCTGAAGCTCTTTTATTCATTAGGACAGCAGCGGATCCAATTTTCTGTTGCAGTGCTATCGATGCTACCTGTGAAAATGCACTCTTATCCTGACTGGAAAGTCAAGTCAGACAGGGCCCTGGTAGTCAGGCGCAGTTCTAAGACTCCTCCACACAAGTCATATCTGCACTCAACTTCTGACTTTCAATCCCGTGCAAGTGTCTCTTCACGAAACGCAGCGTGTAAAGCTCATTGTTTTACTTCACAAATTGTGTTTGTGAAGACTTGCATTTACCTAAGTCTAAGTTACGGACGCATATTGATTGAATTGAGGCCGAATGTCGGTTAAACAGACACCTACGGAAACGCTCGCACAATGAGGCCAAAAGCAGAGCTTCCCGCCAAAACGGATACAATTTCTGCTTGAACGCTACCGTAGGATAATAACACAGCTGCACTGTTAGGAGGATAACACTGCAGTGCTGCATATAAACCCGATAAAAAGTCAGTAGTGATATCTTTCCAGTATAAGTATAAATGCACAAAATGTCAAACAGAATGAGTCACTGAAAGAAGTAGTGAAAGGTGTGAGATCTGCAAAGCAACACCAAAGCCACAACACTGTGTTTATTAGTACAGGGGAATGGGGAAGGTTTGTATGCTATACACCAAGGTCACAACTCTAACTGCTGCTGCTGCTGCAACACAAAGTCAAATAAAGTGCCTGGACAAACAGCCCCACAGACAAATAAAAACAAAAACCTGAACTCAGGTACACACACGCACACACACACACACACACACACACACGTACGCACAAAATCACAAGTTTTGTCAGCGATTGGCCACACAGGCTGCATGTTCGGCATGACATCAACACGCATGAGAATGCAACACAGGATGGTGAAGTTTGAATCAGAGTGTTACCTTTTGAGCCTGAGGTAGCTACAGAGAAAAGATTAAGAAAAAAGAGAGAATATCAATAACTTATTGTGGAGAGGAACCCAAAGTGAAATTTTTATTTCATTCATTTAGTCACCTCCGTGAGCTGTGAATGACAAGATCTCATTAGAGAGCGATTCCATGATTTGGAGATCATTTGTAGCACAAATTTCTGATTGCTTTATTTCAGAAGTATATTCCTATTATACAGGCTGCCGCTTCAGTTTTAGGGCACGCTTCCAATTGGCCCAGACAGTTTCTGTGTGTGATGAAGAATATGTTAGATGATTAGGGAGATTTCTGATGACCTGCCAACTTTGCATTGAATGTCATAGGGCATCCGGGGGTTTGTTACAGTCAGATGAAGTGTAGTTTCTAAACAACTAAACTACACTTCAACTAACAGAGACTTTAAGTATATTACCCAATTATTCTTCAGAGAAATTACATCTAATATTATAATGGCTTGGAATTTCAAATTGTGCATGTAACATGAGACTGCTGTGCTCAGTGAAGTACTGACAAGGCACAAGAACTGATTATGTTTATAATTGTGAATGAATGCTAATCTGTTTATACGCACAGCCTCTGGAAACATAATGCACAAGCTCCCTTGGAATACTTTCTTGCTTTAGAACACAAAGCCCACAGTGCCCTATACCTGCCATTGTCAAATTGCAATATATTCCTCGCATCATCACACACAAAACCTGTCTGGGGCAATCGGAAACATGCACTAAAACCTATATCAAAAAACCCCAGAAATTCAATTATCTCGTCAAGGAGCCTACTTCAGTGCAAAAAGCCAAATTATGGTTAAATTCTGACTTTTTGTTAATTGCTAATTTATTACATGTAAAAACAATACAGTTCAATGAACTCATAAAATGAAACATCAAAACCCTTTTTTGATGTGGACTAACATAATGCTCTGTGGACCCCGCCCTTTTTCGGAATGCATGCCTGAATAACATACCTGCCACAGAGGCATCTTACGTAAGGGTGCTGAGGATGCAAACCCTCCCAATCACATGGGGGCAGTATGTGGGTGACAGCAGGGGAGGGATGAGGGAAAATGAACCAATCGAACGCAACGAGGAATACGCACTCAAGTCATACTTATCCTTGCCCCAAGACAGATGCATAATTCATAATTCAAAGCCAGGGTGACAAATTGCATATAACAACAAGACAACAAAAAGATCCTGATAGTAATCACACTCTCTTTTAGCTAGATCTGACTTCACAGGCAAAACTGCACTGCATATTAGCGAATCAAAGTTATTAAACCAAAAAACGTGTTTGCTATGTTAAGAATGAAGAGGCATGCCGTACTGATCTGCTCTTTCATTTCAGGGAAGATCTCACATATGGACCAACATTTAGAGGCATCGTTAGAATGAATGCTGGTGCACCCCAAGGAACACTTTTATCTTCATGTTTATTCCCTCTGTACACAGCACAGTGTAGGCACAGTCAGGCATTCTGCCATCTGCACAAATTTGCGGATGATTTCAGAATTCTGGGAAGCATTTCAAATGCTGATGACAGGGATGAAGTCGAGATTTTCTGTCACCTGGTGCAATTGTAATGTCCTGGGGATGAAGGAAGATGGTTTTTCAAGAAAACTATTTTTAAAAGTTCCTTTTTAACCCCTTCTCTAGCACCACCACCTTATTGCAAGCCCTAAAATAAAATGGTTACTGTTCTTGAACCCCTTAGACTACTGGCATAAACCTGCGCTCTTCTGTAACCCTTTGGAAATGTGTTATCCAATGTCAGAATTACTCTGTGTATTACTGAAACAAAGTGGTATAACCTTAAAATAAAAATAGTGGAAGTGTACGTTTTTTTTCTTTTTTGCCTAAAAGAGTTTTTTCCTGGATAAAGATACCGACTTTACCGTTATTTGTGTCGTCTATGGGTTTCCATGAAACACATAGCTAGTCGTCATTTTGATTGAGCCTGTTTTGTGCCATGTTACAAAATAAGGAACCGTTGTCGCTATAACACTGGGATAGTAAAATAGTTTATAGAGATAGAATTGTGAATTTTAGCACTTTCAAATGGTATATAGTGTGACCAGATTATTTGAAAATTTCAATGACACACAATGAATGCAAATAAACCTCCAGTCCGAGTGCAGGCCGGTGCTAGTTTAGGGGTTAAATAAAGGGACACCATATTGAAATCATAGAATCTTGTAAACATATAGTTATGTGCTGATAAAATGGATTGTCAACTGAGCACCAGCACTATGTTACAGAAAGCTCAGACAAGGCTATTATTTCAAGAAAACTAAAATCCTTTGTTGTCTGTTGCCTGTGATTTTTTCCAATGCCAGCATTCTGTGCAATGTTGACACCTGCGTGGGAAGAAGTGCACGGCCCCATACTTGCCGTGCAGACAATTCTGCTGCATTAAGCAGGTTATGAAATTCATTGTGCATTTAATACATATATAGTACACTATATACCAAATATATAATTGGTATATATTAATTAAGAGGAATTGAATAGGTTCTGATGAAATAACTGGCCACTTAAACAACGACAGCTACCTACTGCCGTGGACACACTTGCTATAAGCTTAACATTTAACTTCAATCACAAAGGCAAATGAAAGTTAATAATATAATGGAGTGAATTATAATTCACTGAATTATATGTTGTAATGGACTTTTGCAGAAAATGGGATCTCTGGATTCCACAAAGACCACAATATGATGCAGTTTATCAGCCCCAAGCTGTGTACATTAATTCACCTCCCCTTTGCCACCATCCTCAGGGAAAACACTTTCTTCTCAAAATCATAGACCAGCTAAAGTGCTGTGGGCAAGGGCTGGCCATTTAAAAAGCCAAATCAGTTTGCTTAATACATGTATCCACAAATCTGTGTATATCACAATAAATAATAGCCTGGAAGGCACAAAAGCACTAAGACATACCCCTGAATTTAACCAGGATCTTGTCATAATTTTCCTGAACATACATATAAATATATTGTTGAAATATCCAATTTTCCCACACTGAACACTACATTACTTTTGCATTAATTTTGGAAATGGCTGAATCTCCAAAAAGTAACCCCTGCATTTAAGCCTGTCAAAATTCAAAAACAGAAATTAAATCTATTCAGTGGTTACATTGGTAATGTGTCAGGAATGAAGGCTGTTCTGAAAAAGCTCTAAAACCTAAAAAAAAAAAAAAAGTGTGAATGTATTTTCCTTTTCTTTTTGTGTGTTGATGTTCAGTGAAACACTGGGCTTCAAATGCCATACCAGTTACTCTCAATGTGTCATTTCTTTCTGTAAAATCAACTTCGTGAGAATAAGGTTTCTGCACAAAATCCCTTTCCCACCAACCATTTGGATTCCAAACGAAGCAGTTCAATCAATTCCTCTGCCTATCTCCCTAAAAAAGCAAATATAGACACTGTTTGAACCAAGGCTTTGAATTCTTAATTGTGAGTGGGTCAGCGTAATGATTTATTTCCAGCCAAACTCACTTAATTTAAACTGCAACACAGATACAAAAAGATCAAAGAAGAAATATCAGTCATATGCAGACAAAAAAAGGCTTGCATACACTTCCCTTCAACCTGACAGAAAAAAACAAAACCTTTTAACGGGCTGCTGGGTAGCTCACTCAGTAAAAGGGTCGCTTCCAGCCGCCCGTGGCTTTCTCTCTGCGCACACGTATGATTGGGTCTCCTTCATATATGGAGCGTGCGTATATGAGCATGCTTGTACATAGTTTTCAGATGCTGAAAAAGATACAATAAATTGAAAAACAAATGTTTATATGTTATCTTTAATTAAATATTTTTGCCCCTGAGCAAATTGAGTTGTGCTGGATGTAACATTATATTTTTCTCATTGTAATTCAAGTACTTTTATTAATTGAAAGAGGCAACAAAGGAATGAATGATTAATGCTGACAAAGCAAACTTTTCAAAAAAGCTGAATAACCTGAAATGGGGTTGCATAAAATGTGATACCGGTAGAACAGATACCTGAAAATTCTGGGCAATACGTGTCCTTCCAATGACAACATATATAACTGATAAACAAGACCAGCTGTCATGTTCTTAGGCAATGGCAGTAATTAAAGCATTGAGCAACGTTAACATGAAAACAAACCTTGCGGCATACAAGCGAGCTGTTATCACTCATATTAACATTCGCAGATGCTTCAACAGTGTAGCGCTCTACAAAAAAAAAAAAACATTCCTATTGCTGCCTGTATATTGCATTTACATCATATGTATCCTACCATAGTAGCCTAGTCATTTGAATAGGAGCATCTGCCAAATTAATATAATTATGAATAATTTCCATTCCTGACCTGTTGCCCCGGGAAAATAAAGAGAGTTCCAACTTCTGCTGGCTGTGTAAGTGCATTAATGAAACTCTGAGGGTCCATAGGGAAGACCCTCAAACCGATTAAACACATCAGCTGCCATATGGGTTTAGTTTAATGTTGGTGAAAGGGGAGAGAGAGGTAATGGAGGTTAATGGTTCAGCCTCTGTGTTATCCCCACTGCGGTCCTACAATACGAGGAGAAATAAGAGGGAAATCTGTGCTGCAGCCAAAACTGAATGTACAGTCCGTCATGCCATTTTAGCACACTGTTATTTAGTAAACAAACATGGGACACTATTACATTTAACTAATAAATGTGTTTTTTAATGATGAAATATTATTTAAGCCACTGCAAAGGTTACCAGCCATGCAATACATTTTGCCATCCCTTTATTTCCTGAGTACTTCCAGTGTTGTACTTACACATAAATACACATGATTTTGGTGGTAGGCTATATTATTGCTGGGAAAATGTAAGAACAGAAAATATTATTGTATGCCAAATCATACAAGAGTTTGCCATGACAGAATTAAGATCAATCCATCTTAAATACTTGTGTTTTGCACATCAAAGAGAGCCTAAGCTGGCCACTCAAAAGCTGAGATGAACAAAAAGTCCAAACACGGAGCACGTCGTAAATACCCGCTTGATAAACGTCACGTCAGCTTAATAGTCTGACTCCACAAGAACAGTTCTATTTGAGAGGGGAGGGGTGACTCTTGAAACAGGGGCAATAAATGGTTATTTTCCAGTGGTTCATTTGTCCTTTTAACGTCAGGGGGCATATGTGCGGGTATTTATTCTCTGGCCCCATGTGACAAACACTGAGAAGTCGATGGCAGATACAACAGGGGGAAGCGGAGCACCGTGCCAGGACTTCAATGGCCGCGGGTGTAGTGACACAGTATGTTTCACATGCGTTCAACACTGCTACGAGACACTCATGGGGCTATTAAATTTAATGATTCCATCTGCTGGGATGGAGGGGTCCAAACAACGGGTTTGTTCGTCATGCCGAACATGCAAGGCAGATGCCACTGCCTCCGCATTCCTCTTCTGCAGCGAAACCTTTTGTCGAACTGTTTTCCTGCTAAAAGCTTTTTCCTCGCTGTATTAGCATTATTTCTTCTTTTCTCACCACGGTTGAACACCGGCTCACAAATTAGCGCACAGCACTGTGAGCCGTCTACGCACGCTAGAGCGTGTGCACGGAAGCCGCAGAAAAGAAGGAAATATCTCAGATGGGTGCACGGTGCCAATTTCACATGCCTTTCTCCAGTAATCTGCTGGGCTTTCTTCCCATTGTCACAGTTAGTATCTCCTCTGTCAACACATCTTGCCAGCAGTCTTGATTTTGTTGCGCACAAAAACCCAATAATTCCACAAAACCATGTACATCATTTTTTGTTGGGGGGGAGTGGGGGGGGGGTTTGTTTGTTATTTTGCACCTTCGGGCTAACTTTACTCAAAACTAAATGAGCACGTACAATAAAACGTGCAGAAAGATCCACCCAGTATGCACAGAAGCACATCTTTCTAATAACTGGACACATCACAAACTTGAAACCGGTAACTCTGAATTGAACAAGCTATATGCAATGTCATTCAAACGCCAAGTCACATTTACAGCGGGTAAGCAGCTGGTTTTGTCAGCGGCGGCAGGGATACTCACAGTGCTGTCGATGTAGGCCTCTGTCCAGACGGTGTCATGCTCCTGGTCGATCACCTTAGGTCTGCTTAGGACATGAAGGTACTCCATCACATTCTCCTGCACATCTGCTAGTGTAGATATCTGAGTGAAGTACCCTGTTCCAAAACGGAAAGAAACACACTGACTCTTAAAAGGACTGTGTGTAATATCATTGTAACATCTTTCCCATCCACTGTCCATTAATCCATTTGCCAAACACTGTGGATTAAACTGGAGAAGCAGAAACACATTTGATGGGATAACTACCTTTTTTGAGAGTAAAAACTGAAACATACAACACACGACCTGATTTAAATGTAATATAATTACTTGGCACCAGTGGGATGTAATTACTGAGGGACCTTCCTTGCCAGACCAACACCTGAAACCCTGGTGCTTGCATGGACCAGTGTTGTGGAACGGGCTGTTCAAAGACGTGCAAATGTATAGTTGCTTGGAAGTACTCTGAGGTGCCAAATATGTGTTTGCTGCTGAAAATCTAATATATAGCAATTTGTTTACCTGTAAACACACATGGTCAGTTTTGTTAAACTTGGAAGTGCTAAAAGCTTACAAATCAAATGCCTCAAAAACAATTTAACAAGCTACCATGAACAGCTAGTGCAGGCTGATAAACATGTGGAAATGGTTTTTCCCACTCTCCAGTAATACTGTATAGAAGTAGGGCAACTTTTTTATTTAAAAGACTAGTCTGTCCCAGCAACTGGATTAGTAAACAGAAATAGGAATGATTTAACACTGCTGATACTTATTGTTATTGTAAGTGTTGTAATAAAGTGTATAAGTTTTGTAATAAATAGGCCAAACAGAAATGTAAAGCTAGCCATTTTCAATTATGAGAATTTTATGAGGTGTATTCGTCATCTTGTGCTTGAATAACATTTTCTAAAATGTTAAATGAATCTTAAAATGTCTTCTGGTGGCCAATTCTTTTTTGGAACAGCATGTTTCACAGAATCTTTCATTTGTGTCAAAGCGACAGTTTGCTATGTAAATTGTAATTACACTATGCAACAGTGATTGGGATACATTATTTTACAAGGTATTTGTAATGAAAAGTATGAGCCTTGATAGCTTACTTTAATGTATAGAGAAACACTGCACATGAAAAGGTGACACACATTCACATTAGCTAAGCCATAGTGTCATTAAACAGAAACTTGCATCAGAAATTGATTATATCTTTTTCATTTCATTAAAACAAGAACATATGCACATAATAATCCATACAGATTCTTTATTTATTTAGCTTACATTTAGCTACATTTTTTAACGCATTAATCCAGATCAAACGTTTTTGTTTAATTTAGTTTTGTATTATGTGTGCCAGTCCTAAAAAAAATTTGTATTTCCTTTGATTTGTATTTTGTGGTTTCTGGTTTTAGGAGATATAGTGCACTGCGCGACACACAGAACCTTTGGGAATCAATAAGATAGCATTCCGCTATCCTAAAACCTAAATAAAACCTAAATAAAACCAAAATTATCCATAAACCTACCTGACAACCAACTGGAAAGTTCCACAAATAACTGCAATTATCTGCAGTTATCAACGTCAGTTGTGTGCATTTTAATGAGGTTTTCTATATGTATCTAAAGTTACCTTTCGACTTTTCATGTCGAACACAGTTGAATCTTTGAACCAACTTTGTCCTCTACATTTATTCTACATGCACTTAATTTTCTGAATCAAAAAAGCAGGCAGAAGATATAAACGGGTCTGGGAAAAGAAGGGCAGCTGAAATTCCCCCATGATCCATTTTCCTGGCAAGGACTTTCCTGTCCAATATCCAGTGGGCTGGAAAGTCAGTGCACTGCTTCCATCAGCCCTGTGCATCCATGGGGAAAATCACTGCCAGGGAAATTGATTTTGGGGTCGTCGACCTTGGCAGCAGCTCCTCAGCGGGGCCCACCCATATTCCACACCCTAGTGCAGTCAGTGCTCCACGGTCGCAGCTCAGCGCAACTCGGCGCAATGCAGTACACGACCCAGTCTGCTCAGACAGCCCACCGCAATCACTTCAACTCTGGTGCATGCAACTGTGGCCATGACCGCGAAAAAATCTAACTACAAGGGTCAGAGTAATCCTTGCAGAACATAGTCACTTTGTGGTACAAAAGTATCAAATATGCAGTACATATACCTTACATTTTTGATCATTATAACTGATGTTATTGAAATAATTTAGACTTTTGTAGACATTTTTATGTACATGTTGACAGATGAATGTCAGTCGTACGTAATTGAGAGGTCTTTTTGATTCCTGAAATTCACTTTTGAGTTTGTGAACAAAAAATGCAGCTTCAGCAGGGACAGAGCACAATGCATTCAACCTAACGGCAATACAATGTACCTAAAAGAGGATCACGTCAGTGCCTCTGTCAATGCCTTTGCTGACCCCAGGAAAGAGCTTACCGGCAAAAAAGAAGTAATCCCCAGCTGGAATAAGAAAATAATAAAGACTTTTTCCAGAATAAGGAAGATTGGCCAAATACAGACGGGACACAAACCTCACAAAGAATGAAAGGGGACATCATGTTTCCATTTTAGGAAGCCAACCCTCGCTTTACATTACATTACATTATAGGCATTTAGCAGACGCTCTTATCCAGAGCGACTTACACAGCATTTTTGCATTTATACATAGTATCCATTCACAGCTGGATATATACTGAAGCAATGCAGGTGAAGTACCTTGCTCAGGGGTACAACGGCAGTGTCCTACCTGGGAATCGAACCTGCAACCTTTCGGCTACAAACCCAGTTCCTTAACCATTGTACTACAATGCCGCTTTATCGAGTCGAGCTTGGTAAAGCATGCCTTTGACCAGCTCTGAGTAAATTAAAGTATGTATATAAAATAGGATTAGAATGCCACTGCAGATGGCTGAGCGATCTTTCCCTGTGTGCCTAACAGAAAAGTGTTTAGAAAGGCTGTGGTGTGGTGCTTAGTAGAAAAGCCAAACCTTTATTTGCGCAAGCCATCCATTTGAGATTATCAGCAAAGGCAGACTCTCGACCAATTAAGTAGGGGAAGATGCGGACCTGCAGAAGGAAGGAATCAGGTGTTAGGCATAATAATCCATGTTCAGGATCTAAGCTATTTCACAAAAATTATGCCAATACAGAAAACCCAGGCTGATTAGTGCCTCCATTAGCGGTTGTGACATTTTATGCTTGTGAATTTAAGTTCCACTTTGTTACAAAGTTATAATGGGTAATAACAATAATAGCAAAGAAAGGGTCCAACAGCATCAACAATAGTAATAATTTTGTAATGGCAATAAAAAAGAAAAGAAATGAAAGCTCTTTAAAAAATAATATACAGTACAGTAGTAAGCTGTCAAACACACTGCATTTGTACTATGAACTACGCAATATTAGTCTGTCATGAACAAATCCAGTAGCTCTTCAAGATGAAACTGCAGTTTTCTGCATCAACTTTAAAGTTTTCTGCATCAACATTAATGAGTAACCAGTTAAAGTCCTTTCATGTGCTAAAAATAGCTCTTGCATTTTATGACAGAATAGGCAAACACACACCAGACAGGTAGGTTACAGAAAAGTGGAGGCTGTAATGATAAAATCAACACAATCCACACTTCAGCGAACTGGGATGCTGTTGCTGTTCAACTGAGTTGCCAGTTTATTTTTTGCACTTGTTGGCAATCGATGCTCATATTGCTGTACTTGCACTCTGTAAATGGCAATTTATGTTTTTCCCCTTTGCATCTGCAAATCAACCTGGATATAAGATATAGGTATATCAGATAGTGGTTATTACTAATACAGCACAGATAAGGTACACAAATAAAAAATGGCACATACAGTGCCCACCAGAATTATTGGCAACCCTGGAAAATATGAGCAATAAAGGCTATAAAAAATGTATGTCGTTTATCAGCATGACTTTACAAGAAGAAAAATAATTCTTCGTATAAATAAATACTTTCTTAAAAACACATGTCGCAATTATTGGCAATGCTAGAAATAGTTACAAACAAAGCCTAATTGAAGTATATTCCTTTATATGTTTCAGCTTTATTGGACAGCACATGGTAGAGAGAGCCAGGAAGAATCGGAGCGAGAGAGAGGGAGAGACATGCGACATTCGAACCGGCTGGATTCGAACCGCCAATATCACGGCTTGCAATGAGTATGTGAATGATGCTCTTACAGGCTACGCCCCCGAGACGCCCCATATATTCCCGTTTATATTTAGCCTTTTTTTAAGCACAATTGAGTCTTTCGGAACTATTACATGGTCATTCTCAACTTTTCACTGGGGTATAAATATGAGGTGACACGCAGGCCAAAGCCCCTGGGTGCGTCCCAATATTCTTAACTCCCCACCTCCTTTCCTCCACTCCCCCACTACCACTCCTCTCCTACCCAGTAGTATGCAAAACTGCCGGAGCCCCGTTTCCCAAAAGGATCTTAGATCTTAGGCTATTTTGTTTTTATATTACTTTCATTGTTTGTTTGTTTTTCATCATTTGTTTTTTGTCTTTCTCCCTCTATTTTTATTATTCTTTTTATGTAATGTCAGTAAATTTTAATCATTTTACTCCTAAAATGAATAAAGCACAAATACAAAACACTCGAAGACGATCTTAACACTAAGATGCTTTTGGAAAACGGGGCCTAAACGAGTATTTGCAAGTACAGTATACAATGTACCTGACATTGCGGTTTGCGTCAAGACATTAATTAATATGTAGCCATTAATACGTAATTAAGATGTAATCAGCAACATTAGATTAAAACACAATCCATTTCAGGGGCACGGAGAAGAGGAGGCAGTAGTGGAGGAAAGGAGGGTGCATTTTTGGAGTACTGGGACGCACCCCCTTAGTCATCCATCAATATGGGGAAGATCAGAGAACACACAATGAGACAATAGGTCATTGACCATCATAAATCAGGAAATGGCTGAAACAACCTATTTCCACCATTAGGGCAATAATTAAGACATTTACAGCAACTGGCACTGTGATGAACCTGCCTGGGAGAGGACGCAAGTGTAGTTTGACAGGAAAAAGGTTGGTTTGAGAGGTAGAAATTTCTCCAAGGATCACAGTTTGAGAACTGCAGAGGTTGGTTGTATCCTGGGGTCACCAAGTCTCCAAAAGTACAATTACGGGCAATTCATAGTTGCCAAAGAAAGTACGTGTACAGACGTCTGCAGGGTCCTGCGGACATAAATAAAAACGTAGCAGACCCAAAACGGGCCCTGAGCAGACAGTTTGCGCAGCAGTCTTTTTTGTGTCCACACGGACCTGTCGTTTCACCTACAAGTGTACCTTCTGTTTACCGGAATCTTCTTCCATGAAGGACGCCACTGTGGTCGGCAGTTTGCTTGAAAAAACGATGAGGAATGTAGCCTACAAAGGGGGTTGGTACGCTCGACTATGAAAGGCAAAAGTCCACGAACATTCGTACATGTTTTATACACTCCGTAGCCACCTTAAGACACAACTTCTATGCCAGAAGGTATTTAGAAGGCTTGCCAGAAGAAAGCCTCTCCTCTCATCAAACCACAAATGTAAGTGCCTGGAGTTTTCTAAATGTTCCCCGGACTTTAGATCGGAACCAGGTGCTATGGTCAGACGAGATGACGATTGAGATTTTTGGCAATAAATACCAAAGGTGTATTTGGCATAATAAGAGGCATAGTTACTCAGAAAAGAGCCTTATCCCCACTGTGAGGCTGTTTTTTCCACGAAAGGCCCGGAGAACCTTGTTAGGATACATGGGATCATGGACGCCATCAAATACCAGAAAAACAAACTGCCCCTGCACAAAGGCTAAAAGTGGGTCATGATTGGATCTTCCAGAAAAACATTGATCCAAAGAATACTTGGCCATCCCCTTCCCCTGAACTGAACATTGAAAACATGTGGGGTGAGCTGAAGAGGAGAGTCCTTGCTATGTGTTCTCTAACTTCATCAAACATTACAGAAAAAGACTCAGTGCTGTTATCTTGGCAAAAGGAGGGTGTACAAAGTACTAAATACAGGGATTCCCATAACTGTGACACACATCTTCAAAATAATAATTATTTTGCATTAAAGATTTGTTTTTCCTCTGATCAATGGTATCACAATTAAACTATATGATCTTCTCATTTTTCTCAGCTTAGAAGACATTTGACAAATAATAAACTGAATTTAATCCTGCCCTTTTTGCTCATATTAATTGAGGCTGCCGATAATCCTGGTGGGCACTGTACTGTACATACAGTAAGATGAAGTGCATACACACAGAAAGAACCTCCGATAAGCTGTGCCCATTATTTCATTCATCTGGGTTCTAAAGATTTAAGTCCTCCAATTCAAATAGCACTGAAATGTGAGCGTTCTCCTGCAGTTGATAGAAGATGGAATACATATTTAATAGACAGGGATAATTAGCTCCAAACTGTTACCTGATTTCTGCCTGCAAATGCTTATAAAGAGAAAGAGGCTCCAGAGACCACATATTAACCTCCATTGCCACTCTGTTTCTCTGATAGAAATTAGAGGTTCTAATTAGACTCTTCAGATTGTAAATAAATGGAATTTTCATAACGTGCTTATTAAAAAGGCAGGACCCCCCACTGGAGAGCAGCCAATCACATCACTGGATACTCTCCCCCCCACTGGATAGTAGCCAATCACATCAGCTCTCTGCTCCTCAGGTGTCCTCCCACAACAAGCTTGCTGTCCCACTCCTCGCCAGCGCATCCCCAAAATTGCAGAGTGCCGGGGCTGCTCCAGCTGCCCGCTTGGCAGGTGGAATGTAGAGTGCAGGGGGTTGCCAGATCCTGCCCCATGCCTGTCCAGATGCAAGTCTCCTCTGAGCTTTGGGGGCCACAGCTGCTCCACTTTCTTCTTCACTTCACCATAAAAAAAAATCTATTCTGAGAAAATAATTTCACAGGTCTGCATCCCTCACTCTGTCTCTCCCAAAGGAACATAGAAAATCACACCAAGAGCATGTTGATGTGGAACACCCTCTCGCCGCCCTTACTAAATAAATAAATGACAGAACTGTGTTGGTGGTTTCCAGGTGTAATAGAGGTTTTATGGTCCATGTACATTTTATTGTCATGGTTACTGATTCAGAATAGAAGTGATTGTACAGGGCAGAGTGGACATGAACTGTCTACAGTATGCCTCATAAACAACATTATAATATCCGACTCTATGGTATCTTAAAATATCTGTTATTATATCACATTACCTGCCAATACAGTCCCCCATACTAAGCTCTCAAACTATAGGATGTTTCAAGTTGTGTTTAGAATCTTCTCTACTAGTATCTACTCTACTGACATTTTACCAACTCTAATTTCTTGAAAATACTGTCACAACCCAGATGGGAGACATAGCTGATGAATGCACATTAATAGTCAACTGGCAAAATATATAAACTGCTAAATAAATTCCAAAACGCATAAATTAAACCTGAATTTCACTGCTTTGCTGAAATTTGTGTGCATTTCAGAAACAAAGCTCCTTCTGTTTCACTAGTTCAACTGCATCACTGACCTAGACACACTCACAAAAAATAAGATCAGCAAGACATTAAATATGAAGGAGAGATTTTGACTTTCATGTTCCATTTGTTTTAGCATGCAATATCAAACACAGGTGACTGCACTGGGGCACCTCAACCGTAATTCAATGTTCAGAGTGCCCTTGAAAATAATTCATTCAGCAGCCGCTTTTTAAAAGAGAAATTATACGTAACATATTGTTGCCTCAAAACATCTTTCTTAAAAAAACCACACAAATACATAATGCATCAATAACTCAAAATGTCAAGCTGAAAATTAAACCGCTAAATTGCAAATTCAATCGAGAAAATATGCACCACATCCAAGAGCAAACGAAACTGCATATGAGCAGGCAAGAGATCAGAGAGAAGAAAAAGAACAAAAGAAGAATAAACGGGTATTTGGCGGAATTAGAAGCAACAGTGTGGTCATCTGACTTCAGAGCACTGGTCCATCTCACGAAAGGTAAAAACACAGAGAAAACACCTCCCAAAAGGCAGGCTTGAGCGTGAGTGAGCGGAGCGGCCGGCACCGAGAATACTAAAGGTAATTACAATGATAAAAGCTCATAAATGGCTCCATTCCACACTGTCATTCACAGCTCGGGCTGCAATCGCTCATGACTGCGACACGCAATGACCTCTGTTATGCCCGAGCGGCCACCGAGCGCACGCCCGCCCACCCCCCCACCCGTTACCCCTGCCACCACCCGTTACCCCTGCCGCCCCCGCCCCAGTACTTCTCGCCCCCAACACAGCGGGCCAGATGGACCATCTCTGCCTCATTATTCCCTGCCTGTGAAGTGGAAAAGCCAGCAGAAGGATGCATTGCTGTCGGGGCCTTCTCCTCAAATCTCAAAGATTTATTGGGGTATAAAGTGCTGTTGAGACCATAATGGGACAAAAGCTTCCTATAAGGCCTATGAACTCTGAGGGAAATACACACCCACCAGGAGCAGGCATCCATCATCTCTGATAACCATTGCATAAGTACACTGGCGGGTGGGTTCACTACGTTCACTTTGAGGAAGCCGATGATCGTTCTCATTTTGGAAAACTCATAAAACAATTGCATGAGAACTCATATTCAATGGGGGGGTATTTTTAGTTACTTTCTGTCATTCTTCTAGTTTAGTCCTGTTTCCTCTTTAAGGGATTTGAAAGCAGAAACAAGGACAATGCTGGCTTCTTCGTCCTCAACCTGCTTTCACCTTGATTTCTATTTGCTGCTGTTTATGCATGAGTTCCATTGAGAATCTCCAAATATAACGAACTGAAAAAATCCAACAGGAACATTAAGACCAAACTGTCTCTCTTCATTACATTCAGCCTTTCAGACTTGTCCAACTCCTGTTTAAGTTAATATATCGTTCAAATAATTACCTACATAAGAGACCTATCCGTGACTGGCAATACTGGTGAATGAGCTTATATACTGTTATCAATTAATGTGTTACAAGTGTTTAGACATCAAAGTGTTTAGTCAGCTTCAATGGGTTCTGTGATCCACAGACTGAAATCTTAAAGCAATGTGAGCTTTTACAAAACCTTTTTTTTTAAATATGGCTTGCCAAATAAATAAAAATGTATTTGTCAGATACAACATCTGATGTTGGGCAGAGGGATGGGATGTGGAAAATCATGTGTGATGAAACAGGCTCATAAAAGTTATGCTGCAACTGAACGCGAGCGAGCGAGCAGGTGACAGGTGCCTTGAGGACAGGCGCTGATTGTTAGTGAGGATAAGTCATTTCACGGGATCTGACTGAGATAATGGCACACAAGCGCACCTGGCAATGCAATATGCCAACAGCAGGGGGCAGCGTGCATGACCCCCCCATTCTTATACTCTTGAGCAAGCGAAATAAAAATGAAAAAACGTATTATGAGCATGAATGAAAACGGCATGTGTAATAAAGGTTTATGTTATTGTCATGTTTTTTGTTTTTTTGGTCTCACAGCATAGGCCATCAGTCTGCCAAGACTACTCAAGCTAGTCAGCCTGGCACAGAAGCCCCTCTCTTTAGCCACCACACTTCACTTTGCTTTGCAGCTGAAATGGCTGTTTTGTGTCCTGAAGTACACAACCGGTCAAAAGTTTTAGTACAGTTTACTCGTGCTATAGTACTCTGTGTTTGGTGTAATTTAAGCAGTTTCACTTTTGTAAATAAACTCAAATGGTACAAGATAAGAAGTAAATAGTCAGAAGTTAAAAATAATGTTTTACTTCACAGGATAGTGACCTACATTTTGTATTTCATAAAAAAGCCATATTTGGCTAAGTAAACAGGTGAACAAATTATTTCCATTTGCCAAGTAAAATAAAGCTAGTTGGGGATGAATTGGACAGAAAGGTCAAGAAGAAGTGCAGCATGTTCATGAAAACTTCTACAGCAGTGTTGGTCTTTTTATCTCTGATTGCTAGAAAATTGTGCATCCATTGTATATCCATGAAAAAAATAATGTATGGATATATGTTTCAGCTCTAGCAATAATGAGATGAATTGAAATTTTGCAACAAAAAGTTTGGTTAGAAATTTCCAGTCAGCCTTTTATGCTAATATGCCAATATTCACTTTCACCCTCTCATACTGTTTCTGAAACTTACCCCCCTCACCAGCTCCACTCTTTTATAAAAAAATTGTATTGCCTTTTGTCACTGATAGTCAAGAGGTGGGGGGGTCAAATACTCAAGTGTGATCTCAACCCCAAGCACATACTCAAATGCAAAACATGTTTTAAATTCAAAAAGCAGCCACTAGAAAGCATTAATTTTGCCAATATACAATGGGGGAAATAAGTATTGGACACGTCAACAATTTTATTATCAAACATATTTCCAATGTAGCTATTCACATGAGATTTTGACCAGACATTGGCATTAACTCAATAAAACTACACAGCTAAAGAAATTGTAACGTTCCAATTCTTTAAAAAAGTTATGTGCAATAAAGTGAAATGACACAGGAAAAAAGTATTGAACACGCTAAATTAAATGTGGTAGAAAAGCCATATTTTTTATATTTGGTTGCATATCCTTTGCATGCCATGACTTTATGATGTCTGTGACCCAACAACATCAAAAGGCTCTTGATATCTTATTTGCTGGTACTCTTACAAGCGATACTATAACAGCTCTGCATTTGAATGGATCTCTATGGGAATTGGGGGATGAGACAAGATTTAGCTGTAAATTACACTGGAACAGTATAGAACACATGGTTGGCTAAGTGGCTCTAAGTCATCAAGGGTCTGATGTATTAAACAAGCCTTTAACCATCACTCTGCTGCCAGAAATACAGTAGATATGGAAGGATCACTTTAAGGGTTGTTTCTCCTGACAGATTTTCCTATTGAACTCTATGGAAAAATAAGTCAGGAGAACAAACCCTTAAAGTTATCCATCCATATCTACTGTATTTCTGGCAGCAGAGTGATGGTTAAAGGCTTGTTTAATACATCAGACCCTTGATGACTTAGAGCCACTTAGCCAACCATGTGTTCTATACTGTTCCAGTGTAATTTACAGCTAAATCTTGTCTCATCCCCCAATTCCCATAGAGATCCATTCAAATGCAGAGCTGTTATAGTATCGCTTGTAAGAGTACCAGCAAATAAGATATCAAGAGCCTTTTGATGTTGTTGGGTCACAGACATCATAAAGTCATGGCATGCAAAGGATATGCAACCAAATATAAAAAATATGGCTTTTCTACCATATTTAATTTAGCGTGTTCAATACTTTTTTCCTGTGTCATTTCACTTTATTGCACATAACTTTTTTAAAGAATTGGAACGTTACAATTTCTTTAGCTGTGTAGTTTTATTGAGTTAATACCAATGTCTGGTCAAAATCTCATGTGAATAGCTACATTGGAAATATGTTTGATAATAAAATTGTTGACGTGTCCAATACTTATTTCCCCCATTGTATACTGCGGAAATGTATATTATAATTACAATGTATATTACAATGTTAACCATACACCTTATATCTCAGTTAGTTCCTAGAAATAAGTTGTTTTCACTGCTGATCAATTATCTCATAATACATAAAGTACACTTTACCTCAGTAGTCGTATTGGGTGGGTACCCCTTAAAACTGGATCAAGGACAAGGATAAAATAAGCTGAAAAACACCTGGGGATATATGTTTTTTACACAGTTGCATACTGAAAATACAATACATGAAGTGAACTGCACAGTAATGTCAGTTTGCACCTGTTCTTATAGAATTGATTATTAATAAAGAATCAATATAGAAAGAGCTCATTTGTCCAAAGGGAAAGTAACAGTAATGCATTATTATTATTACTATTATTATTATATACTTTTATTTTGTTATGCTTTTGGCCAGTGTGTTTTATTAATCAGTATATATTGTGGATATGGATAGAACTTTATTGGTCTTTACTGAGACACAGACATGTTAAGCAATCAGTCGCACACATTTGGGTGGTGGGGGTGAGGGCTCCAGCAGTTTCAAACCATGTGACTGCGAAATGCGAGACGCGACAGAGATAGAACCGTTCCATTATCCAAGCGCTACCTTTTAAATCGAGCCATTTTTCTGCACCAAACAAAACCTTGTGAAGAGGCTCCACTGTCAGAAGAGAACAATAGCACCACTGCTGAGAACTCACACACAGCTGTAGTGGTAGAAACAGCTTTCATGGCAGAATAACAGAGCGGCAGTCAGGAGATGGCACACTTCTGCTTTAAAGGGGTAATAAACACTAAATCACATATATTTAGTTATAAAGCCGAGTATCTTGTCACATACAGTATATCCTATTGTAAAAAAGATTAAATAAAAATATAATTAAGCAGTGCTACTGCATTTTGTGCCAAAAAAGAGGCATTCGCCGCAACCCAAAGTGAAAAGTTTCATTTGAGCCCACGCCTTTATCCGTAATATAAAATAAAGGTAAAAACCTTTTTTCTACGTAAGCAAGTCAACGCCCATCTCCCCCTCTTCTTGATTGATGGGAATTCAAACCGCACAAGTTATTCCTTTCATTTCAAACGGTCTTCTCCCCTTGCTGGCTCCGCCTTTGTGACTATGATGAATTGATCAATCGCCCCTCCCCCCAACTGTAACTCCTCCCCCTCCCATCTGTGCTCTCTCACTCGAGTCCAATTTGCGTCTTTCGAAATTGTGAAGTGGGCGGAGACAGAAAAAAAAGGCGGTGTTTATTACACCTTTCGGGTCCCACAGAATTCCCGGGTGCTCTGGCATGGGCCGGACGGGGGAGACAGGGAGACGAGACAGAGCCACCTCCCTCCTTATCCAGGTCCATTTAAACACAGTGTGTCAGGCTTACACTTTTCCTTTCCATTTTGAATCCAGCAGGATCTGGCTTCCTGGCTTTTAAGCATTACATATTTGCCAGTGTACAACCCCTTGGGGAACAATCTTAAAATGGAGAGCTAAAAATAATCCCTCCAAGGCCTTTAAAAGGAACCTGCAATTACAGCATAAAAGAATGCATCCCATTTCCCTTAGCCTACTGCATTCCTCTGCTTTTCTTCTGCGCAACAAAACAACCAAAGGGCCAGTGTCTAGCAGTGCTCCCCTTAGATTCACTGACAGACCAAGCAGATACATTACTACTGACCATTTACAGAGGGAGCAATCTCTGTGTGTGTGTGTGTG
Source organism: Ilyophis sp. 1 JC-2022 (assembly GCA_022702515.1). Taxonomy (NCBI): domain Eukaryota; kingdom Metazoa; phylum Chordata; class Actinopteri; order Anguilliformes; family Synaphobranchidae; genus Ilyophis; species Ilyophis sp. 1 JC-2022. Next base: position 49,742,989 of record CM040402.1, read on the forward strand.
TGTGTGTGTGTGTGTAAGGGCCAGTGTCTAGCAGTGCTCCCCTTAGATTCACTGACAGACCAAGCAGATACATTACTACTGACCATTTACAGAGGGAGCAATCTGTGTGTGTGTGTGTGTGTGTGTGTGTGTGTGTGTGTGTGTGTGTGTAAGGGCCAGTGTCTAGCAGTGCTCCCCTTAGATTCACTGACAGACCAAGCAGATACATTACTACTGACCATTTACTGAGGGAGCAATCTGTGTGTGTGTGTGTGTGTGTGTGTGTGTGTGTGTGTGTGTGTGTGTGTGTGTGTGTGTGTGTGTGTGTGTGCATGTGTGTGTGTGTGTGCATGTGTGTCTAAGCATGTACATACATGTGTGACTATACGTGTGTTTGTGCATGTACTGTAAGTGTTTGCATGTTTATACTTTTATACGTATGAGTTGTGTGTGTATGTTTTGTTTGTGAGTGTGCATGTGAGGGCCGCAAGCTGCCTTTCGGCTGGCTTTTTGCACCACAAGTTGATATTGTCCTGTACACTTTCATTCTCCCAGACAGATGTCAAATTATCCAAACATTACAGGAAATGGAAGATGTCTTCACATTGTAATTCCCAATCTGTGAAAAGCTGTCCCAACTTTGAGCTCACTCTGCTGTGTAAAAACATTTTGCCATCCTGATGAGGCACTAGGTAAAAACAGACACCCAGCAGGATACCAGGAATATGACCCTGTTCATAATGTAGTGTGTGTGTGAGAGAGAGTAAGAGCGCTTAGCCATGTCTGTGTGTGTGTGTGTGTGTGTGTGTGTGTGTGTGAGAGAGTAAGAGCGCTTAGCCATGTCTGTCTGTGTGTGTGTGTGTGTGTGAACTAGAGTGTATATAAAAAACGTTTGTTTAATATGTAAATTAACCATCTCTGTCATGAACAATAGAGGCGTATTAATCCACTTTACTCTCATTTAGCAGCTAATTCCATTTAAAAATCACTATTGAGGGAGGAGGAGGGTTTTAATTTCAGTATGCTGGCTACAGTTCCATTATGTAGGCCAGTGGATCCACTACAGTGGCTCGCAAACTGCTTGATCATTCCGGAACAAAGACTCTACGCTGAATACCACGCGTGCGCCCAGGCGAGCGTTGCCATAGTGACGGCAGAATGGATGCTGAAACAGAAGCATGCATTGTTGACTGTAGTAGCTCCAGCGGCACACTCTGGCTGTACTTGGCAATGCCAGGCATGTACGTTCAGCATATAGGCATGACTTTGGGCATGTCAGTCCCAAACATGCTGAAGGACGGCAGAAGTAGACACACACAGCTTGGGAATCGAGAGAGTAGAGTCTAACAGGAATAGTACGGCAATGCTAACAGCAAAGGTGTGCAGAAAAGATATTGGAGAAGTGGGAACTAAGGAGAGAGAAGTACAGAAAGGGTACTGGAGAAGTGGGAACTAAGGGGAGAGAAGTACAGGAAGGATACTGGAGAAGTGGGCACTAAAAGGAGAGAAGTGCAGGAAGAGTACTGGAGAAGTGGGCACTAAAAGGAGAGAAGTGCAGGAAGAGTACTGGAGAAGTGGGCACTAAAAAGAGAGAAGTACAGGAAGGGTACTGGAGAAATGCAGAATGACTACTGGGAAAATGGGAACTATGAATACAGAAAAACTAAGGTACAGATACATTTTTGTGAACAAAATAAATCTCCTTTCACCAAACCAAGACAAAGAAAAGTAAACGGAAATCTGAATATTTAAAATCAATCAAACCAAGCTATTGAAACCAAAAAAAGCCATTATAAGAATATATAAATCAATAATATGTTGGAGGATAGATAGAGGAGAAGAGGCAGAGCAGTGTGGCCCTGCCCTCTGTGGATCCTATGCATTTCACAAGCCATCACAGCCCTCAGCTGGCAGAGCGACCATTAGCGCCATATTGTGTCTCAGTGGATGCGCGCCGTCCCTCAGTGAAGGTCGGGGAGCGGCGCAGAGACATCTGACTGGAGCTGCCAAGCCGGGGTCGCAGCGCTGATGCGTTAAAAAGCTTTCCCCTGTGGGGCCTGGGCGGGGTTCAGGAAAGGGGGGTAAGAAGAGAGGCGACTCACCTTTCTCTCAGGCCAGTTGTACTTGGCGAAAACAGCGTCGTATGTGTCCACGGCACCATCTGTGACTAACATGATGGCCTGACTGCAAACACTCCCTCGTCCAGTTTGATTGAACTGTAAAAACAGAGAGCACACACACACACACACACACACACACACACGCACACGCACACGCACACACACGCACACCCACACAGGCACGTGCACATAAACACATACGCCCAAATATCCAGTCACACAAACACACATGGAATTACTGAATTGTTTTACAAATTGAACACTATTTTTTCTTTTATTAAAAGCGTGTGTCATTACTTGGTATATGTGTGGTTTTTTTACATCAAAACTTAAAACAAAGCATTGAAACAAAGTATTTTTGGTGAAAAATTTAAATGGCAATTACCACACAATGAAAATAACAACACCATTTGAAATGTCAATAGTACCAAATCCTTAACGTCAATTTAAATGTAAGTCATTAATTACTGACACTAACTCCCACTGATTTAACTCGTGTAGCACACTTTAAGCCCTGTTAATTCTCCGAAGCACTCTCATCACAGAGAATGCTAAAGAGCATCAGGTAGCTGAATGTTTTTGTTATGTAAAATTTCACGCAAACTGAATTGAACACAACTCGGTGGGGAGCGAAGAAGGGGCTAGAGAAAATTCCTTTTTAAATAAACCTGCAACAATGCATATTAAACTTAACACCTGAGATGTACTATAGTAATCAACTGATTTGTTGACCTGTAACGAGAAGAGTTACAGTGTGAACTGTTATCGCATACAGATCTGCTGCAAACGCTGTTGTCTGTGCAGGGCTATTTTCCAAACACAGAGATGAAAATCATTATTTAGATTAGTCCTGATTGCTAATTAATGCAGGACCTTTTGTAACAGTTCATGTCAAATGTCAGTGCCACATTACAGGGAAAGAGCAGATACAAACAATGGAAGAAGGCAAAGTGATTGTGTACATAATAAAGCTTCCAAACATTTCGATTTGTCACAATGTTTTACTGTAATTTACCACATCAAGACTTCATTTAGAAAAAGGTCACAACACGGTTAATTCTATGAACCATTATTTAATTACATTTTGAATGAAATGCATACTAATAATTACAGATGACTGTAAACAGCTTTTACCAAGTTAATTTGAGATGATATTCTTGAGAATCTGAAGAATACTGAACATACACAGGTTTAATCTGGAGCTGTTTATTCTAATAAAATCGGCTTTTCTCACAGCATTAATATACGGCAGCAGAAGCCAGTGGTTACAGCCAATGAATATATGTTTTCACTTGGTGATTGACACCATGAGTTCTGTCTGATTGGTCAGGCAGTTGTAAAGATACCTACCCGCCTTCTCCTGCTAAAAGCTTGTGTCATACATTTGTATCTTGCCAATTCATCTGAATTATGCATCTCCCTAGTACAGCATTAGGAAGACTTTACACAAGACATCACACCATGAGACAACAGATCTTCTTCAAAATGACTTTCAACCATGACTTTACAAATTTAGTGTTACATTATGGTTTAAAGACACAAGCGTTAAGTGCAACAATTAGATCCGTTTATTTAATCTATTTCATGTTTAACATAAAATGCAAATGATGCACTAAAAACAGGCCTTCAATAAATGAACTCTGCAAGGTAAAGTAATAGAAACATGTCTGCACCTTCAGGCAGCAAAGGAGCTACAACCAGGAGCAAGATAAACTACATTTACATACGAAATCTGTTAAAACTGGGAACTCAATCATCATTATATAGATGTACATTAAATACATGAAATATGAATGCGGTTAATTGTGTGGAATACACTGTAACCCTGGGGCTTTCTACCCTGATCCCGGAGGGCTGCAGGGCCCGCTGCTTTTTGTTTTCACCTTGAAATGAGAAAACAGATCAGACCCAAGAAACCAAGCGATGCGAGTTAACTGTGTAATAAAGTGCTGTAATTGATAAATTAAGCAGCGAGTAACAACAAAAGCCAGCAGACCCTGCAGCCCGCCAGGACTGGGCTTGAGATCTCTGCTCTAACCAATAAAATATTCAACGACAAAGTTCTATTGGAATCAGCAGAAATAATAGCTTTTACTTGAAACTCCTATCTAACATTGCCCGTGTTTGTCCTTTGTCCAGCGATACAACTGGTGAAGGACATGACACACGCACAACACCCACTACATGACATGCTCCCACAAGACAGAGCCACGTGCACAAACAGGGTGCTGCGGAACAGTAAGCAGCTCACAAGCTTCCAGGCCAGGACAACCCGCCTGAGAACAGCCACCCTACCCACTGCTGTTAGGCTCTTTAACTCTCAGATTTAAAAAAAAACACAAAACACAAAATAAGCAAAATGGACACATTTTCTCGAGATTTTATATTGTGTTGTCTTGTGATTGTGTCTTGTGATAATGTGATTGTGTGTTTTTCATTTTATTTTATTATGTATTTTTATTTAGCATTTCTTGTATTTTTTTTATATAGGCTTTTAATATATTTCTTATGTACTATTACATAAAAGTATTTTTCAACATATCAAATGCCTGAAATATTAAAGGCAAAACAGAAAACAACTACATTAGTGCATTCCTTTATTCCTAAATACTGAGTAAATCACTGTCATTCCTCATTTTTTATGTTTTCCTAGAGTTCATAATATTTTATTCATTTTTATTAACAATGAGTTGGACAGTCTATTTGAAGAGAAGCTAACTTGCCCGTTAAAAAGACTCCTACCTCCAGCCTGGGCACCACAGACTTCATGTAACCTCTTTAAGTTTTTTCCTGGATTTTTAAAAAAGTTTGTTATAAAATATTTTGACTGAATCTAAGGGCACATAATACTAATCTTACACTTGACTTTTAAATTAAAGTAAAATCGAAGTGAAGACAATTCCGACCTTTGAAAAAAATCTAACTGAATGGCAATTCATATTTTTGTGATGGCCACTAAACTTTAGGTTACTGTCGTAACCCCGGTTCTTTGAGTAATATGAGCGAGATGTCTCGCTATGGGATGTGACCCTCCGCAGCCCTGACAGAAGTACCTATCTCAAATAACCAATCCTGATTGGTCAGAGAAGCGTGTCCCTCCGCTGCGTGATGTAGTCCCCCCCACTACAAATACCGCAACAGGAGGACACGCCCGCCATTCTAAAGCCCGAAATTCCTTCTCACCGCCCAGCAAGAAGGGTTGTCTGGCGAGACATCTCGCTCATATTACTCAAAGAACCGGGGTTACGACAGTAACCTAAAGTTCTTTTTCATAATATGAGCTCGATGTCTCGCTATGGGATGTGGTTACTCCCGAATTGCCAGACAGCTTTATCGAACAGCCACCAACCGATGGGAGGGTCCAGGTGTCCAGATGCTAGGCCTGAAGGACCGCGCTGGCAACGCACGGGCCCGACACATCCAGCATGTAGAATCGGACAAAAGTCAGAGGCGAAGTCCAACTCGCCGCCGCACAAATGTCCTGAATAGACACCCCCCTGAACAAGGCCCAGGATGCAGCCATGCCCCGCGTAGAGTGAGCGCGCAGGCCCGCAGGCGGGCGCAACCCCTCATTAGCGTAGGCCAAAGTTATAGCTTCCACCAGCCAGTGTGAGAGGCGCTGCCTCGAAACAGGCTGACCTTTCCTGGGATTAGCCCAGGAAATAAAGAGCTGATCGCTCCGTCGGAAGCACCGAGTCCTGTCCACATAACAACGTATAGCCCGGACCGGACACAATGTATGAGCCCGCTGGTCCGCAGCTGGAGCTGTGAACGCAGCGAGAGAAATCGGGGAGCATGAACCCACCACCTTAGGCACAAAGGCTGGGTTAGGTCTCAGCGACACCCTTACGTCCCCTGGGGCAAACTGAGTGCATGATGGATGCACCGAGAGTGCATGAATATCGCTGACCCGCTTCGCGGAAGCGAGCGCCAGCAACAACATTGTCTTAAGAGACAAATGCTTCAAACTAGCACCCTGTAAAGGCTCAAAGGGGGGACCCTTAAGCCCCTCCAAAACCACCGTCAGATCCCATGGGGGCATAAGTGGCCTGGAGACTGGGAGCAGTCTACGGGCACCCTTCATAAAGCGGCACACCAGAGGGTGCTGACTCACTGTTTTGTCCCCAAAGCCCACGTGACTGGCGGCAATGGCCGCCAGATACACTTTGACTGTCGAGAAGGCTCTGCCATCATCGATGAGGCTCTGAAGGAATGATAAGACCACCGGAACAGAGCACTGAAAAGGGGCGTGATTCCGATCATGGCACCACCGCTCAAACACCCCCCACTTACCAGTGTACAAAGACCTGGTAGAGGGGGCCCGAGCATTCTGAATAGTGTTAATCACACTCGGAGGAAGGCCCGCAGTGGTCATAGAGAGCCACTCAGGGGCCACGCCCACAGTTGTAACCTGTCCGGGTGTGGGTGGAACACCGTCCCCCCCCCCTGTGACAACAGGTCCCTGCGTATTGGCAACTGCCAAGGCCGGGCGCACAGCAACTGATAAATCTCCGCCAACCAGTGCATCGCCGGCCAGTGTGGAGCTATCAGGATAAGAGAGTGTCTGTGTTCCCTCACCCTCGCCAGGGTGGGAGGAACCAGCGCCAGAGGGGGAAACGCATAGAGCAGCTCGTGAGGCCAGTCGTGCGCCAGAGCGTCCAGCCCCAAGGGGGCCCCCCGACTGTGTAGGGAGAAGAACAGCTGACACTGGGTGTTCCCCTCCGACGCAAACAGGTCCACTTTGGCGCGGCCATAAATGGACCAAATCTGCGTCACCACGAGAGGGTGTAAAGTCCATTCTCCGTATACGGGCGCACCCCTGGACAAGAGGTCCGCCCCCACGTTCAGAGTCCCCGGGACATGCGTTGCCCTCAATGACAGGAGACGCACACTGCTCCACAGGATCAGTTTGCGTGCCAATATGTGTAATTGACGTGAGTGCAAACCCCCCTGGTGATTTATGTACGCCACCGTGGTCGTATTGTCCGTCCTCACCAGGACATGATGACCCCTGAGGAATGGGAGGAAATGTTTCAGAGAGAGAAACACTGCCGAGAGCTCCAGAAAATTTATGTGATGTCGCTGGAGACCCAGGCTCCAGCGGCCCCTCACAGATCTGCCCTCGTGAATGCCGCCCCACCCCTGGAGGCTGGCATCCGTAGTGACCACTTTCCTGGACAGGACGGTGCCCAGGGGCACACCCTGAGTCAGAAAAGAGGGTGCCCGCCAGTGACGTAGGGCCAACACGCAATCCGACGTCACCAAAATCCTCCGTGCGCCATGACGCACGGGGTCCAGCCTGAGCGCAGCAACCCAGCGCTGAAACTCCCTCATGTGGAGGCGACCGAGGCGTATTACGTGTATAGCCGAGGCCATCAGGCCCAGCAGGCGCAGACACACCCTGAATGGAACGTAACAGTGTCTCTGAAAAAGAGCAAGACATGCCTTGAAACTGTTCGCCCTCTCCTCCGAGAGGCACGCAGTGAACGGCATTGATAGCAGCTGTAACCCGAGGAAGATTATTTCTCGACCCGGTGAGAGATTGCTCTTTTCCGTGTTTATCACAAAGCCCAACTCTGACAGATGACGTGTGACAAACTCCGTGTGCGACCTGGCCTCCTGCTCCGAGCGCGCTAGGAGAAGCCAGTCGTCCAAATATGTGGCCAGGCGTATTCCCCCCCGCCCCCCCAGGCGTATTCCCCCCCTCGGGCTGAGGGAAAGTCCGAACGGGAGCACTCGGTACTGATAGCACACTCCCTGAAACGCAAACCTCAGATACTTTCTGTGGGCAGCGTACACTTTTATATGGAAATAAGCGTCCCTCAGATCCACTGATGTGAACCAGTCGCCTGGTTTTATTAGACGCAACAGTGATGCCTGTGTCAGCATCCTGAACTTGTATTTCCTTAAGTGACAGTTCAGAGCCCTGAGGTCCAAGATAGGGCGAATTCCTCTCCCCCCCCGTTTGGGGACGAGAAAATATCTTGAATAATACCCGGATTGACTCTGCTCGGGAGAGACGATCTGAATAGCTTTTTTGTCTAAAAGAGACATTATCTCCTCCTTTAGCACGCCAGCTAAACGTCCCTGTGCTCGTGACTGTATTATGCCGGAAAAACGAGGCGGCACAGTGTTGAACTGTAGCCGGTAACCCCGCTCTATCGTGCGTAATACCCACGGATGAGCCCCTATTTCTCTCCACTTTTGAATGTGAAAGCACAGTGAAGGGGAGAAATTCGGCTGAGGCTTTGCCAACACGGGAGGGCTCATAAGTGGTGGTATGGCTCCCTCCAGTGGCAGAGCGAGAGAATGTCCCTCGGGCCGTACTGCGCATGCGCGAACTCGCGCCGCAGCCTGGGTAAATTCCTCCGTAGCCGGAAATGGGGTGCCCATCGCCGGCAACAGAGGGACAGCATGTCCGGCGGACATGCTGCTTATGTGCAAAGCATTCATTTTGTTTGTGCTTGCTTTGTTTTTGGTGTTTTTTACACATTTTGTTTTCAACTTTATTTCTTTGAATAAAGGCAGAACATTTTGTGTATGTGCGTGCTTGTGGACATGTGAACACGGCTGTGCAACGGCAAACAGCCCGGTGGCAATGTCCCTCCTCGTCTCGTCTGGCCCTGGGGCGGAGATCAGCGACTGGAGATGAGCACTTAAAACACTCTTTGGTGGAGCCCATGAACGGGGAACTGATGGGCGCGTCACCTGGAGAAAAGGCGAAGGCGGTCAAGTAGCCTTCTTCTTCCTCCTACCCTGCGCAGCTGAAGCGGCCGGTGGAGGCGGCGGGGCTGCGGGCTGAGCGCCGGGGGGACCCTTCCAACCAACCCGAGGGGCAGGCGACTGGGATCGGGCCGGGGAAGGCTGCTGCTGCGGCCTCTTCGGGACCTTAAATCGCGCAGATTGAGCAGCGGCCTGGGCAAAAGATTTTCCCCGGGGCGGGGGAGACGGCGAGGGGGCTCTACGCGGCAGGCAGAGCGCAAACGCCTCGTTATCTTTCTTCCTCGCCTCCGCTCTCTCCTGCATGGAGGTCAGAGCTGAGCCGAAGATACCCTCCGGTATGACGGGCGCATCCAGGATGTCATCTCGCTCTCTGTCAGTCAGCCTGGCGAGATTGAGCCACCTGGCTCGTTCCTGGACCACGAGAGAAGCCATAGCTTTCCCCGTGGCGAGCACAGCCACCCGCTGGACATGAAGGCACAGGTCGGTAATCACTCCCGCCTCGCGCCAAACCGCGGCGCTAGGCGCGCCGTGGAGAATGTCGGCTTGGTAAGCGGAGAGAAGCGACAGCACATTCAAAGCCCTCATCGAGAGCGCGGCCTGCTTGTACGCCCTCTCGGCCAAAGCAGACTGAAGACGCTCCGATTTAGCGGGGAGGGACGGACGTCTGCTTGAGCCAGCCATGGCGCCACCCGGGTACAGATGCGCTGCAACCGGGGACTCGACCGGGGGCATGACGAGGAGACCCAGGGCTTCCATGTTCTCGGTGTCGAGAACGGAGGCACCCGGAATCTGGTTCCTTCCGCTGTACGGCTTGTCGCTCCACATCTTGGTGAGCTCGAGCAGTAAGTCAGGAAAGACGGGAAGAAGCTGCTTGGCCGTGTTACCGCCCGGTGCTAATAGCCTGCCCTCGTAGCGCGAGCGCGAGGGCTGTGTCACCGGAGCGGGCCAGGGAATACCCATGCTCGCTGCCGCACGTTTGCACGTGTCGAGCAGGACCACAGGAACCGGGGACGAGGGACGTGCGTCCTCGCCGTCCTCCGAGCCCTCGGAAAGCAGCCCCGGCTTTGCAGCCGGCACCGGAGTGATTAAGGCCTCATACTCATCCTCGCTCTCTGAAATGAGAGGGGGATAATCGGAGTCATCCTCTACACACTCCAGCACTAACACATCGTCGGAAGGAAAGGCAGGAACCGGGGACATCACAGACAGGGCGGCCCAGTCGGTGTGCACCTCCTGTTCCTCCTCTACCATGGGCTCCCCTTCGTCAGCGGCTACCGGGGCAGCGGCGGTCAGAAGCGGGTCCTGGTCGGACAGGCTGGCTTGGCGAGCCAGGCGGCGTCTCAAGCTTTTCGTCGTGAACATTTTACAATGCACACACGAACCGGGGACGGATAGGGACAGCCTGGCGTGGTCAGTCCCGAGACACCTCACACACACGGAGTGCGTATCCTTCCCCGAAATCCGGGCACCACAGGAGCAGGGCCGGGAGTCTCCTCTGGCATGAGGAGCAGCGGACGCCATGGTGGCAAAAAACACCGGCGGGTGCGCGGGTGTCTTTTACGGTAAGTGCTAGCTAACTGGTGTGTTAGGAGCAGGTAGCTAGCTAACTGGTGTGTTAGGAGCAGATAGCTAGCTAACTGGTGTGTTAGAAGCGAGAGGCTGATAACTGGCGTGTTAAAAGCAAGATGCTAACTGGTGTGTTAGCAGGAAACGTCGAGGGGAGCTGGCGTGCAAAACCTCTGCGAATATCGTGAGCTGAGTTAGCGTCCGTCGACAGAAGCTAATAAATAATTAATTCCGTCTGTGGACAGTTAAACTAACTTAGGCTCGGGTGAGATAATGCTTCTAGGTGAGAAGAATTTTTAGAATGGCGGGCGTGTCCTCCTGTTGCGGTATTTGTAGTGGGGGGGACTACATCACGCAGCGGAGGGACACGCTTCTCTGACCAATCAGGATTGGTTATTTGAGATAGGTACTTCTGTCAGGGCTGCGGAGGGTCACATCCCATAGCGAGACATCGAGCTCATATTATGAAAAAGAACTCACAGAAGTTTGTATATATTGCTTAACATTATTTCTATTGTTCATGAAGAAGTTAAATGGAGGCACAAATGTTCCTAAAACTAACGGAACAGATAGAATTTTCGCACAACATGCCCTTTATCTTAGCTATCTTTAAAAAAAAAAAAAAAACATCCTACGCGAATGATTAACTCAATTTGTCACTACTGTAAGCCAGATCTGGAGATTGCTAAAATGATGTGACTGCATCTTTCCCAGGCGAAGCCGTTTAAAAATGCAAAGAACACGCAATCATAAGCATCTTCTTTCAATGTACAGAAAACATTGTTTAACATTGAAAATGTATTTGTATGTGTTTACAGAGAAAATCATTTTACAACAGTAAGCTATTGATGTGTACCACGATTGTAGGTGCTCTAGTGTCTTGCATATTTAATCTGTGAACACCACATCCAAAGCTACTGCACTGTAAGCTTTGTCACCAGTGTGTTATCACAGTGAAGCCCCTCCAGCCTATATATGCTATTGATGTGATATATAGCTCACTGGCCAAACACACACTTCTCCAGGGAAAGTGTTATCCTAAAGGGCACCCCAGTTCAGCATTTCCAACCCCCCAGGGCCAGTGCCCATCTCCATGCCCAGTCCTGTTATAAAAAACCCAGCTCCCCTTTGTTCAACATCTAGATTGGCATGCTGATGGCTCCCCTGTGGCACATTTAATGGGAAAAAAGGAACCCCACCCCCCACCCCTTGCTGCACAGCCCTGTGGACCAGCCTGAAAGGGCACAGTCTCTGGAGACCTGCTAGAATTCATGTGTAAGAAGATGAGGGAGGGGCAGAACTGAGAGGCAGTGTGCTGGATGGCGTGGGGAGCATTAGGTGGGGAAAACTGCCAGTCAATGGGGAAGGAGAGTATGGGGGGGTTATAGTGTTACTAGAGAAGTGGGGGGGGGGTGTGTAATCACTGTAATATTCAGTCATTGAACCGGGTCATGAATTAAGCTTGTTAATTCAGCATCAACATGTGTCTCCCGATTATGCTATTAATTGCACATGGCTTTTAATTAATCAGAATATGAATATTACTCCCACCGTTCACATGGTACAGAAACTAACCTGAAAATAGCAGGATAATGCGAGATAGTGCGTAATCATTTCAGAATGCTCACTGAACCATTTCAACATCATGGCTTCTCCCGCTGCTCTCCCTGCATCTGTTATCAGTCTCCTTACTAAATCAATCACCTGATCAACTGGATTGATTATTTGTGCAATTTAGACTTGGGCATCTTTATTGAAATTTCAGTCAGGCAGTCATGTCAATAAATTACAAAATCTAGCTTATCTCTAGTGTCTGAGTATACTTACACTGTGACATAAACAAAATCTCACGGACTAAATGCAACCTTTTGTAATTATTCCCCACATCATTACGTATTCTGGGCTTGAGTTTCATCTGTCAGTGCTCTTCAGTGACTCACTTTGCAATCACTTTTCAGTGACAAGCTCTGCAGAGCCCTCTGCATCATTCCCAAAGTGAACAGGGAACCGTACAGAATAACAGGTGATTGATTCATTGACTTGAGCTCTAACAGCTTGTGTCTGACAGCAAGCTGCCCTTCCCACAATGCCAAGTGCTCAGGCCTGAAGCTCAGGCGGGAAAAAGATTTACTCAGTATGAATGACAAACATAAGGATCTTAAAGTCGCCTGCAATTAGCCAATTCCTCTTACCATGAAAGCAATTTCCCTTTCTTCTGACAATACAGACTTCTGAAAAGATAGCCTGATTAAAAGCACCATGACAGATCATTCTTCTGTCTTGCTTCACACTGCAGTTAAAGACATCTGAGCAATCAAGTCAAATTTTAATTGCGGCAAGGCCAGTTTAAATATTTAACTCTAGAGGAGCCAAAACAGGTGAAGCATTGCACTGCATTTGAAAACAATACCTTTCAAGATTTACCTCATTAAGAAGTGAAAAGGCCTCTGTTAATGCAATATCCAGCATTCCAATTCCTTTGGCAAACAGCTTGCCCAGGTGTGCTCGGAAATGCTAAACAGGAAGGGAAAATGGAATCATAAATTCATACATATGCAAAAACCATGCCATTAAATACATTTTATACAGTGAGCACCATAATTCATTGGACAGTGACACATTTTTTGTTATTTTGGTTCTGTAGTCTTACACTTTGAGTTTGAAAGGATACGATGACAAGTCCAGACTGTCAGCTTTAATTTGAGGGTATTTTCATCCATATTATGGAACCTTTTGTACATATTCCCTCTCATTTTCGAGCATCAAAACATATTGGACAGTTTAACATAATGTAGAATAAAGTAATAATTTTTTATATTTGGTTGCATATCCTTTGCATGCCATGACTTCCTGATATCTGTGACCCAACAACATAAAAAAACTCTTGATATCTTATTTTCTGGTACTCTTACAAGCGATACTATAATGTCTCTGCATTTGAATGGATCTCTATGGGAATTGGGGGGTGGGACTAGATTTAGCTGTAAATTATGCTAGAACAGTATGGAATACATCATTGGTAAAATGACTGTAAGTCATCAAGGGTCTGAGGTATCAAACGAGCCTCAAACCATCACTCTGCTGCCAGATATGCAGTAGATATGGATGGATCACTTTAAGGGTTGTTTCTCCTGACAAATTTTCCTATTGAACTCTATGAAAAAATAAGTCAGGAGAAGAAGCCCTTCAAGTTATCCATCCATATCTACTGTATGTCTGGCAGCAGAGTGATGGTTTAAGGCTTGTTTGATATGTCAGACCCTTGATGACTTAAAGTCATTTGGCAAACCATGTGTTCCATACTGTTCCAGTGTCATTTATATGGAGGTAGATTTCTATCAAAAATAAACAAGCACAAAAATATAATCCGCAATTGTATTTACCATCCACACACACACACCTCTCAATTTGTGTTTGTAGATATAATCCACAATTGTATTTACCATCCACACACACCTCTCAATTTGTGTTTCGTAAAAATAATCCACACGTATGTGTTTTCCATCAACACACAAACACCTCTCAACTTATGTTTTACACAGGGGTAGGTCCGTACACAGTAGCTACATAACTCTTTCGCCCCTCATGGAAAATATTATGTAAAACAAACTCAACCATGTGAAGTATTGCAGCCAATTAAATTAATTTGACAGCTATTCTCACTGATACCGATGTCTCCTATGAAATCTTTTATTTGTTCAGCTAGCTAGCTAGTAGATAAGACACCTAAATGAAAATGATAATTCAAATTGCATGGAGTGCTCTCCTTATTTTAGCTCATAGTGTTGTACTTCCTAGTTCCTATCAATGTACGGACCTACCCCTGTGTAATGTAATCTAGCTAGCTAGCTACATGCAATCTGATAGGAGTTTTGTGCAATGACTGTTTAAAAAACTTGCCATTGCAAGATTAGCGTGGGGTTAACTTTACAACCTAAATAAACTCAAAACTCGGTTGTTTTAATTAAATTTACCATGAATCCACATCTTAAAGATAATGTGCAATTTTGGCCACTTGTTCTAAAAGTGGCGCTGATGAGCCGACACACAAACTGCCGTGTTATGTAGCACCAAAGAAGAAGAAGTTTAGTTTACGAATCGCAAGTTAAGCGAGCGTGAATCGACGCGGTGAAAAACAGCGGAATATTTGTCTCAAAATTCTGTCCGTAAATCCAAGCAGATCAAGCGTGTCCTTCGATCGGCAAATGTAGATTCGCCAGTTCGCAAGCCAAGCTTTTGATTTGTACATGTGAACATTGGAAACATATCTGTAAATGTTATTTGCATTTGTGAATATAATTTTTGCATTCATCCAAATGATGATTTACGAAACACAAGTTGAGAGGTGTTTGTGTGTGGATGGAAAACACATACTTGTGGATTATTTTTACGAAACACAAATTGAGAGGTGTGTGTGTGTGGATGGTAAATACAATTGTGGATTATATCTACGAACACAAATTGAGAGGTGTGTATGTGTGGATGGTAAATACAATTGTGGATTATATTTTTGTGCTTGTTTATTTTTGATAGAAATCTACCTCCATACATTTACAGCAAAATCTAGCCCCACTCCCCAATTCCCTCAGAGATCCATTCAAATGCAGATACGTTATAGTATCGCTTGTAAGAGTACCAGAAAATAAGATATCAAGAGTCTTTTGATGTTGTTGGGTCACAGACATCAGGAAGTCATGGCATGCAAAGGATATGCGACCAAATATTTTAAATGATTACTTTATTCTATATATAAATGCAGAGGTGCCAATAACTGTGGCACACATGGTTTTGATAAAAAATAATTATTTCTTGATGAGGGATTATTTTTTTTCATAATAAATTTACGTCAATTAAATGTTGGATTTCTCTCATTTTTTCGGTGTGAGATTAAGCTAATTCACCAAATGGTTAATTTTTTATAACCCTTTTTACTCATCTTTACCAGGGGTGCCAATAATAGTGGACAGCACTGTATATATCCAACCCACATATATCTTCAACCTTGAAATCAAACAACAACAAAAAAAGTATGGCACTTCAACTAACAAAAAAGATTATTGCTTTAGTAGTTTTCATAAAAAAACCTCATTAAAGTCAGCCAGGGGGTGACTTTGGATGTTATAAATGAAAGAATGAATTAACAGGTATAAGCTAAAATGACAATAGTTCACAGAAGATTATGAGAGCAAGCCAGTTATTGCATTTAAATTCTGCCAGTGACTTACGCTAAAGACAACTCATACTTCAGGCATATGTTTTTTCCGCCTATGTAGGCTGTCCTTCTAAAGCAATTAATGTAGTTTAATGTTCATGCTGACCCAGTAGGTCTCGTCCATGCTGCTCATTATTTGGAATCGCCTAGAGGCAAAAACAGAAGCAGCCTGTATCTAAATAAACCTCTCAACTTACCAACTCAGCTCCTGCATCTAACATCGGGAGGAAGAGAGTGAGTCTGAGTCGCACATATAACACTCAGCCTCTATAATTAAAATATCTCTGGGCATTTTCCATTACTTTTTTGACTGCCTGTTAACCTTTTTGAAGGCATTTCAATTTGGCGCTTGTCAGTCTCAGACATGTCACAAACACTGCTGGATGCGGGAACGCAAGACATTGCCTTCCGCTTTCAACCTCAGCTCTCCCTTTTCAGCGTGATAAAAAAGAAAGTATTGTGGCGCTATTGTTGTTAGCAAAACTTTGTTGTTGTGCAAACCTACACAGCTATGTGTGGTTTCCCCCACATTACCCCCAGCCTAGTCCCTGTAAACGGCAATCTGTATATTTTCTTCCCACCAGCTAAAGTCAATGACTTCACAAGCCCAACTCTACCAGGTTTATGAAAGAGACCACTTTGATGTCTTGGAGGAAAAGGTTAATCATTTGGTACACAAGTATTCCTGAGGCCAGCAGATCTGATTCAAACGCCAGACTATTCTGTGTGTGTATGTGTATGTGTGTGTGTGTGCGTGTGTGCGTGTGTGTGCGCACGTGCTCACGCATGTGTGTGTTTCATAGTACTAGTGACCCTGAATTTTCCCTGAGTGCTCAGCATGTTCAGTGCCTCACCACCTCAGGGTCCACACACCTGTCTCTCAACTCACCGAAAGAAAAATAACAAGAGTCATAATACACGGGCCCATTTATTTCAGTAAACACAATTCTGTTTTTGTAAAAAAACTCATTCTAGATGTCTTCGGTATGTCCTTTTCAATACAAAGAAAACCTAAGGTAAAGGTGCTCTCACAGGAGTCGAACGGTGTAGTCAAACAGACTACACCCTTCAGGAGACAACGACTTTTCCCTGATAACGGCGGTTGGAGTCACACTGTTTATAAGGCTCCCAAGGTGGTGCCTGAAGCTGCAGTCTGTTAGCATATAGATGCCTGCCGAAATTTATGCTGCTTGCGATACTTGTCACAAACGGCCCTTCTAACCGTCTCCATCAGAAATATATGTATTGCCTTCAACACCTCTGACTGAAGTAAGTGTGCAATCAATCGCAAATGGACCCTCTTTTGAACTTTCAAATCACAAAGCCATTTTTGGCTTGAGTGTGGAAAACAAATAGTTTTTTCACACTCTGTTTTTTTAATGCCGCCATTATGTTCCTGCTTTAATAAAGTCTTTGAGAAGTGTCAGAGAGTGACAAGGGACAATGAGGCGCACTATCAGCTGGCTGCAATGCTAACCTTAGGGGGGGAGAGCGAAGATATTCTAATGCGTTTCATATCTCGACACAAAGATAAGCCAGAGTAAAACAACTTGGAGCCACTGGCATGTATCTGCTCATGATAAGAGGCACATAGTGTAGGCACCTGCTGACGGAGCTGCTTGGGACATAGCAGCATCACACCGAACGCATCACACATAACACCGCACGCATCACACAATACTTCCTGCCATAATACTTATTTTCTGGGATTTCTCCTGTTTTCCAGACTCAAACTCTTCCAGACTCCAGACTCCGCTTTTCTAGTTTACACATATTTTTTATTTTTTATTTTAAATGGTGATGACATTTTAAAAAATCGAACACAGTTAAAATGGATTTGACCCAGCGTTGCTGACACCATTAAAAAAATCAATGCCTTACCACAGTAAGGAAACTGTCTTGCCTCTGAAATAAAAATGTAACACACATAGGCGGAGGAAGATGGAGCCAGTAGCCTGAGAGAGGGGCATTAAGGAGCAATCAGGCCCGCCCGTGTTAAAAGCACTGGTCACAATGAGGTGTTTGCTCTGGATGAATGCTTTCAGGTCTCATTCAGTCTCCAGCATCTGCTGCCCACAGATTTACTGCAGTCCCATAGACTCATAGCATCTGCTCTCTGACAGAACGTACAGTATGCTAAACTGATGCGATATCACTTCAATTAATTACACCTCAATGCCTCACCTGGAGATGAAACGTGTGAGAAATGTATACAAATACTACTGTGTGTGTACATGTATATACTGAACACATACGCTGCAGCATCAACACTGCTTAACCATTTATCCACTTACAAAAGTGATACATGTCATATACACATTTCACATTCGACTGGATTGTGTCACTTACTGTGGCCTTTTGTGTGTAAATTAATTTTGAATGAAAGTGCAGACAGACATTCCTCGAGTATTCCAACGCATACTTCAGAGACTAGATGTGAAACACATTAGCGCTCGAAATGACATCACGCTCTACTTCTGGTGCTTGCAATAAGCACTCGGAGGGAAACGGAGGGATAGATGACACATTTCTCTGACTGTTTCCACTATCAGCTTCCTCTGATAACTGTGGTCAAGTGTCATCAGAGTAACAACTCTCCATCTGCTCCACTGCCATCATGATCCTGTTACCCCATCAGTTTGAACAAAAATGCTGCAATCAGGTCTCGGTGGTGACACTATTTATTCTTCAAGAAAGGAAACCGCTGTGAAATTCACAAATATCTCTGCACACAATTCCACAGTGTAAACGTGTGTTATGTTTGCTTGTGAAATAAACAAAACTATGGACAGGACTTAAGAGCGATTTCTCTGAATTTAAATCTGTCGTGCCTTTGACCTTTCCAGCCATTCTTCCAAAACATTTTAAAAGCAATTGTGCAGCAAAACAAACATGGAAACAAATTCCTGCTTTTATTTTTAAAGTACAGAATATACTCATTTTTATATTCCCATATGTTATATTCCCCATTTAAAGTCAACAGTAAATCATCTGAAGTAGCAACTTCACCACCTTGAGATCCTATACTGTAGCGCGTAAGGGGCTCTATCTTGACGATCTTAGCCCTTGGTCTAAACGCATGGCGCAAGTGCATTTAGGGCGTGTCCACTTTTGCTAGTTACACAGCGTATTTTTTTAGCGCTAAGTACGGCGCAAGGTGCAAATGGGCTGAACCTCGGGCATAACATGCAATAAACCAATCAAAATGTCATATCTTTAACATTAGGGTTTAACCAAATTAGCCTGTTTGTTTAACAAATTTTGTTTGATTATACAATAAAGCATTGTCAAACATCAATTCCATGAGGCTGTTCTCACGTTCAAACTTCATCCGAAGTTCATTACGTGCATTCTAATATTGATTATTAACATAAATACCATTATTTTGCCTTTATGATGACACTAAATACACTAAAGCTGTCAGGTTGGGAACCCATAGGTTCATGCATATTTTCCCTTGTTTTATAAATGTGACCCACCTGTGGTAGTTTAATGCTTTAAAACAAGTCCACTTTCCTGGAAAGACTGTGAAAAGTGTGATTTACAGCAGGTGAAACAGACCTGCTCCTGCATTAAGTTAAAGTGCACATGTAGAGAATGGCATTAAAATTGTATTAATTGTGTAATGTGCTGCCAATTTGTTTTTGTTTCTATTTAGACTCGTAGTTCTCTTTAAAATTGTTTTGTTCAGTTATGGTATAACTGGTGAAATCAGCTGGGTTTTAATAAGCTGAGACACTGGAAGCCCGGGCACAGTAATTAAAAAAATATGAAAGACTAAGAATACTTTTAAAATTCAGTTAAAATTGTGAAATTAATAAATTTTAATTAATCTGTTTTAGTAGGCTATTGAAAAAACCTTATACACAGCGAATCCCGATGACTGAACTTTTTAAAGTCAAAACCATTCGATTTACTTACAGGCTGTAGGCCTAGATGAAGGGAAATGTATTGTAGCCTATAACGACATCTGAAGCAAATTCTCAGAAATCAAATGTCCGTCTAATGCGCGAGTTTCCCATTAAATTACTATTCATGCATTAGGTGAATATGACAATTCACACATTAGGCTTGATATAGGTGTTAGCAGCAATGTTTTTAATGGATAGCCATTGTCCCATAACAGAAGATTGTCCCCTCGGAAGATTACAGAAACTACTGGCAAATATAAGTCATAGCTTGATCCAGGATAATTTCAAATAGACCTTACACGTGGCCTACCATCGAACATCGCCTGGATGTTTGTATGGAGTGGGCTGAAAGCAATTTAATGCGGCATTCCCCTTAGCTGAGGGACAGGTATGTGGTCTTTGACCTATGGACCCTTTCATTATTATGCATTTTTTACATAGCCTACACAATAATAATATAATAAGTTATAATATAATATAATATAATAATCTTGATATTTTTAGTGATGCTTGTGCGCGCCCCTGTGTAACAGACAGGAGGGTGTATGCACGCTGTGCACACTCCTATGTAGACGCACTTATATGCGCCATTAAAATAACATGTAAACAACTGCGACATGACTTTAGACCAGGTTTGTGGTGGTTTAGCGCAAGCTTGCTCAAGATAGCAATACGCCAAAAATAATCCTGGCCACACCTCATCTTAAGACCAACCCACGCAGTTCACTTGCTATGGGCGCAAGATCACCTGGTATTTAAATGACGTGAGCGCTGGGCGCTATAATGACTCCTGCGCCGGGTGTAAGATAGCAAAGACACTTTGGGTTTGGGTTAGCGCTGCTTAGCGCCGGGTGTAAGATAGGACCCACGGTGTTGTTTCTTATTATGCACTACATGTGGGATGTGGTGGTGTGTATACAAGTTGTACCTTGCAGGATTTAGTTATTACACTGAATCCAGTTACCATGGGGACTAAATTATTGGTACAGCATTTAACACGTGGCCCTACCTACAACACAAAGACGAACCATGGCCTGAGGTCTACTTACGCTCAATCTGTTTAGAATTCTGTTCATAAAATAAAATTCCAGCTGTGTGTCAGTTAATTTGCATCGTACTTCCCTTAACACGAAAGGCCTCCTCTCCTTTTAATGCTTGTAAAATGTTGAGTATCAGGCCTGAAAACCCCTGCAGAGAATCTCAGATTTCACTATCTCTCATAAAGCCCTCATATATTCAGCTAAAATGACTGTGAAAAAAGTGGATTGCTAAAACATTAAGAACGGTTTTTCCCCCACAGACTTGCTAAAACCGTGCATTAATAGCAAACAAAATTTGTACCAGTGGATGTTAGCTTATTCTAAGCTTATGGATGTGCAAAATGAAAAATGAAATTTAACAAAAAGGCCTGAGCATACAGAGATATAAATAGCAGGGGTTCTATAAACAGGATTTCTACTTTACATAATTACATTCCATAAAAGAATCCAAGATATTTTCCCTCCTGCAGTGGCTTCCGGAGGTCTATCAGACAGAAAATCTTAATGAAGAGCCGCTGCATGTGGGTACAGGGACGTGACCTGTCCATCTGACTGGCGGGGCCACTTTGTATGCCCCACAAGGAATTCTACAATACATCTTTTGTTTGTCCCCTCTCAGCCTCACCCAAAATTACAAACGGCCACATAAAGCAATGATATTAAAAAAAAGCTATTCTGAATAAATAGCTCAAAAGTAAATACTATTTGACTTACATCCTTGTTGGTGACGTCAGCCTGGACGAGCGTCCCGTTCAAACATGACTCCACATAGTGCAGCTCTTCATTGTACTGTAAACACACAACAGCACAACAGAAAAGAGGCTTATACATATTCACCATTAAGGCACCAATTATCTGTAGTAGAACTAATATTAGAAAAAATCTAAATATTTTATATTTAATTCTCAGTCCTAGGCATGTGAATGTGAGATTCTCAATGGGCCTGATGCTTGAGACTTGAGAGCTATGTAATGCATTAGCAGTAATATGAGAAGTAGCAGAGGTCTCACTCTCTAGCAGAAATAGCAGAAGTACATATATTAGTGGTATTAATATTGTAATCGTACTAGCATTGTAGCAGTGGACAAAGTAATAAATCATTTTGCTCTCTCCAAGCATAGCTCCACGACAGATTGCAATGCATAATATGGAGAACAAAATAATATTAAAATAATACCATTTTACAGTGATAACCGTGCGTGTACTTCCTGGTTCACTGTGCATATTTTCCACATGATTCCAACACCAGCCCTTGTTGGATACACATGATCTTTTTAACTCCACATTTTACCCATAGGTTAACGACACCCCAAAGCAGGTTAAAGGGTATGTTCTCTGAAAACTGATGTAACTCCTTCTACAAGCTTTACAGTAAAATAAAGTTTTTGTTGTTTTACTAATCACAAAACGACAACAACCATTCTGATGCACTTGTGGAGTAGCTAGAGGAGAGGAGCCTCAAGCATTTTTTAAACAACTCTTCATCATATTTGATTGGCTATTTACATTACATTACATTACATTACATTGCAATCGCTTAGCAGAAGTGGAGAACATCAGTGTTATTTACTGAGTAGCACAGATTTTGACACCCGTGTTTTCCATCAAGATATCGAGCACAGCCTTGTGGTTAAACAGCGCTGGCCCAGAGAGGCTGTAATCCAGCTGGGCTCTTTTTCCCTGGTTCTGGGAGGTTCTTCTCAGGACTGTGTACTGATGGTAAATTGGCTCAGTCAAGCTTGTGGCAAGTTAAGCCGATTCGGTGAGTGTTTGGGTGGGAAAGGGGGAGCTTAAAGAGACATTGCAGCTCCCCAATTGTCCCCGGCTTGAGGAGCTAATGTTTAGATGATGGCCTGGTCACGAATGCCATGAAGCTGCTCTCAGTCAGAGTTCTCTCATAGAGCTTATACCCACCAGACCTAGGTCAATTATGTATTTGAATTCCGTTAAAATGTTTGACACCAGTAAACCTCTGCAGATTCCTAAAAAAGGTATAAAACATCCCTTTAATCACTCCAGAAAACAAATAATTTTCTCGTGATTATATGTTTTGAATAGTATTTTTCTGTTGCCTAGAGAGTACGATTTAAAATACGTATTTCACACAGGTATGATATTCACCCAGAAAAAGAGGTCTGCTGCTGCAGCACCACACTCTCTCTCTTGTACTTATAGCTGGATGTGCTTAACGCAACGTATTTCACACAGGTATGATATTCACCCAATCAGAATGAGGTCTGCAGCACTGCACCCATCGCTCTTGGTACTTATAGCTGGATGTGCTTAACGCCTGAGCTGACCAGTGCTGCACTGAGATCTGACCTGTTCCTTAGTCAAAGCAATGGTATCCATGTATCTCTATATATCATAGCAGCAGCGGCAACACCAAGATGTCATTCTTTTAATTTTTCATACAAACGTCGGACCAGCAAAGTGCTGTCAGTTGTGTGAATAAAGTCCCAAACATGTTAGCATTAGGACCTTGAGGAAGTACCCTTTATTCCTTCAAACTGGAATGGTAGCACTGAGAAGACTTACACTGAAGGGAAGGTAAACTCCTTAGGGGAGGATGGCCCCCAACAACACTCTGTGGGATCTCTGTACACCACTAGAAATCAACAGAGGGGCCTTAGTAAAGGGGGGGGGGGGGGTGCTTTGTGCCACTATGCCACTGTTTTGAGTCTGAGGTGACCTTCAAAAGCTCAACAGAGAATGCGTTTTCTCTTCATCACAGCTCCAGTTCGCTGCCACCGCCTTTGTCTCAGTTGTCCAATCAGCTTTATTAATCTGGCACAAACGCTTCGGTGGACCCTCCCTGTTGCCAGAGCAGTATCGCCCACTATCCAAGCAGACAGGGGTCATTACGGTGCCTGCTTCAATGCAGAACCCCCCAAAAAAAACACCCAATGATGTTGCACTCTTACATGAATTCATTCTGACTCAAATCCACCACTGATCGTCGTTAGACGTCACAAAGTGCTGAAATAAATTACGGCCGGTGCCTCACTTACAGAGTGAATTAGCGTATCCTTAAATGGTCTTTATGTTGCAAAAACGTTTTTGATTAGATCGTCCCCGGGAATTGAAAGTAGTATTATCAAATTTCTGGCTGATGATGTTAAATCTAAATGTACCCAGGATTTCTGGGAGACTTCTCTGGCAGTCAATTAAGTGTCCTTTGGCTTTGTGACATGGTTCACTATAATGTAAATGTTGGTGGGCCAGTGGGCATCATAAAATCTGTAAGATTTTTTTAACAGAGTATATTTTAGCATATTATATTTATTATGTGAATATTCATTGCAGCACATTGTAAAAAACCATGATATTATTTTTCAAAGAACAAAGCTCGTATGCCCACAGTAGTGCAAAACTACACATTTTCATCATCTACCGAGAGCTAATGACAGAATGTATGGCTTCAGAAAAAGGCATCGTTTTCTAATTTACTTTGAAGTATAATTTCTAGTCATGCATTAAATTAACAATATTATCTGAAAAAGCCAGGCTGCCGGTTCTATTTAACTCAAGAATCTGAAATCTCCTCTTGCACAGTGCTGGAAGCCATGCATTAAATGAACAGAATTATTATCTTGGTTAAAGTTGTTAAATTAATTTAATGCATCCACCGCGTCCACGGTTTCCCAGTTTTGATTACAGCGGTGCGCGTTTTGTGCGTTATGTTGTTTGAGATACATGATCACCGAGGTTTGTGAGAGGTGACAGCTTTCGATTCACGATTTTATGTTTACGTATGATGCTAGCATCTCAATCACTGCTAAGTGCCACCATTAAAAGAGTTTTATCACAGGTGACACAGAGCAAAAAAATAATAATCTGTTTGTTTCCTTATTGTCATTCACTGCAACGGCAACATTGAGGAATGTCTATTGCTAACGTGCCACGTTATATTTTTAATTGTCTTTGGTAATTCGGAATTATCGGATTAAATGTCAAATATTTCCTTTTCAATTAAATACAGACGTCCTATCTCCCACCTCCTGCCAGTGATCCTTCAAGATTAGCCCAGAATCATTCGTCATTTAAATTAGATTTTTTTTCTCCCTTATCTGCAGGCTCACTGTGTTCTAGCTCAGTTTATTGTAGTCAGTTGAATTCAAACAAAGCGCAGACTCTGGCAGCTGAGAGGCAGCTGAGAGGCAGCTGAGAGGCAGCTGAGAGGCAGCTGAGATTGCCTATGTGTGGGACAGTGGAGTCTCCTGATCCTATAGCGTGCCTCATCATTATTGCTGAAACTGTAGAAGCGAAAAGCCGTCGTGTTCTGTGGGGGCGGTGCCACTCCAAATGGGGAGAGGTGGGGGGGGGGGGGGTCATTCTGATTGGTTGGGGTGTAATTCTGACTGGGGGCGGTTGCCTTTTTTTGGGGAGATAAGATTCTGAACGAATGGGGGCTGTCAGTCTTTCCTTGGGTTTAATTTCACACCCAGTTCGGTGAGCCTGAAATGTATGTCATTGATCAATTAGTTAAATATATTAAAGGATAAAAGGAAGTTACTACGCCTTTCAAGAATTTGCTTGATTCATCAATTCAAGCATATTTACCGCTAAGCATAATAAAAACAGGAAAAAACACTGTACGGTATTTTTGAACAGTGTTGTTTTTTGTTGTTGTAAAATAACACATTTATTCCCTGAGTCTTTCTCTGAAGTCAATCATTAGAAAGCTTTTATCATCCCAAAAATCCCAGCAGTAGAAAATTATAAGCCAGTAACCCAACCACTGGTGTATATATATATATATATAAGAACATAAATACAACAAGCAACGAAACAGCACTTACTGCAATTATGTTGAAGAAGTCATCGTCTCCAAGCGTGTCTAGGATGGAAGAGACAGTCTGGCGTGCAATGGTTAGACGGAGGCCCTTCATACTCCCACTGACATCCACCAGGATTACCACATCCTTTGGAGATGTAGCTGCCTGGATGTACCTGAACAACATTATTTGAAACTTGATTGCAGTCTTTTTTTTTTTTTTTTGGGTAAAGGAAATGTCGTACAGCAGACAGAAAACCTCACCACTTTCGATTCCTGCAGTCAAACGCAATGACTCCATGTTCATCTGGTCGCCATTTAATACCTGGGCATGAGAGAAGAGGACATTTTATACAATCATAATAAATCATAAGACAATAAATAAAGAATAAAGATGTATCAATGAATACTAACTGAAATGCATATTAACATAGAATGTTGCCTATGTCATTGTGTTTCCATTTAATATCACAAGAAAAATGTTCGATGCTCGATGACAAGACAAATACAAATATTCCATAAGCCGTATGCCGAGACACAAAAAGTGCCATAGATTTTTGGGCCGCATTGTATAATTTTAAAATGACAGATACACATTGTTCTCTACAACACACACAGCAATCAATGTTGTCACAGGCAAAAAAAAAAGTCACATGACTGAAATACAGGTTGGTGGCATTTATGCTACAATGATGTCTCTATAACAGCAGCATGCCTGTCCTGGGAGGAAAAAGCCTCTACTGGGGCGTGTTGAGTCTCCTCCACTCGTCTCCCCTTCACTCACTCTGACAAAAAGCTCCCAGCATGCCTTTCCTGGGAGGAAAAGGCCTCTACTGGGGCGTGTTGAGTCTCCTCCACTCGTCTCCCCTTCACTCACTCTGACAAAAAGCTCCCAGCATGCCTTTTACATGGCTTCTGGGAGACAGTTCCAGCCAGCTAATTACAATCAAGTTGCGCCCCATTGCTCCACTGAGCTGAAATCAGCCCAGCCCTGAAATCAGCCTCTCTTTCCCGCTACCCTCCTGCACACGGCTGAGCACGGCGCTCACCTGGGTACTGTCTGAAGAAGCCCTTGGCGCTCCCAAAGTATTGCCATAGCAGCGAAGGGTCTCGCTCGAAATTATCCACAAACACCTTATTCAGGGCTTCTGACCAGTACACCCCATTCACGATGGCAGAATCTGAGAGAGGGAGATAAAACAGGTAAAGCATCCTCCTAGTCTTTAATCGAAAGGACAACACAGCCTCACCTCAAATTCCCTACACATTACTCCAAGAATCAAGTAACCAAAAACATTTCGGTTCATAAAATTATGAAATTAGATTCATTAGCCCCGCGACCCTGACCAAGAATAAGCGGGTGAGCAAATGGATGGATGGATGGATAGATTAATTAGCAATTATGACAAGGTTGCGTATGTGTGTGTATGCACGCGTGTGTGTGTGAGAGAGAAAAAAGAAGAGAGATTTCACATTCATACATCAACATACGTATGGAGATAATTTAAAATAAATTTTATATTTGAATACATAAGGTGTATTTTTTCACCTCAACAAGTGAAGAAATATTTTTATGCAAGATCATGTGTGAAATAAATCTTTGTTTAGTCAGGATTTTATAATACATGCACAGGAATCCTCAAAAAGGCATACAAGCCATAACACACTCAAACCTAGCCAGAATGCATATGATGAGGGGGTAATTAATTTAACTGTAATTGCAATGTCTTATGAGGGGCAGATGAACCATCACGGGCAGGCACAATTAAGTTAAGCGGGCACAATTAATTGCATATTTTTGATATGAAAAAATATACAAACCAATTGTGGATTGTGGGGGGGGGGGTTGTTCCAATCATTGTGGTTTTATATGAAAATTATCAGATATATTTCAGGGGGGGGCATTCTCAGTGGGCTGGCCCAGCTCCCTCAGGCCCACCCATAGTGACGGGTCAGCTTTTGTGTGAGTTTAATTAATTAAAAATCAAACCAAAATCAAGCATTAATCACTAATTAATTATCCACATCTCTTTATCTTTGTATTTGGTAATTAGTTCTAGCTACTAGAAGTTTGTGAAAAAAAAATAAAAAAAATTTTTTTTTTTGTGTTTTGTCCTCCGTCCTCGTATTAGATCAACAGCATCCAACTGAAAGAATCCAGAGGCCTTGGCAAACAAAAAAAAATTTATTTTTTAATTCATAGTATAATGAAGAAGAAAATATATTTTTTCATTTTTATATATATACAATCATATTTCTCAAGATATATATAATGCTATAATTTTTTTGGCAGCCATTTACATTTTTGGTGGCCATCTTGGATTTTAGGCCAAATCCTGGGTGGCTCCCAAGCTAATCTCAAAGGATATATGTTCAGGATGACAGAACCACTGAAAAAACCTTGACAGGAAACACTACGTGGCACAAATTTGTCCTTTCACTTATGGAGTCACCAAAAATTATAGACTTTTTGATCAGTGATCTGGTACTGAACCACAAAATTTATTTCATTGGAGAAAATAGCTTCCCATGTTACATTTTGAACAACTGACACAGTGAAGACATGCAGAGATTTCAATTATATTTAAACTGAAGAAATTAATGTGCTTCTATTTTTGTCCATATCAACTTACTAGGCAAGGCAGGTAAAAAAAAAAACATATACATACAGTAAAGTATACACATAACTGCAATTCTGCAATGTATGCTCTTATTGCAGCTTGATGAATGCAGATAATAATCAAAAGTTATATAAGGCCAGGGAAATAAAAGAAACATATCTGGGTGTCTGGAGTCTCCCGGCAAGGATATTGAAATGTGATGAAGCACATCCATTTTAGATTAGGTGGCCTTTTTTCAATTTCCCAGTTAAAGGAACTATGAATATCATTCGGTCAAAAGACGCTATCAACCCCTTCAAGAGGGCTGTCTAGCCAGGATTATCTATTTTCAGCATTATTAGCTACAGAGCAGACCGTTCTCATGAGCTGAGGCCACATGGTTGTCTGACACCGGAATATTTGAAAGAGAGAAGAATCTCAGTGTACCTTATTATCTCATTATCGGCTTATTTTGTAAATATTCTATTCCAGAATGAAGGAAAGAAGGCTGAGAGCAAATCCCAGAAAAGCCACAGGAATCACATGAACGCAGGCACAGGTTAGGTTAGGTTACAGGTCGTCCCTTTTTCTACCACACTCTTAGTACCTAAAACAAAAAAGGAAAGAATACTTTGCCATTACGACATTACTGTCATGTGTCTTTTGACATCAAAAAAATATAACGATTCAGAAATGAAATATTAGCCAAAACTGGCTTTTCTAATCCACAATATACTTTTGCCATAATACAGCAAACTTATGTCAATAAATAAATAAATAAAATGTATAAGAATGCTTTTTTTTTTTAAAAAGAAAACCTCCCAGCAGATACCTTTTTGGGGAAAAGCTCCACTCATTCAAGCTGGTTCTCTGTACATCTCAGCCACTCACAGGTGGTACTGGTTCCTGTCTGAGCACATTCTCCTCTTCCCCTGACCGCTGTCACAGTCCATCATCGCTGATGTGGGGCTGGGAAGAGTGACATCTAAAGGCCTTCAGGGGAGCACCTTCAAGACTCTACTCAGCACTTTCTCACCAACGCACCTCTGTTTCCACTGAAACTGCCACAATGCATCCCCTGATCTGTCCATCAGCATCAACTTTACATCAGGTATGCAATGAAAGCACTGAAATCTAGTGCTTATATAAGTAAGTGCTGTGTGGCTACAGGCATGCGTAACTGAAATATTGGGATTTGGGACATACCTGAGTAAATTTCTAAATGGCTAAAGTATTTGAGTTTGAGTTGGGGGAAGTTTTTGAGTTTTTGACTGAATCCATCCTTCAGATACACGTTTAAAAATGTTGTTCACCTCATGTTAAAGTACAGAATCAGAGCTTGATGAGATTGAGTAAATATCTGTGGAGACATGACTGTTTTAACATTGTGTTTTTGCAAAACACAGTTTTGAGAATGATTTTGTTGTGAATTTTGCCCTTCCTCATCATACAATCCATCCTCAAACCATGAACTATTGTATGAAATTGTTATATTTGTGTAGTCCCTACCCCAGTGCTTGCTATGATTTTGAAAAAGTTTGATTATGATAAGGTTTAAAACATAAATTCATAGAAATATGAAAAATACATGTATCAGTTTTAACCTCTGATTAAGCTTTAAACCCTGATCCTTTCTCATTGTGCCACTTCCCTAATTATTTTGGCATGACTGCCCCATTATCTTGTAACTTCAAAACATTAATAACTGCTCTCCCTATTGAAACATAGAGTAATAACAACACAGGACTGGGGAGTTTCCATTAATTTTGATAGCCCTCATCAACAGGTACTTACTTCCTGCCAGGTAGCTATCCCACAATACCGTGCATATGAAAGCTTGAAGAATGCTTTTGTCTACCCCCAAACTAATTTGCATCTGAATAGTGTAGGACTAATATAGCAGACGAAAGATGGAATGTCTCGATACCCTCACCCTTTGTATCATGTGACTGTTTAACAGCAGTGAAATGACTGAAGTTCTGAATGGGATAAACTCTTGAGTTTGAGTGCTTCATTCAGAAACATTATGGTTGAACGACCATAAGGCAGTCTTAATACAGTCAGATCACTGCCATAGTAGAACATAAAGTACAATTTAAAAAAATCTAAATCAGTGCAGTGACTTCAACAAGAAATATTAAACAGGAGCTAAATTCTCCCATTCGTAGATTTTAATCTAAGCAATAACCACAACATTATGCAACAGAGAATCCCAGGAGTCTCCTGGATTGCGTAGCGTTACGATAGATTGATTATATCACCATTGGTTATGAATGTTTCAACTTAGTTTAGGAAGAATCATGTTTTTTGTTAGTTCAGTAAGTTCAAATACTACATTACCCATGAGCCTCAACAGAGGCGTCTACCATAGAAGAAGTACAAAAACTAATTTAGAAAAATATAAGAAGAAAGAACGGGCATTTCTGTCATTAAACAACAATACTTTATAACATTAAAGCACCAGTACGTGCAACTTTTCATCACAGAGACCAATAAAGTGTGATCTCCCTCTGTAAAACCATATCAATGACGGACATGCTTGAACACACAAAAGTTTTGTTTGGAACATTTACGGTGAGTGAAATATATGTCTTATGTCTGTAGGAATCTGGAGGACTAACTAGTCCCAATATTCAAAAGATTTCAAATACACAACGATTTGAACTTTGAAATGTAGGTGAATGGTAGATTTGATATTCAGGAATGCAATTCTGGTCAATTCATAACTCCATTTTGACCAGATAATAACTTTATAATGTTTTTAGCCTCTCCTGTGAAATGGTAGAGTGCGAGACATGTATCTCAAGCTTGCGTCGGGTCACATTTCTCAAATAAACAAACCTGTCATTGTGTAACAATTTATTTCTACATAGGCACTGCATTATAATAACTGATGTATTAATGTGCAATTACATAGGTATATCAGAAACTCAACGAGTTTGTACTCAAATGAGTACATTTCTATGAGACACCTGCATCATTACACCTCACTGTTTGCTTACATCACAACAATTACCATGATGCACCATCTTCCCTTTCAGACGTAATAGGCAGAAGTGCACAAAGACATAACCAATCCATATAATCAGATAAACAAATTGTGCGAGAAGACTGTTAAGGACAGTTAAATATTGCTGGCAGGCCAATCTTCTCAGACATGATACATACTATCCTCTCAGTCATGATGCACACTATCCTCTCAAACATGATACATACTATCCTCTCAGACATCATACACACTATCCTCTCAGACATGATACATACTATCCTCTCAGATGTGATACATACTATCCTCTCAGGAAATGATACATACTATCCTCTCAGACATGATACATACTATCCTTTCAGTCATGATACATACTATCCTCTCAGCCATGATACATACTATCCTCTCAGTCATCATACATACTATCCTCTCAGACATGATACATACTATCCTCTCAGTCATCATACGTACTATCCTCTCAGTCATCATACGTACTATCCTCTCAGACATGCTACATACAATTCCTCCAGATGTGATACATACTATTCTCTTAGTTATGATACATACTATTCTCTCAGACATGATACATACTATCCTCTCAGACATGATACATACTATGGGGCTCCTGGATGGCTCATTTGGTTAAGGCATCACACTGTGGTGCATGGAAGAGCCTCATGGCCTCGGATTGAATGCGGACCGTGCCAGTGCACACTGTGGCCGGTATCTCTATAGAGCGACGCAAAATTAGCAATTGCATCACCCAGGGAATGGGAGGGCACAGTTGGATAGGGTTCCAAGTGCATTGCTATCTAGCAATCTCTGCTGGTCGATCAGGCTCCCGTAGATTGCAGTCAAAGCCTCATATGAAAGGTCCTGCTCTATGCAAGCTTAGCTGTAGCATATGTATGTAGTGTAAAAGAAAGCAGCTGGCAAAACCTAGTGTTTTGTGGATGTTTACACTCTTCCAAATCCGCAGTGGGGTTCGCGCAATGTATGCGGCTGCAGTTGGAGATGATTGACCATTCCAAATTGTTGTGGAGGCGGCAGTGTAGTATAATGGTTAAAAAACTGGCCTTGTAACCGAAAGGTTGCAGGTTCGATTCCCAGGTAGGACACTGCCGTTGTACACTTGAGCAAGGTACTTAACCTGAATTGCTTCAGTATATATCCAGCTGTATAAATAGATAATATGTTAAAAAATATATAAATAAAAATGCTAGAAAGTTGTGTAAGTCGCTATGGATAAGAGCGTCTGCTAAATGGCTGTAATGTAATGTTGTGGGAACTGGATATGCTCAGCCCCACATTGGGTGCCAAATAAATAAATAAAACTTCTATGTTAAATTAGCATTTTACTCAAGCAAAGTTATTCTAACCTAAGATCCTAACAGGTTCATGGATTTCAGACAAAAAAAAAATAGATAACCATTGATTTCAGTATCCTGAAGTCCACATAAATGTTTTATTTTGTTATAGTGTAGTGGGTTTGAACCACTAAACAATGTTATAAGAAATTACAGTAACACTGTGCTATATACAGTACATGAACTATGTCATACGGCTGACATTATACTATCATATATCATGAACATGGTATAACACCAGTTTTATTAAAATGAGACATTTACTGTGTCAAAAATTAAAAAGTGCATTTGACAGTAAATGTATAGGCTAAATCTATATCATATTTAGCCTATAATTAATATAAACTAGTTATTTGAATATACCGGGATACTAATAGTAAAACCAAAAATGAAAAAAAAAAGAACATTTTAAATCCATGATAAAAATTTAACTTAACTACATGAACTAAATAGGAGTCAACTGTGCTTTAAAAAAAAATCTATTTGTATCTCAGCTAATGGGTTCCTTAATTTAATCTGATTATACTAGTTTGATTAGAACTGCATTTGAATTAACTGCACATTATCTGGCACTGAAAGTGACTATGACAGTATCCCCACAGGCCCAGATAAAGAAATCAAAGAAGGCCGGTAATCCAGATAAAACCAGAACACAGGGGCATGCTGGGAACCAATGACTAGAGCAACTCTCAAGTTGACACAAACTTCACACTGTTTGGGACACAAGCATTAAAAATACATGTATAAGCTAGTGATGTAGCACATGCTGTAAATGTTGTGAGCCATGTACGGTTTAGAAATGTATCCATATGTATCCATGATATTTAAATGTCAACAGATTTTTTTTAATTTTTTTTTATTTGCACTGGCTGTTCAGTGTTAATTTTGTATGCTGTTGATTCTCAATTTTTTTAAATTTACCAACCAACTCATCACTGGCTAAAACTTGTTAAAATCAATTTAGCATTATTTTTGGTGGAAACCAACTGCAACAGGGGAGAGACGACCACAACCTTAACTATAGTAAGCCGAAAAATACTTCATGAACAGATTGGCATTGTAGCACAGTGGAGATGTTTTACAGTAGGGGGCAGGGGCATCAAACTTCAGCTTCCCAAGCTTCAGCAGACATAAAATATGGACACACATTTGATACCTCCCCTATAGCCTAGCCTTTAACAATGAGGGAGATTTTTTAAAAGCCCATTGACACAAAATCCCATTCAATTATTGGTAATTTTTTCTTATAATTCTAAGTAGATAAATCTAGTTTCTTCATATTATTAATATTACTATTATTATTTAGTTATGATAGGTATGGACAAGTAACGCATGTTTATCGCTTAATGAATTAAGCTGGCTCTTCTGCAAACATGGTGGAATCAAGAGCCAGAGTGTGAAGCTCATTCATTCTCCACAGTGCTCTCCCTTTGTGTCCAGGCAACCAACTCATGGTAAAAAGCCACAAAACGTTCATTAGAGTCAAAATGAATGGGAATACTATCACCTGGCAGAAAGCTGACAGGAAGAGGAACATTGCCACAGAACAGGCAGCCTGAACCCAATTACCCCCCAAATCTCATTTCTAATGTCTTCTGGCATTGTGTGTGTGTTTACCGCAGTTCCATTTATTGGATCCGCGTGACTCGGGAGAAGCAAGCAGACACCATCACGGCTTTGAGGTCACTGTCCAACATCATCTGCGGGGCTGGCGGGAAGATCGATCTCCCACTCAGCGATAGGATTTGTCTCTCCTGACAGCCCACTTGTATCAGGTGGACAAAATCTATCATTTGCCATATTGTTCGTCAAGTTGTTTTTATGAGTTTTACAGTCTTTTGAAAACAGAACTGATTTTTGACGGAGCCAAAGCACTATTTCTGAGGAAAAATAAGTTTGATATTTAATTTGTCTAAGCTTTGTCTGCTGGATGAAAAGCCTTATTCACTTTGCTGAGATAAATTCAATAAAATGTGTGCTGTGCATGTTACTATTTCACAATGATGTCTTTCTGCACAACAATACTGCAAATTAACAATGGATTACTAGTGACGTTTATTTTCAGAGGGAGCTATTTACAGGGTTGGCATGCAGTTTAACTGTAACAGAGTCTACAGCGGTGACTATGTTACGCTTACTGTACACCCACAGCACCAAGAGGAGTGTTCTTCTATAAAGAACTCGGCGAAGACCCCATCCATTTTACACATATTCATATTCAAAGAAAACATGTAATGTGATATATAAACACGATTGCCCAACTATATTTAGGAATATACATTTTTTATGAATTATTCCTAAACACTCCATAGCTCCCCTTCTTTA
This sequence comes from Ilyophis sp. 1 JC-2022, assembly GCA_022702515.1. Lineage (NCBI taxonomy): Eukaryota > Metazoa > Chordata > Actinopteri > Anguilliformes > Synaphobranchidae > Ilyophis > Ilyophis sp. 1 JC-2022. The sequence goes on from CM040402.1 coordinate 49,777,595, forward strand.
ACTTCACCCCCACCACGCATACTCAGGCAGCTCAAATTAATGTCCTCAGACTGGGCTCTCTCCCACTTCCCTCAGTTACGTGTAATCAAGTTTGCTGAATTACAGCGAAATGATACCGACGCCTCTCATAGCAGCAGTGGGCATGGATATACAGTAAGTTACACCGTTTGATGTAACTTGAAGTAAGCATCAGACTAATCATTCTTCAATTGCAGTATAAGCTGAAGAATGGGAGTGGTAGGGGAGGGTACGAGGGGGGAGGGGTGATATTTAAAACATTTGAAATACTTTTTCTCAAAAGAGACACAATAGAGAATGAACAAAAGAGAAAATCCATGCAACAACAGTTTTTAAATTGTTATTCAAGACCCTGTGCAATCACCTTTTTGCTGCAATTAAACTGTTCATTGAGATACTTGCATACTAAGGAGACACTTGCATACTAACCAGACACTTTTTTTCATAAATTTTCCCCAATTTATAAACAGGAAAATAATTTTCTTTCGATGTAAAGTATGTTGTTTCTAAAAAGGAGAGCTGAAAGTCTGACAAGGCACGTCCGTTATGTTTGGATATTCACATCAGGGTCACTTCTGATTGGCAAGCCACGAAACTAGTGCACCACTGAGTGGTTAAAATGTAAATTCCATGTTATGTATGCAATCAACATGGCCTCCAAATGACCAATACCAAATCCTTCTGTCGGAAGACTATAAGAAATTTGTTGCTTTCAGGATAAAGAAAAAACTAATTTAAAATCTCAGCTGATTAAAATAGGTTTAGTAGCATAGCACTTGTTTGCCCTGTTTCTGAATGTGAAACTATTAAAAATGATGATTGCACAGGGTCCATAAAAACAGTCATGCCCACCACCACAGAATTCCAAGTGAAGTAATTTCAGAAAACCTAAATGCTTCTTATGATTTGATTTTCCTATTACTTTTCGAGTAAATGCATGACGGCACTAGAGGAAGCTGAAACAGCTCGGCACGGCAGGGCGACAGCTGAAAATGCCAAACCAAAGATGGCATGGTCAGAACCTACCTTTGTTGTACATGTTGGTCGGGACTTGGACAACGCTGAGGCTGAGGTTCACAGACAAATTGTTGAAATGGTCATTTGGCTCCAAAAGGAACTCCTTTCCCAGTTCCACATTATGGCCTTCTTCATCAACTTCATTTATTAACACAGCATTGAAGTATTCATACTGAAACAGAAGAAGAGAAGCAGAGATACCATCAACGTTGTGATTGGGCAAGTACATAATCAGTCACTTACTGACAACTTTATGAGCTCGGGACTGTTGTGGACTTAACCAGAGTATGCAAGTAACAGGAGTAAAAAAACTATGGAATTAAAACAGAACTGACAACACTCTAATGAGTAATCATTACACACTATACACACGAGGCAACCTATTGACTACACACAAGGCAACACATAAGCATACGCGCGCGCGCACACACACAAGATTGCACAAAGACAAGAATACACTAAATTGAGTCAAGAGTGGATATCTCAGCTTTTATTTGTATATTTGGTCACCCCTGGTCAAAGTGTATGTTATATTGAATCTCTAAGTCAGTGGTCCCCAGCCATGTTCCTGGAGATTCCTGTTGGTCTTCAATCCAGCCCTAACAAAGCACACCTCATGCAACAGTTAGAGATCTTGTTGAGCTGCCAATTAGTCAAATTACAGTATAAATGAAAACCTAAAGGACGCTGGTCTCCAGGAGCAGGGTTGGGGACCACTGCTCTAAGTGAACAGAAGGTGGCCTGACCTCTACATGGTAAAACAAGTTAAACTTGCCATCTGTCCGCAAATTTTAATGCAAAATTACTACTTATTTGCTTTCTTAATTTTTTTCCCTGCACCCGTCCTACAAAACTATTCCAACTCAGAAATATGTACTTGCATGCACTGCTGAGATCTCCCCACAAATTTTCAATAATATTTACATCTGTGACAGCGATTCCAAAATCATTATCTTTCTTTCCAGTACTACATCACTTATTTTGAGGTATGCTTGGGATTTCCATCTTGCTGAACTAGGAGCATACATCTGCACAAATTCAAATCCATTGCTTGCTAATGACCTTCACTGGAGGATGGTGCTTGCAGCACGAGCCCAGTCACCACAGGGCCTGCAAACCAAAGCCCCCGTGCTGACACACAGGATATCACGGTACAACATGCTGTCTCAGCCACTGTCTTTCCACATCCAGAGGGAACGGAGACCAACTCTGTAAATCTAAGCCAGATTTTCCAATACCACCACAAATGGGACAGCCAGAGAGATCATTATTTTTAGCCCTTTGAATATATTGAGGGAGCTATTTATAATATCTCGGCCCGGGTTAAATATAGCTGTGTCAGTAGACAATAGAAGTTGAGAAGGACCTTAAAGAGTGGTAACAACAAAGAAAATAACAGCTACAACTCTACACACTACACAAAGACTGAAATAAAAGCTGTTGATGAAAATAGCATCACAGACGATCTATAATACTACGTTAGCAGGCCAGCTGTTATTTGAATTTGTGATTCACAGTCCAATGAGCTGTTGTTCACACACAGCGAGCTTTTAAAAAATTTTCCACAATTTGTGCATGTGCATACCCACTAATACAACCCCCGCAATCAGGAGAGCACAGACGAACACAAGCCCCCACGCCACAGCGCATAACGGCAAGCCATTGCTTCGTTCCATTCCACAGTCCACCAGTTAAGCTCACACAGACATTGAGTTGGAGGAGAACACTTCATACTGTGGGTGACTAATTCACAAGAACAGGGTCACTGGTGCATTATAAGAAATGGATGTCCCCCCAACTGAGGTCCCTTCCTAGGAAAATTATATGACCATTAATACACCTCCCCGGAAGGCAGCCGGTTAGACACGGTTTAGATTCAATACCAGACCAGGGGTACAGTCAGCTTTAACTAGGAGGTCAGCAGCCTGGCCAACATTTGAGCATTTTCCTGAGCTCTATTGCTCCATAAACTGTAAATTTACATAACATTAAAAATCTTTGGCGCAATAGAGCCCAGGCAAATGCTCAATATTTTCAACATGCATTTAAGGACTTCAGAAGAATTCTGATACTGCCAGTAATTTACTGTGAAATTTATAGGAACTGTTGTACCATGTAGGTTATCGCAGAGAAAAACGTCTGCATGTGAAGATTTCTCTTTCGGAGGCAGGTAACCTTCATTAATTCTCCCATGTGTCTAATCCACCTGCTTCCTTTATCATTTCTGCAATGCAGCCGATGCACCAATAAAGCCATCAATTACACAGACGTCAAGCCACATATCAGTTCAATTAATCTCTGCTGATTAGCCCCGTTATTAGGCCTTTATCACAGGAGTGCTGACATGGAAGGCGAGGCAGGTTGCCTCAAAGCTCCCTAATCACAAATACAAAATGCTTCTGGAACTTCACTTAGAGATACTAAAGGTCAGGGTGAACTTGATTTTGTATTGTCTGACGAGCGACAAGACATATCAACCTTTTGTTTTTTTTACTGAATGTACATAGGCTTTGACCTAAAAAGAAAGTAGGTGAAGTATGATAGAAATGTGAATGTTAAATGGTCCAATTAATTGTATAAAATAAAAAAAGTTTTCATTGAAAAATTTTTATGATAGCTTGACTTCAGTTATGCCTACTGATAATTCATGTAATAGCCCAAGAAAAACTTCAATGTACTTTTAAAGCCATAAACTATTTGCTTTGTTCAGTTGCATCAAGCTTTGTTCAGTTGAGCAAGCTAGCAATTTAGCAACATTACAACTAGTATTAATGGTTACAATAATTCCACCTTACAACCAGGAAAGATGGTACTAAAAAAGTGAGAGTAATACCATTTCAATTTTTTATTTTTTTTATTATCTTTGCATCCAGTTACGGTTCAATAAACAAATACAGATTTTTAATAAGAACCCTCCATCAGAATGTACTTTTGAAATGGTGTGTTTATTCCTGTATTGGATCGGAGAGAGAGTTGTTCAGTTCCACTGATTTTTATACCATCTGGATGGCCTTATAGCTGACAAGGATGATTAGTTTAATGCATCCATATAATAGAAACATTAGTGGATCTGCTGCCACATCTTCTGAACCGATGGTTAATCCTCTGGACTGTTTCCTAAAACAGTGTTTTTGTACTCGTGCACCGTCCAACATTTTCACACTTTCAGTCCGCACATCATAAAGTGCTCAGAGCTAAGCGTTCCATTTGAGATAAAGTGATAGTCTTTCGCCTCTCAAGATCTGAGTAGCTGGAAAGACATTTAGACAATACTTTTACAACAACTCTTTTCAACTACCAAATGGATATTCATGTTAAATTCTCATTTCATGACGATCTGAGAACTGGTAACCTACTGAAAAAAAACCCAGATGCCCTTTAAGGAAATCTCAATTTATCATTTGTCAAAATGTCATACTACATAAACATGAAAAATAGTAACAAGAAAATAAACAAGAAAGCCCTCCAAAGTGTGAACACGTTCTTGAAAGAAGCCCATTTCACATTGCAAAACAAACATTAATTTGTTTACATTTCTGGGGGGAAATTGCTTAGCTTGTTGTCTTCAAAATAACACATGCCTTCAGGTTATAAACCATTAAAATATTTTTAATTCACAGATGGTCTTTGCCTCTGATCATTGCATACATGTATTATTATAATGGAACACAGTTTCCCTGATAACCAATAAATGAAAAAATAAAACATCCAAGATGGAGAAGAAAATAATGTTAACTAAAATCTTGTATCATATTTCAGATAAATGCAGCAGTGCACAAAAGGTCAGGAAGACTAGTTACAGTGAGCACCATAATTCATTGGACAGTGACACATTTTGTGTTATTTTTGTTCTGTATTCAAGCACTTTGAGTTGGAAAGGATACAATGACAATGAGGTTGAAGTGCAGACTGTCTACTCTAATTTGGTATTTTCATTCATATCAGATTAACCGTTTAGAAATTATAGAACCTTTTGTACATATTGGTCGCATATTCTTTGCTTGCCATGACTTCCTGATGTCTGTGACCCAACAATATCAAAAAACTCTTGATAGGTTATTATCTGGTACTCCTACAAGCGATTGGTTTTGGGACATTTTCATGTTCTATTTGTGGAGACATTTGCCACAGTTTTCCTGGCCTGTCCTGAAAGGATTGGTTTCAGCTGAGGGTTAAAGTTTCATGCTTTTCCGTTTGGGCTAGTTTCCTCACCGCAGTGTTGGCGATAATGTTGGGTCATTAGGAGTTATGTCCCACCAGATGCTAGGACAATCCTTAGTTAGTACAGCTCAGCATACACTATTTGATGGGGATACCTTCAAGTGGTACTCTGGTTAAAGCAGGTTTTCTCATCACTAGTTTATACTGAGAACATGCCCTTGGAACTGTGGTCCCAGGGCTCTCAGTTGAAACAGGAAAATGTGCAAGGTCAAAAAATATCACTCTACATAACATATGTACCAGTGCAGCTGTTCAAAACATCAGCCTTGATCACATCAGGTTTGATTTTCAGAATTACAGTAGTCTCTGTCCTCTTTCTTACACTTATCGTCATATAAAAAAAGTGGAATTGTACTACAAAAAAAAATGAGCTGTGATGAGAAAACCCAATTCCAGTGCTTCTTGGGAATGAACACTGGAGCATTTGAAAGAGCGTGCCGAGGTGTTGAACCCAAAAATTAAAGGTCTGTCTGTCACTTTCCTCTTGTCTGGAAAAGCCAAGCCCAGGAGTGATCTTTACCAATCAGGCTCCAGCTGTGTCTGAGTGTTCATGACACTTGTAACTGAGTTTGTCTGTGGGCTCTGTACTCCTGATGTAATGGAGCATGTCTCAGTTTATCATCATAATTACCATAACAAGCCATCATTACTATTAATGTTTATCATTATTATTAACAATAATAATAGTTATAATAATAATAATAATAATAATAGCATGTGTTTGGTCAACTGCTGAAAACAATCAATTGAGGAATACTCAGTAAGAGTCATGCTTGCTCTAATGAACTGTCAGCACATGCATTGTTATCTTTAATTAAGGTCCTGTATAAATGAGTGCACTGATTTATCTGAACAAATGAATGGACATCGTCTTACCACTAGATTTATCTACAATTATCTCACACTAACAGCTCTCTCTCTCTCCAAATCTGAATGCATGCATCCATTTACTGTACACAGAAGTGGGTTTGTGGATAAAGAATATCTTTCTTTCAGTTGGACTTAAGAAACTGAAAGTCAGGTGGAGTAAAAGTCAAATGAAACTTTTTCCTTTTAAAATAAATTCCATGTACTAAAATCTGATCCGACAATGATAGTTGCGCTCAAGACACAAACACATTGACACATTGGTATGTCTGTTAGGTGTTAGTCTGTCACAAACACCCAATGCAAGGTACAATACATCAACACAAGTAACAACAAAAGAATAGTCTTGCAATACTGAGAAGAAAGGCCCTAGGGTGTGGTGGATGCTACTGGATGTACATGACTGTCTGGCAGCTCATGAGACAGCATAACAAGGCTTATACACTGAAACATGTAGCCATTACCCATGAACGTGGCACGGAATCCTACTTCTGACACTTAATACTACGCCTGACCGGTTATCCGACATTGAGAAAAAAAACTCAAAACTCAGCAAACTTGTCTCTTCTGCAAAAAAACTGCTTAAGATATGAAACCAGTGAGTGAGACACTTCCATTCTTTTTGATGCCCCTCATATTATGGCACTCCATTTTAATGGACTGTTTTACGAGTCCTCGACATGCAGTTTTCTCTTTTGTCTGACTGAATAGAAGAGGAAAGGGAACCCAGAACCAGCTCTCCACAACTATTATGTCCATGCTCTGTGATTTTACTGTGCAAAACTATTATGTATCGAGATTAATGACTATTATATATAGAAATGCGATTGTGTTTAAAAGCAGAACTGTTTCCATATTCAATTGTTAATATCATGCCCTCTGTCTTTATTGTGGTATGAATGCAGCAGCTATATACATGCTTTTTGCAAATATAAGAATTATTAAAGCTAAAACAAACAGAAATGCATCTCTGCAACTTCCTGCTCATTTTACTGGAGCTACTTTACTGAATCTCCCTCAGCCCTCATATTATGTTGAAATTGTATGATGCCTTTTATGTTTGGGGCCAGATTGACCCCAAAATTTTAAACTGACACAAAACTATTGTAATAAAAAATTGTTGACACTTTCTTTGTCACCTTGTGTGTCTAGCAATTGACTCTTTATCCCTAAGTATACAAAATCTGCGATGAATCATCTCATTTTAGAGCCTGAGGTGAGTGAAAGTTTGTCTAGTTTAAAGCATGTATAGAAAAGTGCCACCAGAGTCACCCACAAAAATAAAAGGTAAAAAATAAAAAAGGGTGTATATTTCCTTACATTTTATACTGGTATCCCGGAAAGGAGCCCACTCCACACCTTTGTATATTTAATCCCAACAAATTAGAAAAAGTCTTATAGTGTCAAAATAAAAAAAATAAAGTGAACAGGTTTTTAAGAGACATCAAACACTGAATCGAGTCAAATTGACCCTGAACATAACACAAGGGTTAACTAATGTCTCCCTCTCTTATACCAGCATAAGGGTAAAAAACTACACATTGCCATCTGGGGAAATGAAACTGCAAGTTAAAGTAAAAATGGACCACTGTTCATCTTGGAAAATTAAATAACATATTGATGCTGTCATTGTGATGTAACTGGTTTAATAAAATCAGAACAACCACACACAAGTGTGACACCTCTCTTTGCTGTTATAATGGGTAGACCTGATGTGTCTTTAAACCAGGAACTTGTGGATGCAATGATTGATTTGGAGCTTTATTTTATATCATGTTCCTCATGTACTGAAATAAAAATCATTACATTCTAGGTACAAATAACCCATTGCTTCATTCTGGATTGTTTCTTTTCTACTTGTGTGATTTCATTTTTACCAAACAAAAAGACTTGAAGAGCATTTTTTTTCAATTCTAGAAAATTCTATTACTACAACCTTTAAAGTATTCGTTCAATCACTAACCCCATTGCCTGCTTTAAAGTACACCAGGGAAAGTATAAAATAACACTCTAATTGTGACATGGGCCTTATCTAGTGGTTTTTATTAATTACACTGTGAGCACTGCCAGGCAGTCTAACAAAAAAACACTGGACAAAATGGGTGTCTTTGGTTCATCATACATCACAGTAATGTAATATCTACAGCCTGTAAAACCACAGAAATAATGAGACAATTATTACAAATTACAGCGCAACTGCCACAAATAAATGCACGCAGTGAAGGCAGATCTTGTCATTTGAATAACAGAAAATGGGATTGCAGCAGAAAACTAGAAGGAAATAATGACAGCTTGATTATTTGAACACAATGGAAATGAATGTAATACCTCTGCACCACACACGCATTAATAATAAGGCACAGGAAAATGCAAATAACAGCGGAAGGATAGTGAGATTTTTAATGGCCCAATGATGATGGCATATTCTTCCATGTCTTTACAGATCGGCATTGCCAATACAGAATCCTGTCAACAATGTTGCCAACTGACAGAGCCCACAGACTGAAAAGTGCATCTTAGCTTAAGAGCATGCAAAAACAGCCAAGGGTTGTCTGGGATTTGCATACCCATCACCACAGGTTTTGGGACAATCATCTGAAAGGAGGAGGCTTTAGTACATCGACTGTCCGCTAGCCAAGCTGATACAGGCCACACAAATGTGCTAAGCACAGAAACAAATTATTGGCACGACATTGCGTCTTGTGAACAGTTTGTTTAATATATACTGTATGTTGTTGCAGTTCAGTCCCAGAGTAAAAAAGTTACAAATGCTTACTGCTTCCCATTATTCTCCCCCACGTATTCCTTCTTTCATACAAAATGGACTCTGATCGCCTTTGATCCTGGGGCAGCAGTAGCACAATGGCACTCATCAATCCTGAGTTGCCACCAATATTTCTTTAAATAATTAGCAATTTTTCATATTTTATTGTGTGGAAAATAAAGCTTTGAAGCATTATTGCACTTTGAGGTAATGGTTAGTCTCAAATGTTATATCAGGGGCAGGAAACAAGGCTTTATTTAAAGGATAATGATTTCCTTGGTCAGTATGAATCTAAATGGAGCTACCTGGAGCTACTTTACAGGCCTCGCTGTAGTGTAACAATCAGTCAGTTCAGTTTACAAGCTGTCACAGCGTTTCATACAAGAGTGAAAGTAATATATCTAAAAAGGTTTTGCTTTTTATGTTGATTCCATTGTTTATGTACAAAGAAGAGCAGGTGCACCAAATGCTATACACACATTATCACATGATACAAATTACATTATATTCACACATTATAAAAACAATGTTATAATTTAATTCCCCAAAAGGGTCAAGTAATACATCTCGACACATAAAATCAAGTTTTTAAACTATTGATGGACCTTGCAGTATAGTTTAAGTTTTCAAATATGAGAAGCTTTGATTCAAGAGTTCTCAAAAAGATCCAATCTGAGCAAGAATAACAATGTCTCCCACAAGAAACCAATAATGCCCTGTTTTGAGTGATATGAAATGGTCCTCAACACAATACCATAGGGTGTCATTGTGAATGTCCCTGATAATCAGTATAAATAAAACTCGCATTTCCACCGCTGTCCTTCAAAATATGCTCATGCTGCTTGGTTTTGTCATGAATGATTACCCCTGGGTAGACATACTGTATGAAACATGGCAATGATGTCTGACACTGCCTCGCTCTGTGACAGACTTTCTCTTCTTAGTTTATACGTAAAACAAAAACAAAAATGGCGAGGAAGCAGCTGTGCTTAATTTAATTGCATCTCAGCGACTGCAAAGCTGTTTACCTCTAAAGCCTCTTTTATATCTCCCGAAAAATCTGGCTTCTCCTCAATATATGAGTTCAAAGGTAAAAGGGAACACTCAAGACAAGTGCTGTGAAGAGTATTTTCGACTGCTACCTCTGAAGGTATTAAAAACGGGTACCTCCAGCTGATGGGTCTGATGTCATGCACACAGGAAACTATTAGGCTGATAAACAGCCCTCATTCAGATCATATGTCACTTGTGAAACAACATGGATACCTAGATGGATAGATATGTAACATTGATGCATGCTTGATCCAGAAGGTTTTTTTTAAAAATAATACCTCCTGAATCAAGTAAGGATACTATAAATAAAGCATGGGGCTAGTCTCATGAAGATGAAAGCATACAGTAGGCCTATGCATGGACTTTCTAAAGCACCCTCTTCAGTGAACGGTTGTTGCATTGTAACATTGTCTTGGCCAAGGCCTTTTTTTTATCCAGGGCTATTTGTGCTCGCCATTCCTGCATAGGAATCTTCCATACTATCAGTGCCAATCAAGCTCTTGCAGTGCCCAGAGTACAGAAGAGAGCCATGGCTGACTGAAAGCTCTGGAAAAAAACCTCCAAGCCTGCATTCAAGCAATGACAATCCTTCAGAATGGGTTTTGAATCGAGTGTAAAAAGGGTTTAAAGCTGCATATGGCAAAGCAGCCTTCTCATCTCGCACAAGATTAACTCTCCCGGTTTTCCATTCACTCATGGCATCAGTTCCAATCGCAGTGGCTGTGCTCCTAAACAAATATTTCAACAGCCTCTGGCTTTTGGAGTGGGCTACAACAAACAGTTCTTGAAATGATAACTTATCAGGAAAAGAAAACAAAAAAAAATTCAACTTTAAAAAATGCAACCTGTACAGAGTAATGGCGGGTTCATGTGACTCATCGTAGGAGTAAGCTTGTCATTCAATGTGTCTGGTAATTTTTAGCATTTGAAGTTCTTGCTTTCTGCAAGCAGTACAACTGAGTCATCGGAGGATAAATTCAAACTTAGAAGAAAGAAAGCAAGAAAGAGATAGAGAGAACATTAGTGAGTGGCTTCTACAGACACATACACACATTAAAAGTTACAAATTGCATACCCATGTAATTATAACCTAAAAAGTTCAAAGTTTTAAATAAAAAAATTATAACAAAACATCTTGTACATTTCATGGCTTTGGTGCAATCTGGTCTGACTCTCGCATGATCCCTTGCTTGAAGTGAAGTAAAATATATAGAAAAACACCGGTTGAAAAGCCATACAAGTTCTGAAAACAATTTGAAAATTGGATTGCTCTTTTCAAGATTAAGCACCCTACTGGTTTTGCCAAAGAGGTCTTTGCCTTTTTAATTTTTTTGCCTCCCGACTAAAATTTCCTTCATGCTATTCATATTCATGTAGGCTAATTGACTTGATTATTTTAGCTAGATGAACATAAACAAACTTGATTAACTTAACTATCACAGTGCAATTTTAGTTTCTGTCATATTCAAATATGGCTTGGATCCCATGAACATTTGCCATTAAACGTGACTGACATTTAAAAACAGGTATTAATTTTTTTCTTTAGTTTGGTGAGTTCAGAAATCAATTAAGTGTTGATTGAATGCCAGGTCTGAGTGCCCTTTAATTAATGATCTATGTCAAGTCATAAAAAAATATTATTGAAAATAGTTTAAAATATATTATTTTAGTAGATCATGCAAAGTGTTCAGAAGCTCCAAAGAATTTTGTACTATAAAAAATCCTGTCACTATAGACCAGGGGTGTCAAACTCCAGTCCTGGAGGGCCACAGTGTCTACAGGTATTTGTGATTTCCTTTCAATCAGCACCCAGTTAAAGCATTGAGAACAAAGTGTTTGGACGTCTTAGCCAATCAGTGACTTAAATGAATCACTTGTGCTGAAATGCACCAAAAACCAGCAGACACTGTGGCCCTCAAGAACCGGAGTCTGACACCCCTGCTATAGACTATAAGCAAGTAGCACAATAGCAATAGTGTCAACCTATGTATTCTTTTTTTTTCATTTTGCATTGGGACATCCGTCCAATTGTAAGTCCCAGCAGTCATCTGACTGTCCACAGCGATCGTTTCTGAGATGATTGGTTATGGATCAAGGGGCCAAAAATTGATATAGTAGCAAATCATCTCAGACACACAAAGCTATATAACTAGCTAAATAAGCTAGTTAACGAAATGTCAATAAATGAGGGTTAAAAACAGGGGTTAAATTGGGACGGAATGATCTGGAATAGTGTTCCGGCACTCTCTAGGTTGGACGAGAAAAAAACAACCAAGTTACATGAACACAACCTCTCACAAAGTCATACACTGGCAGCCATTCCTTCAACTAAATGTGTTTTTAAACCTGCTTATTACATCTCAAAAAACAATAGGCCTTATACAGACCACCCAAATTTTGTAGATTAGCAAAAGTCAAATGGCGTACCAATGAGGCGAGTACTACATTCTAACGTTTCTTGTGCAGAAATAATCAACTTTATCTCAAAGGAAATGCTTAAATGTTTGACTGCAAGCATTAAATCTACTAAGATGACCATTCTCATCGATGAGGGCACATCTTTGAGCAAGACATCATGTTTAATTGTGCATCTGAGATGTGCAGTTCTGAACCACCTACTTTCTTTCTAGACCTATTAAAGCTGTCATCCGCTAATGCTGCAGGGATCACTGAAGCCGTACTAAGCTGTTTACTCAGGCATGGTTTTGATGATGCATTCCTTAAGGGATGTTTGTTTGGGTTTTGCTCAGATGGAGCTTCAGTAATGCAGGGGAGGAAGGCAGGAGTTTTCACAAAGTTAACAAGAATGTACCCACTTCTTATTGGGTGGCATTGTTTCAGTCATATGCTTGAGCTGTCTTTTGGGGAGGGTGTAAATATTTGCCCAGAAATCCCCCAAAAATAAAAAAGAACTGGATTCAGCAGCCTCCCAATTAGGCGTGCTGTTGAAAAACATTGGACGAGTCCTTCATGTTAGATCATATAGAACAGTTAAAGCTGTATGGATGATGCACGGTGCCCTAAACTGTCACTTCTCTTTTCTTCAAGCGAAGATATAGCAGACAATGCAAATGAGCAATGCATGTTTGAGGGCAAAGCTGTCCTCAGGAGACTTTATAAAGAATATGGGCCGTACGCTACATGCCCTGGAGGAACTGAAAGATGCTTCAGAGAGTTTACAGTTAAGGGAAGGGACATTGTCTTAAGCCGTACATCTTATGGTTGTCTTTTTGGCAAAGAAAGATTATGCTGGAACATGTTCTTCAGCTAAGTTGGCCAACTCCCTCACCTGTTGTACAGAGAGAGGGAAACCAGGGAGCTTTGTGATCTTTTTGGTTTAAGCTTTTCCTCAGTCAAACAAAGGTACCGAGATTTAAAAAGAGCACCCAGAAGCCCCTGTTGAGGATGTCCTACTAAAACTGCAATAAGCAGCTGGAACACTTCAGTCAGTAGTGATGATTTTGAAAGGTGTTTTTCGGAGCTGCCCATTCACTGACGCCCGACCCTTTTGCTCCGGTCACGGTCAACGATTCCACCACCTTCCAAATTCTAATTTAACCCCAGGTTAAAACACATTCATACTAGGGATGCAAATTTGGGCTATTTTTTCTAACCGATAGTCGACCCTCATTAATCGGTCATTATTGGTTAACCGATAAGCTTAAATAGGCTATAAGAAATTGACATAAATCCATGAACCATTAAAAATACAGCTGCATATTCAAACATAGGCTGTCTACCCTGCCGTGCTAATCCGATAAAACCGCTATAGTTTAGACCTAACAGGGAGAAAAAAGCTAACATTAGTCTGAAGAGTGGTTTTTGCTGTCATGGTTCCGCGAGCACAGTGATTTAGTAGCTTCCCCAACACCGTAACCTCGTTCCCAGTTTTATCTCCGCCTCATGAGGAGATAAAGCCTGGAAAAGCTGTCTCCGAACGGAAGGTATTTCGACCAATCACGACACGGTGTTCATGAAAATGTATCCCCCCCAGAAACAACCTCGTTATCACCGTCTCGTCCAGCCTAATATCCATCTCACGATACCCGATAACGTTTTACTAGTACTAGTCCGCTGATAACTAAATTTTTCTTAAACAAATGTTCAGCGTTCGTTTCTTCTTCGTTCGAGATTTGATAGCGTCTGCTTCATTCTTTGTTTCGTTGGGTAATGTAAACAGATCTGTGCCGCTTTACCGGAACTTCCTGTAGAACTTCCTATATGTTGTCCAACACTGGCAATCGAACAACACAGGCAGCATATAATTGGCTGCGGCGAGCCGGTAAAAAAAGACACATTTTCACTCACCCGTTGTCAAATAACGTTGCAACACAAGGCCAGCAAAGTTTCTTAATTCAGCTAATGTTAGCTAGCCATTCCGTTTTGGTAGGTCTATGGCTTTGAAAGTGTGTTCCACCCATAGACTGTATAATATCCACCGGCAGACTTTGTTATATCCCTTGCAGTATGGGAAAAAACGTGGCTAGAGCCATAGATAAGAGTAACGTTATTGTCGGCTAGATAAAGGCTACAGCAGCGCTACGCCACGTCTTCAACGATCTCAAGAAGGGAGCTGAAATCGTAGCCTCTAAACAGTTTTGAATAATTAACTTTACAAAACAAATTAACCGAGTGATTTTCCCTATAGCGTATAATTAGAATTTTCCCTCAAGCAAATGGGTCAACCGCAAGCACATGGCTTTAAAATCTCGCGCAGCATACGTAGATTCTTCTGCTATCGGTCAGAGTTACGCCTCCTGCTCTGTGGTGTCCCAAATTTAGCTATTGTCCTCTTTTTAAAAAACTTTTTTTTAAAACTAGGCTAACGTTATAGCAAGGGCAGTGGGTGAAAACTGTTTTTTTAAATAAACATGTCTGCACTTTGTTTTAGGGGAAATTGATTGCGCATGTATAGGTTTAGATTTTTTTTTTTTGCTCGCTTCATTTTGTTCTCTGACTCTCTGAGAGCTAACGTTGCCTAAGTAATCACATATTATTTCTTATTCATATTTGTAATATAGGCATAACTAGGTTTAACATATGATCGTATACCTCTGAGTTTTGTAGAAGGCAGGAGTCATTTCCACAACGCAAGACCCACCTTGACTGACAGAGGGGGAAGCCTGTGTTAATGCAATCGCCAGAACGCATTTGTAATTCCACTTTGCCAGGGAATCAGCGTAGTCGCGAAGACATTTAATGGCAAAGACGGGAGGCGCTTTTTCAATTTTTCCATTTGGATAACCATTTGAATGTTGCCATCTTTATAGTATTGTCTTTGATAATGAAATTCCAAATGCCTTGTTAGAAAGTGCAAATGCACTTTTTGACACTGTTATTGCATAATCACATGAAACATATCCATGCAGTTCCGGAAATACATATAAATGTTCCAATTTGCATTATTTGAATAATGCTAATTATAAAGAGTGCAAATATCTGTCTAAATGAAATATCAATATACTAGTGTAAGAAATGACAAATGCAAATAACAATATTGAATTTGAATTTTAAAGATGCTCTATGCAGGATATTTAGTCTTGCTGTGGTCTTATGTCCTCAACCGCACCACACACACACACACACACACACACACACACACACACACACAGATTACTGGTTGTGGCTATACCTGCAATACCTACGCAACACTGACACTAAATCAGTCAGAGAGCAGAATTCAGAATTTTGGTCAAAACCCCAAAACATTACAGGAAGACAAAAGAAAAACCAAATAAATGTCTTGGAACATATTCACTTTAGTAGTAGTAGTTTTTTGTCATCAGAGAAAAAAATAAATAAAACTATTTATATCCTATTTAGTAGTACATCATTTATTACGACTTGGCCAACACAATTAGCATCATTGTTCTTGACTGCAAGCAATGGAACATAGCCTTACACATCTCTTAACTGACATGTTGTACAATCTATAAACTGCTGTGAATCTCCCGTTTTATAGAAATGGCAATATTGTTGTTTTGTCTTGTTTTGTTTCCTCCAATCTCCTTCTTGCTACTTGAGTCTTTTATCTCCAAATACTTTAACAGAAATGACATTAATTTCCAATGGAGTATAAAGCAGCCCTTAGCTTCAGGTTGATAAGTGTTGGAGAAAGCATGTTTTCATATTTGCAAGTCCGAGGGCAATCATTTAAAACTCAATACACTTTTCTGCTATGGCATATGTAAATGGTATTTGCTTCATTGAGTGAATACTAAAATATATCCTTCTTAAACAGTAGATAATAATACATCAGACCGGTCTATTGTACGCTTCTTGCGAAGACACAGAAATCAAATTCATATCTGCCACAGTGTTTTATCATATGCATTGATTATTTAACTATACACATTTAAACCTTTCAAGTTCATCTTGGTTACAATAATTAAAATGGGAAAAGCATGACAATCATTTCGTTGTTCTAATATCAGTTTAATAATTTTAATTCTATAAAAATCATGTACCCGTGAAAGAATATGATTGTATACCTCTTAGTTAAATATAGTATATGTATATTTTAAATGTGTATTTTATTTCTACATTTTGGTATGACATTTGTCGTAAATAAACATACATACTATGGAGAGGAATTCTGGTAGGTAATTATTTTATTTGATTAATAATGTAGCAATCCTTTTCCTTCACATCTCCCTCTCCCTGTGCATTCGAACAAATTAAATAAATTGAATGTAACAGGCACACCACTGAGTCTGCCAAGTGAGAGAGCATCACTCATTTCAAACAGATGGTATCAAAACAAAAGACAAAAATAAACCCTGAGTTCAAAAAAATGAAATAACTGAATCTGCATGAACAGATAAAGACAACAATCTCCAATTTGACTAGTCATTGTTTCTTGAACTCGAAAACGACAATCATTATATTTAAACGATTATCTATGAACTCTGAGCTGACTATATCCTGGCTTCCGATACCAGGATGTATCCTATTCACACCCACTCTCTTCTTCAAACATACATTGATAAACATGCTCTCCCTCATACACAAGTAAGTACATACAAATATATGGCTTTTCTCTTCCCTTTCACTGAATCTTTCTCGCTCTAACACATACAGTTCAACTGTGACTGTAACTGTGACCAGGCGACTTGACATGCAGAGGGTGGGAGATCCTGATGACAGCTCAAAATAGTGTCTTCATACGGTCCCCCCAAATGATGCGTGAAAATGCTTGGTGTTTTAAAATGACCTAACTTATCCCGAGTAAATTTAAGCCATTATCATTACCGGTCCTTAATTAACTTCAATAAAAAATAAAAAAAACATGGATTGCATTCAAATTAGAAGACATCAACCGTGACCAACAGGCAAATCCAGTCACTACAGCTGTAATGATCATTCAGGACATAGAGAATTCCTGTTCCAACAATGTAAATTATAGTATATATTCAAACATAGAAGAAGGGCAAGAAATGGCTCAGAATTAGTTTTGTAGGCCAGAAAAATACAATCAAATCTTTAGGCTAACTTTGAGATCTGAAGATTGCACAAAAATGACAGAGACTAATAACGGCAAGTAATGTCCAGGGACCTTCTCCCTTTCATTAAACCTTGATGTGTAATATTAAACCATTATGGCTGCATCACTTTGATGTGAAAAACAAGCGCACAGATAGGAAAGAGACTCCATGAGTGAAATTTAATTCACACTCTTATTTTACTTGTTTGATGTGTATGTGGGTAAGTGTACACCAGGGCTGGATGATAAATGATAGCAATAATTACAAATTTTTTATTTTTTGACAATCATCACTGCCATGCAGTGTATTGGCTTTCTTCTTCTGTTTCCCTCAGTTATGATTACATGACAAAAGATTAAAAGAAAGTGGATATGCCGCATGGCATGTTGTTTTTAAATGCAGGCTTAGGTTTGATAGTCTCCTATGCAATGCATTAAATGCTACAACTGTATCACAGTAAATGGGCTTATGTTATTTTATTAATTATTTTACAGTAAATTGGCTTAAATTATTTTATTAGGAATATTTTGTCCTTCAGAAAAAATACAGTAATTTGACATGCAAATATGCCATTCAAAATAAACCCCACTGGTCAATTTCAGAAAGAATTCACAGGTTTAGTTTCATCACATACAACAAAGACGTACTTTCCCTTTCCAGTAGCTCCTGATGCCAATGCATGGGAGGGCAGCCATTTTCTCCTGCTTCACATGAAAGGGAGAGGAGGCACAGCACAGCTCTCACTGTGACAGAATCACTGAAATTGCTCTGCCTCCTGCCTGGCATGGAAGCCTTGCAGCACTCTCAAAGAGGTACAATGGCTGGAACTCCTTTAAATACCTCCTTTTATAGCAGAAAAAAACCCACAGTGATGTACAGCATATTCCTGTGATCTCCTCCACCCCCCAGCAGCTACAGCCAATTAATCTACAAACGTTTCATTTTTCTGTCATACTGACCCGATCTGTCACGTCAATACAGGCAAAAACCTCAGTCCGCACCCCCAAATATGGCAACAAATTATGAATTCGGTCACCTGATTTTACAGTTAATTAAAAATAAGGAAGCACATTTTATTGATATGGATTAAACAGCACAGACACTTTGACAGGCTTTTCAGGTCATATAGATAGACTCCTCTGTCCTCACTTTTGCCGACTGCTGGAATAATGGAGCGGACGGCTGCTCAAAATAGTAGACCTCAAACCTCTCCACTTTTTCCACACATTCACACTTCTTTTTGACATTCTGGACATCCATGAAAATCGCATTTGGTCTCAGATCGGCTTTTAATTGCATATAATACAGCCGAGGAGTTCATTCAGCTGCCAAGATAAAAATGGAATCTGAGGATATTTAATTGTCTCTGTGAATATTGCCCAAATATTTATTGAGAAATATTGTGGAGTAAAACAGGCTTTTTAGCCTTATTTGATTCATGTCCTGTATTCCAGGTCATGTAATTTCGCAGGGGATGGGCCGGATTTTTGGTGCATAACTATTTACATCTAAAATTACAAGATAAGCACATTCATATAAAACCCTGCAAGCCAAATATGTATCAGTTAGGCAACAAGACTAGACAAGCCTAGCTCAGCCCGGACGCCTGTATGCAGCCAGTGGGGAATATTTGACAAGGCACGGTGGATATTGTTCTGGAGCATGCAGGTTGGCCTGCATACCGGGGCGATGGAGTGCATCTGATTCTCAAAGGTGTGTGTGTCAGAGCATGTGAGCAGGAGCGAACGAAGAGGGGAAGGGGACATCATTTAATTAGAGTGATGAGCACTATTCGGACCTTACCACTACGCAAGCTCCAGTTCGCTCCGGTTTATATATTGTGATATAAAAAAAATTTGTTTAGATACCACCTTAGTTTAGTTCATAAAAACTCATATAAATGTATTAATCATTTTGTTAGCCTATATAGAGAGTTGAAGTTCGAACTCTATTTACTTTGGCCCTCCAGAGGCCATTTCCACCTGGTTTCTACTCATTTTATTTAAATGTCAATATCTCAAAAAATATTCCCTGCATATCCACGGTTTGAAGTTCGAATTGAAGAAGAAGATCCTTCAGAAATTTGCAACAGAATACATTCATAATAGTCACATACAGTATATACATAATAACCATAACATAAGTAGCCTAATGCATTTTAAAAATGTACAAAAGCGCACGTATTTCAGCGCAAGAACAGCAACGTATTTCAAGTGCGATAGGTGGTCGCTGTGGAAATGTCGACTGTACGAGACTTTTGCGGAACATTTTCTGTACACAAAAAATTCACATTCATCAACATTTTTGTATCTGAGATTTGTTAGTACCTCCGAACAAAATTTACATCTGCTCCGGAGCAGACGTACCTCGTTCGTAAATACAGAATGCTGGTAAATGTAGCTTCTGAGTGATAATTCGAATATGAATTTCTTTTTATTTTCTGTTAAATTCACAAGACTAAATGTAGCCTTTGAAATACACATTGCAAAAGTAATAAATTATGATTGTAAAAAGCAAACACTTTAGATTACGCCTATTAATCAATTGTAGGCTATGACGCTGTTTAATTAGACCCATAACATAGGCTAATGAACGCTTCCAGTAGCCTACTATTTTTTCTAAATTGCTAAAAATGGAAATTCTACATATGCTATGCTAATTAAAACCAATGAACGAAATTTGTTTTAAAGTGGCTTACATATCTGTCGGCAGGGTTGCAACTGTGGTCAACAGCTTAATCCAGCTAATTCCAGCCTACACCCAGTTCCCCTACAAGATGCAAAAACAGGTGGAGGTAAAGCTGGGTTTTTATGAAATTGCCAACCTGTCCGATGTTATCGTGCCATAGACTGCACACCCCAGTGCACGTTTTGTTGAAAAGTCGGTGAAACGCCGTTTTGCGTTCAGGGGGAAAACCTGATAAACTTGTGAAAGTGAAAGTTTTTTAACCGGTTAGAATGTAGCCAGCAGGCTATATCCTGGTAAAACCTGAGCTGTGTGGGAAACGCACATCAATGTGACTGCAATTAGAATGCGCCAGAAAGATTCTAAAATAAGGTAGCCCATGTGATTACCCGATTTCAAACCAGAACAATGCAAACGTTTCATTTATTTCCAGACTACGATAAAGCAATGCGCTCGTATTGATGGTACATGTTATCTCCTGCTAGGCTTTTACTTTACCAGTTCATGACGCCGGTACTGACAATATTAAACTATTTTTTTTCCTTTATTGAACATCTGCTAATAAAACTTAGATTTCAGTGTCAGAATAACTATTTCCTTTGCTTTTTCTAGGCCATTCTGAGTAGGTATGGACCTTTAAATGGAAGTTAGCCTCCATATAAGGCGATTCATGGGCGTGGATTTATGCTAATCACAAAATAACGTGGACGCGCATCGTACGTGAATATGAAAAAATCTACATTTTCCACACGGTTTGATGAATCAGGCGTAAATTCTTCATACCAACTCCCTTCGGACATAAATGTACGCTTATATATAGGAACACTTCATGAATGAGGCCCATTGACAGCATTCTCACAAGTTTTTATTTGCTCAAAAATAATATCTCAATAATAATATCATCTGATCTACTTAGAGTTTGCTTGTCTCCACTCCTCACCAAAATAGAATGTTTACTGAGCCGCAGCGTCCAGACAGAATGAATCAATTCCAACAGTAGCTTATGACACCCGCAAATAGCCTGCATACGTTGTCTTTTATGTGGGTGGTTTAGGTCTGATCGGTTGTTTGTAATGAACGATTATTTTGCGACCCGTGCTTTTAAACCTTTCGCGCGTACCATCACAAGTATGTGATCATTCCAGAACTGGCCCAAAAGCGTACCATCACAAATATGTGATTAGAACATATCGTTAGAATGTTCAGTTGATAATGTCGTCACAAGGGTCACTGCCCATATATTAGATTTTTCCCACGGCGCTCCGCATCGTGCGCACCGTGGGCAGAAAGTGGTCATTTCAGGTCACTCACTCATTCACTCATGGATGGAACGCACAGCGCATGTGCAAATCAGTTGTCACAAAGTTTCCGTCATAGCATAATGATGGACGACAGTGGCGAGATTTAGCTCAACAATTTAGCAATGCAATTGCGAGCTATTAAATGACATAACATAGCTAGTTATCTTAGCCAAATAATAATGGTGTTAGTAGTAAAAACATCGATACTAAAACATGAATATTATTAAATATTTGTAGTCACATATGATCCAACTTTCTTGCCAGCTGTATCAACTCAGTTAGCTAGCATTACACGTAACGTTAAATAACTACCGTTATACCTTACTACAGCCAGCTGTGTGATCTAGGAAGTTGTGGGAACTTACAAATACAGTAACATTACCCCAGCATATACAAATATCATATTGCCATTTAATGTTAGATATGTCTTGCCAGTAACCTACTGTAGCTACATTGACTAACTTAGTTGCCCAGTTTTTTGTTGTTAACGTTATCGTGACAATTGCTGTAGCAAAACAAGAGCAAGACTGTAAACGTAATGCAGACAAATCAATTTCTTTGGTCATAATTTGCCTTTTAAAAATAGTTTTGCTTATGGGGGAGTATAATGCTACTTCGCTTTTAATGCTAGCTCATGGTGATTAATTAGCCTACCGGATACATTTCTACACAGCTAGAATAACTGTGTATATCCAGCTGATGAACAGCGCAAACATAATTAAAATACAGACACGATTATTTAAAATGTAATGACAACTTTATTTTGGGGTTGCTAGGTAAGTTATCCATTGCTGCAATGAATATCTTCATAACGTTGCTTTCATGACCCTTCTTCTGGAATATGAACACTAGCATGAAATATAATCAATATGAATTTATACCAACTAAATGTGGCTGATATTGCTGGTTTTATTAGAATATTTCAGCAACATATAGCCTAATATTTCTACAGTACAATGCTAGTTAACAACCTAATATTATTCCTCTCATGTGTACTTACTAATATCATCCAGAATTTCCACTATTTTGAGCGGTTTTCCACAACCAACTGTGATCTTTTTAGGGTAGATATACAACATTTTAGCATTCAAACTTTTTAAAAACATTATAAAAAATTTTTACTCAAATATTCTATGACAAGACTATAACATGTGGTCTTCTGCCTGCAGTGCACTTAAATAATGCAGAAAACGAAGACAGATGAACATTTTCATTCAATGTCATCCATTGCTAAATCGCTAATAGTCTGTGTATGCTTCAGATTGTGTATGCTTCCAGCAGAAACCATCAATAGATTTTGATCTTATGTCCTGATAACCCATGTCGAACTACAGTGTCTTCCACACTGGAAATCACACTATTTGGTTGGTTGAATTTATTCCTTCCACTTAAATATGCACAAATAAACAGCCCTTGCATGGAAACAGAGTCCTCCCCCCTGCTATTCCCACCTATCCCTCCCGGTCCCCACAATCAGAAAATTCATTATTCCGGAGCCGAGCAGATGGTTAGAGATGGGAGTTCTGATAAAGAACAACAATCTGAAGGGGGAAAAAGGTTCTGAGGGGACTCTTAGAACCAAGATTAAGAATTGATTATTTTTAATGGAGCATGACAGTAATGAACAACAGGGCCTTTACTACATTTTTACTGTCTCCTTAATCCCAACACATCAAGCGTCCTGAAAGAGGACTTCAAAGAATGCTCCTGGTTAACAAGATTGCTTGTGCAACTTCATGGGTAGAATCGAAAAGGCCGGATGGTGCCAGCGTTTGGTCCAGCAAGAATATCTACTCACTGACTGCAGCGCATGAAATTGAGTACTAACTTGTGGTAATGTCCATTTCACTGGGGTGATCCTCTCTCTGGATCTGATCAAGCAAAGTCAGAATTTGAAATTAACATGGCAATCGAATCCCTTCTTTTAAAACGAGGGTGGATTTAGCGACCATGTAAAAGCATGGAACTGCATCCCCATGTTCAGACAGACGTTATCAGCCATTGCAGTTCAATCAGCAGTGCGCAAGATCAATTTGGCATCCGAATCATCGGTCCGTTCTGCACAGGTAAGGAGCGTATAGCTGTCATCCCTAGATAAACTCAGAGTGCCCGCAGGGAGTGAAAAAAAACATATATGACTCATGTCTTTGCCCCCAGATGCAGACAAGGCTCTGATCCTGCTCCGACTACAAATGTCACGGCCGCAATTTCTGCCCATGAGCGGGCCGTGCTTATCACCAGAGAGAGGAGAGCTTCCCCCGCCGCTCCCAGCTCACCTTTTCAAAGGTGATCATATCTGAAAGCCGCTCCGTTTCCCTGGCACGGCGGTTCCGCCAGGCCGAGCACGGCGCATCTCTCACATTGCGATATAAAATCCATTCCACCCGTGTAGTGGAGGTGCCCACCAGTCATACTATGAATGGGTTTCATACTTAAATGTTTCATATCTGGTGAAATTAGCTCTCCTCAGACCCACCCATTTCATGCCCCCCCCCCTCCACAACTCATCTCTGCTGCTGTCCAAAGAGATCCAAAGTGCAACAAATGCAGGAGGAAGTGTCACAGAACCTACAGTAATGGATTTTAAGCATATCGAGGATGTAGGATAGAGGGTGGGAGAAGAGGGTGGTGGTATGGAGGTTGTGTCTGGAAGCAGTTTCATTTCAAAGTCATAGAGACTGGGCTGGATTAAGGAGCTTTTCTACCCTGTGCCCAGAGGTTTATTTGCAGAGGGAAAGACTATTAGCCGCCGCAGTGAAACAGTCCATGAATAAAATTGTTTTTACTTTCGCTACTGCTGCTGCCTGCTTGCCTGTTATGGTACCATTACTGCTAGCTGGGTCATTTCTCTCTGATTGCTAATGGCAAATGAATGTAGGCCAGAAAAAGGTCTACCACAGTATCGCAGTTCAGTAAAGGCACGTCTGGTCGTTCCCTTGTCAAAAACATCAATCTATTAATTGCTTATATAAATACATATTAGGAATTTACAAGTGGGCTATTCATTGATTAATATCCTTTTGAATCAAAGTACACTATACATATTTCAACCACCATGGGATATAGATTTTTTTTTATATTAGTGTGGACTACCACTTTTCATGGAATCTTTGGGGATATGTTTTTTTAATCTAACAGTTGTTAGATAATATGAATACTATCTGGGAAACTTTTTATCTAATGCTTAAAGGATTGCTGTGGACATGGGACTACTTGTATTCTTAGAGAATATATCTAGATTGCTGGGCCTACTGAATTAATTTGAACTGATGTGGTAACATTGGATAGGCCTAAGCTTAAATTCAAATACATCTTTGAAACTTTATGCCACACTATAACTTTAACTGCTATAATCCAGGCCATCTGGTGGCTCTTCCATTTATGTATGAGAACATGATTTAATATAAGTGGCAAGAACACACATTAAGAATTCTGCATGCAAGCTTGCAATTGTCCAAAACTCATGAATGAGCTCTCTATGGTTCCAAAGCCATTGGTCTAAAGTATGTTCTATATTTAATATAGTAATATAGTCCAGAATAGCATCTGTAGTGTAAAAAAGCTTGGATAGATTTTAATGAGAATGCTGCCTCTCGTATATGCTTACTGTTCAATAAATGAAAGTGTTATTAAAAGAGAGATAAAACCTAATAACCTCACAAAGCACACCAACAGCCTCAATATGTGAATTGTCCCTGTAGCTCAGCACATCCATTACATGCACAGAACCAGAGGTTGTGAAAAGCCACAGGATCAGAGGATTCCCCTCTGCTTACCTGTAGGTCAGGGTCCTCTTCATGCTGTAGATGGGCCTCTTCTGCCGCTTCCACCAAGCGCTGGGGGAGACAGAGAGAGCGGAGCAGCCAGCGTTAGTATAAATGAGTATGGCGAGGAAGCATAGCTCAGTGACATTCACTGTGGTGTGAATAAGAGTAGCAGTCCAGTAAAGATGTGGCCTAGAAAAAATATATTGCTCTGCTTAATCATAAAAATAAAAATAAACTACATAAAACCTCTATAGTGCATGCGACTGGAGACTGGAGTTTAAATAACCAGTCTAACCTACCTTTTATGAGGAGAAATTCTACACCGATCTGAGAGCCATGCTTAGCAATCATGCCAAAATCACGCTCTGCTGCAATGCAATTAAAGGACTGATTTGCAGTCAAAGCAATCAAATTTTTTTTGAGTATCTATACTAGAAAATATAAAGTAAGTTATTTGTATGATTTTTGAGACACCAACTTTTTTATATTTTATTGGAAGAGACAGAGAGCATATACAAAACTAAATATTAGCACAAGCAAATGTAGGTTACACCATCTTCCACTTTTCCATTTTTAAACAATTAAGTCCACGCACCCACATATACTTAATTGCCTCTACTGAGATCTACATAACTATGTAGCTTGACATAAATGTATACCTACACACACAGGCATGTATACAGACACATGTACAGTATATACACATACATACTGTACATACATACATACATACATACACATATACAGTACATATTGATGACACCTGCATGAAAATAAACAAGTGAAATAATAACAACATTGATAATCATAATAGACATAGACATAATTGTCATAAAAGATAGAATAGAGAAGATACAAAATATCTGTTTGTGGTTCTGTTAGATAATACTTAGCTGTAATCCATCACCATCAGCAATAAAAGATAAGAGAGGTTGCCAGGTAGAGTAGAATTTTTTGGACTGATACCCTGATAGTAAATATATATGTTTTCCAATTCCAAGAAATAACATCATATCCTCTAATAGGCATGATAGACGGGGGCGCTGGGGATTAAAAAAAATATTCTCACTTGTTTACAAATGAAATCAACATGGTTCCTGTAAAAACGTCCCTTTGATGTCCCTGTCTGTTAACAGCACGGTATCCACAACCACTGGCAAGTAAGGATAGACTTATACTGTATGGTGTCCTGACCACACTGATCACTATATAGGCTACATAATTACAATGGAATTACTGGCCATTTCATATCAAACCACTCCCTTCCAGTTGTTATTGGGGTTGACAATGTAGAACTAAAAATCACATTTCAGGTGGCACAACAGAAAGCATTGTGATCCACACATCAACCATGACACTAAACATAAAAATTGATTGCGTGCCACACACCAACAGCTTGAGCGAGAACAGCATGCTTAAGAAAGACTGATAAAACCAGATGGGCTGCAGCAGGTCAGATTAGTGCAGGGTGCAAAAAAGTGGAAATCGCACACGTGAACGCTTATGTGGCCAGGTTTCCAATTGCCTGCCAGGCCACAGCAAACCACAATGCATACAGTATTGGTTATTGTGGTATCATGCAAAAATAAAGCTGGCCTATAAACTATATATCTGTCGTCCTCATATTCAACCCAGTATGAGACAGTGCAAACCTATTTTAAATCTCTCTGACATGGTACATTTCTCATTTAGGTCTTTTGCTTCTAAAGACCCACCAGAAACATGACAATGGCATTGTGTAATTTCCTGTATAATGCTATTGTATAAATTATCTTACGGCACTACATTAGTCTTTCAGCAGTGCCTTCACCAATGTGTCTGCCACCCTTCTGACTTCTGTCTGCTCATGAAAGCAATCTTTTCCTCATTCAATACTCCTGACATAATAATTTACGACACAGTACCTCCAACATGCACAGTAGGCCCATAGATAAGAAATTATTTTCTTAAATGATTTCTTAAAGTAATGACCTTTGGCTCCCCCCGGCTAGCTGGCACTGTTCAAAAACATTTTCTCTCTTCTCACTGGGATTCTGCTTTTTAAAGTTCTTGTTTTTTTCGTCCATTCAAAATGGTAACATTTATTCATATGTACTAGTAGAAGACGTTGTCCTATAAAACTATATGTGCGTATATGATAGCCTTTTGAGTAGAAGAAAAAGCATAGATTTTTCAAACTATAATGATACACATATACATATCAGGGTGACGGCACGGTCCTGCAGGTTCCTCCTGTACAACATCAGGAGGATTCGACCGTACCTGACCACCTATTCCACCCAGCTTTTGGTCCAGACCATGGTCACCTCACGCCTTGACTACTGTAACTCCCTGCTCGCAAGCCTACCGGCCTGCGCCATCCTGCCTCTTCAACTGATTCAGAATGCAGCTGCCCGGCTTGTGTTCAACCTCCCGAAATTTTCACATGTCACCCCCCTGTTGAGGTCACTCCACTGGCTGCCAGTTGCAGCAAGGATCAGGTTCAAAGTTCTGACCCTGGCCTACACTGCCGCCAATAGGACAGGCCCTATCTACCTGCAGGACTTGATCCAGAACTATGTTCCTGCTCGACCGCTTCGGTCATCTACTGCAGGGCGACTTGCACTTCCCCCCCTCCGTGTAAATGGTACTCGCTCGTCCCGACTGCGGAGCTTTTCCACCCTAGCTCCCCAGTGGTGGAATGAACTTCCCATTCCCCTACGTTCCATGCCAACCCTGCCTACTTTCCGTCGTGGCCTGAAAACGCACCTTTTCAGACTCCACCTGGACTAATACTTATCTAGGACCTCATGGTTTGTGTTCTTGTTGAACTATGTACTCAAGATAGTCAAGTTTATAAAGGTTTGAATATAATTGTATTAGAGCTGATGTACCCTGTTCACTGTGAACTGCATTGTGTTCATTACTAGGGATAGCTGCTACTGTATGTGAAGAATGTACTTTCTTATCTGTTCTGTAGTTACTTCGATAACCTTCTGTATGCACTTACTGTACGTCGCTTTGGATAAAAGCGTCTGCTAAATGAATGTAATGTAATGTAATGTAATGTAATACATTAGGAGGATTGTGATCAATACACACTTGGAGAATAGTCTTGCGGCATACCAACATAGAAGCAGAATATGCTTGAACTTTGATACTTCTTCTTTGTTACCCAAGCTCCAAAGGAGTGCATTCAATGCCAATGCACAGTTAAATATGCTTTCAATTTTCTTTTTAGCCTTAAACCACAAGTGGACAACCTTTGGATAAGACCAAAATACATGCATGAAAATAAGTTGCCTTATCCATGTTACATTATTGCAAATGTAAATTCTGGGAGGTTTTCTTTTTTACAGAAACATGATATGATACAATAATAAATACAAATATAGCTGCAAGCAGTGATTCTCGGGGTCCAAGCAGTTTAAGAAACAGTTGGCAAACATGGAGACACTGGGTGCATCCTAATACCTTTAAGTCCTCAACTCCTTTCCTCCACTCCCCGACTACCAATCGTCTCCTACCCAGGAAGTATGTGGAGAAAAAGAGGGGAAGATACAAATCGAGAAGAGGAGAGAACTAGGAGGCGTGAACACATTTGGGACAGCTTATCTACTTCTTCGTCATAAAAGTTGTTCACTATTGATTAAAGGGATAGTTCACCCATTTAGAAAAATTGGTATATTGTTTTACTTACTTACTTTTAAAATATTGTTTTACTTACTCCCGAAATAGTATGTAAGGCTGTAGTGATACCTACAATGCTGAGACCAGGACAGCATCACTACAGTCTTACATATTTTTTTTTTTCGAAATGGGTGAACTATCCCTTTAAGTAGCCCTATCATAACTTTTCCTGATGCAGAGCCCCCAAACACTCCCATAGCTAATGACAGATCATAAACATTCATCAACCTATTTAAAGGGGCACTATGCAGGATCTTTAGCCTTGCTGTGGTCCTGTATTTACAATCAAAAAGTCTCCCCCTCTTTCTAAACCCTGCCCAATCCCCTCCATTGAGGCAGAAATTGTGTAGTAACTTACAGACAAGAAACATGCAAAAAATGTCCAGTGAAGATAAAATGAAAATAACATTTTTAGCAATGTGTATTGTTCTATATGGATGGTAAAAGTAATGGTAAAAGTGTGTTATAACAATTAAATAAAAACCTCAGCTCCCAAACATTGACCCCTGCTTCATAATGTATGCATTCATATACCGAAGGCTACGTCACTCTGGATAAAAGTGCCTGCTAAGTATCTGGCTCAACGTTACTACAATCCCAGACAAACGCAGTTGTAATTAGAGATTCTATGTTTGCAACATAAA
Organism: Ilyophis sp. 1 JC-2022; assembly: GCA_022702515.1. Classification (NCBI taxonomy): domain Eukaryota; kingdom Metazoa; phylum Chordata; class Actinopteri; order Anguilliformes; family Synaphobranchidae; genus Ilyophis; species Ilyophis sp. 1 JC-2022. The sequence goes on from CM040402.1 coordinate 49,807,085, forward strand.
TGGTCCCAGTGGTTTCAAGGATTTCAATGTGTACCTAGCACCTCACCTTACCGGGACAGTGAGCTCTGGAGTTTCAGGCCACCGTTAATTGAACCCTGTAGTTCTAATTATCAATATTGTATATGAAGATTAATTACCTATTAGGTACTCTTAGGCTAATGTGTGGAGTTGCAGAATTTGCAAGTTAGTACAAGATGCCCAACAATACAATACAGCTACCTCTGGCCAAGACACAGCATACAACATTTTAAGTACTTTGGCCATATAGTTATAGAGTTATGGGCAATTTCACATTTTCGCCTGCAATATTACCACCTATTGACAAAGCAAAAATTTATTTTACAGCCAGTCTTGGATTGACGTGCCAAAAACAAATATCAAGTTTCATGATGAACAGACATTGCGTTCAAAGGTTATTAGCATTTTTGTGATAAGCCACGCCTACATACATATTCATTGGCTCTTTATTCATTCGTATTTTATCATATCAAAATTTTGTATATAGATTTTATGAAACTTGGTGTAAGGAGTGGGTCAACCAAATTTTGTGCAAATCGGTCAAAATTTGTAGCAGTTTTAGCATTTTAAGTGTTTTACAAAAAATGCTAATTAGCATAAAATCCAATATGGAGGACTTTATGGGTCCTTGAGGCAAATTTGTTCATCATGAGCAGCAGAGGGACATGTACACCAAAGTTTGTGACTCTAGGTCAAACAGCAGTGGGCGTGTCAACATCAAAATTTTGTCATGTGCACTATAGCGCCACCAGGTGTTCAATCTGTGTCAGAATTTAAAGCATCCAAGAGTTCAGCAATCTCAACAACCCTACCAAGTTTGGTGATTCTAGGTCAAACCAGCTCACGGAAATTTTAGGTGAAAGCGGAAAAAAAAAAAAAATGTATCCTATCAATTACAATAGGGTTCCAGCAGCTTCGCTGCTTGGAACACTAATAATACAACAGCATTGGCTTTCTAAAAGCACACCACAGGGTTAAACCAGCATATTGTAAAATGTAAACATTGAATTCACAGTCTGTCACATCAATCAGAGTTTGTACCATAATAGTACCATATTCACACACTTAACACTATTCATATCCACATCGATATGGTATCACTTGTCACCCTGCTTAGATGGGTGGATTTGTGCTCAATTAAATAATAATAATAATATGTATTATTTGTATAGTACTGCTATACAAACCAGTTGAAACGTTTTCTCTGTATGGTCTAGCAGGAAGACCACCCCCTAGTGGAGAAACCAATAGCAGAAAAATATGTTTTCCCAGGCAGATCTCATACTCAAGTCAGTGGTTACCCAAGCTTAGCCTGTTTACTTCTGCCCTGAGCAGGGGAACATCACAGCGTGGTATGGCTGCCTGAGTTGTGCAGGCTTGGACATGACTCCATTTTGTCACAGGACCAGGGTGCAAGACCCAGCACTTAATTGCTGTCTTAGTAAACACCTTCCAGCCACATGATTTCTGCATGCAGAGTAATTTTCCAGGTCATAAACAACACACATATGAGGAGGAAAAGAAATCACTTTTCACGTGGGAGCAAATAACCAGAAGGTATACTCTGCACGTGCCATTTCATGGCAGACTTCACATGCAAATACACTTTGGCATTGCAGTGATTTCTCTCCTGACATCGCCTGGGGCACCGGAGTGGCATTTAGATTAAGTCGAACAGGGAGAAATGACAGGAAAGAAGATCAGAGGGTATTGTGGCTTGTTCATGGGAACTACTGTTAGTGTTGACTACCAGGACATAGAACGGGTAATGAAAGAATCACAGGGGTTACACCTGAATACTTCATCATTCTCTGTGACTGCACCATATTCATATTTACACACAGGACGAAAGAAAAATTGGATAATATAAATAATACAAGACCTGAGCTATATGTGGAAAATATTGTACTTCAATAATGATTCAATCTAATCAACCAAAATGACACTTATGAAAGACATATTTCCTTAAAAAATTCACACCCCTGTGTTGAGTAGTTTGTGCACCCTTCATTTGCAGGGATAACACCATTGAGATCTTTAAAGGGACTGCCAACTCAAATTGATACTTCAGCTTTTCAATGGTTAATTGTTGTCGTCCTGGGGTGGAATAAACCTAACCCAAATATCAGTACTAAGTGATATGCCTAAATTGAGATTTTCACCATTGCCTGTAATTGATCCGGCAAGGTTTTGACCGGGCGGGATTAAAACACGACCAGTCCACTCAGCCAATAGAGACCGCGGTCATACGTCGCTGAAGCATTTCCGTGAATGCCGCGCCCCACTTTGGGGGAATAATTATCTTCCATAGAAAACAATGGTGCAGGAAGAAGACAACAAAAAAATTTGGGAAAAAAACCCTTATAAAATTCGGAAAAGCTGTTGCATTTTGAACTGCACAGCTAATGCGATTAAAAAAAACCCGACTTGCATTTTGCACGTTTGCCATGTCCAATCGGAAAACCCAAAAGATGAGCACTATGGCTACACGCTATTACAGAGCAGGTGGAAGAAAACTATATGGTGTTCTGCATCTCCACATATGTCTATGGAAAGCACTTTTAACAGGTAAATAAGCGTCACATAATATGGATAGTTTGAACTACAGGCTTCAACAATAACTGTCGCCCGAAACTTGAGTTCATTGTTCCGATCGGGTCAGTACGCTTAATATGCCCTCATTAGGCTAAATGTAGCTGGAGATATAGCTAGAGAGACATCTAGAGGCCAACATATTTACTGATGATAACGGGCATGCAACACAATACCAGCTATTTTTCTCAGGTATCAAACACAAAAATACAGTTTTGCTGTTCAAGGTAAGCTACCGATTAGCTTAATGCTAACAACTATGGAAAACTCTGAAAACTAGCTCAAGTGAGACATATATAAATACATATGTAGCTTAAGAAATAACTACTTTGTGGTCTCAGTAATGTTAATGTTACCACACGGAAAAAGAAAATTGTTGATGTTAATTTCGCTGGAACTTGGAAGACTGAAGCCAGAGGCATGTCGCCAGATCAAGTCAAATTTAACATTGTATGCTGACCTCTCGATGCTGGGTAGTGATGTAATAGAATCAGTTGACAGTTGATCTTTCGTTGTTTGTCTTTTTATATTTATACAGGGATTTAATTGTTGTGTCTCAGGACAATCCCATTAAGTTGCAATTCGCATGCGATGCAGTACTGGTAACATTACTATTTTAAAGACATCTCTGAGATTAACGTTAGTTAGTATTATTATGTGAACAGATCTTCTTTCGTTCATATGGTATATATTCATATATACATATGGTACGGTTGCACCACACACTTTCTTTTTTATTTAACTATCATTTGTTTTGCTAAACGGTGTTTGCATTTCTGAGTCTGCGTGTAACTTTCCTAGAGGCTCTTGGGCATAGCCAGAATATTATAGCTTTCACGCCAACCCAGGCCTGAGAACTGCATAGTCGGCAGGAAGTGACACTATTCAATCAAAATGTTTTTCAGCTGTAGACGTTTTTAAAGGCTGAAATCTTGGTGGATAATTTTAATAATGAGGAGTAATGTCAAATAAAAAAAAACATGTTTTAACTCTATAAACGTTGCCCCTATTGGTTGAGACTTATCCGTCTCAATTACTGTATTCATGTTTGTTTAAAATGATAAACTACAGCTTTAAGAAAACCCCGTAAATTTTGATGCAGGATTGTTTAAAAGCCGCTTGCGAAAACCTCAGCTTCTTCAGTTACACCGCAGTGCAATAAAATAGAAGGTTGCTATTAATAGCCCAAAGCACTTACGACCCTCTTCTCGCCACAGCCTATAAATGCATAAAATGCACCGTTTATGCATGCTAAGAAAATCATGTTCACGTATAGAAACAATAAATTTAAAACCTTGTACAAATGAGCATTCGCCGTTTTCCTTGCTTACTGAACTATATACAGTACCTGATGCACTTTCGGTTTAGGAAACACCAAATGTTTTTCTCCAAAATCTCTCATAAAAATATGTTTAGGAAACCAAGTACTTTTCCAGTATATTCAGCTACAGCAGTTTTCTGATTAACCCTGAATAGATTATCTTGTTACATTTCGCCAAAGTCCCGTACAGTCGACATTTCAACAGCGACCACCTATCGCACTTAGGGCTGAAATACGTTTCTGTTGTTGTGTAAATACACACACGCTTTTGTAAGTTTTTTTTACAAACATATTTAAATGCATTAGGCTACTTATGTTATGGTTATTATGTATATACTGTATATGACTATTCTGAAATAAATGTATTCTGTTGCAAATTTCTGAATGATATAGCTTCTTCTTCAATTCGATCTTTAAACCATGGATGTACAGGGAATTTCTTTAAGATATTGACAGTTAAATAAAACTAGTAGAAACTAGGTAGAAATTGCCTCTGGAGGGCCAGAGTAAATAGAGTTAAGCACAGTTGGCAATTCCTGTAACCATTCCTCCATATAGAATCTTCAAAGATCCTTCAGAACCTGCAGTTTGCACTTATGGACTGCACTCAATTCAAACCAATTACAGCCGTTAGATTTTTCTTTACGTTCTAAACCATCTGCCTCACTGAGCATAGGGGCAATATGCACTGGTGTCCCCCAACCAAGGCAGTTTACTATTGTTCCATTAATTAAAAATGTAATTATTTACCTAATACTGGAAACTGGAGGGTATGCTACAAAGCAGGATTACAGAATTAGCTAGATAAGTGTACTGAGTAAAACCGGGAACAGCTCTTTTTACTTCAGGCCATGTTCCAGATTTTACTACTTGCAGTTATCCAGCTAACTCAGTAATCCTGCTTTGTAGCGTACCCCCCTCCCCCCCGGCATCTTTAGTTTTTTATTTATTTGTTCACAATCATCTACTGACTTGTGAAGGCTCTTTCCCTTTCCCGAGGGTGATGGGTCATGGCTTTTACATGTGTGTTCCCTCATTTACATACCCCAGTGAAACAAGAAGCAATAGGAGGCTCCAAAACAGTTCCATAAAACAGATATCAACTTGAAATAGTACCACTTTAATTCAGAATTGTTTTTATTTGATTGTATTTAAAATAATTATTAGGGTGTGAATAATTATGACATAGTTTTGTTAAAAGTTAAATAAACATGTTGAATTATTTTCTTTTCTGAGAACTAGTTAGTATAAAATAATATTATTTTCCGATTTTTTAAGACAATGAAGAGTCAATGTGCAGACTATTCCCAGTGAGGGTGTTGGGCAAGTTACTTAATAAAAATAATTAAGTAAAGTTACTCATTGGGCCAGGTCAAGGGGTAATGGAAGGACAAATTTGCTGTACGCTGGCTCTAGCTCCTAGGCTATACCAGTTAGGTTGAAAAGAACACTTGTGAGAAGTGAGGGCTGCCTAGTACTTTAAAATAAATCCACTAAGTTTTTTGTCAAGGGTCATTTTCATGGATAATTTTGCCAAAAACTCACCGGTAACGGAAGGACTCAAAAACAACATCTGTTTTTTGCCTTTTTTTCAACAATGCAAAACCTGTGGTTCCAGGCAAAGTATTGGTATTTTTCTGACTGATAATGGTCTATTGACTATCCATCTATGAACATGCCAAATATTAGACCAAGGGCATGGTCCAATAAATTTTTATAGCATTTTTCCCACAGTGGTTCCGGTAACGGAAGGACAATTGGTAAAAGTAACGGAAGGACACACTATTAGTTTTTGTGTATAAGGCAGCCCTTGCACTCAATGTTCCCAATATTAGTAGTGGAATTTACAACCCAATAACAGCTATTTCTGAAAGTTTCATTAGTTTTAAGCTGAAATCTGTGATATGACAGTGAAAATAGAGTTTTCTGGTAACGGAAGGACACTGCAAAATCTGAAGAACGCCTTTTTTCCGAACAATGTAAACTATAAAATAACAATTAGTACCAAAACCTTCTTTAAATAGAGTAAAATGATCATTCCCAGTCCACTGGACACAAAAACAGTTAGATTATGTATTGGTTTATGGTGGTGTATATGGCTTTAATTTCAACCAATATTGTACTATCAGAAGTTTGTTGCATTTTGATAAAGACCGAACTTCAAATGACCACCAATTTGTTCATAGTCGAGATATTTAAGAACCGTAAAAAGCTCCATAAACTTTGAAATAAGCACTATCTTTTAAAATAAAAAGATAGGCCCATTGGTAAAGATGACATTTTACCCATACTGTTCACCTCCCCTTGACCTGGCCCCATTACTTTCTCTACTTTACTAATTACTCTCTCTGAAAAGTAATCAGATTACTAATTACTTTACTTTTGAGTTACTTTCTAAAACCAGATCATTCCTTACCCGAATCGTAGAAGTGCTGATCTAGGATCAGTTTTGCATCTTAGATCATAATAGACACAAGTTCATGCAAAATCTGATCCGATACCAGCACTATTGGCACCTCTCGACCCTGATGACATAAACAGGAAGGGATTAAAGCAGCAGTCCAGACACAGCAGGGTCCAATAATGAACCACGTTTTATCTTCTCTTTTGCTAGTGTGCAGATAGTACACACGTCACAATGGTCACCGCACAGGTCACTGTTCAGGACATAATAGCCTGTTGAAAAGTTAACAACATTAAGTTAAGGCTTAAGCCACTAGAACAAGGCATGCATAGCCTATTAAGTACTATTGAAATAAAACTTCAGGCATATGCCATTTCAAAAACAGAAGAATAAGGTTTAAGCGTTTAAGAATAAGTTTAATGCAGGCTATAGCAGCTTTTCCACGTTCAAAAGTGCAGGCGTCTATCCAGTGGGCCATCTATCCGATGAAGCTCTTGTTGCAGCTTGTCCAAATGTCTGCTGTTGTGCACACGTTGTCGATACCCTCAAAAGTAACTTTCAGATTTGATTGCATGGTTGCATAACACTTGTCTAAATAATTGGCAAACGTCTTTCTGTTGGTGAACCCCACATTTCTGCCAGTCGTGAGTATCTTACTCAGTATACCCCGAAAAGACGAAGATTCGACAGTAGAAAGAGGTAGCATTTATTCTACAACATACCCTCCAACAAGTTTCTTAAGTTCGCTTTGGGTTACCTTATGCACCTCTGGGTATAAATTGAGCCTGGCCTGTTTCGGAGGAGTTGGGGCAGTCTCTCCTTCAGTCGATGCGCGACAACAATCTCTCGCTACAAGTTTCTCCCAGCCATGTTGCCATGTTAAATGTTTGGAGAGATTGCTTGTGGAGTTTTGTGAAGATGAGAGCTGCTTCTCCCTAGAGCATAGCATGCACTTCACTGTTATATTCTTCTCTTTCCGGGATACAAAATAAAAATAATGGGAATATGTCCACCTATCGAATTGTCGTTGGTCTCGTGATGTTATTTTGATTTGTATTAGCCTGCTCGCTTCACCCCACACTCTCATCAGTTCAGCCACGACTGCAGAGTCCGCATGCGCATATCAACCAAATGAAAGGGAGCAGCCATGCGCGTTTTGATTGCCAATCGCGGATGGATGTTATTTATTTATCTATTTATTTAGAAGTGTTAATTTGCCATAACCTATCCATTTACCATTTACCTATGCGTAAGTAACGCAAGTAACAACATTTTTATTAGGCCAGTAACTGTAATTTGATTACTGAAAATTAAAACGTAATCCGTGACATTACTTCGATACAGAAAAAGGTAATCTAATTACAGTAACGCTACTGTTACTTTGTAACGCGTTACACCCAACACAGGGCATGACTATATACGTACAATGTCCAAAGTGAATCTAGGTAAATCTATTCCAAACAAGTCTTTGAATCATTACATAAATTACATTCATAGCCATTGACATACATAAATAAACATTTTGCCAGGTCCCCCTTGAAAGAGATTTCAAAGGGACTTTCTCCTGGATAAATAAAGAACAAATACATTTATGAAATAATTAATTATGTAATTAATATAGAAATGCTCTGGTGGTTCATCATTGCCTTCAGGAATATAATGTGCTGTTATGCTGGGTCCAAAGACATATTTTGCAGATCCATTCAAATGTGTTTTGCTGAAACAAATAAATTCAGCCATGGTAAACGTAATTTCACCATAGCAACCGTGAAGCTGAACTCTTTCACATTTTTCATAAATAATGGGCACAGTACAGGTAGACACAAAAATGGCCCTCTGAGGTCACCAACTAAAACCTTGGACTGATTCTCCAGATGATCAGAGCACAAACGGATGCATCATCCTGTATGGAAATTAAATATATGTATGCAATGCAAAAATGACTGAGTACCAGCGCTATCAGAATTCCCACTTTCATAAAAGTCAGAGTGCCACTCAAGCCTTAACTATAGTACTTGTTATGCATAAATACTGAAAAATAAACTGTAACATTTTCAAAGGTCTGACCAGTTAGCCTCCAACTCAACAGTAAATGCCAGCTCCACCACGTGATCCACCTGTCAATAGGAACATCTGTCGAGACCGCCGAGACGCTCAGCGCTATCGACACACATTGAGAAATTATCTCGAGACCTTTACACTTTTTGTTGTCTAACTGGCCTCCTCCCTCAGGTGTCAATCAATTAAATAAATGTAATTTAGAGGGAGGCTATAAAGGTGTTCCGTGGAAGCTCCGTGGAGACAAGCAAGGGCCTGTTGCTTCGTTTCTTACTCATTTGTACCATACATGAGCCCCATGCATTCAGTGGCTTTGGCTTGTGTAAGGTAGGCCAATAAAACAAGCCTATAAAACAAAACACGGACACAAAAAAAAGAACATAGTCAGCAAATCCTCCTTTATCCAGCTGTAAGCAGTGCTGCCCTTTGTGTGTGTGTGTGTGTGTGTGTGTTTTGTTTCTCAGGGAATTTAGTTGAGCGCGCTGCGTTGGCATACCAAAGCTCAGTGCCGGTTGTCAGAATTGGAATCCTCACTGAGCGCTACAGAGATCCACCCACAGGCTGATTTACAACACGTCCATTCCAGGACAAAAAAAAACAACAACACAAATTATGCTCTTATTAAGTTTATATACTGTATCATACAGACAATTTCTGCAAAAATACAGTGTCCTCCACAATTATTGGCACCCCTGGTAAAGATGAGTAAAAAGGGTTATAAAAAATTCACCTTTTGGTGAATTAGCTTAATCTCACACTGAATAAATGAGAAAAATCCAACCATTCATTGAAATAAATTAATTCTGAGAAAGAAAAATGGCAAGGAATAATTTATTTTTTTTTAAAACACATGTGCCACAATTATTGGCACCCCTAGAAATTCTTATGAACAAAATGTAACTGAATAATTTTTTCCATTTATATTTTACTTTTTAAAGTTGATCAGAGTGTTGAGGAACTTTCAAGCAGTAATCCATGACTTCCTGTTTCACTGGGGTATAAATATGAGGTGACACAGAGGCCATATTCCCTTATTCATACATCAACATGAGAAAGATAAGAGAACACAAATCAAATGAGGGAAAAGTGTGTTGAGCTTCATAAGTCAGGGAATGGCTATAAAAAATAGCTCCTCACCTGAAAATGCCCATATCAACCACTAGGGCAATACTTAAAAAGTTCAAAGTAACTGGAACTGTTACAAACTTGCCTGGAAGAGGACCCAAGTATATTTTGCCCCCACGCACAGTGAGGAGGATGGTAAGAGAGGCAAAAAATTCCCCAAGGATCACTGTTGGAGAATTACAGAGGAAAGTAGCATCTTGGGGTCATCAAGTCTCCAAAACTACCATTAGACGTCAACTCCATGCCAACAAATTATTTAGAAGGCATGCCAGAAAAAAGCCTTTCCTGTCACTTCACCACAAACGTAAGCACCTGGAGTTTGCTAAACACTACTGGAACTTTGACTGGAACCGTGTTCTATGGTCAGATGAAACGAAAATTTAGCTTTTCGGCAACCAACACTCAAGGTGGGTTTGGCGTAAAAAGAAGGCTGGCTTTTCCGAAAATAACCTGATCCCCACTGTTAAGTATGGTGGAGGTTCCGTGATGTTGTGGGGCTGTTTTTCCTCCAAAGGCCCTGGGAACTTTGTTAGGTTACATGGCATCATGAACAGCAGGAAATTTTAAATCTGAATCTGGCTGCCTCTGCCAGGAAACTAAAACTGGGTCGTTGTTGGATCTTCCAGCAGGACAATGATCCAAAACATGAACATGAACACAAAATCAAGCTTCTGTCATGGTCAACTCATTTTCCTATAGAACTCTATTGGGAAAAAAGTCAGGAGAAACAACCCTTAAAGGGATCCATCCACATCTACTGCATATCTGGCCACAGAGTGATGGTTTGGGGCTCGTTTGATACCTTAGACCCTTGATGACGTACAGCCATTTCGCCAGTCATGTGTTCCATACTGTACCAGTGTAATTTACAGCTGAATCTAGTCTCACCCCCCAATTCTCATAGAGATCAGTTCAAATGCAGAGAGGTTATAGTATCGCTTGTAACAGTACCTGAAAATAAGATATCAAGAGTCTTTTGATGTTGACTGGTCACAGACTTCAGGAAGTAACAGCATGCAAAGGATATGCGACCAAATATTAAATATGATATGAGTTTTAGATTTTTAATACATTTGCAAAAATTTCTAAAAACATGTTTTCACTTTGTCATTATGGGCTATTTTGTGTAGAATTTTGAGACAAAAAATGAACTCAATCTATTGTAGAATATGTCTGTAATGTAATAAAACGTGGAGAAGGTGAAAGGGGTATTCAGACTTTCCGGCTTGACTATATAAAAAGCATTGATTTCTATTTAGAGTGCATTCAAATGAACACTTTCCCAGAGAACTAGAACAAAATAAACAAAAAAGGTATTTCTGTCTTTTTAGGTATCACTATGATTAAGCACTTTGGGGTGGACTGAGCAAGCCCTTAAATTTTAACTATCACCCATAGCTCCCCACCCCCCCCCCAATCCTACTGTTTACTTTCCCTGAGTTGCTGTTTGTTTTGCCTTGACGTTGCTGTTTCAGTGCCCTCCTGAATTATTAATGTGGAAAAAGTCCACATAAAAAGCTCCTTCTAAGGAGACCAGAAAAAAAGCCTGAAACAGTCACCTTATGGTGCTCCCCTTAGTTTGGAATCAAATCCTATTTCTTGTTTTTTTTTTCAACAATTCCAGTTTGTTTTTCTCTTAGCAGTGCTCGTGTAGTCACACTGTAAAGACGGTCACGGGCAGACAGTCTATGCCCGTGTGAGCAGCACAATGCAGGGACACGTGTTGAAGTTGGAGCGCTCCAGATTGCACCGCACAAGAAAGCTATTGAGATAGCATACCCCTGAACACAGGCACCAGCAAGCACTGTCCTCAGGCCTGTCAGACTGGCCAGGAACATCCTGCCAAGACTCTTTCCTGCTTCACTAGATACAGTGCTACCCCTGAATATTTATTTACAGAGAGAGCTTCTTCCGCTCCTACAAAGAGGAAGCATAAAGGACGCTTGGATTTGATCTGAGAAAAAAAATCATCAATACTTAACCTTAATTCACCTCACCTTTTTATCTAAAAAGCATCAATCAGGATGAAAGGCGGAAAGATCTCAGTGTACCTCTCTTACTTTCCTTAATGGCTTTCCAGAGAAATGGATTTCTTTTTTTTTCTATATATAAATTTGACCTCTACTTCTCAGCAAATTAAGCAACAAGCAGAAATCAGAAAAGCCCTGAAAAAGGCTGATGGATATTTAATTTCCCCTTCGTACATGTTGCCAAAGACAAAGGTGAATACAAAAAGCATTTTTCACAAAATTATCTGTAGTTCATTATTTATACAGAGCAGTCACCTGGTTTAAAGTGGGAATATTAAGTCTATAATAATTATACTAATATTATAGCACATGCAGTGCTAAGAGATCAAAAATAAGTAATGCTTCTTTCCAAGCTACAGCTACATTTGCGTGTGCATAAAAGGGGGACAACTTGCAACTGCATAAATAAATCAATTGGAAACTTCATTTGGCTTTGCATTTTGAGGAGAATGTTTCCACCAAAATCTGAAAGTAGAATTCACACTTACATGCATTTGACCATGACTATGCAATGCAGACTGGCTCTCTTGCCAGCCATGTCATTGTACGGGGCATTTTGGAAAATGCATAATGACAGTTTAAAGAGAAAGGAAATTACTTTTTCAAAGCAGGGGGAGTATAGTTCATTCAAGTGATGGAGGTAATTACATTCATGTGTGGAGAATGACAATGCCAGCGACATTTTAAAAACAGACCAGACACCACCACAGCCAGGGTTAGAAAAGCACAAATTGCTGATTTTCTACCAATATTAACCTAAAAACTAAAAAAAGAGATGACGCATGAGAATGTGACAATTTGGAGCGCTACAGCTGCTAAAATCGCTGTTAGTCAGCAGTTTTCCCAGCACCGTACAACCGTGCCAAAATTAAAGAGGTCACACTGATGAATCTGCAACTATAACCTATCAATGAGCCAAGATGGGGAATGTCGTGAGCCTTGTGAACATGCTATAACCTATCAATGAGCCAAGATGGGGAATGCAGTGAGCCTTGTGAACATACTATAACCTATCAATGAGCCAAGATGGGGAATGCAGTGAGCCTTGTGAACATGCCATAACCTATCAATGAGCCAAGATGGGGAATGCAGTGAGCCTTGTGAACATGCTATAACCTATCAATGAGCCAAGATGGAGAATGCAGTGAGCCTTGTGAACCTGCTATAACCTATCAATGAGCCAAGACGGGAAATGCAGTGAGCCTTGTGAACATGCTATAACCTATCAATGAGCCAAGATGGGGAATGCAGTGAGCCTTGTGAACATGCTATAACCTATCAATGAGCCAAGATGGGGAATGCAGTGAGCCTTGTGAACATACTATAACCTATCAATGAGCCAAAATGGAGAATGCAGTGAGCCTTGTGAACATGCTATAACCTATCAATGAGCCAAGATGGGGAATGCAGTGAGCCTTGTGAACATGCTATAACCTATCAATGAGCCAAGATGGGGAATGCAGTGAGCCTTGTGAACATACTATAACCTATCAATGAGCCAAAATGGAGAATGCAGTGAGCCTTGTGAACATGCAATAAAAGAACGCCAGGGTTAAGACTACTCTTGATTGGATCTGTCTCCTGCTCCGTTTCTTTTCCTCTTTCCTCACATGCACGTTTCTCTCATTATTTAACTACCACTTCAATGAAGCCTGTCACTCAGTCTCAGACTAACAGAAGTCAGTTGAAGAGAATTAGTTCTGGATCTGAAAAAGGAACAAAGAAAAGTACCTAAATCATGAAAATCAAATGCTGCTCTTCTAATGCTTAACCCTTTGCACTGCCTCCGATCTGTGTTACATTACGGAACATTCTGGTGTCCTGCCCATCTCATATTAATGTCCAAACTGCCATGGAAACGGCCTGTTATAAAGGCTCCTTTATGCTTCAAACTGGAATCCTCTGACCTTATAACTCTCCATCTATTATTAATCTGACAAAAATCATGTGTTTAGAGGAGTTGCACTACAAAGCTTGACTAGGCTAACAGCTTGCGGGGTGTGTGTGTGTGTGTGTGTGTGTGTGTGTGTGTGTGTGTGTGTGTATGTGCTTGGAGAAGTGGGGGGACATACATTATTGAAGGGCAACAGTAACGTAATTCACAGACTTCAGAATGCTTTCACATCGGCAACATGTTCTGTAAAAGGACATACACTTATTTCAGTATCTATACAAGAAAAAGAATGTTGGGATGCACAATAATAATGACATTCTTATTTTAGGCATCTCTGGAATATTCTGTCGAGAGAGAGAGAGAGAGCTAGCTGTGCTCACACTTGTCTGGAGGGTGTGGCACCCAGCAGGACCACTTCTTCTCTCACACTTTTCCTCTGCTTGGATCATCTGCTTTGCACAGAGACTCCCTGAGAACTGCACCAAACATGCCCTCCTCACCATCCCGCAAGCCTCCAGGCCCTACGGCACTCTGCTACTCCCCACACAGACACAGAACACCCTCCATTCTCTCCAACTGTCCACGCTGTCTCCAGAAACGCCACAAATCTTTCCATTACATCACAGCGACGCAGCCACTTATCGCGGTTCAAAAGACCCCAGAATCGGTCCGCCGGGACACCTCCATTTCCCATCGAGAAACATCACAACACCTTTGCTGCAGCTGCGACTGAAACGCCCTTTTTTTCTGACATTCATAACCATATGAGCGAGATGTGATTGATTGCCAATAACTCCAGAGGGAAGCTGAGGGGTTAGGTCTATTACCCTTTCCACAATATCTGCATCACAGAAATGTGCTGGCCTGTTTATCTGGGGAAGTAGGACCTGCCAAATACAGTCTGTGAAGGGAGAATAAGCTTGAGTCATCAGGAGCATTTGGGAACAGCAATTAATATTGTCGAACAACCCTCCAGATTGTTGCAACATAAACAAAAATCTAAAGCAGTGAAAACGGCCTTGTGACACGTCAACTCGGTTCTTTTAGCACCTTTTGAATCCAGCCATCAATAGTGCTCTAAACTGGAACGAAGACATTCAGTTAGAGAAAATGCATTTTGTCGGTCACCGTCTATTTTAATGGCAGGTTTATGCTGTTAGAGCACAATTAATAAATATGGTGCATCTCAAAGTATGGCTTTTTTTTTTGTTGTTGTTGTTGCTATAAAACTGTTTTTCAGAAGGTGACTAAATGACAGTTGCTCAGCAAGAGTCAAAAAAAAAAAAGCTCACTATATGTGTGCTCAGTGCTAGTTATTTCCTGTGGTGCCATGTGGCCTGTGTGGTGTAACATAGTCACTGTTTTGCTGGCCAGTGCATTGGAGGAGGGGTGCAGATGGCAAATGGGAAAGAACTGGTCAAAAATAAATAAGAAGCTAGTAAAATGGATGCAACTGTACATTTGCAACATGAAAATGTTAAAACCTGAACATATGGGAAATTAGTCTCGAAATAACATTTATTTTTAAAATCTGGAAATCTGATCACAATCTGTTGGTATCTGCTTGAAAAAAATATGTTGAACTAAATAAAAGGACTGTAGAGTGCAACTGTTTTCTGGGGACTGGGCTTTCCTGGCACGGTGATTCTGTGGGGGTCTAGAAGTGTTCAGATCCTATCTGTTATGATTCTGAACCAACTTAACAACATGTGGTAAACACACAATTTCAATCAGGGGTGACATCTGGGGTGTGGGGGGGTTAACCTTTATATGCCTGTTATATTGCACCTTTACAAAAAAAATGGCCCAGCAAAAAAAAAAAAAGCAAAAAAAACAAAACTGTCCTACACTATGATGCAGACTACACTCAGCTCTCTAGTCGGATCACTTGCTATGGCCTCGAGCAAATGTCACTGTGTCAGTGCCTCCAAATAAATATAAATTGACAAAAAAGCTCAGAAAGAAATAATTACATAAGAGAGATAAAAAGAAAAAATAGAAAAAAAAAAAATCAAAAGAACTTCAAAAAATCTTGGAATAAAAAAAATCCTTATTCCTAAAAAGTAAAAAGTCTGATTATTATTGATACTCTATCCTTTACTATGATCTGCCTTTTATAAAGAAAAAAAAAAAATAATTAAATCTATAAAATCAGCTTAACACAAATAAGAGTCATAAATTCAAGTAAAAAATTTCCAAATCATTAAAAATTCCAGCAGGTTAGGGCCTTACCAAAACAGTCTTTTCAAAAAAAATTCACAAAAAAAAATTTCCAAAAAACTAAACAATTTTTATTCAATGCAAACAAAGTTTTAAGAAGAAACAAAGAAGCTCAACACATTACACTGACCTCATCTCAACATTCACCAAATAGACATTCACTACCAGTAATTAGTTAATAAAAATTATAAAAATATAAATCATAAAATATAATTCTCAAAACGGGTCCATATGACATCTGATATCTCTTCTACATCAAGAATCCACTAGATCTATTCATCAGTCTCAGGGACTGGTCTATTAATTCTAGGGGAACAACCAAAAAAAAAAGCCGTGAAAGCGCTTCTGCCACTATGCCCATAGCTGCTGGAAAAAACTCCCAGACATTAGATTTGCCCCTACTCTGCCTATTTTTTCTTAATCCTTTCTGTTTTCTTTTTTTTTTTAACTTTTTTTTTAAACTACTACTACTGTATTAACTAAAACTGTGAAACACGCGCTCTCTCTCTGTGAGACTGGTCATGGTCATTTTTACTGTACCCACAGCGCTCACACCCTATTAGACCGGTACTTCCCTATGCGTTGTGGGATACTTATGTTGTGTTGTGTGAGGTGAAGGAGGGACTTTACCAAGTCTTGGTAAGAAGAAGCGCTGGAGGTTCTTATTGTTTTCAATTTTATAATATTTTTGTTTTTTTAAAAGACGTTTAGTCTGTCTGATGCTGCTTTTTTTTTTTTTTTTTTTTTTTTTATTGCATGCTTTGCTGCTGCTTGTCTTTCAATGATTTTTTTTGTAAAGCACCTTGAATTGCCTTTGTGTATGAAAAGTGCTATATAAATAAATTTGACTTGACTTGACTTGACTTGAAACAGTATAAATAAATTGAAAGAATGAGCACAGAGCAAAGCGATGTTTCCCCATAAAATTTTAAGGAGTACATAAACAGCTGACTTAGACATTACAATTTATTGGATGTTTTATTTCATGTTGATAGTATACAGCAGTAAAATTGGTTTAAAGACACTGTATTCCATGGGATACTGATCAGTCCAAACATGGTGGTTCAGTGAGCACGGTCCTCCAACAGGATCAGAGTGATATAGCTGTAACTTCCTCTCACACTCCCTGAGCCTAACCTCTATGATATGACCCCTGCTGGCCACCATAGAAGACTAAAGCAGGGGAACCATGTTCCTCTCCAATAGGATTACATCCTACAACAAGTGGCATGGAAAGTACATGAAAACAACCAAATGGTTGATAAACACAATAAGCACTGAAACCTTGCAGCTGGTAGTCACACCTGGGGTCACATACAACTGATATATTTGAAAACATTTCATTTTAGCCTCAGCACATGCCAGATAATGTTAATATTACTGGATCCAATAAAATTACATAAGACCATTAAAAAAACATAAGGCCATAAATAATGTCCACACAATTACATTAAGCACTGTTGAACTAAACAATCTGAACCAAAAACCAACATGTACACAAAACTATGGACAGCGTTTTAAATGCAGTTATATGCATATTTAACTAGACAGGAAAGCACGCCCTTCAGCCAGCCTAAACTGTGAAGCGTCGGACACAAGCCTGTACTGCGCATATTGAGTGCAAGACACTGGAGCTCCCATGAAAGTGAACGGGGAACATCAGACCTTTGAGGGGAAAAAAAAAATAGAGAGAGGCTTTCTTTTATTAAACTTCCCTGATGGTATTTTGAAACTCCATGAATGATTGTTACGTTTCATATGAAAAGCACATTGTGAAAATATGTTTAAAAATTTTAGGCAAATGTACAGTAAATACATTTTTATAAATATTTTCCTAAACCCTCTGGACCAAAACCATCATTGTTTCACAAACCACTACAAATAATCAAATTTATGATCGCAAAAAATTGGCCAATGAGGGTTTCTTTGCATGCAACACACGCAGTAAACATTGAGACTTTCTGACTTCTGTGTACTTTACCTGTTTCCTTTTTTGTATCACTAGGCCTATCAGAAGATCACTGAAACTCCAGAGCTGTAAATGTAAATCGTTTTCAACATACAAAAATGGCAAGTTACTCACACACAGGAGCACTGCCTGTAAGTTATTCACTTACAAAAACTAGGCCTGCCATTAAAAGTATTGATATCAAAACAAGGCGAAGTTACAACAAACAATATTGGCTATCGTAGCTCACACTAATGCTACCCAATCTTTCCTAAATTATTTAATGTAACTTGGCCCTGTGTTGCGCAGTGTGGAGAGGAAAGAGGATGGAATGAATGCAGAGATGATTACGCCCTGCTGGCCGCCTTCCTTTCAGATAAAAAGTGAGAAGAGGAGGTCTCAGATTCTGCTCAAGTCCTGTCATCCATCAGCGATGCTGATCACAGCTGACAGCAATGCTCTCCCCACCAGCCCCATTTTAGTCTCTCCTCCACCTCCCCACCAGCCAGTGGAGCTACATCCAGCCACCACCTGTCATCAACCAGCTCCTCAGCAAAACTTTGGGAAACAAAAACAACAACAGCCTGCAAGACTGAAGCAGGACTGAAGACTTATATTGTCACGTGAAAAGATGGGGTCCCCAAGAGCATTCTGGGAAACCAACAACAAATGAGAGTGCTTCAGAAGGAAAATTAAAGTCAATTACAAATCATTTGTAATTTGGAAACACAACAGCCATTATAATTTTAAGGAGATTATCCTGGCTTCTCTTTTTTGCTTAATTTTCTTTGATGACATTTGCAGTGTTTTTTCCATTAATTCATTGTTTTACTTCTCAGGACATTTCTCATTGTGCAATTCTAAATTGTCTATTTCAACAAAATAAGGGCTGTTGAAATGGTCAATTTCAACAGTCTGGTAGGCAAAGATAATCTTGTCCAGACACCAGTTTCAGGAAAGGTAATACAAATTAAAAACAGCAATTGTCTGCTTTGATTTGACTGTTGGATATTCAGCCCGGAATTTTTGAATTTTTTCCGAGACTATGTTTACTACATCCTGAAGTGCGTTTTCTTATCTAAAAACTGGGAGTTGCAATTAAAATAGTCTCAAGCAAATGTGAAACGCAACTCTTCCCTAATAAAGTTTTCTTTCATATGCCAGAGACTTCATTTTCTGTGCTGTTATTATGACGATAACACACAAGAAAAAAAAACAGACACGCACATATTTCCTATCTCCGACAGCCAAAGCTCTGCATACCATAGAAGAAAAATGTAAGTTGTCAGCAGGTGGTAGTTAGTGATAAAGAGCAGGGAACACTGCGGGTAGGAGCAGATAAAACTACAGCGTTGGACTGGAGCGTGTACGTACTGAAATTGAATTACTGTACCACTACAATTACTTTTCCACACAACGGCGGTTACATGAGCCTGCAGTGACGGCAGAGCAGAACCTTCTCCACGTGGAGCCGCCCCTTCCTTCTCTCACAAGATGATTTAACAATGCACCACCTTGCGCGGCTTCGGCAAGAGCATCTATTAAAATCAGTCTTTATCAAGCCTAGGATGATAATTCACCACACAAAATAATCATATATTTATTTTCCTTTACGACAGAGTATAGAGAGAGGCTTTCTTTTCTTAAAGTTTTTTTTTTTTTTTTGCCAACAAGCCAAAAATGGCTGAGAAAGAGCGGGAATCACGGGGATCACGAACAAAGGTGAAAATAACGCCATCACGTGATACCTGGATGACGGTCCCACTCTTCCGTAACCCCCGTCTCGCACTGGTTACGCGAAAATAAAGAAAAAATAAACACGCCTTGAGTTTTTTTTTTTTTAAAGGACATATGAGCTTTTTCTTTGTCCGCCTGTCCATTAAATGGCACTTATTTCAGCACAGCCCATCTGAGACTTCTGTTCTCCCTGTTCTTCTGCCCCCACGCTCACACCAGCAAAAGCACCACAAAAAACCCTCTGACTGAAACGAGCAATTACTACGGCGCAGCAACGACACAGCCATTTCCCACTGAGCTCACTATGTTTCGGGGTCAAAAGCATTTCATGGCTACCGCACTTGATGATGCTTCCCAGCCATCCTCTTTTTGTCATTCTCCTGGCAGTCAGCGTGTGCACTCAGGCGTGTGAACACTGCAGGTCCACCCTGGATTGTGCAAAGCTTACTCAGTCAATAACTGTTAGGTTAATACAAGGTAGCTGGTACACACACAATTACAGTTAATGGAAAGACAGCAGGACAGATAGGATATATTATGAGAGGCAATATGGATACAGGCCCTCGGCATGTTGACCATCAAAAATCCACTTTACCAGGTCCTTCTATAACAAATGTTTTTTTTTTCCACAGATCGATGAAACAATTTTCGAACAGGAAGCAAGCGACTAATAACAGGTGTAGCTCACCCAAACAACGGCCTTTAAATTGCTCCTGAGATTTTATTGCATGATGAAAAAATAACATACCCTCATGGCTTCGGCCTTTTTGTGGAACATCTCTTCCATGTTTTCAGCCAACCTCTTGACCAGTTTCAAGCCATCAATCTCTTCAACCCGGACTGTTTTTTCTAATTCTTTATATTTCTGTGAGAAAAGAGGAATTGTTGTTGTTAGTTATACAATATGTACATGCATAATCTTATTAATAATAAGTAATTTTTTAAATAATGTCATTAAACAATGGAATTTGGTTGATGTATGTCTGATAGGTAAAGATAAAAAAATATTTCCGTACAAAGACTTGTATAGAAAACCATAATAAACATATAATTGACATTTAAAAATATAAATACAAAAATCATACATAGATCAACAAAACTGAGCAACACATACTGTACAATCTATCTGCTGGGGTCAACATTTCCATTATATTGCAAAATAAAAAAATTTCAATACACAAAGTTTCCATTTCTAAAGAAGATAATACACAAACATGCACTAAATCTGACATGGATTAAATTAACATTCATTTACATGGAAAGACTGCTTTGAAGAAGTGTTCATTGAAAAGCTGTTGCTGTGCAGGAGGCATTTTCGGTTTAGTAGACTTAATATGATTTTTTAAAATTCCAAAAAGCTTATACATTCAATTTTATGAAGACTCTCCATGAAGTAGAAATTTATATTTCATTAAAAAAATAAGTAAATTTTTTTTAAATAAAAAAAAATGTTGCCCTGCAATCATGTATCATGGGATGTTCATCATAAAAAGCAACAACCAAACATGATTAGCCATTTTTACAGGAAGAACACAGAAAGGAGGATAACACGAAAGACCATGATGCTCTACTCCAGTGTCACCGAGCTAAATATGGAACAGCATGCCAAAATATTCCCTTGATTCCATGAGTCTAACATCTGGGGACAGGTATGCTGTGGGCGGGCGGCAGTGTAGTATAATGGTTAAGGAACTGGGTTTGTAACCGAAAGGTTGCCGGTTCGATTCCCAGGTCGGACACTGCCGTTGTACCCTTGAGCAAGGTACTTCACCTGCATCGCTTCAGTATATATCCAGCTGTATCAAAGGATACTATGTATAAATGCAAAAGAAATGCTGTGTAAGTCGCTCTGGATAAGAGCGTCTGCTAAATGCCTATAATGTAATGTATAATGTATGCTGCTTAGCTGCATAAAATGACCATTTGTTTTTTGCGGGGGAAAAGTTCAGTTTCAAGTTGGTCAGGAAGTCCACACAGCAAAGCAGAACATTATACTTATAATCAAAATGGAATGCAGAATGGAACTTTTTCAAACAATCCTGTTTACAATGAGGCTTTTGTTTAACGCTGAAGCAGTTTGTTGTTCCAAAAAATCTGTATTTCATGGAAGGATCATAGTTGTGTTTCTTTATTGCTGTTCCACTTTGTAACATTCCCGTTATCTCACGCAGTAGGACAAAGCTTTTTTTTTTGGTTCTGAATGGAAAGAGGGGGGTGAATGTTATCCATTGTGCAGAATCAGAGCGGAGCTTAAAAGAGGACCGTACACACAATTATATGAAAAGCATCCTCTTTAGCGCCAGGCGGACAACGACGGAGAAAGCCGGTGGAAGCGGGGCGCTGTTATGAGGCATTAGCATCTGCGTACAACTCCAGCCGTGAGACAGCAACATTCATCATCGGGGAAGGGGGACGCAGCAATGCATTACCTCCACGGCGTCTGTTTTACCACATCATTTCACACAAACACCAGGCAAAGAAAAGCACTCCTTCACTGTCACAGCATTTAATGCTTTTCACGCTTTCGGGACGCTCCCTTTTTTTTTCTAGGCGTTTTTTCTCCTCCCCTCTCCCTCGTAGCCGATATCCGCCAGCGGCAAGCCGCGGGTTCGCGGTGGCTGGGAGCACTGCAGCCAATCACGGTAACTGGTTGAAGGCCCTGCAACGCATTACCGGCAGTCTGGGTGGTCAGGCACCTGCGGAGAGAGAGCCAGATCACCCCCGAGGCCACACGCTGATGTAAGATAATTGAAATCGAGGCTAAAACACGGTAAAGATAATAACGTGTCAAGACGGGACGTCTGCGGGTAATGAACAGCGCTTCAGACAGCCCTGCCTTTGCGATTTTTACCCCACAACTACAGTTCTGAGCGTAGGACCAGAGGAGAGTCCATAGCTCACACAGTACTACGTTAGTCTTCAAAACCACCACAGAATCCCTTACTGTAGATTATTCAGAAACGACTTTTCCCCCATTTAAAGTCTCTACGCAACACGGCTTGCAGCTTTATGAAGACAATCTCACCTATTGAGGAAAGGCTTCTCAGCTGCGCATTTCTCCGCTCTGAATCACCATGTCTATCGCATGCCAGAACAAGCATAATAGATGCTGGGTGATTTTCACATTAAATTTCACTTCACTGGTCTTCCAGCCACTTTCTTAATACCCTTTCCTGTCATTCTTAGTTTTATTTTTGTCATATAGGAGCCGCTATATCAGTGAGGTTAATGGTGTCATCATGCTCAATGTCCATATAAGGCAGGCAATTTTGATTAAAATAATTTCCTTTATTCTCACCAAGCCGAATAGAGAGTAAAAAGCCACCAGCTACTCTCCCGCCCATACCAGCACGTCAAAACAATACCCTACCAAAAGGGGGCTTGGAAGCAGTGGCCCATGTCATAGTCTGGCACTGCTGAAGCCTCAGTGACATCAGGAGATGGAGGGAAATGAGGTTCGCGGGGCATGTGGCTCTTGGGTTTTTGGCTACAGAGAAAAGGGATGAGATATCGTCTCATTACAGAGCTATCATGTGACAGAGCAACTAGGACTCCTCTCCATGTGTGCCAAGGGGCCCAAGGGCCCAGGGACTCAGAGCATTGGATGTTTTTGGGCCTGACTTTCCTTACTGCTTTCAGCAGCATCATATGCAGTAACACAACACATCGCATCTTTCTTCTTTATCGTATTGTCAGTGATAAATACACTGTACAGAAAATAAACAATGCAATATATGACACAATCAGACACAACACACTGTTTTAGGATATTGAAATGCATCACTTATTGTAAATTAGGGAGACTTGATACCCAGTCCCCCCATCCCTCAGCAAGCAGCAAGAGAAGCCAGAAGAAACTAGGAAAAAATATATGCTGAAGCTTTTCTGTTCTCATAATTCAATGGCCTCTTTTTAAATTAATTTAATTAAAATTAAATTTAGTACCTACATGGCAGACAAATGAGTTATGAGGACTTAATCAGGACATAATCTTTTCTAGCCACAAACAGAATAAAATAATAACAAATACTTTACTGCTCTCCGAGAGGAACTATACGACATACAACATGCAATATTTACTGTTGCTCTTAGTCTGCTGGTAGTGGTAAGAGGCAGTTATAAGCAAGCAAAGCTAAATGACAGGTACTAATTATTGTCTAATGTATTCCATTCCTCCCTTGATACCAATCTATGTTGATGAAAAATAAGGCTCTTAATTTAGATCCCACGCACTTAATCGCCTTTCAGAGGCTGCTCTAAAAGCAAATAACAACTGCAATAAATTATTTCATCATCCCGCTACTTCTTCTGTTTAGTATCTAAAAACAGCGGCCCCAATGAGCAGAATCTCGACAGAGAGTGCCTCCCTTGTGTGATAGGGTGTTTTGTGCTGTTCCTCTAAACATTGACTACTATATGGCATACGGGCCAGATTTCTGCAGTTCAAGTGTACTGCCTTGGTTGAGTCGAGTTGAGTTACAGTACATTACATAGAGAATCCAGCAGTGCTGGGCTTGAACAAGTACATGCGCCTACCTTGCCTTGCCCAGAACCTCCAGTATCTGGCATGTAGCAGATAGACAAAACTTGAGGGACAGATAAATGGACAATGGAAGCCTGGTGGCACACATCTCCTAACCTGCTCATACAGCACCTGAGTCATGTGGATTGTTCAGCTGGATGATGATGCTTTGGTCACATAATACAAAATTTGGCCTCATCTGACAGTCAGTTTTTGCAGCAATCACACAACCATGTAATAAATACCCTCTTATCCATAATAGATCTTAATTATTTAAATCTCGCTGCCTTTTATCATTATTAAATCCATGGTTTATGAGCTACAGCATTTCCATTGCTGAGGCACTCTATAAGCAAACCCGCGGTGATGGGTGACGATAAGCACGCATCTTTGATTGGGATGGCATAGCTTGGCGTGGGTGATTAATGAACGAAGAAAACTTAATTTCACAGGGAGAGACAACCCCAATTCTCAAGTTTTAGCTAATTTTACGGATGGCTACCGCTCCATATCCCTGCCCTCGACACAGCTGCTGTGCCCTCCGTGCACCACCTTCTTACCATCCTCCACCGCCAAATACACACACACACGCACGTACACACTCACACACACACACACGCACATGCACACAGACACACACACATACACACGCGCACGCAAACGCATACAGACACAGACACACACACAGACACATAAATATAAACACATACAATCATACACACACATACATCTTACCACCAGCACCATATCCATGCTGAAATGAGCTCCTGGCTCCTTCCAGCTGTAGTGCTTTCCTCTGTCTAACCACATGCTCTGATCTGCACCTTACTGTTCTTTCCCTGCAATTTCACAACACAACAAAGCTCCCAGAAACAGACTCACAAACAAAAGGCTGCTCAGCCGGAATCTACACTATTTATCCTGTCTCATTTTAGCCAAAACCTACAGTAAACATCCTATCTCATTTTAGCCAAAATATACAGTATATATCGCGTCTCATTTTAGCCTAAATCTACAGTATACGTCCGGTCTCATTTTAGCCAAAATCTACAGTATACGTCCGGTCTCATTTTAGCCTAAATCTACAGTATACGTCCGGTCTCATTTTAGCCTAAATCTGCAGTATACGTCCTGTCTCATTTTAGCGAACATCTACAGTATACATTCTGTCTCATTTTAGCCAGAATCTACAGTATATTGTGACTCATTTTAGCCAAAATCTACAGGATATATCATGTCTCATTTTAGACAAAATCTACAGTATATTGTGTCTCATTTTAGCCAGAATCTACATTATATATCGTGACTCATTTTAGCCGAAATCTACAGTATATATATCGTGTCTCATTTTAGCCAGAATCTACAGTATAAATTCTGTCTCATTTTAGCCAAAATGTTACAGTATATCATGTCTCATATTAGCCAAAATCTGCAGTATACACCCTGACTCATTTTAGCCTAAATCTACAGTATACGTCCTGTCTCATTTTAGCCTAAATCTACAGTATATATATCATGTCTCATTCTAGCCAGAATATACAGTATATTGTGACTCATTTCAGCCAAAATCTACAGTATATATCGTGTGTCATTTTCGCCAGAATCTACAGTATATATCGTGTCTCATTTTGTTGCAGCTAGGATCAGGTTCAAAGTTCTGACCCTGGCCCACACTGCAGCCAATAGGACAAGCCCCGTCTACCTGCAGGACCTGATCCAGACCTATGTTCCTGCTCGACCACTTCGCTCATCTACAGCAGGGCGCCTCGCACGTCCCCCCCCCTCCGTGTCAATGGCGCTCGCTCCTCCCGACTGCGGAGCTTTTCCACCCTAGCTCCCCAGTGGTGGAACGAACTTCCCATTCCCCTACGCTCAATACCAACCCTGCCTGCTTTCCGTCGTGGCCGGAAAACACACCTTTTCAGGCTCCACCTGGACTAATACTTATCTAGGACCTCATGGTATGTCTTCTTGTTGAACTGTGTATTCAAGTTTATACTATTTAGAATAGAATTGTAGTAGAGCTGATTTACCCAGTTCACTGTGAACTGCATTGTGTTCGTTACTAGGGATAGCTGCTACTGTATGGGAAGAATGTGCTTTCTTATCTGTTCTGTAGTTACTTCAATGACCTTTCTATGTGCACTTACTGTATGTCGCTTTGGATAAAAGCGTCTGCTAAATGACTGTAATGTAATGTAATGTAATTTTAGCTAGAATCTAGTTTATATTGTGTCTCATTTTAGCGAGAATCTACAGTTTATATTGTGTCGCATTTTAGTCCAAATCTAGGTTACACAATTTCTCAATTTATATACTCCTTCCAACAAGCATCTAAACTTACCATTGCCAACTGGTGAGCTACTAACACTGGCAGAGATGTCTTTTTTTTTCTTAAATTATTTGACCATTTTAAAAATGGAATTGCTCTGCATTATAAACTAGTATGCCATTTCAAGCAAAGATCACACACTTGTAGGGATTTACTTTTTTGGTTTAGTATCAGAAAATAAAAAGGAGAGGAAGTCATGTAGCACATCAGGCTAATGCAACCATGCGCGGTGCATTGATGCGTCCCATGGCTTGCATTAAACTGTGCCTGTAAATTTGCCTGTAACCTTTGGCTAGTGTTACCCAGGGAGGGGGGATTCACTCACCATGTTAATCCCTGCCTCGTCTTATCTCACTCCCCAGGTCGATTGAGAGCCTGTGATTGAAGATGCATCAATTGCATTGGATGCACAGAATGTCTGTATGAGTGCGCACTTTCCAGGTTCATGCAATTATTGCATTATTCGGATAGGGCTGCAAGTTGCAATTGCTCAAATCAGAGAAGATAATTTGTAAACAAAAATACAATATTACTTCTAATATAGGAAGGGTGCAAATATTGTTATGGTAGGTAAGATTTCAAATGAGCTGACAATTATGAAATCAAAAGCAGGTTCAGGATGAGTTTATTCTGTTTATTTCTGGTAAGCTCATCTGCCTATTGGGTACCTGTCACTGGTAATGTATGTACTCTGTTCCACTCCCCAACAGCTGCAATTTCCCTCCAACCCTTATCTACACACCTTATCAAACCCAGTATCTAAACGCACTCTCCAGAGCTTCTAGAACTTGCCTCAAGTCTGTTTTTAATCATCATAATAATATTTTTATTTCATTGTGTCAATCATATTCAGCGCATCTCAAAATGCTCTTCAATATTTGAGTACCATCAAAAATAAGTAAACATTGGTCAACATACACAGCAATGATATATCTGAAGTAAAATACCAAATTATATTTCTAGAGAGAAATAGATATTCCGTATAAGTATTGAACATTAAAGTGAACATATTTAGTTTTACATTTAAACAAAATAAGGATGCACCACATTCATGACCATTAGGCGTATTTATGATATGATAAATATCATAAATGAGTCCATACCCTAGCTCGATTTACTTTTCAGAGGGCAATGCAGGATGTACATTTAAAGAAACTGAAAACAGCAAGGGAATGGCAAGGGAACCTGTAGAGTGGTGTTTTTATTCATTGCACCTTAAAAGATCAATAACAGCATGAATATAACACAAAAATACAACATTCCCAGCTGTAGATCTGTCAAGGCATTTGAGTTACTAAACAATCACTTTTGCCCAGTCAAGATTTCTCCATCAGAATGTAATGAGTTGTTTCTATTTGTCTCTATGGGTCTGTCACACGTAACATGCTTTTATTTCTTAATAAAGTGTCGCGTTTGATGGATGCCTGTGTGTGGGGTGCTTCCGGGTTCCAATACTCGCACTACGTTCTGGTTTTAATTCACTGGCGGTTCAGAGGCTACTGCAATGTATGGCGATGCCTAACCACCATGGCCTGAACCGAAAAGTCTTACTAAACTGCACTTATACAGGTACATAATGACACATTTATTACAGCTTACAATGGGCTGTACTTATCACAGCAGGCAGACCAGTCAGTCGAGAATTACTTAAGAAAATGAGTTTTAAAAAATTAATTATGAACATGGCAAGGAAATAAATAAAATCCAAGAGTAGATGATTTTATAATGTTAGATAAGTAGGAGTGCATCGCAGCTGTGAGTCAAAATTAACATGATTAAAACGGCAGGGCATTACATATTTTAAAAATCAGACAGCGAAGAGCTGATTTTAAAAGGCTTCTTACTGAAAATTTAATTTTGCTTTTAATTACAGATACATTTTCTTAACAGTCACTTCTACCACCTACTGCCAAAGGCTTCCCAGAATGCCCAGCATGCAATACATGACTTCCTGTTCTGCTGCTGATGGGTTATAAGTGGTGCACTCACTGTGTAATCAAAAGCTGTTGAGCAGGAGCAAAAAAACTGTGAAACTGTCAATTAGTTAATCTTCAATCGAGTCACTGTTTCAGGTGTATGTTCAACAACATACTGTCTGCCATTTGGAATGGCAGTGCCATCACAGAAACCTAGAAAATAGGCTGAACATTAAAGGCTACTTCCCTTTCAAAAGCCTGGCCATACTACACTGTCCATGCATTTTGATGTAAATACAACCCAGTCACTTGCAGACACTTGGGTACCGTTCTCTTGCAATAACCACTCACAAAGTAATGAGTGGTGTTTCTGCTCCTACTTTGATCAAAGGACTCCATTGGCAGAGAGCACTTTTTCCTGTGAGTCTGCCTTATTTTCCAGGGAGTGACACTTGGAGAGGGTGAGAGCTTGGGCTGCCATTGATGTTGTGCCACTGATGACAGAAAGGAGAAACATCACACCACCCACTCTGGTTGAGCGCCCCCCACCCCCCAACCTCACACTGAAATCTGAAGAGCGGGAAAAGGAGAGAGAGGGGGGAGGTGATGGAAGAGTTGTTTGCCCATGTTATCTGTTGCATATGCATTCCCAATCTCAGGCTCGGGGGCTTTAAGGACACAAATTTGACTCCATTATTGCAGCTAAGCACAATCTTCACTGTACATAAAATTTAACACAAATGGAAGTGGCCACTTTTCTCACAGGAGAGCTGAGAGTGGTACAGAAATCCATTCCCTTTTTTTTTGTGGAGAGAGAAATATTCTCGAGCTGTTCCTCATGCCCATACACATTCCCCAGAGCCCTGACACCAAAGAGGTGGGATTCCAAACAACACATACGTACACATGCAGTTGGTTCTGGTCAGATGGACAAGAGGGGCTCTCAGAGTAATATGGCCACATGACACCTTGAGCCACTTTCTCCAGTGGAGACTGACAGAGGTGACATTTGGACCAGTCCTGGCGAAAGTCTTGAGTTCAGAGTCACTCTCACTGCAATGTGCATTGACTATCGTTTTCCTACACCTTGCTATGAAACAGAAGGAAAATTGCTTTCCTGCATGACATACTCTAAGTAATGCTTGGTTGTTTTCATTCACACACTTGAACCGGCCTGGAAAAAGTGTACGCCCATGCACACACTTTTAAAGGCGCAGATGTCACAGTACCATTTCCAACCAGGGAAAATTAACATATATTGTGGCTTAAATTATCTATTATATTGGTATGGCACATAGATTATTGTCTTAACCCTTATGTGGTGTTCGGGTCTGTGGGACCCGTTCATTGAAAACAGGTCCCACAGACCCGAACACCACACAAGGGTTAATTATAACATTTTGTTATGCCTAAAGAATGAGAGCCGGATTTACAGTCACAGCACAAACCTTTTTCTATATTGCGGCTCCGTTGCGGTCGCAGATACCGACACATGAATTTTTTGACACAATCAAAAAAATGTAACTCCCTCTTTTGCAATTTCGCAGTAGGAGACTCACATAAAAAGGTTAAAAAAAAGCAAAAGAAGCAATGACCTGTCCAGATTACAAGGCGCTAAGAAATGGATACGGAGCAACCAGGCAAAAGTAGCGAGGTAACCACGAGAAAAAGTGAACTTAAATTTACTAGGTACACAACACCGTATTACAGAATAGCAATACAACAACAACAAAAATAGAATATTTTGGAGTGACATCAAATTAAAAAAATAATGAACAGTAGAGGATGTAATGAAAAGATTGCATGATTTGGAAAAAATGTGCCTACAGTATGATGAGGGCAAAAGACACACGTGGTGGTCCAGCTAAGGAAAGAAGATTAACAGCAGGTGGAAAAATCCCTGCAAAATGAGGAAGTTGTGGGGTGGAAGGAATAGACAAGAACTAACTTGTGATGGGAGAAGGCCACAAAACATTTAAAGATGAAACTGTACTCACAATGCAATATATATCCTACTGAACGCATAAGCACAATATATATCCTACTGAACGCATAAGCACAATATATATCCTACTGAACGCATAAGCACAATATATATCCTACTGAACGCATAAGCACAATACATATCCTACTGAACGCATAAGCACAATACATATCCTACTGAACGCATAAGCACAATACATATCCTACTGAACGCATAAGCACAATATATATCCTACTGAACGCATAAGCACAATATATATCCTACTGAACGCATAAGCACAATACATATCCTACTGAACGCATAAGCACAATACATATCCTACTGAACGCATAAGCACAATATATATCCTACTGAACGCATAAGCACAATATATATCCTACTGAACGCATAAGCACAATATATATCCTACTGAACGCATAAGCACAATACATATCCTACTGAACGCATAAGCACAATACATATCCTACTGAACGCATAAGCACAATATATATCCTACTGAACGCATAAGCACAATATATATCCTACTGAACGCATAAGCACAATACATATCCCAGGGGTTCCCAAACTTTTCCATGCCAAGGACCCCCAAATAGCCGTAGCCTCTGGCTGGGGCCCCCCTATTGCGAAATGGCTTTAAAAAGAAACTTTTAAATTACACTGGCAAATATAAAAAAATCAAACATACAGCTTCTTAATACACAACACAATACTTTTGACCCTATTTTGATTCCATAAAAGGGCCGTTAGCAGCTCAACGTAACGCTTTGACTAACGTTATTGGCTGCGATTGAAAGAAGGGCATGGCAAAGACTTAATTTCGATATGAAAGGATTTATAACAATTTATATCTTATTTTAAACCGGCACAGTAATCTTATGAATAGAAATTTATTTTTTGAATACATTTTTTTTTATTATTATTATTATTTTTTTGCATTTTCCATTTTCCTCTCCCTTCCAATTGGCCCCCCTGGCGCCCCCTGGCGGCCCCCCGTTGGGCCGCGGCCCCCACTTTGAAAACCCCTGACATATCCTACTGAACGCATAAGCACAATATATATCCTACTGAACGCATAAGCACAATATATATCCTACTGAACGCATAAGCACAATATATATCCTACTGAACGCATAAGCACAATATATATCCTACTGAACGCATAAGCACAATATATATCCTACTGAACGCATAAGCACAATACATATCCTACTGAACGCATAAGCACAATATATATCCTACTGAACGCATAAGCACAATACATATCCTACTGAACGCATAAGCACAATACATATCCTACTGAACGCATAAGCACAATATATATCCTACTGAACGCATAAGCACAATATATATCCTACTGAACGCATAAGCACAATTGTTTAATTAAAAACATTTTTTACAATTGTTTAAATTTAAATGTTCTATACTAACTGCTAGCTGATAACTTCAATAGAAGTCTTGCCTCCTTTCAATAAAACAAATATCATTTCATATTATATCTGAAAATAAATAAGAAGTGATTAGTAGAAACGTGTGAAGCATACTTCAAATCCTGTCTCCATTCTAGAGTGATATGCATTGGAGGATGCATTCATTTGAAATCTCCACACCATGCAGCCCACAAGGGAAACTGATCGGACTGCCGAGGATGTGCGTACACCCCGACACCCTTCTCCGGCATCCGGTGTATGTAGGCTATATCAGCACAGTCAAATTACCACCTGCTTTCAGGAGTTCTAAAAATTCTCATACAAAGAGGAGAGTCACAATTAATGCATGCTTCACTCCATTTATATGCATGAACACTTTTAACTATCAAAAGGAAAGTCGCAGTGACACCCGCAAATTATATTTTGACCCATTGCGACCGTTTAGTAAATCCGACATAGATATCGTGACATTGTAGCGACTGCTTTGGTGTCAGAAAAGCAGTCGCAATTATTACATTACACAACTTCTTAGCATTTCTTTTTACATATTATCCACTCATACAGCTGGATATATACTGTAGCGATTCAGTCGCTCAAGGGTACAACGGCAGTGTCCTACCTGGGAATCGAACCTGCAACCTTTCGTTTACAAGGCAAGTTCCTTAACCATTATACAATCCTGTAGTACGGAGGTCCCCACCCAGGCTCATAGATATCCAAGGGACCCCCATCATAAGTTAAAAAGGGTTATATATTTTTAAAAAAGGTTTCATATTTTGAAATATTCTCCCAAATCTATATATAGTTTTTGCACATCATGCTGGCCAGGGACCCCCTGCAGTATCCTCAGGTATCTCAGACCGGCTGTTGAAAATTCAGGCTTTAGTAAATCTGGCCCTGAGTGTTTTTATACTTTGATAATAATATTACTGTGTGCCATGTTATTGTGTGAGGATATTTCATTTGGTATTACCCTGCATTGAGAGACAGTTTTGGAGAGATCCTGAGAGGGGTTTAAGTTTAATAAGCCAATCTGTGCATTCCTGAGAGCTTTTCATTTATGTGCCAGTGGAAGTCATTACTAGCCTCAGTAAAGTAGGGACTTTTTCTTCTTTGATTTGTCTCCTTATTTGTAGGATGGATGGTCACTGTTGCCACTGATAATAGTATTCTTTTGGTTCTTACTATTTCCTTTTTGAATAAGTCACTTTTTGAATGTTGTTTTCTTTTCATTGTAAATATTGTCAGCACCCTTGTTAAATAAATACCTGCTCACATATTTTTGGACTCCTGTGTTTCCCTGCCACCTCCCTTTGCCTTTGGCATTTGGTTACATCTTGACACACACACACACACACACACACACTATAAGAGAGAGTATGTGTACTCCACAATATGAGTCTGCCTCCAAATTAAAATTTTCTGTGCAATATGTATATATGGTATGCCATTCAGCAGTTCTAAATACTGTAATCACACTGGGCTTCATTCATGAAACGTGAGCAGAACAAATTTGTACGTAACTTGTTCGTATTTGCATTTTTGCCCGTATATTGGTATTCATCAACATTTTCGTATCTGAGATTTGTTAGTACTCCCGAACAAAATTTGCACCTGCTCCGAAGCACACGTACCTCGTTCATAAATTCAGAATGCCGATAATTGTAGCTTCTGAGTGATAATTTGAATATGAATTTATTTTTATTTTCTGTTAAATTCACAAGACTAAATGTAGCCTTTGAAATACACATTGCAAAAGTAATAAATTATGATTGTAAAAAGCAAACACTTTAGATTACGCCTATTAATCAATTGTAGGCTATGAAGCTGTTTAATTAGACCCATAACCAGTGGCGGCCGGCCTATAGAGGGCGCTGGGGCGCCGCCCCCCCTCCCCCACATACAAATTTTTAAAAAAGTTTTTAAAAAATTATTATTTTTTATTATTATTTTTTATTATTATTAAATTTTTTAGTAGCTTAAAATTATTATTTTTTATTATTATTTAATTTTTTAGTAGCTTAAACATGTTATATGTTGGCCTTGCGTTGTCTAAAGTTTAATACATTACATATGCATGTTCAGGGGCCTGCGGGGCGCCGGTAACGTTATGGTGAATCAGAGCACTCATTCATTTTCAGGCGAGCCTCCAGATTCTGCTGCCTGATTCGCGGTCAAAAAAGTAGCCCCCGGGGCGCAGGCCTGTGCGCCCCGGACTATCCTACCCTTTTCTGATTAGTCCTCATGGTTTATGATATTATTGGATTGGATTTAAGGCATGTTTATCACGCCCAGCCGGCATCTAGCAGGATATCACTACGCACTAAGTACTACGGCTAGGTTCAGTCGGCTGCTACGCATTCATTCAAATAGACCTAGACCAAGCGAGAGAGATAATTCGAAATGGCTTCTTCAAGTGGAACAGAAAGCAAAGAAAATTCGGTTATTTCTTTGCAAAAAGAACCTTTCTCAAGGCGTTCATTGGAAGAAAAGAAAAGAGTAAAGGAACTTGGACCAGAGCGACCAGATTTGTACATTCAACAGCAAACAAGTGATCGCGCTCGTGTTATGACAAACGGAGTTGGCTAGCTGGATGTGCTGTGAGTAATGCGTTATATTGCTTTCCGTTTGCTATTTCAAAGTGCTGGCACCGAACCATTGTGGACAACGACGGGGGTATGAGACCTAAAACATCTTGCTGAAAAGTGCAAACGGCATGAGTAGCCGCAGCCATCTTGACAACAGTATGAAGCTAAACTTTTTTGGCAGGCTTAGCATTGCTGAACAACTTGATGAAGGCTACAGAATTGGCATTAGAAAGCATAACGAAGAGGTGACAAAAAATGTATGTTCAAGTAGTGGTTTTAGGCAACATTAGTGTGTTGTTGTGTTGTAATGGGCCAATTCACCTTTAGTGTTGTATGTCTTTGTCTCAAAATGTATGATGACTCATTTGAATGACCAGTCAAGTAGGCTCTTCTCAGTCTGAGGTTTTTAGCGGTTTAGCAATACAAAGGAATTGTGCAGCAAGGAGTTGTGTGTGGGGGGCAGCAATTAGCACCTCTCTAGGCAACATGACAGTGCTGTTGTGTTTGATTTGGACCCGGTGCTGCCAGGAGGTCTGTGTGATCTGTTTGAAGTCTAAATCTGAATGTATGAGTCCTGCCTAACTTGAATGAACAGAGGCTCCTCCGCTGTTCAGTGATGTCTTACTTGAAAAACTGTCCTCCACTGTTGCCAATTAAACTGTCTTATGCAACTGAGACACAAGGTGGCTTGTTTTTTCTGTTTAAAGTCAAAGTCAGATGTATTTGTTTTTTTTTAGAAATGCTAGCGCCCCAACCTATATTTAGATCACCAGCCGCCACTGCCCATAACGTATTCTAATGAACGCTCCCAATAGCCGACAATTTTTTCTAAATTGCTAAAAATTTAAATTCTACATGACCTTACATAGGCTATGCTAATTAAAACACACATTTAACCAATGCACGAAATGTGCTTTAAAGTGGCTTACACGTCTGTAGCCAGGGTTGCAATTGTGGTCAACAGCTTAATCCAGCTAATGCCAGCGTATATCCAGTTCCCCTACAAGATGCAAAAACAGGTGGAGGTAAAGCAGGGCTTTTATGAAATTGCCAACCTGTACAATGTTATGGGTGCCATAGACTGCACACCCCAGTGCACGTTTTGTTGAAAAGTCGGTGAAATTCCGCCTCGCATTCAGGGGGAAAACCGGATAAACTTTATTTAAAAGTGAAAGTTTATTAACCGGTTAGAATGTAGGCAGCAGGCTATATCCCGGTAAAACCTGAGCTGTGTGGGACACGCGCATCAATGTGACTGCAATTAGAACGCGCCAGAGAGATTCTAAAATAAGGTAGCCCATGTGATTACCCGATTTCAAACCACAGCTCACATGCACAGAACCACAATTACAAAATGAATAACGTTTAATTTATTTCCAGGCTGCGATAAAGCAATGCGCTCTTATGGTACATGTTATCTCCTGCTTAGGCTTTACCCGTTCATGACGTCGGTACTGACAATATTAAACTTTTTTTTTTCCTTGATTGAACATCTGTTAATAAAACTTTTTCCTAATAAAAAATTATTTCCTTTGCTTTTTCTGGGACATTCTGACTAGGCATGGACCTTTAAATGGAAGTGACAGCCTCCATATACGGCAATTCATGGGCGTGGATTTATGCTAATCACAAAATAACGTGGACGCGCATCGTAAAAGAACACGAAAAAATCTATCTTTTCCACACGGTTTGATGAATCCGGCATACATTTTTCGTAGCAACTCCCTTTGGACATTACATTACATTATACATTATAGGCATTTTAGCTATCCTCTTATACTTACACAACTTTACACATTATTTTTACATTCATTATCATACAGCAGCTATATATATATGAAGCAATTTCAGGTTAAAGTACTTGCAAAGGGTACAACGGCAGTGTCCTACCTGGGAATCGAACCTGCAACCTTTCGGTTACAAGTCCAGCTCCTTAACCATTATACTACACTGCCGCACTAATACTACACTGCCGCGGACATAAATGTACGCGTATATTTAGAAACGCTTCATGAATGAGGCCCACTGTGTGTATACGGCATTGATGGGGGGGTGGGGGGGCAATGCAAATGCACAGGTATTATAGCAGATGTGTGCTGGCTGTAGGAGGAATTGGTGGGGCCAGCCAGGTTCCCTGCCTCAATCTGGGAGTGAGATGACCAGGTATAGTGTAGAGAACCAGGCCGGCTCAAGTGTACCTGAGTAATGACCTACAGAAAGGCAGCCCCCTGCTGAAATTACACTGCCAAGACTCTCCCTCCAGAGAACATCATTTCAGATTAGGTGATTTTATCTGAATCTTTGTTCCGCTATTATCCAAAGGAACATAATTCAGGAGAATATGTACTGCCTACAGTGATTTTAATTTGTGCTTTCTGCAACTGCAAGTGTATAATTTATATACCTGAAACACTATGACCTATAACTTACCCAGAGGCTATGAAAAAAAATAGAAGAACATGTCCTTGGGGTAAGTCAGACTTGCTTGCAAACTTTGTACAATCCAACTTTGTGTCTCTTACTGATGATCAATCACTTATACAGTAGTTCTAAGCAAACAGGTTTTTAATAGCCTGTTATTAGCAATTTAGAAGGGTCCTGGCTTCTTCAAAGGGCATTTTTTATAGTTAAGATCAGCATCCCTACGTTAAATAAATGGTAACAGCATTATACTCCAGATTGAGAGCAAGATGAAACTTCTACAAACTGAAGTTACGTATGCCAATTCTATAATTCTATTTCTATAGCTTCCTCTGTCTTTTCCATCGAAAACATTTACAAAAGGTATGAATCCGTGCAAATTATGCATTTCATTACATTACATGACATTAATTTAGCAGACGCTTTTACCCAAAGCGACGTACAGTAAGTATTTCGTAAGATGGTCCTTGTTTGGTCTATTTACAGATGGACTAATAAAGCAAACATTTAAAAAAATAAAAAAGAGTCTCATTTCCTCAATCTAAGAAGCTCTGAGTCAGTGTACATTCCAATTTTAACAGACACGAGGGAACATGACAACTGAACAAACTGACTACTTGCATAACATAACTCTAGGGTCAAATCTTATGGATCTAACCATTCTTTTAAATAAACTGTGGTTCTTTAGGGACACAATGGCATGTGTTGGTGCTACTGCAACTCTGTGCATTGCCAAGTCCTTATTTATAAAGATGGACTGTATCCCTTTGCCAACCAATTAGAATAAACTCAGTCCTGGAAAGCCCAGTCAGCTGGTGTTTATTTTGCCCTATAATAATTGATTGCATACACTGTTACAGTAGCTCACTTAGGACCTGACTTACTGACTTACTTACTAACCGTTTAGCACACCCAAAACTAATAACACGATCAATGCTTGGTGCAAAACAAACGCCATGACCAATCACTGGTCATGTTATTGGTTTTGCATGTGTTAAAAGGTCTTGCACCCGCTAAAGGTCTCAGTAAATCAAGCCCTCCGTGTTTCTGAGTCAGATGCTCATAGAAGGGCGACTAAAACCGGCAGGACTCCGTCCCTCAAAATCTGCAACTTCCTGTCTCAGTTTGTTTTGTTCCCTTTCCACATGTATAAGAAGTGCACTGAACCGACTGGGAGGCAAATAAAAAATGGCGTGGGAGACTGTGGGAGTCTGACACTTTGTTCAAATAAAAACGAGCACTGGATCTTCATCACTCTTCAAACGTCAATTGATTTCTGAAAGCTGAGCTGCAATTAAGCGGTAACATGTTTTTGGAAATTGAGGAAAGCGCCCCAGCGCCTTAAGATAATGTAAATCCAGCCTGCTGTCACGAGCCGCCGAGCCTCTCTGCCGAGCGGCTCTGTCCCCGAAACGGGAAGCTTGTTTACCCAGACAAGAACATCTCCAGGATCTACAGGGAAAATCATTCTGCTTTACGAGAACGGGCAGAAACACTCATCAACGCCGGCTCTCCCTTCTCCCATGTACATGAGGCGACAAATTACTCCCTCAAAAGAGGAATGCGAGCCATAGATGAAGTGGAACAATTAATTTCACGCTTGTCCTCCCCGCCTCAGTGGCATGTTGATTTGAATCAGATATCTGTGTGACGCTGGCTCCTGCAGTGGACAGCCTGGGTGCCTCCCCAGTGGACGTGCTGCAGCGACGACTACAACCATGAAACAATCTATCAATGGGAGTAATTATAATATTGATCAAAACTAGTGGGCGTTTCAAATTCTGATCAATTCTCAGGGGGGTCCCATCGAGTGACAGGAACATTTAATGGACTATTCCATCATGAGATGCCTTTATGGGGACTAAACCAGCTAATATTGTGGAAAGCTTAATAATTACTCATTGCCTCTTGGTTTTCCACTTGAGCGAACATAACAAAGCTCACTGCTGCTTGAAAGCTGCCCCCCGGCGGCCGTGCCTCTGCGACCAAACCAGGGGGAAAGTGCTAACCTCTGCAAAATGGAATTGGAGAAAATACACTGAGGACACTTTAAATGATCGTATTTGCCTCCTGTAAATCAACCATTCTAATTACCTTTTATATTACTTTGCAGTTTCCAGCTGAGAAAACGCCTTCTGTGATCTGTCCCTCTTTCATAAAGAGACTGTCCGTAAGCAGCTGTGGCTCTGTAAACAGGGAGAAATCTATAGCAGAAGCCCAATCCTTCCACTATACCCTGCACCTTGTCCTCCCCCCCCCCCCCCCTCCCACCTGCCCCGTGCCCAATGAGAGGACATTCTACTGTGGAGATGAGCGCCCCCATCTTCCTGCTGTGACGGCTCCAGGTTCCCCGGGTGCAGACATCATTATTGCGCCCTCATCTTTTCCCTGTGCATCAATCGTCTGGTCAGCCTTTCCTGGCCAAACAGCCAAGTAATTTTTGTTAAGTGTGATTACGGAAAAAAAGGGAGAAAGCAATAAGGACTTGGAATAGGCACCGAATAGCCACTATTCTAGGGGACTGTGTCGCAGTTATATCGCCTGAAACATATTTTTTCAGAAGCCCTGGATTAAGGTTTTAAAGGTTTCTGCTCCGCAGAGATAAGACAGTTCGCTCGGTAATCGCATGCATCATAAGCAGTAGTGCTGCAATGATAAAAACTGATAGTCTACCTTTTTCAAATTTGCCTTTTAAAAATACTTTTGTGTAAAATTTGTGTGCACTGTGGTGCGAAGTTGTACAAGTCCAAAACATATTTGTATTTTTCAGTAGCAAAATAAAAGATGAATTAAACAAACATAATTTAATCAAATAAGATTAAATATGCCAGCAAATGTGACAAGGAGAGTCGCATTAAGTAGGCATTACGACGCCATTCTTCAGGGTGTCCTTCATGCTCAGCTCTGTCTCTGTTGAAGCAATAAATCAGACATTTCTGGTAATATCTGGACAAATAATAATGCGCCAGCAGACAAGTCGATCAATACAGGAAAAGAAAGGTCGTGTACCTCTTCGACAAAGACTGTTCAGACAGGAGGAAAAGTCCAGGCCAGTTTTCAACATGTCTTATATACTGAAATTACTTAACGACAGAACTGCAATCATAACAGGAAGGTCTTGACCCACCTAGATTTCAGACGCTTTCTTGGAATTTTAGTTTTTTGTTCTGGTTTTAAAATACTGGGAACTGTAAAACTGGAAACTAATTTTACTGCAAAGAAACCTCATGTTGTGCATTTTAAGGAAGCATTTATGTCATATCGCATTTTGGATGCTTTTTTCTTGCATTCATTTTCATTGAATCTACACAAACTGGAGATACGCAAACGTAAAATATTTATAGATTATGCCTTTAGGTCATCTGTACAATGGGGAGGGGGGCTGGTTACACTAACTATGCCCTCAGTACACATTAATGGAAACCTACTACACACTGACATTCACGATGCCTCTTAAGGAGCGCCTCTGTAAATGCATCATTACTTCTCTGAATGTGTGTTAAACTCCCACAGTGTTTAATGGGTCCCATCTCTCAATGTCCCCATGCTCCTCGGATTCAGCATTGTGTGGTTCAAACAAAACGCACTACTGAGTGCCTACTACACTTTTCTCCATTTCAGTTCAATAGATTAAAAGGCACCAGCCCTGGGGGGGCATCAAACAGCTTACCATTGCCTCTTTCGACTTCTCTGGGCCCTTTTAAGAGCCTGTTAAGAACACACAATCTCCACACAATCACAATGAACCCTAAAACAGCCCTTCCAGAAACTAATATGAAGAGAAAGAAAAGTATAAATAGAAATATACAATAACATATTGATATGAGCAATATTCCTTGACTTTAATAATATCCGTAGTAAAGGTTGTAGTGAAGCACACTTGATCCAGTAATATTGTATATCACTTAAATCGCATTTGATTGGATTGGTTTAATTTTTCCCCCTTTTTTCTCCCCAGAATGAAACTACTTCACTACTACGCATTTCACACCTGTGAAAAGAGCAGTGCAGGCTAAGGTGCACAGCGTTGCATTCGCCCAAACAGCCAGGAACTCCTTCATACTACAGGCAACACAGTCCTACAGGAGAGCTGCTGCCGCTCGGCAGTTATTTCATATGGACTTAAAGGGGCCAATTTCATATGGATGACAACTGACAACCTGTGAGTACCTGGCACATCATTGGGGATATATTTCCGTTGTCATTTTGGTCCTACTGAAATGCAAAAAAATCACATTGCTATGCAGAAAGTAAAAAGCACAAAGTTGCAATTTGTGTATTTTGTTTACTTCTTCCATCTAGTTGTCTCTTTGTGAGAACTTTAATGGAAGCCTATAATGACTGAATGACAGTATAAATCATCCAAACAGAGTAGCCAATATGCTGCTTTCATTCTGTGCCTGATATAGCTATAAAACATGCACACAATGAAGAGGCAGTGGGAGGCCTCAAATTCCATCTCTGCATTGTTAGGCTCTCAGAGCTGAGACAAAGATTTGCTTTAGCAAAGAAAATAGAGCTGAACTCTGGATTAATCACATCCCTCAAAGAATAAAGCAGATGCCTTTGTTTCCGAACATCTTACAAAAAAATATGTCCATCTTGAAGCACAGAGAACTGATACATTGTATTGTTTAAAGAGATTCATGCTTTAATATGACTTTTCCTAGGTGTGTTTAATTTGCTCTAGTACTTACATGCACACCAAACACTCTAAGGAACATAGATTTGGGTGCTACGGAGACCAGTACAATTTGGCGTACT
Source organism: Ilyophis sp. 1 JC-2022 (assembly GCA_022702515.1). Classification (NCBI taxonomy): domain Eukaryota; kingdom Metazoa; phylum Chordata; class Actinopteri; order Anguilliformes; family Synaphobranchidae; genus Ilyophis; species Ilyophis sp. 1 JC-2022. The sequence goes on from CM040402.1 coordinate 49,848,386, forward strand.
GGTAAATGTTATTCCAGTTAAAGCCTGCATCCTGAGCGGAGATAAACCTTGAGCAAGGGCTCCAGGGCCTGCGTTGGCCTGACACACGGCGCAGAGAGGCCTGCTATCAGCTTGTCAGCCTCCAAGATGGCTAATTCCATTAATCTGCACTCCTCGGGGGACGGGGGAAGAACATGGTGGATTTTCGATGACATTATGGGGCTAAATTGGGGTGGAGAGATAGACTGGCTCAGCGGTGGATGTGTTCTGCAGGCATCTAATGCTGCTGGATTAGTGCCACCCTGTCACTACCAGTTGAGTGGGATATCAGGTCCTACGTTGGGCACCACGGAGCAATTTGGACTGGCCCCCACACCACGGCTTGCACCATAATGTAAGTTTGACCATCTTTTCCCTTTTCTATATAAATATGCACTGTGTTTTTTATGAAATTAACAATACTTCTTATTTTCATGTAGAACATTGCTAAAATGTTCTCTTTAAGTTCTCTCTAAAAAAATCACGACAAGCTACTATGTGGCTGAAGTAATGCAGCTAAACTAACCAATGCAGTTACCAATGGCAGCAGCCATTACATTTAAGAGAGACTGATACCCCATACACAGGCAAAATAATCAGACTTGCAGGATTGAAATAAATCATTTGGAATATTGTGCTTTATGCTACATAAGACAAATAAAGAAGAATAACATCTATAATTTTGTTAAATAAGAAGTCCCAGAATGGAAATGTGACAAAATTACATTTAAAAAATAGCCATTGCACATAAAAACATCTAGAAAAACTTACTGCACTTTTCAAGTCAATACACAAATTGATAAAGCTAACAGCTGATTTAAAATGTTTCTCAAATAATAATGCTTCATGCCCTTTAACGTCCTTCCACCGGGATTGGACAGCTCTCCTGAGCAGGAAGCCTTTCGATCTGACCCTGTCTCGGTCATAAGAGGTGAGTGTGATAGGCCAGTCTTCACTAGAAATATGAGGGCCCGCCTCATCCTATTTTTCATCAGCAGAATGAAGTCACAGAGTGAATAAATCACAGCTGGGTTAACTGTAGAACAGTGCTATCAAACATCCCTGACGCTGATCGTGGAGCTGTCGTCTGCTTCGGCAGAAACGTACGATCAAATCTGAAAACGATGCCACCTCACTGAACCCAATCGTAACCCCTGCTAGTCCTGAGGTGAACTGGGGTAAAAAAAAAAGTGCCAAACTGATTGTGACTCAGCAGATCTTGTAACAATGTCCTATCAAATGATGACACTCGGGGACGCAGAGGTCTAAGTGGCTGACAGAGGCACTCCTTGCAACACACAGCAACAAAAGTGCTGACAGAAAATAGAGCCATCCTGCGTCTCAGGTCAGATCCGGTATCAGAGCCAGCAGTCCAGGCTTTAATACTTGAACACAGGACAAATGGCTGTAGATCCAGCAGAGGGCATGCAGAGACACCAAGTGCACTGTTCAAACTCAGATTTGTCTTCCGGGTAATGGATTCCTTGGTCTTCCAAACACACAGAGCAAGTGTGGTTAAACCAGCATACTAAATATCTACACACACATCAATACAAGCACTGTCAATGACCGTCTAGTGTCTGTATTATACTGACAAACATGACTGTTTTTCTGCATTTGTACCTGGCTTTTACTGGGAGCTTCAGAAATGAGAGACAGGTACCCCGTTTGGAGATGGGCTGTGTCCTTAGTTTCATATCAGCCCTCACCTGTGACATTAGCCTCTTTTTCATGCTTCTCCAGGCAACTTATCCGCGCAGATTCTCCCCAAACACCACCCGTAATAAAGGACACCCGTAATGGAGGTGGCCACAGTTATTACAATCGATACTCATTTTCTGTCGTTTGTCTCTGGCAGCAGAAACTGCCCGGCCCATCCAGCCCCATGCCTTCGGGGGTCATATTTGCAGGGAACTTTGCATAAGGCTTTGTCAGTTCCATTAATAGCTATGGCCTCTGTGCTCAGTCAACTGAATGTTTGCAAACAAAGAGAACAAAGATCAACGCAAACAATTACAATGACCACTGGTATCTGCCACTGTGCACATATTTGTGTTATATGTTATAGCAACTTAGATGGCCTTATTTCTGATATGGGGTTTGTGTTTGTTTGTTCATTGCTTAATGAAGCTAAAGAAGAAATTATCCATCTCAGTGGGGTGGTACAACATTGATTGGAAGGCACTCTTCCTTTTTATATTTACTGGAAACAATAATACTCTTTCTTTGCTTCCAACCAAAAATATAGTTTTAGTATTTTTAAGGTTTTTTTGTTGTTGAATATTAACAGGGCCGGGAGTTCATTCATTAGCCACCACAACTGGGGTGGGTCAAAATCGTCCAGCCAGGAGAACAGAGGGTTTAAGTCAGTAAGGTTTATTTTAATCAATAGCCCATCCAGTAGGTATGACTCCATTTCAACATGAGTGTCCTTCTGTCGATGCCACACCCAACATTGGTAGGCATGGCCAAAAGGGTTCGTTTTGGTCACATCTGACCACAACATCCACTTCCGATTGAATATTCAGTGCTGGACTTTGATTGGAACCAGGTGCTATGGTCAGATGGAAACCAAGTGAGGTTTTTGGCCAGGAACACCAGTGGTGGGCTTCGCATCAGAAGAAGAGCCCTACTGGAGGTCCTGGAGCTCTTGTTAAGGTCAATAGAATTGTGACCTCCAGCAAATAACAAGATATTTTTGCCCAGAAAACTGGTATCCCCTCCCCCCTCCCAAGAAGTTTAAACCTTTTGCTGAAAACTGATCTTTCAGTAAGTCAATGATCCCAAGCATACCTCAAAATCAACCACGATACTTACAGAAAAGAAATGTGATGGTTTTGGAATGGCCGTCACAGTCCCCAGACTTGAATATTATTAAAAATCTGTTGCAAGATCTCAAACATGCAGTGCATGCAAGCACATGCTAAGAGATATTTCTATGCTAGAAGAGTTCTGCAAGTAAGAATGGGGAAAATGCGAGAATTAAACTATACTGGCTCCAAGAGATGCTTGGAGGCTATAGATCTGCCAATGGACTTGTTATAAGTACTAACTGACAAGGTCAGAAAGATGTCATGTTTAACTTTGTACCACGTAGCGGTCGGATCAACTTCTGTTCACTTATAGATTCTTTGTAACATACATTTTTACCAGGGGTGCCTAATCTTTTGCGTTAAAATGTATCTTTAGAGATGAGTGTGCAGAAGGAAAAGAGGGATAATGTGGGAGGATAAGAAACCTACAGGGATTAGGTTGCTTTCTGAAAAGGGGACTGAAAACACAGCATATGGATTCAGCTGAATAATCACACAATACTTGATATAATCTGTTTAGCAAGCGAAAAGTAATTAGCAAGCAGTCACACTACCTGTGCTGTGACAGTTAACGGCAGTGGCAAACAGCAAAGATTTTAAAAAGTGTCAACCTAAAAAAAAAATATTTATCGGAATCACCCTGTTATAATCATTCCAGATGCTATTTAATATCAGGTGTTCTAAGGTAAAGCAATCTAAATAAACCACCAGCTGATGAGTGATCCTGAATAAAAACTAGAAGCTTATTAATCATAAAAGAAGGTTGATGGTGAGTGGTGACATTACTTTAAATTCTGGCTGCCACAGCACATTTTCAATAAATTCTAATAGTACATGATCATTTCTGCACTTGACACTGTTCTCTGTGCATTACTTACTGAGACAAATCTGTTATAGAAATGGAATTAAGATTGTCCCAAAGTGAAATTTGCTGTGAATGCATAAGTTATTGGAATAGACTGAAGACTAAAATGAATTAAATATGTAGTTATATTACAATAAAGGCACTTTATTGCTGAGTCCGCAGATGCACTTCCATACAGTTAAACAGACACATCTATAGAGAGATTACAAAGGCATTCAGCCTGCTTAATACAAAGTGTGCAATCTTTCTGTTCAAATAAAGTTACACTCCAGCTGAATGCACAGTTGAGGTGACGGGGACACAGGCTCTCAGACTTGCTCCTGTATGGCAGTGTCCTGTTTAAGCTGGGGAGAGAGGGACAGGATGTACACGAGCGGATAGGAACTCACTGGGCTGGGTGAACTATTTTGGGTCCGTGGTCTCCTATGTCCCACCGCAGCGTCCCCAGATCCCCTCCCATGTATAGTTTAGTACCGGTGTATACTAGAACGCACCGATTCATAATTAAAGAGGCACACCGCTCATGCTACCTGACTGAACAAGGCAGTTCGGTTTAGCAGAAATAAAACATAAGAATGTAAAGCTGGAGGCCATGTTCTTTGTTTGATTGTAGCAAGGACATAAACCTCCTTCAACCATGCAGGACGATCAGGACAGCCCAAGGTCTCCGTCCATTATCTTCTCATGCCGTCATCAGCGCTTCATCATCATCAGAGTCTCAACCAAAACCAAAACGCTGCAACAAAACCATTCACTGCAATAAATGTACTTTGTTCAAACAGACCACAGCCCACGTAGAGCAGTCTTTCTCCCGCCCCTCTATGCATGAACAAGAACACTTCACTTTACTACCGAAGCAGCACAACTAGTACGCATCTGCAGACTCATATTAATAGCGACAACGTAACTGCCATCTAATGTCTATTCATCACTTGAATCTGTTTCTTCATAAAGAGCATCCTTACGTAATGAAGTAAAGAGTGCTCTGTCCTCTCTGGGCGCTGTGATTAATGCTTGCACAGAGGAGTCCTTCACGCAGCTGAGCACAGCGTAAGTGTTGTAAATGTCATTCGCTCTGCCCGTGTCTAGTTTCCGCTGTTTTTCTACATTCTCCGTTAAAAGAGAACTGTACAAACTCGTATACTATGTACAATTAGATGTCATATAAAGGGTAAAAATTGATCATATAGTTTTATAAAGGTTGCTTTAAAAAAATATATATTGCATTGCAACTGTCTTGGTATGGCAATAGCTACAACAAGACAACGTGATTCTAAATTATTCAAATTAATTCTAAAAATAGAATATTTAAAAGAAAAAGGTTTTTATATTGTTAATTGTGCCGAACGATTGACCTCACTCTTACAAAGGCCAAAAATGAATTAGTAGTAGTGCCGTGAACATACACCTTAACGTAACTCAGTTCTTACATGCAACTGAAGAACACTCCAAAATAATAAACTTCCATCCAAATGGTTTGGCATGAATTTCAGAAAATATGGGAAAGTGTTTACAAAATGAAATCATTAGCACAGAGTTGATTGCTGAAAGCCCATTTTCCACTGATAAATAAGAGATAAAGATGTAAAAGATGTGAAAGCCATTAACAGGAATGCAGAGCTCTAATAGCTACTTGTGTTCCAAGGAGTGGTTATAAAGAAACACACAGACGTGATTTCTTTCAGTTGGAGGATTATAATGTTTATCATTTTAGCCATTGTGACAAGCTTTTGTTGGTTAAACAACATATAGCATACTGTGTAATCCTGAACACACTATAGAATAGTAGAAGCCAGATACCAATGCTACAGAATTATGAAAATGAATTTTTTTTTTGCTCTCCTATAAAGTTATAATCATAAGAAAGCTTTAGAATAGTAAGTAAAATATTCCTTGAAACACAATATTCAGAAAGGCTCTTGGATCTATAAATCACTGCCTCGCCTCAATGAGATATTCAAATAAACATGTCTGAATATGATTTACAAGGTCAAGGGTAAGGTTATCGCATCAGCTGCACATGCACAGAGACTTCAATGGCCAATGAACCTTTCTTTATAACAACAGCAGATATCTGCACTCCCAGACTTCAATGGCCAATGAACCTTTATTTATAACAACAGCAGATATCTGCACTCCCAGACTTCAATGGTCAATGAACCTTTCTTTATAACAACAGCAGATATCTGCACTCCCAGACTTCAATGGTCAATGAACCTTTCTTTATAATAACAGCAGATATCTGCACTCCCAGACTTCAATGGTCAATGAACCTTTCTTTATAACAACAGCAGATATCTGCACTCCCAGACTTCAATGGTCAATGAACCTTTCTTTATAATAACAGCAGATATCTGCACTCCCAGACTTCAATGGCCAATGAACCTTTCTTTATAATAACAGCAGATATCTGCACTCCCAGACTTCAATGGCCAATGAACCTTTATTTATAATAACAGCAGATATCTGCACTCCCAGACTTCAATGGTCAATGAACCTTTCTTTATAACAACAGCAGATATCTGCACTCCCAGACTTCAATGGTCAATGAACCTTTCTTTATAATAACAGCAGATATCTGCACTCCCAGACTTCAATGGCCAATGAACCTTTATTTATAACAACAGCAGATATCTGCACTCCCAGACTTCAATGGTCAATGAACCTTTCTTTATAATAACAGCAGATATCTGCACTCCCAGACTTCAATGGCCAATGAACCTTTCTTTATAATAACAGCAGATATCTGCACTCCCAGACTTCAATGGCCAATGAACCTTTATTTATAATAACAGCAGATATCTGCACTCCCAGACTTCAATGGTCAATGAACCTTTCTTTATAATAACAGCAGATATCTGCACTCCCAGACTTCAATGGTCAATGAATCTTTCTTTATAATAACAGCAGATATCTGCACTCCCAGACTTCAATGGTCAATGAACCTTTCTTTATAATAACAGCAGATATCTGCACTCCCAGACTTCAATGGTCAATGAACCTTTATTTATAATAACAGCAGATATCTGCACTCCCAGACTTCAATGGTCAATGAACCTTTCTTTATAATAACAGCAGATATCTGCACTCCCAGACTTCAATGGTCAATGAACCTTTATTTATAATAACAGCAGATATCTGCACTTCCTGACTTCAATGGTAAATTAACCTTTATTTATAATAACAGCAGATATCTGCACTTCCAGACTTCAATGGAATAAAGCTGCTGGCTGCAATACTGCTGGGATATTCTCAGCCAGTCAGTTGCAATTTGCAAAATATTAAATGTGAAATCAATAATAATTGTTATAATAATGTTGATATATACAATATGTAATCATATAACAACATAATTGATGATTGTTCACTGAGCACATTACTGTGCAAAATTGTGACGTGTTGAGGTACAAGGCACTCTTCTGCATTGCTATGTTCTGTCAATAATCATATGAAATATCCCTTTTACATGCACATGGAATTTGCAGTGCTGATTAGCACTGGCAAATGAGCCCACGGTTTCCGTTATTGTCACTTCCGCAACAAATTAAATTTCCAAACCACAAATAGGGTTTTAGTGAAACATTAATGAAACCACACCTTAAACGATGGCCCTACCATACTCAGCCCTTCATAAATCAAACACTATGAGGCACGCATTGGGAAAAGCATTTATGTCAGTTATGGTGATTTATATGAGCTGAATCTTGTTTGTGCACTTACCCAACATCCTATGAGGGACTCAGAACCAGAGACACAATTAGGGCGGCTCTAAGCACTCCCTATACAATATATTTGTGTTTAGCCCAGGTCATCTGATGGGATATTTTTTGGTACTTTCCACCAAAAATGTTCCATTAAAAATAAATAATTGCCCATTTTGAACACTTTATCATTTCAGAATTTCAATGTAACTTCATCACATCAATGTAAAATGTCTCAGTTGGGGGCTGCTCTGTGGCTTGTCCCATTAGGACGCTGTACATGGATAACCTCCGTGGTCTTTAATCTGGGCAGATTGTGGTTGGCAGCCCCACAGGGCAACACAAAACTGCCACTAGCGTCACCCAGGGAGGAAGTGTTTCAGCTGGCTGGGATGAATAAAGTGAACCTTCTACACTGTAAAAATGCCTTTTCATATAAGGGCGGTGTGCCTACAGTTTACAGCATCACCTGCAAGCAAAGCATCCTTTCATAGCTACTGTTAGTAAAAGCTAAAAAAAAAAAAAAAAAAAAAAAAAAGCATCCAAAGACCCATCTGACTCAGCACACACAGCAGCATACGTTAACGTTAAGTAGTACTCTTTTAGTAAACAGCAGCAGGCAGTCAGTCACAAAAAAAAAAAAAAAAAAAAAAAACCGACAACTGTAGTCTTGCATCAATCCAAAAAAAAAAAAAAAAAGGGGGGGGGGGGGGGGGGGGAAACAGCCATACAGCAGGCATTGGATTCCTGGGAATACTGAATTCCAAGAGGAGCTAAGGTGAAAATGCACATCAAGCAGCTGTCTGAGTAAGGGGACAAAGAGGAACTTAGTCAAGCACACTTTGTCAGTCTCAAGGGGGACTTTTGGACCTCAGTCTCAAATGACAAGTGATTTACTATCGTATATTGTTTGTGAAATGTGCCATATAAATACATTTTGATTCGATTTGATTTGATATGTGATATATAAGTATAAACTAAAATCGAAAGCTACACAAGAATTCTATGAATAATAGTTCAATAATAATGACTAATCTAAGGAAGTAACAATCATTATAGTCAGTTTTGGAGACACAAGGGAGAAGGGAGGGGGTTATTTCCTGTGCTACCCTTCCCTGAAATTGCCCTTGCTCTTGTCTATCATGCAAACTATAAATTGTACGGTAAGTAAGTTTGATAAACTTTCGCTGTATCTGTAGCAGTGGTGAATGCGACAGTAGAACAGCTTACCAGAGGCGATAACCTTTATGAATAGAATCTTATCGGAAAGCCCCAGATGTGCCTTACAAAATGCAGCAATGCAGAGATGTCAGCCCCCTTTTCAGCTAAGGCTCACCGGAGAACATTACGTGAATGTACACCATGTTACACCATCTAAAGACGCAAGTTTGAATCCATCTTAACATGATTAAACTTTCCATCCTCATCAATATGGAAGCTAAAGCAACCCCTCTCATTCATACCCCCTATATCACGGCCATGTAAACACTGTGTAAAGCTTCACACGCACCATGCTTTTGGGCTCGGCATCCTTTGTGCCAATAATATTTTAAAACTCCAGAAACTGTAGGTGGGAGACAAGTGTGTCTGGACCATCTCCTCGAGGATTTGTGGGGATTTGTTCACAGATAAATCATGTAGTTGCCATGACAAAAGGTGACTTGTTCCAACAATTATGAAACAGTATGATCAAACAAAAGTATATACTAAGGAGACATTTTATGGATGCAGTTACAATATTACGATCATAACTAATATGTATCCACAAATGTGGAACCCAAGTTCCACCCCCAGAGATAGGTGGAAACCCTTGAGGTAGTAATGTCAGGCTTGATGTAATGCTAGATGCTCTCTAGCTCGTAGTGAGATTAATTTGGTCTGTATGGATTGTTCTCATTATTTAGAGCTGTCATGTTCTTATATTCTTAACTATAACTCAAACCTAAACAGTACAACTAAACCCAATCCTGCTCAAAACCTCAGCCCTTTCACCAATCACACAAGCCCTTTCACCAATCACACAAGCCCTTTCACCAATCACACAAGCCCTTTCACCAATCACACAAGCCCTTTCACCAATCACAGAAGCCCTTTCACCAGTCACACATGCTCTCTCTTAAAATAACAGTTATTGCTTGAAGTTTACACGTTAATTACATGTGGTGCATGTGGTATGTGCTACTTAATGGGGAGTGTTACCATTCAGTGTTTGCCACTCTCCCTTATGGTGAACAGCTCAATATAGGTTCAGGGCCACACTGGTTTAGAAATGTCGCTGTAAATTGTACCTGGTTGAATGAGTGTAATTACTGCTTCTTTAGAACATAAAAGACAGCTTGCGATTACAGGGTACAGAAGACTACTTACTAATTTCTTGTGAATTAACTGTCAATCAGTTTCCTATAGGAAAGTATCATTTCCTGTGTACAAAAGTGCAAAAGGGGATAAACTTCCTTGACCCCTCACATAAAATGGCAACGCATGGACTCCATACCTCTATACCCAAAAGACTAATAAAAAAACTTCAACTGTACTCATGCATTGCTTAATAGGCACCGTTATCCAGAGCAATGAACACAGTTAGCACTTTTTGAACTCTTATCTGGGAAATTAACCTTCTTAACTTAACCACTGTAGTCATAAAATTAATATTATTATTATTATTATTATTATTATTATTAATGTTGTTGTTGTTGGTGTTGTATTTGTTGTTTATTATTGTATAATTTACAAGCCAAAGATTTTTGATGGAAATTCACTGTTCAGGCACTAAAAGAAAAGCAGGGAAAACTACCAGCAAAAGAAATTTTCAAGCAAACTTTTTGTTTTACTGTTGATCTTATGAAACAATGTGCCTAATAACTATGCATGTTGAAATATAGAGACATTTACATAGCATTACATTAGAATATGACTTAATCATTTTAACCTTGTGAAGATAATTCAAATTCCACCTCAGAGTGCACCCCTGGAACAGTATACCCTTCCAAGTGCATTGCACAGCATCCCTCCCTGACACGCAGTGTTCTAGCACATAATTAGACAGATAATCACATGTTTTGAGGTGACGATGGCAAGAGGTGGCAGATAGTCGGGTCCCTTTCATTACCAGAACCACACGGATTGCCTTCTTATCCACGCTGATCAGCGGCTGGCCTGAATAGTGTCTGATGATGAATGGTAGTAAAGAGGATATTTATCACCATTGTGCACATTCATCACTGGCGAGTTTATAATGGAACGTGAGCCAAGAAGCCCTCCACGACGAGCGAGCCCAGGGATGGCTCCCGGCTTATCTCTGAGGCAGATGCATTTTTGTGTCAGCAAATAACTGGAGAGAATACCGCAAAGCCATATATATTGCCATAGCACCATCGACTCATGTCTCTCTGCTGATACTCCAAATGCATACACACTCAGGAAGTTGCACTCAAAGAAAAGCGTGACTACATTCATTCATTCGTGACCAACAGACCATCGTTTACAAAAAGCTACGGGTTTATAGCAAAAAAAGAGAATTTCAACAGATCCTAAGAGAACCACTGGAATAATCAGTTGATCCGCACCCGTTTATTGTCTACATGTTTGCCTTATTAAATTTTTTTAAATCTCACATGGGTGCATTCATTTATCTTTATGTAAAACATGCTTTTGTGAATCCCTGGACCAATATTGCCTACTAATACAGAGTATGATGATCTGTAATCACAGACAGCACATGCCAGCGCCATATTAGCTTTTAACAGTAGGGCATAACACACGCTTACTGTGTGTGCAGGAACTATTGTTGCAAAACCAGATTAAACATTGTGTACACCATTCCCTGTTTAAGCACAGATCAGAAGAGATTTGTGTGGCAGAAACTGAAGCCTTGTTCAATCGCTGAGTATGTATGTCACTGGTTCATAAATGCTAGACATTCATGTCTAGATGACAGTAGAGCCAACAGAGTCAAATGCTGTTAAGGTCAACATTAAAGCCCCTGTTTATTTTATCCATGTTGATCATATGACAGGCTGATGACAAAGGAATGATATAACGAACGCTGTTGTGCATAAAATAAATCTCCTAGATCTACTTCCTGTAAGACAACATTACATTACATTACATTACAGTCATTTAGCAGATGCTTTTTTCCAAAGCGACATACAATAAGCGCATACAGAAACGTAATCGAAGTAACTACAGAACAGATAAGACAAAGCACATCCTTAAGACAAAGACAAACTTGTTAAGACAACCCTACTAAAAACAGTAAACGTATTAACTTCTAGGCACACTCCATCATTTGTGTTTCCTGACTGGTAGAAAATCATGTTATTCATTTTTAAAAAACGAAATGCAACTTTAACGTGTTCAATTATGTTAACTGCAAGGCCTTTCACTTTCACAATTTACAACTGAGTTTAAGAGGTCTCTAATGAAAGCACCCAGCCATGCCCACCAAGACAATCCATTTAACCAAACAAACTCAAGAGAGGTCACTCTCTGTTTCATTTCAGCATCCTGGCATCTATTCAAAGACCTCCAGCTAAATCATGAACGTGGCCATGACGCTAACAATAAACCACATTCACTGCTGAAGTCAAATCAAAACAAAGAGTTAATATAATCATGGCAGAGTCACAGTGCTTATCCATATCTGTTCATTCCAATTCGGTAAGGGGAGAGAGGGGGGGGGGGGGCCTTAGACTGCGCCATAGGTCTTATGTCTGCCACCTAGTGATGACTGCCAGTACTACAACCTGAACACAGACTTGGTAGTCACAGGGCGAATGGAATGGAAATAAGAATGGAAATAAGAACATTCCATGGATTCATTAGGACACATGTTCGCTTAGGTTTTTAAGTACTCTATGTAATTAAAAACTGCGTTATTTTCTGTAAACTGCTCATTCCTAATGCGATGATGGACTTTTGAATATTCTGCCTATAAATTAAACACAGTAAATATAAATGCTAAATTTAATAAGAAAGCAGGATACAGAAGAGAGAGTGTGAAACCAACTCTCTTTTGGAGAAAAATCCTGTATGCTCACATACAGCATTTCTGTACGTTTACATTCTGTACATTTTTTGATGGACAGTTAAGCAAACATATTTTTTCATCATATTTATGTGTGAATAGTATTTTCCCTTGAATGCTTTGGCTGTAAAGGTAAATATTATTACTATGATTATTATTATGCTGTACCAGAATATGAATTTCAGATATGCTTATACATTCTATTCTCTTAATCCCAAAATAGAGTCAATCTGGTGCTGGAGCATTTTTTGAAATATTTTCTTTGGCATCACTTTATCATTCTATTAGGTCCACTAGCCCGGCCATATTTGTTTGTGAATATGCAATTAATCATCACTCTGATTAAATTTAATTTTAGTACCATTCAAGATATTTAGATTGAATTTGCTGTAACAGGGAATATTCAGAACAATATTTGGGGGGGAAATATAAAAAACAAAATAAAATATATATAATTAAAATATATATATTATATATATATATATATATATATATATATATATATAAATAATTTGTATAGCGAATCTCTCTAAACCACCCCATTGCTCCAATTAGGGGGTTCCGTTTATGAACAAAAATGAGCAATTAAATATTCAATATTAACAATATACATGTGCTTACTTTGTATTTGAATTCCTTCGATTAAATTGAGCAGTTGGCTGATTAAAATCAGTGGTATTTGCTGCAATATAAAATACAAGAGGGGTGGCTGCCATATCAGAAAAGCCACTGAAAATTCACTGAGGCGTATGTTTCTTTGAATCATGTTTTTAATTTGATTAAATATTACTCAGGTGTTTTACACACAAAAAATGAATCGATTAATTTTTACTATTTATATTAAGTTGCAGCAAATATTTGAGAGTCAATAAAGTCATTAAATGTGCATTGTGCTTCAATTCTTTTAATTGTGTATGTTCTAATGAATGCAGTTCTATTTTGTCTACTTTCAATGTGTATTTGGTTCCTGTATTTCTAACTGTATATGTACTACTAATACTGTCTCTGTGATGCTATTGTCTGGAAGAAATACAGTGCCATACTTCCATCTCCCAGCATGCCCACATATCCTATCCGGTTTATGTGTTTTTTTACTGTTTCATTGTTCAATGGTCCCTCTTATACCGTAAAATAACATTTCAAAACTCCTGATAAACCCAAAGTGAATGCTCTGTTTACATTTTCCCTGATAAAGGAAAGCAAAACCCTGTATAAGCTACTGTGTGTAATGTACATACAACTGGTTACAAATAATATGTCACGATAAAATGTTCTACACTCCACATAGATATGCATATACTGTATACAAAACGTGTACGGTTGTGTAAAAAATGTGTGTGTGTGTGTGTGTGTGTATATATATATATATACACACAATTCCCTCCACAATTATTGGCACCCCTGGTAAAGATGAGTAAAAAGGGTTATAAAATTTCTTTTTTTTTATTATAAAATTCTTAATCTCACACTGAAAAAATTAGAAAAATCCAACCTTTAATTGAAGTAAATTTATTCTGAGAAAAAAAAATCCCTCATCAAGAAATAATTATTTTTAACAAAACCACGTGTGCCACAATTATTGGCACCCCTGCATTTAATACTTTGTACAACCTCTCTTTGGCAATAAAACAGCATGAGACTTTTCCCGTAACATCTAATAAGGTTGGAGAAACAGAGCAAGGAATCTGAGACCATTCCTCTTTACAGAATCTCTCCAGATCATCCAGTCGTAGGTCCTCTCTTGTGCACTCACCTATTCAGCTCAGCCCACAGGTTTTCAATGGGGTTTAGGTCAGGGGACTGAGATGGCCATGGCAGAAGATTGATTTTGTTTTTCAGTTAACTATTTTTGTGTTGATTTTGACGTATGTTTTGGATCATTATCCTGCTGGAAGATCCAACGACGACCCAGTTTTAGTTTCCTGGCAGAGGCAGCCAGATTCAGATGTAAAATTCCCTGGTATTTCATGGAGTTCATGATGCCATGTACCCTAACAAAGTTCCCAGGGCCTTTGGAGTAAAAACAGCCCCACAACATCACGGAACCTCCACCATACTTAACAGTGGGAATCAGGTTATTTTCGGTATAGCCATCCTTCTTTTTACGCGAAACCCACTTTCAGTGTTGGTTGCCGAAAAGCTAAATTTTCGTTTCATCTGACGATAGAACACGGTTCCAGTCAAAGTTCCAGTAGCGTTTAGCAAACTCCAGGCGCTTACGTTTGTGGTGAAATGAGAGGAAAAGCTTTTTTCTGGCATGCCTTCCAAATAATTTGTTGGCATGGAGGTGATATCTAATTGTAGTTTTGGAGACTTGATGACCCCAAGATGCTACTTTCCTCTGTAATTCTCCAACAGTGATCCTTTTTTTTGCCTCTCTTACCATCCTCCTCACTGTGCGTGGGGGCAAAATATACTTGGGTCCTCTTCCAGGCAAGTTTGTAACAGTTCCAGTTGCTTTGAACTTTTTAAATATATAACGGTAGATATGGGCATTTTCAAGTGAGTAGCTATTTTTTATAGCCATTCCCTGACTTATGAAGCTCAACACACTTTTCCCTCATTTGATTTGTGTTCTCTTATCTTTCCCATGTTGATGTATGAATAAGGGAATATGGCCTCTGTGTCTTTATACCCCAGTGAAACCGAAAGTCATGGATTACTGCTTGAAAGTTCCTAAACACTCTGATCAACTTTAAATAATAATATTAAAGTAAAATGTAAATGGAAAAAATGCTTCAGTTACATTTTGCTCATAAAAATGTCTAGGGGTGCCAATAATTGTGGCACACATGGTTTTTGATGAGGCATTTTCTTTCTCAGAATTAATTGACTTCAATTAAAGGTCAGATTTTTCTCATTTTTTCAGTGTGAGATTAAGCTAATTCACCAAAAGGTGAATTTTTATAACCCTTTTTACTCATCCTTACTAGGGGTGCCAATAATAGTGGAGGGCACTGTATATATAGTAAATTACATTATATGTGTAATTTCTCTTTATGACACACATTATTTGTTCTTGTTTGGGCTTTGATTCCTTTAATCTGGACTATGCTTCCCAGGGGTCCCTAAAATGCAGTGCTTGAAACATATTTAAATGGACAATGAGCAGTGAAAATGGTGAGCAGCTGAATGGCCTGTGACAAAAAGCGTGAACTAATCGATTTCCCCCACAAAAGCTGAGAGGTGAGAAAAAGGGGGCTGTGCTTCAGCCAGGTGAGCCGACCCTGCGCTGACGGAAAAGCGGTCCCATCACGGTCTCTCTTCTCTTTCCCGGTTGATTGTTATTTTTTCTTACATACCGGAGGGGACCGTGGAGTGCACGGAGGGGTATAAGAAGTGATTTGTCAAAGGCTGAGAACCATGGAAATTCTACGGGTGAACAGAATCCAACAAAATCCCCTTTTCTCCATGTGCAATCCATTGGAGAATCCCAGTGTGTCCCTTCCTCTAGCTTTCTGTGTCCCGTTCCCGCAGCGCCTCTGCCTGCATTATCTCCACACTGCTGTGGTTTGATCACGGCCACGTGTTCAGCTCCGCTACCTTTAGTGCTTTTCTCATCAGGGAGCTCTGAGGCTCATTCACACAAACAGCTCGCAGGGCACGCATGACTGCCCCCCCATACCAAACGCGGCGGGGATGATAAAACTTAAACATTTTTAATGCTAGAATATGTGCATTCATTCATCCTGCAGATAAAATATTATAAAATCACCTATGGAATGATTAATTGCCATTTTTTAACAGTACTAAGATTTTTTTTAATGCTAAAACTATTTTGATCATTTTTTTATAAATTGTGTTTTGTACCATGGAAATCAAAAGTTGACTGAGAAGAATATAAGACTTTTTTACTGTTTCAATCTGCTACAGTATCATCACGGACAGGAGGTAACACAACTCCTAAATCCCGTCAAAGGCGAACCGAACAACTGATATGGTCAATGGCCAAAAGCCTTCTGCGCTCACAACACCAGGAGGCACGGAGGCCGAACACACAAATCAGCGCTGCAACAAATATGGCCGGCTCCGTCTTCCAAAATGGTGAAGAATCCTTTACACCTGAGCATAAACGTGTGGTTTCCTAGCGCTGTGGTGACAGAAATGACCGGTGATAATGGAAACGGCGGGGAGCCTGGAGAGGAGCGCTGGGTGTTATTACTCAGAGCCATAAGCTATCTACATCCAGCGGAGCCACAGCCGATCCTCCGCCGCGCACGTCGCTCTCATCCCAGCGCGCTCGCCCGGCGTGACACGGGGAGAGGCATTTCCTTTCTCCTCACGAAGCGATTAAGGGAAAAGGCAATTATTTCACACTGACATATTTCAATTGAAAAGGGTTCCTGGGGGACAGGTTTGTGTTCGTTGGTGGTAATAGTGCCACTTCACCAGTCTGATCAGCCTGTCTCTCAAAGCACACCCCAACCCGGGCCGGAGATGAAGCCATGGGGACGCCGAAATGCCTGGCTTTTCTCTGTGGATCTCACACTTCATCACTGAAATGTTTTTGTTTTCCTAAAACACAGAGACAATATATACGCATGCAAAATTCTAAAAAAAATATGAAAGCTATGCATCTAGATGCTGTCCATTTATTTATATGCAAGAGACCCGGTAACTTGACCATCAAAAAACCATTACAAAATGAGCGTTACATAAGCGGATGGGAAAAATCGTCCACATAAGAGAATCTATCATGATTCCCTTATACATATACATCAACGACACATGAAATGAAAGTTCAGAACGGCAACATATAATACCATACAAATGCATGGATGGTGTATTTTAGCCACCCCAGTGCAATAATGTATGTATATGCCTTAGTGCACAGCCTGTCATATACTCTCAGCTCAAGAAGCCAGTGAAAACTCGCTGTCCAGACTGCTGTGTGAATACACGTTTAGCTTCGCGTTTCAGGATGACGCTATTTGCATAAAGTCTGAAAATGGAAGCGTATTGATTAGGGAAAGCTTGGAGTGATCACCCCCAGCTGGTCCCCCTCCCTTCTGCATCTGCATACATTCATGGCCCCGTCTAAACCATCCCTCGCGCATCTGCATGGAGCCTGAGGCTCGCGTAACCTTGAAACGCTCAAATTTTCCAATACATGCAGGAAGTGACTTTTGCATATAAGCTGGGGGGGGGGGGGGGGGTAGGGTGAATCATTCAGTCAATGCTGAGCTGTAAAATATGGTTCCTTCTCTGTCAGGCATCATGTACAAAATGTCTGGGATTTCTAAAAATGTCCCATAACTTATTGTAGATATTCATTCCATGTAATTTACGCAATATGGAATGCGTTATACTTAAACCAATACTTAAAACACAGGCCATGGTCTCATGTGTACATCACACACACACACACACACACACACACTTTTTGAATGTATATGCTGTATATGTGTACTGCATACACAAATACACCCTGCATGTCTGGGAGGATTTGGGTTTATTTAATACTTTGCATGTACATGCATCCTTTTTTTACCGACAACAATTTCCACTGTGGTTCAGCTCACCGTCACTCCCCCAGATAGCTATTAATATCCAGCTCAGCACGAAAGTGAACAGAGAAGACTGCAAACGGCACACATTTGATAGTGGGCCTACTCAAAGTCGTTCAGCAGGCCAAAACAGGAAGATAAGATAGCTGGCAAAGTGCAGCCTGGGAAAATAAATCCTGCTGAGAGAATATGCATACTTTTATCACGATTAATGTTTAAAAAAATTGAACAGCAAAAAATTGCAATAGAAATGCATGCTTTATGTCGCTACCATGTTACCTATTGTATTTAAATACAATTTAAATTTAAACAGCTTTTAACTACACAACATGTGCAGTTCACTTAATGAGGGGGGGGCATTATTTTTACACCACCACCAGCAATGGGAGATGCAGTCATATTTTGTATTTTGTTTCCATTGATGCAAAAGATGTTATATCAAGTGCTAGTTGATCAGGACCACAGGAGGACATTGGAGGAAACCAACAATGATGTCAGAAAAATGTTCCCCCACTTAGGGACTCAAACCATAGACAGTTCACAAATGGCTTCAAGTAATATCTGTCAAAAATGTTTAAATCTCAATCGCAATAAACACCCTGAAGCTTACAATTATTTACATAATTTATTGTAATACTTAATATAGTATCACACCATCAACATCAATGTACCTAGTTTTCTAGTTTCTATTATAATGCACAGTTACTGTCAGGTAAAACTCAATTAAGGTTTCAATAAAGGTAGTAGTTCACATTTATATATATATATATATATATATATATATATATATATATAATTGATTGTGGTGACTATGGTTTTAAAAACACTCAAAAACGAGTAGATTGTTGGGTGTCAAAATCCCTTTATCTACAATGGTGCCACACGACACAGCCTCCACGTGATGGGCACAAATCCCTTTTAAATCTGGTGATTGCGTGAGAGGAGAAAAGACTATGAAAATCCAGTCCTCCTACCTGGCGAGGTCCTGGTGGGGCTAACAGGAAACCAGCTAATTCACACTGCAATTCTATCAGAGAAACGGTGGATATTGTAAACGATTTCGCCAGCCACTTCAAAGCGGACGGAAGTGCCGCCGCGGGAGCCCGACACTTTCTTTTATGGCCTCAAATCTCAGTGGCAGCTGTAAAAATTCTGCGGATTAGCAACACCACCACTGCAATATATTTTTTCCCCGTTTTACATCTGTAACATGTTACATGCCCGTATGTGTTGAGAGCTCAGAGAAAAACAGACATGCAATAAAGGTTTCCTGAAGTGGATGCTAGAGGAAAAAAACCAAAGCAGTGTTTCCAGGGCCTTAAAGATCTGTTCATTTATCACTGGTGCTGTGTTCATTACAAATGGAAATCAATTCCTGATCATTTTTTCTTTGTTAACCTACGTCCAATTGTAGGCCCTATTAAATGAAATCTTATTTTTCCTCTAACTTAATTATTTTCTCCATGCAAATAGCCCAATCACACATAGAGCTCCCTTTACCTATTGTGGATAAAAATGTATTTCACTCTTTGCTTAAAAGGTTCAATTATAGACCGTTGTGGTGGAGCAGCGGACAAAGTCGCAGACTTTCTGTCTGTGCGGTTGTGCCCCGAGGATCGGGGGTTCGATCCCCGGTCCTGCCAGATTCGAGCATGGCCGGTGCCTTGAGGGAGTGGCAATTGGCGGCTGCTCCCGGGGTGAGGGGAGGGACTCGGAGGGAATACAAGCACATAAGACAGCCCTGGCAGAGTTGGAATCACGGTTAGGAGCTTGAGAAGTCGCGCCCTGAAGAGGACGTGGCACCTTCTTTCCTACTACCGGACAAAGGGGTTGTAGTGGCGACTCTTTAGCGGTTGCTACACGGGGGGAATTGAATCGCATAGGGTCTAATTGGCTACCAAATTGGAAGAAAAAATAAAAATCTGGAATGGTTTTTTTTAATTTATTTTTTTATAAAAGGTTCAATTATACAGCAGGTTTCACTACATAAAACAAATGGTAACAATCCCCCAATAGATTCCCAATTTTAAGATTTTGCAATCTGCAACGTAAATTGCAAACGTGTATTGTTATTCATATATTTCAGAGAGCTTTGATTTACAGGGGTCACGTGAATAATAACAAATGACTGCGCATCAATTTGACGATTATTATGGGCGCTAATCTCTTCTGTCTGTCATTTCATTTTTTTCTTTCTTTTTTAGACCATTTAAAAGCCACTCCAGCCACAAGAGAGGCATTATCACAGTACCCCCTGGGACTGCAGCAGCCAATTAAACATCTCCCTGCCAATCACACGTATGCTAAATAATTAACCCATTAAGAACCAGCAATACCATCAGATTTTTTTTTACAAATAAATAATTGTTGTGCTTCTCATAATTAAGGGGAATACAAATATGACTGCAGTGGTAAAATCTATATTATGTTAAATGTACTTTTTCAAGTATGTTTCAAGTTCTCAACAAAGAAATGATTTGATCTTTTCCAGAGACAATGAGAAACACCAATTGTTAGACTAGCAATACACATGCTTATATGCTTATTTCCATTTTTTTATCCACTTCCATTTTGTAACTTTTTCAATGAGTCCATTAGATTTTTTTAAAACCGCCACAGAACAGCAACATTCATGAAGACCACAGGCTGTGCGACTGAAGTTATACGAGTTAATGAATAAAGATGCCATTTCTGATCAAGCATTTTAACAATCAATCCTCATCCGCCTCATTTGAATTTAATTGACTGTCCCATTTTTTCTTCTGCGGCATGCAGAAAAGCGGAGGGGGCTACAACCCAGCTGCGCAGCTGAAGAGAAGAGATAACCACACTCATTCCTCTTATCTGGAGTGATGTAATACATCCTGGCATGGGGGCCAGATGATGTGGGAATAAAAGGATTGTGGGACTGCAGCTATGATGCACAATACCGCCATGTTCACGGCCAATGCCATCCGCTGCGAGCCTGAAACGTGCGATGCATCTCGCATCAGTGAGAGAACACCTGCGCTACACAATGACAATTTTCAATGGCCCAGCATTTTACAGACTCGTTAAGGGGTATGGCCATTTAAAGGCTGGATATGGGGGGGGCACTTGAAAATGTATGAACAAATTAGTTGCTTAGCAATAAAAATTAACATTATCTGTTCAAGTATACATGCACAATAATTGTCTAACTGACAAGCACTAGCAAGTCATGACATTGTTTTTGTTTTTAAAATTGCTACCCTATAAATTACTTATTTAAAAAAAATTAAAAATTAAAAAAAACCTACCTCATACAATGTTTTATGATTGGGTGTTTAAACATAAATAAATGTGAAAACAACAGCCATGCTCAGCATTGTTGGACGGTCCCTAATAGTACTGAAAGACAGACTGTTTCCATTGTTGGACGGTCCCTAATAGTACTGAAAGACAGACTGTTTCCAGTTGTCTGCTATATGGTAATACTGCTGAGCAGCATAGCTTTGCCCCTTTTTGCTGAAAATCAATCAGATGTAACACAAAAATGAATATATTTAAAAATAAATAATACTACTCCCAAGACAATGGGTCACTTGAATCCACACTTGAAAAAAAGAGGGAACAGATGCTATAAATAAAGACATACAGTACCTTCTGCAGCAGCTGGGAGCCTGAATACTTGGCTGAGATGGATTTGATTTCACCCCCAAAGGCTGAGGCCCACAACTTCACACTGAAAACAATGACATCGCCAGAGTAGGAAGGTTAGTATGTATGGCTTTTAGAAGATGTCTAACATATAGTTCAGTTCAGATTCCAGAATTTATCATTCATGCTTAACTTCCATAACAGCCAAGGCCCGGCATATTTGACAGAGAGGAAGATCTGTCCTCTCCCAGTAATGCAACCTACGTGAATAACTGGAATGTGTTGTCTTAAGGTTTTAGGAACATATTAGAAACCACAAAAAATGAAGACTGAGTCTGTCAACTGTAACAATTAAAAAATGATTCATCAAATATCTGCACATAATTCCTCTGAAGCCATGCTGTAACTACAGCTATCAAAAGTTCCCTTGTCTTTCACAACTACGTCCATCTTGGAATCGTATAGAATAAGCATAGTTGTTCATGGCGTGGCAGGTTTCAGGTCAAAAATAAAAATAAATACAACATTTACTGTTCGTGCTTTGTTAGTACAAAATTCAATATCAACATGTGTAAAAATAACAGGAAGTTTACAATGCGCTTGCTTCACGTCCATATACAGGTTAACATAGCGAACAAACAAAGTTTAAGTGTGTTATTCATCGATTCAAAGTATCTGTTGTTAAATAACATGCTGCAGAATTTATTGAGTAGCCTAATTGCTTAAATGGTGGAATTGTTGAAACTGCTGGATGCACACTGCGACGTGTTTTAATTGAGTGTCATGCAGAAAACACATAACAAATACGGCTACCCAGAACTTTCACGTAGGAACATTCAGCACTTACACAGATAAAGGTATCCCTTGTTGTGACCCAACCACTTCAAAGACGGTCGTACCAAGTGTTATCCAAAGTAGAAAGAAAAAAAGACAACGCACATGCAAAAAGACGGTACTTAAACGCCACAGCATCTTCGTGTTTTCTTGCATCTACAATGAGTTATTGGCTTACAGCAGTTTCGCTCCTGTTCTGATGCGCCTCCCTATCCTGGTTGAAAAATAATAATAAACCGAAAATGCTGTACCGAATAATTAGCTACTAATTCCTACTCATATTTTAGTCCGTATGGTCCCGCTGTGACAAGAAAACCAGAAGCTTTTTTTGACAGTTTAGTTTTTCCCGGTGTCTTCGGACTGTCTTGATGGCTTTCTGTAGATAGTTCTTTAGAGTAATGAGGCAAGCTATGTAGCCGCTTACTACTCCCGCAGTAAGCAAAGTCATACAAAATGTGAAGGGTGACCTACTGTGCTTCTGCGCTGCCCTTTCGCCGCCACAGAGTAGAGAGGACAGTGAGATCAAAAGGATTAGCTACAAAGATAAGAAGAACAAGCCTACTCAGATCTGCGACGAATCAAATCTTCTTTTTTGTTGTTGTTGCTGTAGAATCTGTTAATGCTCAAAATTACGACATACTTTCCTGGCCGGTTAAACGCAGCCGTAGGTCCTCTTATGTTTTAGATTATACTTATAGTAGGCTAAACCCTCTTCAGCTTTCATGACAAGTCATGCAGCGAAGAAGGTTCACTCAAGCAGGAATTAGTGGCAAAGTGCTGACGAAAGCGACGAACGGGATAGGAGGGGAGGCATAGGCTACAGAAAGGTAGAAAGCGAACTACAAAAAGAGTCAGATAGCGATACCCTCCTAGAGCCTGTGCAGTAAACGGGCTTCGTTGGGAGAAGGATGTCCAGTAGGCAGTGGTTATTATAACGTAGCTCGCACACAGGAGAGCGCACACCCACCCGAGATCTCCCGAGTTCATTTAACGCTGCGCCGCATGACAGATTGGATTTCATTGCTGGAGGAAACGACGAGAGGAGTCAGTTACTTTTCAGCCAGGAAAAAAAAAACTGTGTCCATACGGTAGGCTACAAATTAACTGAAACTCATACGACTTCTTGCAGGCCATCTCCCAAACTGCCATTTATTTCCTGTCTTCTAAGCCGAAGGTTTATGATTCAAATTCGCATTTATTCGCATCTCGTGTGACCTGTTATTATGCACTGTAGGCTACTGTATCCTCTCGGTACGACTGTAGCCATCACTGGCTATAGCTGTTTCTGGACTTACTAAAGGCTTTGTGAATGAAAGGAAATGCAGCATAAGTAAATCAATGCGGACTAAGTGACTCAAGCATGGGGATAAATTATTAATTTTATGCTTGTGTAGGAATCCCTTGGTAAAGTAATAAAGGAAAAAAGATCATAAACTGTCCAGTTGAACGCCGGAAATACAAATAATACGAACCAGATATTCCCACCGACAGTCCTAGCTTTCACGGTGAAAATTCAGATTTAATTATTTATTTTGTGTTCTCAGGTTAGCTGCGCTTCCAGGTTGTGTGACAGCGCGAAATATTCAAATAAATAGACTAATGGGACAGCTTGGTAATAACGTGATAACCGTAATTATTCGCACAAAGTCTTGTTTCGTGTAGACCTACAGCCAGGAATTAAAACATTTCAAATCATGTTCCAAATTATAAGTACAATCAGGCCTTTGTCTAGATACCTGAGACCCAAGTAGATTATAATTTTTCATCATAGGGGAGCCATTTATAAATTGTGCTTAAACTTTGTGTCAAACAACTAGCCCTATGTAAGCATGACCTACTATTTTCTACTGTAAACCTAAAACAACCACAATCATTCACATTTATTCAGAAAAAAAAAACTTTTGTGCTGCTTTTCAAATACAGTGTTGAAATTTAAATACATATTACACTATTAAATTAATTGAGAAAAATATTTAGTAATAGGCCTATTTGAGTAAATATTTGAGTAATTATCTACAAAAAGAAGACTCACTTATGGGGCAATAGCGTTTGCAAATCGCTTCCTCTCAGATCTCATCTCAAGGTTGTCGTTTGGTTCTGAGAATGCAAGCTTTAAATGGATCTTTATAAAAGGATCTACAGTACTTTCTGTGACCCACCCAACTAAGTGAACAGTATTCTCTTGATTGAAATGATTGCACATTTTCTTCTTCTTCTTCTTCTTCTTCTTCTTCTTCTTCTTCTTCTTCTTCTTCTTCTTCTTCTTCTTCTTCTTATTATTATTATTATTATTATATTAGTATGACACATCAGAACTGCTGTAGAATAATTCTAGTTTGTTGTAGTATAAACAGTATAAACATTATCATAATTACAGTTACATTCAAGAATTCAGCAAACACTCTTGTCCAGAGCAACTTACACACAGCAAAAATTGTGGTGTACGTTTAACACCCTTAATCATTCCAATTCAGCGGATGCACTTACGCTGCTGGCTCTAATGTAATACAATGCACAGGACATAACATACAACATTTGTGTTTTTATAAATGGCTTTAGTTTTCCCAAAAAAAGGTTCAGATTGACTTTTATTACAGAAATGAAAAAAAAAACATTTATTTTATCTCCCTCGCAATCTTGCTGCCATTAACGCCCCTGTTTACAATGAATTAATTATGTCTCTTAATTGTTTTGTAGGAGTTACCCCTTAAGGGGTAGCTCATTCGATAAAAGCGCCACACGGCGCATCGGGTGAGCACCACGGTCTCGGATCAAATCCAACCCGTGCGAGTGCTGACTGTGGCGGGCAGCCCCACAGGGACAGTGTACAGCTGGCTTTGTGTCGGCCAGGGGATATATGAAAGGGATTACGTCGGCGGGGATAGCACTGATCATAGCTCGAGCGACGCCTGTTGGTCGTCTGGGTGCGTGATTGTGTCTTCTCTGCACCTGCTCTGCCCACACAAGGACAGCTGCAGCAGAAGGGTTCACAGTCCTCCTTTCACCTGGGTGCCAGTGACTATTTTCTACTGGCCACACAATACTTATAGGAGAGCTTGTGCTGAGAAGAGGAGAGGTGTATTTCTCATTGACGACAGTTGGCTTTTACTGACAACCTCATCTGAATTCACCTCTACCATTTCACTGAAATAAATGAAACAGATAACACCAAGGGTATACCTTAAACCAGGGGTAGGCAACCCTGGTCCTAGAGAGCCGCAGGGTCTGCTGGTTTTTGTTGTTACTCACCACTTAATTGGTCAATTAGAGCAGTTGATTACACAGTTAACTCACCTCACCTGGTTTCTTTGGTCTAATTAGTTGCTGTGTTTAAGGTGAAAACAAAAACCAGCAGACCCTGCGGCTCTCTAGGACCAGGGTTGCCTACCCCTGCCTTAAACCTTCCATGGCTTCTTTTCTGGGCTGGATAACAATTAAAGTCATTTTATGAGCAGACAGTTAAGCATATTTACAGTTTTTCCACATACATGTACACACGCACACATACACTTTAAAACTGTGATTTGGCACGCCAAGGCAACCTACATACAGTGCAGTTTGTAAGTACTTGGACAGTGACACAATTGTTGTTGTTTTGGTTCTGTACTCCAGCACATTGGATTTGAAATAAACAATGAATATGGAGTATGCAGATTGTCAACTTTCATTTAAGGGTATTCACATCCATATCCAGTGTAGGAACCTTCTTTTTACATAGTTCCCCATTTTAGGGGACAAAATTCATGTGACTGTCCAAATGCTTACAGACTGCACTTTAATTAATCTCTCTCTCTCTCTCTCTCTCTCTCTCTCTCTCTCTCTCTCTCTCTCTCTCTCTCTCTCTCTCTCTCTCTCTCTCTGTTGTGTGTGTGTGTTGTATAATTATTAAACAACATCAATACATATGTGAACATCAGATAAATTGTTTAGGTTCCAATGCCACAGTGCCATGTTCACAAGTTTTTTCAAGACTTAACAATTAATTTGTCCAAACCAGTAAAATCTCTTTGTGTTCATTCTCTTAAGAGACAAACCCTATCTGCCTTTGAAACCAGTGGAACAGAGCTGTTTTTGTGTTGATCCTTGGATGACCTCCCCTGACCCTCAAACCCCACTACAGGAAGTGAAGGTCCTCTTATGGACAAGGTAGATGGGAATCTGACAGTTTCACCAAGAGGGATCATTCCCAGCCACAAACACCTCATAGCTGGGCTTATCACAGGGCTGCCTGCTCTACGCATGGTTGACATTGCCCTATACTGTCCCAGCACCTGGGACCACTCAATCATTTTTTATTCTCTGATTTATGTTCCCATGCAGTGGGAGAAGAGTTATCTCAGTAGGGCCAGCCAATAGTCTCTTCAATGGGTCACAACGAGTGAACAGTTTTGAGATGAACAAGAAACCATCCAGTCCCACTGGTCAGCACTGAATCTTGGGAGCCAGGGAGACCACAACTAACGTTTATACTACTGATTTCCATTACTGTACCATACAGAGGAGATACTAATCTTGAGTAATGTTGATGGAGCCACTATGGTGGCTTATTGTGTACATGCATATTATAGATTCAATGGATTCTTGTAAAATGAATTAGGTGGAGTGGTGGTATTTTCCCACAAGACACACTACGCCTTCCTAAAGGAGAGCTTGCGCCATGTGGAAGAGAGGTGTACAGTATCTCTCACTGATGTGATGACAGCTGGTAGCCAATGGCAGCTGGCATGTTGTTGGGAGAAGCTAAGCGGTGTTAACCTGATGAACATAGCCCAGGCTTGAACCTCTAATGAATCTAGATTACAGCTAGACCAGCTTGTGCTAGTGGTGAACATAAATATGCTGGGCTGGCCTAATAAGCCTGTGAGTGGTTGGAACAGTGTCATGGTAGAGGAGTGGCAGTTATATGAGAGACCAAACATGATGGCTGAAAACTGAAACATTTCATTAAAAAAAAAACAATAAGGTTGTTCAAAGCTGGCTTTGTGTATTCCATGTATTAGGCTGTCCAGTAGGACCACATGGTCAGTACATGGCCACCGGGAAGCTCCATTCCTTAGAAAACCTTTGGAAAGGGGCAATTGGGAGCGACCACCATGAACAAAGCGCAGGCATCAGCCACTCTCCACTCATACTGGCCATGTTCTATTTTTTTAAGCTCCTGGGCGGATGAGCAGATAATTGGAGATAGTTGGAGGGTGGCAGGGTGGCAGAAGAGGGTGATAATTGGAGGGTGGCAGAAGAGTAAGGTTGGACAGTGAGTGGTGCTGAATCATGCCAGATTGTCTCAGCAGATTCAGCCCAGGCCTGCAGTGACAACTGATAGCTAGTATATATACTCATAGGGGGTAATGGTGTATTTAGCCTCATTACTATTTACCTGCGGCATTAGCCCCTCTGCCCTCAGTCATGGACGGCACTACACCGGGGCAAGGGTGGGCTATAGCCCCGTCACAAATTTTCTTAGCCCCGGTTTACCCCCCCACCCCCAGGCATTTTAATAAAACTTTTATAATTATAATAAAAAATATATATAAAAGTAAATCCACAATTCTAATCCCTTTCTGATATTCACCCTGGCTACGCAGCGCGTGTAGCCTATGCTATGACATACGGATGTGGGGGTGTAGCTCACGCAAATGACAAAATAACGTAAACTGATTTATAACGTTACCAAACCAGTGTTTCCCATAGCCTACAATACATCAGGCCTTCAGAGTTTGCCGCCCCTTCAAAAAATATAAATTGGAAACGTCATTGTTTGAAAACTAATTTACTAGGTTATCCTTTTAAAATCAATAGAAAATGAGTTTGCATAAACTCTTCATGAGTGTGTGGACTTCCCTCTGTAGCAACTCCCAAGTGTAAACTACAGTGTTTTGATTGGCGGTAGACTAATCTCACAACATTGGCTGCTTGGCCATGCACAGATGAGTAGATTTGGAAAGCGAATAACTAACCTAAATGAGCTAAATGATCATTTAAAATCTTCAGATAAGAGGAGCTTGCCTCCAAAAAATGGTAACGTTAAAGATCTCATATTTCTTCCATGAAGCTAAATGTATAAACTAAGCCTAAATGAGATGGGGGAGAACGGTGACAGTGGAAGCTGTTCTGATAATACAGAAACCAACGCAAACATTACGGTGCAGTTTATGAAACACGCCTGAGTAACTAACTCATCTTCGTTAGATAATGAAACTCCTAAATGTCCCAATCACAGAGCAGTGGTGAAATAACGATATTTTATTCTTTTTTGACATAACGTTAAACTGATTTATCCTCTCTTCTCACGTCCTTTGCAATTATTTTCCGGTGTCTTATTTTCTGATGTATGATATTTTTCTCAGTAACAGAGAATGTCACTTCTTGAACATGTATTCCACGTTGGTCAACCTATTATTACTTTTTTTTAAATGAACTCTGCATATATGGATGTGCACATTCCCCAGTTACACCATTGAGTGTTGTTGGTTTTTGCTCTCCGTTCATGAGCAAAGGTCCTTCAACCCCAGACTCTGCGGTGAGCAGTACAGAAGTACGCACTGAGGAAAATGGTGACTAAAGACTAATCTCTGCCATCTTTTGGAGGAGTGCGCACATCCTGTCAAATTACTTCATCATCCCCAGGGTGACTAGTCTTTCACCATGCTTTCCAGAATGTTCTCATCCAAGTATAGATTACCAGAGGGGGATGAATGTAACAGCCACCCACTGAAGTAAAATTATTTGAACATTAATTGTTGGATTTAAAGACACACAGGCAATCAATTAAGGAGAATAATGCTTCAGATGGTGATGTCATCTCCTGCCTTCATCGCTACCGGTTGATTAAGATGAGTCAGCACGTTCACAATGTCTTATGAGAATAAGAATGGGTTTTAACAGCACCACTTGTTTGAAGGGTGCATCAATGCATCTTCCCATCCTTTTCTTTTCTGTGTTTCCCCCTCCCATACATCAATTGAAAACTCCCAATTCATCTGTATGCAAGAGTGCATGATTAACCCCCAGTGCTTCAGAGTGGTGCCTTAATCCCACTCTTACTCATTCATTTCACTTAGGCTTCCAATCTGCAGGCATCGTGCAGGTTCAAAGAGAGGCTCGTTAGGAAGCATCTTAGGCTTCCAATCTGCAGGCATGTGCAGGTTCAAAGAGAGGCTCGTTAGGAAGCATCTTAGGCTTCCAATCTGCAGGCATGTGCAGGTTCAAAGAGAGGCTCGTTAGGAAGCATCTTATGGTGCAGAAATGCTCAGCAGCTGCCTTACTGCTTAATTTGAGCATGTCTTGCAGGGGTCTGAATATAATCATAACGGTAGGCCAATAATCATTTTATTCAGATATAAGTGCAGTGTACCAACCACACCTTTAAGACACGATCAAGCATAAGAAATATAACTTCTTCTGTGGTTGGGACTACGCAGAGGTTGGTCCAACATCACTACACTGCACACATTCCATTACATCACATTACTTCATTACATGGAAGATGGAATTATCAGGGGGTTGGGACAGATGTGATTTTTGAAAATTTGCACATTGCCTGAATGTAATCAACCCAACTGAACTGATGCGCTGTAGCCTTAAACAGCAATTCAGACTACAATGGGGAAAAAAACATTTCCGTGTAGATGCTAACCTACCTCAGTAATTATGCAGTTATGCATTTCTTTGTTTTGTGCTTTAGAACGTCTTTTTCATACAGCACTGGTCAAAAGTAAATCTTTAGTGTCTACATTATACTCAGGGTGTGAAAATAACACCAGCCACCAGCCAAATGCTGGTAAAACGCTGATTGTGGCTGGTAAGATTTTTACTCAAGCAGCCACTTTTGGTAACCAACCAGGTTGGGTTATATTGTAAATGACAATGTGGTTTCTTCTGAAATACAGTAATATTTCAGCTAATACTGAATATTACCTTTCTGGCTATATGACTGTATGTATTACCATAAAGAAAACAGGAAATACAGAACTCAAATATTCAACCATTCAAAGTGTTAGAGCATTTATCTTAAATAACGAGTACTTTCCAGCAGAAACACATGACTGAAAATAACATAATATGTGTTTCCTGCCACCCAGCTGCTCTGGGAAACTCTGAATAGGTTGTTAAGTAAACAATGAATTTAAAACAATCAGGCTAACCCCAGGCTTTGGGGACCAGGGAAGTTTATCTCCTTCAAATGGAAGAGGTCTCACTGCAATATGCAAATAGGTAAATGGTAATCATAATTATAGCTGTAATCACAATAATCATGGTAATAACTATCGTCGCTGCTGACCTCAGAGTTCACCACAGCGGAGCTCTGTGGGGCCAGTGGATTCGACACTGTCAAAATGTCAGAGGGGAGAGGAAGCCCTATCATCAAAAGCAGAGGCTCCATCCTTTCTTCTCCTGTGCTGAATACTAATTTTCCATGGTGAGAACCATACTACAGTCCTAATTAACAGGAGATTACATTGCGTGTGGCATATTATTATAAGCATTCTGAGAATAATTCACATCTGAAAACATTTTCTTTCTCAAACTGAACGAGCGAAAGACCTTTTGCGCGAGCATTTTTGCCATTTGTTGAATGACGATGAAATTGGTTCTTGGCTCTTCCCTATCCCGTGATGAGGCAGCATTCTGTATTTAAAAAACCCTCTTCCCTGGCTACACCCCACCTGACCTCAGGCCAGTCAACCATACGTCTGTGAGACCTCATTAATGTCAAGGCCACTGCTGCATAGATTACTGGGTGTGATATTCAGAGTGAACGTGTAGACAGAAGCTGTGTCAAACATATTTGTATTGGGCTGCCAAATGTAGCATTACTCCATATTCTTATTTACTTTTTTATATTTATTTTATTCCTCAATTTACTCCAAAGGATTCAGATTTTGCCCAATTTGTTCAAATATTTGAGATAAGTTTAATTATTTAAAACAAAAGCGTATCTGTCATAAGTGTATGTTACTACATTTGATTTAGAAAATAAATTATTTTGAAAATATTACACCAAATATTTTGTGCAGTTTACAAATGTTTTTTTACTTGAGTATTTTATGCAGTTGTATATTTGTAAATGTATCAAATGATTTTGACATTGTTAATATACACTAAGAGTGGCACGGTGGTGCAGTGGTTAGCACTGTCACCTGACAGCAAGAAGGTACCGAGTTTGAATACCGGCCGAGGGCTTTTCTGTGTGGAGTTTAGATGTTCTCCCCGTGTCTGCGTGGGTTTTCTCTGGGTACTCCGGTTTCCTCCCACAGTCCAAAGACATGCAGGTTAGGCTAATTGGAGAGTCTAAATTGCCCATAGGTATGAGTGTATGAGTAAATGGTGTGTGTGCCCTGTGATGGATTGGCGGCCTGTCCAGGGTGTATTCCTGTGTGCCTCTCGCCCAACGAATGCATGCTGGGATAGGCTCCAGCACCCCCTCCGACCCTGACCAGGAATAAGCGGGTTAGATAATGGATGGATGGATAATATGCACTCATTTAAAACATTGTTAATATACACTAATTATACACTGGTTGACCATGGTCTATCTCTTGGTTAGGTACATAACACTGGAACCCATTTCAACAAACATCCTTAACTATGATTTAAATAAATGTAAGCGTCACTCTTTTCAATTCATGTACAGTTTTTTTTAAATTGCTGGACATGATTATGAAAAAAAAGAAAATGTTTAACAGTGTTTCAATTTAATGAGAAATAATAATTGAATCAAGGACACCGTTTAATTAATCTTCATGTGATCAGATTGCAGGCAGAGTGATAGTTTTAGTTTTAGAGAATTTACTTTCCTGTCTCTAAAACTGGTCCTCCCAACAGACAGTACTATTTATTAAAATGCATGCTGTAGATTAGTATGCTCATTATTGTAAACACAGGGCAATAATATCCAATCATGGTTCCTTCAGTATGCATAACTAGTACTAGAGCTCAGTTCCATTGAAATATATGGAGATTGATATTTAAAATTGAAGAAGATTTAATATGAAAGACTACTCTGAAACATCTGAAATGTGTACAGCTGTAACTTTGTAACTCTTAGCCTCGAAGTTGTAGTCAAGAGTCATTGGAACATTAGAGAGCACCACAATACACACACAAACGCACACAGACACACTCAAATACACTTTGTACACATTGCATTGTACATACCTGCCACAGGTCATTCATGCATTACACACACGTGACAGTTGAAGGAGTTCTGAGAAGTTCCTGAAGGCTAAGAGGCTCAAGTTCAGAAAATAAAGCATTGACATAATGCACTGCTGCCTTTAGTTCTCCGTGATACAGAGTGGATCTGACACTGTAGTCCCATTAGGGCATGCAGAGCTAAAATTATTCCATAAATAATTCTGCCTTCACATTCATGAAACTACCTGTCTCCAAAAATACCTCCCCCCCATTTAATTAATAATAAGGTGCCATTCTTTTTTAATGTCCGCGTCTATGAAAATACTGCTCAATAGCTTTGATTAAGCAGGGCATTCTATTTTTGAAAAGTGTTCTGTCATGCGAATCAATACAAGTGACTGCATGCTATTTTACAATTCATAAATATAAAGAGAGTGCAATCTGCTCTCAAATCAAAAGAGCCACTTTTTCAAAAACTATGTTGCAACTGCCATCTGTATGTGAAATGGACAGCTATTTCACAGGTGGGTGTGCAAGTAATTCAAATCATTTGTGTGGTGAGAAATCATGTGTAAATATTCAAGAGACAAATTTAAATAAATTCTTGTTGAAGGCACTTCAGCTACATTTAAGTCCTTTAATGTAGGACATGAAATGAAGCAAAGCCCCTATCAATTGAATAATTTTATGGCATTTTGTGCCACTTCAGTAAAAGGGACACTTCAGTGGCTTAGCAGTGACTTGACCTTGCCCA
Source organism: Ilyophis sp. 1 JC-2022 (assembly GCA_022702515.1). Taxonomy (NCBI): domain Eukaryota; kingdom Metazoa; phylum Chordata; class Actinopteri; order Anguilliformes; family Synaphobranchidae; genus Ilyophis; species Ilyophis sp. 1 JC-2022. The sequence continues at coordinate 49,881,659 of CM040402.1, forward strand.
ATAATGTACTGCCTACTACTTCTTACTGTTATGGTTTACACTGGGGGGGAAAGCACTGTTATGGTTTACACTGGGGGGGAAAAGCGTTGAGATCATGGGACAGGGAGCAGCCTTCCAACATATGGAGAAAAAAAGAGAAGATCAAAGATCAAAGCAAACGACATCTGAACCTTACATACACTCACACTCAGCCAACAGAGGAGAAAAAAGCAAGAGGAAAAAGATAGCTCTGATATGGTGGCCGTGAAGGGTAAGATAAATTAACAAATCAGAATAGACAATAGACAAAAAACAATACATAAAATGCATTAACAACTCAAACTAAATAGCAAAACACATTTACAACACAGAAAACACAACAACATTTTCACAAAACACATTAAAAACACTCACAACTTAGGGAACACAACAGCAAAAGGTAAAACAAAACAACTTTTGTCAAAACAAACCAATAAATGTGAAAACACAACAGTAAGAACAGAAACAACTCAGCAGTTCACATAAACCGGAGGGGTAGGTACCGGCCATCACGTCACTGATTGGACAGAATTGTTGTCTATCTGTGTGACGGGAAGTGCTAGAATCGCATGGAACTGGAATGTATCGTAGTTGCGTTTGTGGAAACAGCTAGCTAGACTATTGTGAATACATATAGCCTACAATCAGTCACACACAAGAGTAAATAAATACGTAGTATGTATTTATATACTCCTAGTATGTATTAGCTAGCCAGAGAGATATCTAGCTAGACTATTGTGAATACATATAGCCTACACTCAGTCATTCCTTACCACTGTAAACAAACGTAAGCAGATGCAGCTCAAATACACATTCTTATCCTGCTGTGTGTTCCCAATAGAATTTCACAGCTCCAACAGTCTCTGTCTGTGCCATTCTGAGGCACAAACATGACTCTCAGATTAAATCTGTCCACGTTCAAGGGGCTCAAACACCACAGAATTACAGCAATGAAGCTTTTCATTTGGGTGTAGCAGGAAGATGCACAAACACAAGGTAACATCTATCTCTCTCAGCCACTAGCTAGCTAGATTACCAGTTAGCTAGCGGGAGAGATAGATAATTTTCTAGCTAGCTAGCAAGAGAGATAGATGGATAGCTAGCTAATGAGTGAGCTAGATAGATCTCTCGTTAGCTAGCTAGTGATCTATCTCTCTTGCTAGCAATTTATTTGGTATCTGGTAAGAACTGGTAGCAATTATTTACCAGTAGTCACTTTAGCATACAGTTAAAAAACTTAAAACATGGCAGTTTATAGAACTGTGAATTATATTATTCTTTAGAGCCTGTAAAGGTCTGTCCTCTCACTAAAAAAAAACATGACCAATATTACATTTCAAGATATTTTTGGGTTATTTTTCTTAGCACATGAAAACAAATCTGTAAATGTCTGACACAGTCATTCTCTTGGAGTCAGAATCAGCCACCAAATCCACAAAGTGAAAAGGAGCGTGATTAAAAAGGGACTGGACATATAAACAATAATGACAAGCTCTTATGAGATTTAGCATTTTTCTGCCTACATTGAAGAGTTACAATGCTAGCTGTCTGTTTTTGCTGCTATATTTAGCATAGTAGTGTTCACATGATAGTACTTCAGAGTCCCATGTGCTAGGTTTTAAACATTTTCCTGTGTGGATTTGCAAGTTCAATAAAGGATTTTAATATACTTCTCTTCTAGTCCTTTGTATCCAGTAAATGTACATATCTACTATATTCCAGCTAGCTACCTCCCGACATGTTATAATAATAATCTTTCCTTATTTACGCATATATTTTCATATCCACACCAATTACCCCTCCTTTGCTAAATACCATTCAAAAGAATCCCCTCTGTCAGAGACCTCCATGGATTGTCAAGGGATAATGATGATGTCTTCCCAGTGAGAAAGCTGATAAATCTCTTTCTGCAAGACAAGGCTTTGTGTCCTACTGGGGGGAGAATCAATGATTAGCTCAGTAATTAGATCATATATCAGAACAACAGAGGGATTTTTTTGTTGGGCTATATAAAGTGCTGATAAGAAGGCCAGATGAAAATTCCATTAACAGCCATGCAACAATGGCAGTGCCAAGCAAACTTTCTCCTGATCCAGTGAGAGTGTGCCTTGTTCCATTCATTACAATTGACTGCAAATAAAATTTTGGTCTAAAGACATTCAGTGATATAATTGGAAGTTGACAGAGGAAGCAGTGGGTACTTGTTCACTAATCAAATGGTATTTTATAAACACAAATGTGCAATGGCATGCTTTCAATATTGAACGCCATCCCTTGATTGCTTTTTCATCATTACTGGGTTTCTTGAAAGATTTTAAAGTTCTCAATATATATTTTTTGTTTTCTGTTCTCTGTTTAATTGCTTATTATTTTTTGTTCCACAGGGAGGATATTGAATAATACTGACATTTCTAAAAATTGAATACAAATATTGTGTGAATGAGCAATATATAATAACATGCAGTACGTCCCTTTAAAATCCACAATAATTATTCACGACTCAAGAATGCAATCCTACCCGCTTTAAAAAAAAGAGCCTGGGTTCATTCCTATTGGATTCTGTGTATTTTGTGTGTTTCTTGCACAATAATTACTCACTGAGAAAATGACACGCAATTGTGATAAGGAGGCTTGTCTGACAACTTACTGAATATAAACAAGGGTATTTTTTTTTGCGAAGCTATCAAAGAACAATGTAAGATTTTCTACTTATTACAATAGAATAAAGCTCTGTAAGTCAACATTGCACAGTCAATGGCCAGTGTATACACTCTAAACACGCCAATGTTCCACTGACCCTTGCAGTTGGTCATCAGATGTGGGACCACAACAAGAACACAACAACAAAATGTGTGTGGAAATCATTTCTTGGTATGGTGGCTTTCCCTTTGCAATGGAAAAGTGTGCAATACATGCATTTATAAACAAACACACACACACACATGCACACAGAGGCCGTTTATAAAAGCTTTCAAGACTTTTAAAAACGGAAACCTAAGAGGGTTTCTTTCTTCAATGTTGAAAACACTGTCATTGGAAATATTTTCTTTAAAAACAAGCACAGGTATCTTTCATCAACTACATTACTCTGAGTACAGCATAAATTGTACTGCAGAAAAATACTACATTAAATCAATAGCTTTACTATACTATAAATCATTTTCTTTTAAATAAAAAGACTTGCTCCCCTTGATAATTCACTTGATAATCCTCCATTCGATAATCATTCACATACAGATCAGAACTGAAAAACAACTGTTCCCCAAAACAGAGTATAACACTAAAAGCACCACAGTAGCATGCATAATTAAAACATCCGTTCCAAATATAGATGGACAGGCAAGGAGGAGAGGAGAGAGTGATCAGAGCGGACGAGGAACAGAACGCTGGAGAAAGGAGCCCATGAGTCTTATATATTTACAGCCTTTCCCGATTGCAACCAGTTGCACGAATGTTAAAAAAGCACATAAAAGGTCTTGAATAAGGTCATGCTGGGATACTTCAGATGTAGCGTGGAGCTCTCTGTTGAAGATCAACAATGATTTCAACATCTGCGCTGATGCAGCGTAGGATTGCTCTTTGGAAAAAGGCCTTTGTTTGTGATCAAGAGTAGAAGACTCCAGTCGATTTGCATCGCCATCAAATAACTATGCAGGACGTTCTGAAACCTGCAAGAATCTGATTGGTCTACAAAGCGTTGCGGTTTGAGTAAACGTCTTAACTTTAGATCAACATTAGATCTTTTTTTTTTATTGCTTTATTATTGTCGTTTAGTTTTTTACACAGGGATACACAGTCAAATGTTTTGCATAAAGTCAACTCTTACAGAGTACATACGGTCCCTGTTGGACTGATATGTACTCTGTTAGAGTTGAATTAACACCGGACATTTTACTGTGTATTAATACACACTGTATATTCAGACAGCCGGTGGCAGAGCAGCTGTTTGAAAGCACCTTGCCTGTGGTGCAGATCCCTGAGAGATAACACCTGTAATATAAGCATGCCATTTCATCTGTTTGCATTCTGAGTAATTTCTCCATCGCATCTTACATCTGAGTGCCCAGCCTCAAGGGGGCGCACTGGGTGGTCATACAGTAGAGGGGTGTTGAAGTGATGGGGGTCTACCTGGAGACGATCCACACAACCACAGCAGTGAAATACAAAGTTATCGTCTAACCTGTCTCCCGGATCTCATAACTCATCTTGTGAAATGGAAAACTATTATGGTGGAATGAGAATCTGTTCCCCTGGTTTTGCATTCGTATATGTTTTTTTTTTTTTTTCATCTCATGCGACCGAAAAGACCGCGGGTGTGACCAACTGCATTGGAAAAAAGCAAGTCTGTTTATAAAGTGCAAAGAACTGCACGCTCACCATTCGGCCATGGTTTCCAACCTCTACCCATCTAATAAATTGACCCCCTGGTCTTGCATCATCTGAAAGGAATGTCCAAGGGACACATTAAAAACCTCTAAAAAAAGTGATGGCCTACTCCTGGTAATGATATCCTCATGTGCTACCTCTCACAGGCGTGCTGCACACCTCCAAAGACACGCAGGGTAATTGAGGGTTGAGCTCTGGTGCTTTTGAGGTCACAGAGGACACTGTCAACAGCAGGTAAAGAAACGCAACGGAAATCATGATGTAGGAGCTATTTAGAGCTCCTCTTATTCTGTCCAAAGACGCCGTGGTATATACCGCATGCACAGACACTAACCGCTATCATTATGGTCTGTGAAGAATATTTTCACACATATCCTCTGACATAAATCACTCACAATGCATAGCTGACATTTCATTACGATTGCTGTATTAATCATAATTCCAAGGAAAGTAGTGTAATTCGTTCCGCAAGTACAATATTTCCAACCCTTCCAATATTTCACCCTTTATTTCAGTTTCAAGTATTTTACACAGAATACAAAGCCATTTCTGAATCCTCCATAAGTAATCCTCCTCCATAATGGCAACCATTTCCATTTTTTACTTCACTGTCCACCAGTGATCGGTGTAGTCACTGCATTAGAGGACTCTGCTGAGCTGGTGCAGGCAGGCTGCAGAACCCCAGCTGACCAGAGGAGTTCATTGAGATGGACCCTATCATCCTGGGTAAAGCTATGGTCCACTGTGCTTCACTCCATGGGTTTACCTGCCATGGTTATCACTGCCCAAACTGGATTCAACTCTGGACCGTGGGGCATGTTACTGCATAGAGAATGGGTGATCTTAGCTGACCCACAACCTGGCAGACCTGAGAACTAAATATTTGATCAACGGCATGAGGATTGCACCTGGAGTATTGTGATATGTGAAGGGTTAATATGGCATTTTATTCTATTTTCCTCTGCATTCATTATCGAATACAAAAGCAATGCAATTTCAACAAATCAGCATTATACATATTTACTCTGTGGCACACATTTCTGCTTTTAATTTCCTCTCATTGTACTGTCCATACAGGACATGCATACATCTACATCTGCAGACATATCCACATACCCATTTTAGTCATTAAAGCATTTTTTAAATATAAAGTAATGAAAAGAAATCACACAAGGTGGTCTACTGTATATTTTAAGTGGCTATCATTTTGAAACTCTGCAGTGTACACATGTTTTGGATTGATCTGACGCGAATGGTGAGCACGGTAAACAGAAGGCAAGTAGAAGCATGGCTAATGTATTGCACAGCGAATGTTAATAGTAGCTAGTCTGGAATGCTGTACATACTTGTATAGATTAATCCTTCTGGTCGCAGTGCTTTCTTTTCAAGTGCTATTTTAGAACACTTCATTTTAAATCGCCTTGGTCTCACAAGCAAATCCATCCTTTTTGTCTTTCATGCACCCATGCCCCCACCCCATACATTAATTTCAGATGTACAGACTTTTCATTTATTGCAGTTCAATGCACCTTATCAAAATTAAATGTATATTTTGGAATCATTCTTCAAAGACATGCTTTTTGCCGAAAGAACACAGAAAGGGGTCCTGATTACAGGATATTGATTCAGCTGAGTGAAAATCTCAAAGCCTTTATTAGACACAAGTTGCCTGTATCTCGTGTGTCACAGAAGCACAGGAATGAATTCTGCACATCACCATTAAAATGACAAAATGACTCAGAGGTATCTATCTTCACTATGAAAAATGAATTAATACAACAATAATTGATTCCACTATCGTGGTGACAAAAGATTTCAACAGCTAGAAGAGGCAGTGGCGCCCCCAGAAATTTTTCATAAGGGGGGCCGGGGGGGGGGCCACTGAAAATCTTGGGGTGGCACACCAAAACCAAAAGCCATAACTAAATTTCAGGAATTCTATTATGTTGTTGTAGTATATAAAAATATATACATTATATACAAAAAATATACATTGATTTAAATGAATAGTACCTAATGTAAAATATCAGATAGAAGCAAGGGGGGGCCAGTGATTTTATCAGGGTGGCCGTTGGCTACCTTGGCGGCGCCACTGAGAAGGGGAGCTAATTTTCATGGGTTTTCTTCAAAATACTGGAACTCTGAGGTACATTATCAAAATGCATCATCATGTCTGGTATATTGTGGTGCCAGGAAGAGAGTTGGGGTGTCTTTCTCTGTTGGACTGCACCACCATTACACTCAGGCAGGGGAACCAGCTGTGGCTCATCTTGATTAGGCCAGGTGCACAGAGTTGAGCCTTAATTAGTAGCCTTACGAGCACGGTGCGCCGGGCCTTGGTTTCCCCTCTGTTTGGTGAGTGTTTTTGTTGATTAAAGGCACAAATATTTACTACACTTTTTGTGCAGTTTCCTTTCTTTTCACCATGTGGTACAGCAACATGCCACAATATGTAGTATATGACATCAGACTAATCATAGGTCTGAAATTAAATGCCACAATATTATTAAATCAGAACATGACCAATACAACATACATTTGTTTATACCAAATTGTAATCAGTCAGGGCCAGTGCAGCTGTCGGCACCACTGCAACAAAGGCATTCGTGGGTTGATCACTCCGCCAAAGTGAAAAGCAGTTATTTATTATTTTGTGTTGTATGGCCATTCTTATTTAATCTCTTTTAAGAGCATGTGCAAAATGAGTGTTCATAAAAGAATGTCCAGTAAACCAACTGAAAGGCGGGTAAGATACTCATAAGCTAGTTCACATTTATTGTTAGGTTTAGTCCATAATATATTGCAATGCTGTAGCGTGTGCAACCCGACCATAGGTGTAAGTAACTGAGCAAATAAGTAGGATCATTTTTACATACGTTTGTTTACTGCAGACAGGATCAAAATAAAAAAATTAAAAGACCAAAAGTCAAGTGTCTCCAAGTCTTTTTTCAGTTTCACTGAAATGTATGGGAACAATGGTGCTTGAAATCACATGCAGTGAGATCAAATATAAATATAATTTTTTAACAAAACAATTGAATGCTCATAAAAAAAAGTTTCTTTGATGGAAACACTAGCACTCACCATCAGACTGTGGTGATGGCCATAACAACTGTGATCCAGTGCTGGGGGGTGGCCACTGTATCACGACTGTATAACAGACAAAAACAAAACAAAAAGATTTTATAAGGCACAATGATTAAGAAATGGGCAGCAGCTGTAGAGATTACAACAAGCCACAGCTGCTGCCATACCTGTGAGTAGGGCCAGTACTGCCCCCTGGTGGACAGCACTCCAACTGCCTTCCTGGCATCACACAACACGGCTCCTGAGCAGAGTGTGAAGTTGTTCAATGGACATCCAACATCCAAACTTTCAAGCAGAGACAGAGACAGACAGAGAAAAAGAAAGGAGGAAACTTTACTGGCAACATCCACCCTATCATTAGGAACCAAGAGCCAACTGCGGAGGCAGCCAGCTATGTCAAGGGGAATTAGACTGCGTGTGCCTGATAACTGTCCGAATCGCACAGACAACGCAGCATCCTTTACAGACAGTCTTTATTTCCCAATAAGAAAAGCCGCTTAAATGCAGGAACCCAACACCCGTTTGGCTGTGACAAAAGAATCATCTTGAATCCTCAAGGCCTTTTCTCTCTCTCTGGCAGCTTTAAATTTAAAACAGCAAATCATATCTGTCAAAACACAGGCCAGTCCACAAAGAGTCCTGGTTTCCAGCTTTTGCGCACAAAGGATTTTCATGCCATGCAGAAGAACCCAAAGGGGAGATAAGCCAACTTTTTTTTATTACTTAAAAAGTTCTTGCCCAAAGAAACTGAGACTTTTACTTTATAATTCAAAGTGTGAGTCTGTTGACTAATTTCTGGCCCTGGACTTGCCAAACCAGAGAATGGTATTAAACACATACATTGGTATAAAAGGTATGAAACACACTACACTATAAGGTACTGTTTATTGTGAATGGTTCCCTAATTCGTAAATATAGCTGGAATTTTTGTCGTTTAATTTATAATTTTATATTTACAGTAATGAATGCCAGCATCATTTTGGAGTTTTAACACAGGATAATGGGCATAAAGCTAATAGGAACTGACAAAGGAACTGACAAAGAAACAAAATTTCAGGTGTCTATTTTTCTAATTTGTACCTGACTTGAATGTTGAAGAATGAAATGCATCATGTTTTTTTTTTGTTTATATCACAAATGAAAGTTCATGAATTTATATCACAACTGTGTTTTTTATCTGTCTTCGGCTTGGTGAGACACAATCTTGCCGACAAGCCCAGACATGTACACAGCTGAAAAGTAGTACAACCGCAGGAAATTACAGATGTATATCAGCTCAGTCCCCTTACCACCTTGCCTGAGTTCACAAATTTAAACTGAGTTTCATCCCTGTGGAGCAGTGAGGGGAATAGGATTTAGAAAAATGGTATCTGGGCCTTGGAATTATTCACAGGCCTTGCTCTTATATCTTAATAATTGTACTTAATAAAAATTTCTTATGTTCAGAAATCCAGATGTGATCATAGGTTGCAGAATATGTGGGAAATGGCAATCACCTTGTATGGAGGAAAGTGAGATGAGTGAATGGTGGTCTGATTCAATTTCAAGAAAGCCCATCTACAGTGAGAGGAAGAGCCTTGCATTCAGCATGTAGGATTTTGTTTTACTAATTCAATTGTATAATGCAGCGAATTGGGTCATGTGTGAATATGAAGCAGGGAGACGGCCTGTCTGGTGCGAAGGAGTCTTACGTGCTGCAGGAACCCAAGTTAGCTTCAAACACAGATTAATGAAAATCTCAGTCGACTGCCTTTGAATAGAAATGCAACCAAATTGTACCAAATTGTAATCAGTCAGGTCCAGTGCAGCTGTCGGCACCACTGCAACAAAGGCATTCGTGGGTTGATCACTCCGCCAAAGTGAAAAGCAGTTATTTATTATTTTGTGTTGTATGGCCATTCTTATTTAACCTCTTTTAAGAGCATGTGCTAAATGAGTGTCCATAAAAGAATGTCCAGTAAACCAACTGAAAGGCGGGTAAGATACTCATAAGCTAGTTCACATTTATTGTTAGGTTTAGTCCATAATATATTGCAATGCTGTAGCGTGTGCAACCTGACCATAGGTGTAAGTAACTGAGCAAATAAGTTGGATCATTTTTTAAATCCTTATCACAATTGTCAATAAAATCACAAGGACATTAGATGTAGTAACCTGCAACAAACAATAATAATGTAACTTCTTTTGTAAATCTCTCTACTCACTTGCTGGTAGGCAAGGTTGAACCAATTCAGTGCATTTTTATAGCCCTAACTGCATAGTGCTGGCCTTTGTAGATACCTAAATGGCCACTTGCCAATAATTTCAACATATTGTATGGATTACTAAACAATTCCAAATATATATTTTTCTAGATACTGAGGAGCATATAACTTTTCACTTCTCTTTTACACCAGTCTCACATAGATGTCTGTCACACCAACATATTGTTCAACATGATGGTTGATATTGAGAGTTAGTTCTCTGTCAGAGTGATACTACACCAAGACTTGGACCCTTTAACCTTTGTGTTGTCTTCATATTATGTCCACAGGGTCAGAAATGACCCACCCTCACCAGACCTCTTGTAATAATGTTTCTTCATTGAATTGTAAACCCTACATATATTTTTCATGTCAAAACAACCTGCCGTTCATCCATAAATCTGTGAATAACTGTGCTTTCCTAATTCACACATCATAATTGATTTATTTTTTCTGTAATAGCACATAGCAATTCATTTTGATTATGACTTTTGATTTCATGAATGCATGGTTAAAAATACTCAAGACAATCAGTGTACCTTGATGGTGTACCGCTTTTAAAAAATGTTAACTTTCTCTAATGGTAGGGCCACTCCAGGAAAAGTTTAGGGGTTACTTTTGACCCGAGGGCAACACAAGAGTTACTATAGTTTTTAACTAGTTTTCCATCAGTAGGGTCATTCCATTCATATCTCAAAGGACTCATTTAGGTTTTGTAGACTCTGCACACAGATCTATTCTACACTGTATCCATCTTTACAAAACTAATATATTTTCAAAGATGAAATCTAACCCCTAAGGATATGTTTTAATTTCATCAATCTATTTTCAGTACTACTTCCTCCTTTAGAGGGCTGCAGTGAGCCAGAGCCAATCCATCAGGTAAGAGGGGCTGCAGACTGGGTTAGATACCACACACACACATACACACCCACGAACGAATGCACACACACATGGATGAACTTGTACACACACATACACACACACCAGACCTGGGTCAAATTACTTTTAAATACTGGGACTATTAGGATTCCAGTAAAACACTGCGGCAAATCCCTGAGACTTGTCAAGAAGATTTGTGACTAAACTGGAACATAAAATAATTTCATTATTTTCATTTTAGTATTTTAACTTTAAGTTTATTCTAAGTTCAATTCTAAATACTGGTGTAAATAGATGGTTTTTAAATTGGCAGTATAAATTTCACTTGTGTTAAATATTTACTTTGACCTAGTTCAGACACACGTACTTGCATAGCACACATACAAATATATACCTACACACAAACAAAGCACACTCACCATCAGATAGTTTAGAGATACATTTAACATAACACCTAGATTTCTAATCTTCTGACTGTGGAAGGATATTTTTCATGTATATTTTTAATGCACAATACATACAGTATGTGAAAATATAATGATTATCTTGAAACATCTGTATATTAGTTATTGGGTTTGTTATAGAATATTATGAAAATTTAAAATAAAATAAAATTCTATGTAACCGTTAGGATAAAAATGTTACGGCCTATCAACATGAGTAATGACAGATCAGTATTATAATGCAAACATCAAATCTAAATTTCTGTGGTATGCATCTGTACAATAGACAGAACATTAAAGAATGATGAATTGCTCTGGATATTCAGGCACATGTCAGTAGGATGTAAAGCACTGTTTCCCCACAGTGGAAAAGCAAACCTGGCATGTTCATTTGCACCTGCTTGTGGGAAAACAAATTTTGCTCAAGGCGCCACATCTGGACTGTGAAATGTTTGCATCTCATGTTTAACCAACCAGTGACATCTAGTGGATGCAGCAGGCTGGTCTGTTGTCTATTGGAATGTATTGTTGAGTCTGACAATGTCATGACCTGTTGTGTTGCTTTATTCATTCTCAAATCAAGCTGGTGAAGTACGACATAATCCGACAAGTCAATTGCAATGAGCCCTAGTCCTATTGCTTCGTAAAATGAATGAGTAAAAACAACGCTCTGTGAAATTGTCCACACTGATTTTGTGAACTTGATTTCTTCCTGTGCAGTGCTAACAGCGATGTAACAGAAATAAAAGTAATTTAATCATACAAAGTTTAAACTGTGGTAACTGTGAAGGATGCACAGACTGAATATTTTATCAAATTTCTTCTGTTGTGAAATCACATGTATAACTACACCACACTGTATAGGATGGCAGTTCATTAGACGTATAATTCTACAATCCATTTTTATAATGCTGGGCACCCGGGAGAGAGGTGAGCAGTGAGCGCAGTTTTTTAAGTATTTGGTAAGATTCAGCTAAGGAATGAAGCTGTCAACCTTCCTGGTCCACTGTGGATACTCTGAACTCCATGCTGTGATGGAGTATATAGGAAAATATTCTTCGAGGGCAGCTGTCAAAAAAAGAGAAGCAGCCCCTGCCAAGTGGTTCAGTGAGTAAAAGCACTTGCTCTAAGCATCACTAATTCATGCCTGGGCTTTCGGTTGGATATCATTCCCTATGTGTAACTGGGGCTATGCATGAACAGGAAACAGTTGGCTTGGCTTCATCCCTCAGGAGTAGGGTGGGCTATGTTGACCAGGGTACCTATAAGATCTAATTTTCACCCCCTGGCTATTTACCTGGCCCCAAAAGGTTCTTTCAACTGGTAATAACTACCATGTTGTAGACTGTGTCATTGGCTCAGGGGGAGGGCAGAACAGGATGACATCATATCCCTTTTGCAGTGGGTTGAAATGTCACAAACATCTGTTATTTTTTTTAGGTGTGATCAGCCTCCGTATGATCTTGGTATTGCCTCATCACACATTTACGTCGAAAATATTTTGGGTTACAAAGGTTCCTCATTAACAGTATGAGCAATGGTGGTCAAAATGTCTATGCAGCAGCCATTATTTTACTCCAAGGTCCTTTCTTGCCAGAAAAAACTATGAACAACAGATGTTTTTAGTGTCATACAATAACCTTAAGTGACATTACTAAATAATGAAAATAAACACATCTCAATGAAATCATTCCTGAATTGAGATTTGAACACAGGATATTATTCACAGCATGCAAGTAAAGATACATATATATATATATTATTTTATTTTATTTTTATTTTTATTTTTTAAATTTATTTATTTATTTATTTATTTTTTGTATTATTATTTTTTTGTTTAATTAATCTTTTTTTTTTAAATGCCATGAAAAGGCAGAAGTTATTAAAGGTGAGTGTTTCCAAATAATTTTCAATGGAGGATTAGGATTACTCAAGAAAATTCAATATCCATGGAGGAGAGATCATGTAAAGAAATGCAATGGAGTTTACAAAGAGAATTAAAATACAATGGATACAGTAAAGCCCTTGTTATAGCACAGAATGTTTCATTTCATTTAATTCATGGTTAATGACTGTGTCCAACATTCCAAGGACAAAGCGATCCAAATGGATGGAGTCAATATGAATTCAGCACAGTGACTGTTTTGCATCAAAGAACAATGTTATATACCTACAATTAATGAAAATAAATTGAGTCTTTAAAATAAAATAAGCCATATTAATTCCATAGTTATATGATTACATTATATTTTTACTCTAAATAAAATATACTGTGCATATAAACATTAATTTTTTCCCCCACTGCATAACTCTTCTTCATTCCAGAATATAGCATTAGCTCTGCAAAAAAAAAAATAAGTCACAAACAAACATTGATACTCTGAAAGCAACATTTATGCAAATCATGTCCTTTGATCTGATGGAAATATCTTGTAGTCTATTAAAATGTAGGACACTAAACATACTGCAATGTAATCTCTAGCTTGACTTAATTAAAGTTAAACCTCTTAAAAGGTCATTTTCAGCGTCAATTCATTCTGCTGTTGGCACTTCAATTTTCCATGCGTCACAGAAAAATTTGATATTTCCCAAATAGCTTGGCAAGATACAATTCAGTGTTACTTTGTAGATGGCAGATAATTTATGTCATTTCAGAGAAGAAAGAAGGTCATCCCTTGCCTTAAAGAAAAAGTGAGTCCATTTTACTCAAGGTTCTATATCATATGTCATCTCTGTTTGTCATGGCCTTCACACTGAAGACACAGGCACCAGCCATTAAGATGAGTATTCACCCTCCCACCTGAAATCAACGCAAACGCACACACGCACGTGTGTGTGTCACTGGTGGTTGGGGTTGGCGGTTCTTTGTTGTTCATACTTAACTGTGATCTCAAAAAGATTTGAATTGTGTATGTGTGCGTGTGTACATGCTTGTGTTAGGGGGTTTAAATATGAGCATATATTTGTGAAAGCCAGAAAGGATCCATTTAATAAGTGCTCTTTCAGATGTTTACTGGTGTGCTGCACACAATTGTGTGACTCTCAAGATTGTGTGATAATGGATGAATGGATGATAATGTGTGACAATGGATGAAGGGGGTCCCCAGAGGCCTCCTGCTCAAGATGAATACATTCATCCTTTCCAAAGTTAGAAGCATCTATAATGTAATACACTCCTGCCCCAAAGATTTACCTGAGAAGAACAGGCTCTCGTATAGTTTTTTTGACCAAATTTATATCTATATACAGTATGTATAAATACACAAACTCACATAAACGTACACATGCACCACTTACAAGGCCCACTTGTAAACACAAATGCTAACACAACCTTCATAACCTACAGGCAAACACACTTCCAAAATCTTTTGCTAGCTTTTGATAAATTTACTAATTTCCTCATTATTAAAATGCAAAACTCTATGAAAAGTATGCACATGTAATACAATTTATTTGGGAATGCTTTTCTGCATGCCTTTTCTAATCAGTCACACAAATTATTTATCAATGTGAAACAAGAAACCACAAGTTAAAAATCATGTATATCTACTCAAGACCATACATCTGTTTAATCACAATTTTTCAGTCCCTTCCAACTCGTGGCCCTATTTCATTCCTGATCTCTTCTACGTGCCTTGTTTACACAATATTAGTGCAAAATGAGTGTTGTGTCATTTAATTAAATCATTTGCAACAGGGCCGCTGCGGTAGTACAACGGTAAAAGCGCTGACTTTCAGTCAGAGCAGTTGTACTCCGAGGATCGGGGTTCGCGCCCCGGACCTGCCATTTTCCGAGCATGGCCGGCGCCCTGTGGGAGCAGCAATTGGCGGCTGCTTCCGGGTGGTGGGAGGGGCTCGGAGAGAATCGCTGAGCATATAGCAGCCACGGACGGGTTGGAATCACGGTCAGGTTCGGAAGGAAGTCGCGCTCTGGTAGCGTGGCAACCTTCGCTCTACTGACGACCGACGGAGGTTGCGCAGCAGCGATTCTATAGCGGTTGCTACACGGGGGGGGAATTGAATTAGAATAGGGGTTCAATTGGCTACTAAATTGGGAGAAAAATGGGAAAAAATCAGAAACAAAAAAAAAAATCATTTGCAACAGCAAAGATACATTTCCACATGTTGCTAATTTCAAAGCCGACACTTCTAGCAGTAGACATACGTACCAATCAAGAAAAGTGAAATCAGATCAATTAGAAAATGACTTGCAGAATGATATTGTCTACAGCAGGGTTTACAGCTGGACTTATGTTACTAATGGGCAAATGGGCTACTTCAGCCTGGGGAAGATCCGCTGTGTGATCGAAGGGTTTGTTGTGATTGGCTGTGTGATCAAAGGGTTCGCTGTGATTGGCTGTGTGATCGAAGGGTTCGCTGTGATTGGCTGTGTGATCGAAGGGTTCGCTGTGATTGGCTGTGTGATCGAAGGGTTCGCTGTGGACTAATCTCCAAGATGTCACTTTCTATGAAAGCTGCCGTAAAAGGACGACAAGAGTGGGCATGTCTATTAGCTTCTCTTCTCAGGGGAGGAACTGGATGACACTTGCGGGCCTTAAAACTGATTGAACATTTGACCTGTTGTATTTTTTCACATTAGTGCCTGCAGTCAACCCTATACCAAAGCCCATACACAATCTCTGCATATACCATGGACATTGCCATAGGTGCCATACAGAATCCGCTTTCTCCGTACTCCCTTATGAAGCCCTGATGCCCAGAATTGCACACTGTACTGTCCATCATCATGGCTGTATTCTCCACAGCTGCAATCGTTCTTAACGTTAGTTAGAGGTGACACTTAATTACAGGTAACTGAAGCGCCCTCTGAACTATGCCCTGATGAACTTGGCAGTAGCAGACTTGGCAGTGATCTGACTGGAGAGCTGCTGACAAGGGTGACAAATGGGCTACTTCAGCCTGGGGAAGATCCGCTGTGTGATCGAAGGGTTTGTTGTGATTGGCTGTCTGATCGAAGGGTTCACTGTGATTGGCTGTGTGATCAAAGGGTTCGCTGTGATTGGCTGTGTGATCGAAGGGTTCGCTGTGATTGGCTGTGTGATCGAAGGGTTCGCTGTGATTGGCTGTGTGATCGAAGGGTTCGCTGTGGCTTTCTTTGGCGAGTGATTACTAGTATTGTTTCAATACTACAGATGCCATTATAAAAATCTGCAGTTCCCAAACTGTTACTGAGAACAACTGGTGAGAAAGAAAATATTTTTTTAGGCAAATATTACACCTTGCTGAGAAATTCTAATGAATAAATTACTACATGTATGTTCAATGTGCACAAAAGTACATTCTTTAAAAACTAAATACAGTTATACAATTACATAAATTAACATGTTAACTGATACTACATGAAACTGTAAAACAAAACATAATTTGATAGGTATTATATATTTATTTTAATATTTTTTTATTTTATGTTTTTATGTAAGCAACTGGGTCAAGAAATTAGTCATACACTCTTTAGCTAGTTTGTGGGTCAGCAATCCTCTGTATCTATATAATATTGAACAATGAACATGAACACTGATTATTACATTACATTAACAATAGTTTGACAAACTCAGTACGAGAAAGTATTAGAAAGCTTTTCTAATTATGTTTAATTATTTATTGTGACAAGACGTTCCACAAAATTGCTTCATATTATTATATCAATTCAAAATGTATTGGAAACCAATGCAATTGACTGTACATCATTGGGCACAGAGTAGGGTGCTGGTTGGAAAGAAAAGAAGCCATGATAATTTCCTTGCAGGCATAAGAGCACTGTGCACAGTGGCAGTTATCGCGCAGTGGACCGCTTCATCGTGGTCGGCAAGCCTCTGGGTTCCATTATGCCCCAGAGAGGCCATGCTGTGGCAGAGGTGGCCTTCTCTTGGGCCTGGCTTCATTTGGAGCACACCACCTCTGTCAGGCTGGAGGAGCTACCAGCTGGAGGCGGGAAAGACCTGTTGTGCTCTTAACTTTTGTTTATTGTTTTATTTCTTTTATCTATCTGTATTTTGTTTTTCTATTTTTAGTTTTACTCTTTTATTGCTCTTGTTCTGTATTTTGTTTTTATTGTTATGAAGCACTTTGGGCTGCATTTTATGTACGAAAGGTGCTATACAAATAAAGTTTATTATTATTATCTGACTTTTTAATGCATGCTGAGGCAGGGCTACAAATTAATATCTTTGGAATATGAAACCAATATGAAATGTGGTTTCATATTGTCGCTCTGCTGTGTGGCCAGTACATGATCTATGTGCCATGGCATAGATTCTGCAAGAATCCCAAAAAAACTTTTTTCCCCCCCTTTTTTGGTTTTCACAATATTTTAATAGTGATCGGATATAGCACTAATAGTGACCGTGACATTTTCTTACATTCGTCTGCTATGTGTTTCTTAATGATTGAAAAAATGAGGTGAAATATATGAAGGAACTGTTTTAGATGGACGCCTTGCCTCTATCAAGTCTCCAAAAGATTGGGAATTTTAAAAAAATTCTGATACAGGGGAGCATCTTACAGAAGAAAACAACATTGAGGATTTTCCACTCCTTCAGACCATACTCATGACTTTAATGGGCTTATCACACAGTCTTTTGCACCAAGCTGAGCCAATGAAATTATATGCAAAGAACAGAAGAAAACAGACGTATGATTTGAGGTTCTTTTCCTACTGCTGTAATTTATGCATGTTTTCTTGTTTCATCTTTCAGACTGAGCCTTATTGAGGGACATTGTGTGCAGCCCTGCCAATAATTTGCAGAATTTTGCACTGCTATGAAAAGGAAACTGGCTTTTCTTTACTTCTACCAATAAGTAATTTCTAGTGTAAACTGTGTATAATGTACAAAACTGTAATGCAGGCAGTGGTAATGCCTATTTTAGGTACCCTATAAATACTTTCTTTTGTGAAAAAAACAGCCATAATATTTATTCACCAATGGCCTTACTTATTCATACAAACAAAACAAAAAAACTAATTGAGAGTATATTTGCAACAGTAGAGTCTAAATAAACGATTTATCCATTTATAGCAACTCAATCTCCTGGTGGCATAAAGGAGGACCATATCTGGAGGAGGTGAACCCCGAAGTGACACATATTTTAAATTCCATTGTTTGAAAGCAACAATCCCTTAATTCAATAAATGTTGAAATAAAAAAGGCAATTTATTCATTGACACTTAGCGTGTACACTAACTATAGCTGTTCAACCAACAAAGCTATTTGTACGGTTCAGTAAAAAAACAAGAGTACACAACTGTGATCTGTAGGCCTAGTCAGACAGAAACCCGGAAGTGGCCCTAGAATATTAATTGTAGCCTATAACAACATTAAAGGCCAGTCACGAGTCAGGCTTTCTACGAGAATAGCCTACATACAAAGACATATTTACTGGCTGAACAGATAGAGATGGATACTGCACACCCATAATTTACACTTAATGCCTAATTGTTTGCGTAAGAGAGAAATTCATTCTACACTAGATACAAATTAAACTATGTCGTATGTCTGCCCATTCTGATGATACAAGAAAGAAGTCCATAGTTTTGTCTAAAGCTCGTGGGTGTCCCTGCTATTTTATAAAAGCAGCTGGTGCCCTCGCTAAATACTCACTTCAATATTGTGGAATACTGTAACTAAATATAGTCCATCATGATGCGCTTGCTACAAGCGTCAAAAATAATTTGTAGTTTTAACATCATAGACCTTTCTCAAGAAACCTTGTCGACCTCGTGTGACACAGCTTCACATAAAAGTGTACAGTATTTTGCTAAATAAAGCAACGCCCACATAACTATATAAGAACGTGACCACGCCTAGGATCACATCGTTTTCTTTAACATTGTTAACATTGCTTCAGATTAGGATCACATACCTTAATGTTAAACAAGTTAACGTTTTAGACGTTTAAGTGTCATAATAGCCTGGCCCTCGCTATTCAATAGCCTACGAATAGGCTGGTACAAGACGCTAGCCTTTTATAGGCAGCATGCCTAATAATTAGTAATCTCGCCCAATTTGCAATCTTGATTAGTCAGTAAACTAAACTGGACGGTTTGTGTGTTCCTCTACTAGGAGGCACACATAGGTCCAGTTGCTAGATGCCAAACTAATAAATAACATGTTCCAGATGTAGCTTGTTTAGTTGTATTCCTATAATTCTCATAGTGAATCATATTCATTCAAAAATATGGGGGATGGACATGTGTAATTCGTAATGAATAACTCTGAACTCAAGACATTCAAGAAATTGAGTGTTCAGTGCAACACACGTGTTTAGTTCCACACAATAAAATGTAGTGCAATGTAGAACAAACCTGTGCAATACATAGGTTGTGTAGTTGACACAAGAATACTTAATTTGTCTAGAAGAACATGCATCGCCAGACAGAAAATAATCTTATAAACCCACCAGAAAAGGTAAGCATTTCAGAAATACATAACACACATTTCATTATTATTTATTAAACACACATTTCATTATTGTTTATTAAACACATAAGTCTGATGCTCTGTACTGAATGTTGTATGTTTACTTGTTGTCAATGTCTTATTGTTGTCTACTTGTTGCAACTGTCCGAGATATTACTCTTGGGACTGGTGCAGATAAACCTCTTTTGACAGGGCCTCTCACCGAGTCTTGCTCTCAATTGTCTGAGGAGAAAAATCATCATTTTGGACATAACGTTAGTAACGTTTTTCATTTGCATAACGTTACACATAGGATAACATTATCAGATTGAGAAAGGGGAAAAAGACAACTAAATAGGTTCACTTAGCTAACGTTAACGCTAGCTAGCTATAACGTTAACTAAACTTCAACCAAGTTTAGCAGGACTAATAAAGCGACACTGGCGAATGACAACTCTGGGCTAATATAATTGGCTTTAACGTTACTAATTAAACACATAGTGGAAGAACATAGTTTGATGATTTATTGTTAATTTTACCGTTTTTCTTCTTCACTCAAAGGCATAACTTCGTGCGTTCTTCCGTTGTCTGCAGTGCGGCGAAAGTCTGGCCTAGTCGGCATCGAGTCATGGCCAATCCTGATGCTCGAATGGCAAGCAGGGCGTATCGAGTCATGGCCAATCCTGATGCTCGAATGGCAAGCAGGGCGTGTCTTGCCATAAACTCCCGTGGGTTCCATAATAACGCGCCTTTGACTAAACGCATACACCGGAAACGGAAGAGATGTCCGCAAATATGCGACACTGACTGTAAAATGGTGTACGTGTCTAACGGTGAGTAGAACATTACATTTTAGTTGTAATAACAGTATATGTTATTGATGCTACTTTTTAAAATCGTTTATATTTCAAGAGAGTAACGTCATACAAACATTATTTGCTAGCTAGAATGTGATATTACCTAAATGGCCCGTTTGTCGAATGTTTTTTGGTATGTAGTTGGGTTCTTCGTAATATCGATAGTCATATTTGTTTTGATAAACACTTGCTAGCTAACGTTACCTTGTCTAACTCGCTACTACGTATTGTTTTCGTTTTGTGAATGTGTGATCATGGCTAACTAGCTCACTTACTAACTCATCTAACGTTAACGTTAGTTACCTGTTCGCATTCACAGAATTGTTTACTAAAGCTAGCTAAACTGTCTGCTAGCTAGCTAGCTAGCTACGTTAGGTAAATGATGCCAGGAGCTAAGCCATGATAACAAGTTAGCTTGCAACGTTAACGCGCTTTGAGAAATCTTGGGGAGCTTAAACGGTGTAACAATTAAATGGTGTTGATGTCGCCAAGTGTAATTTTAAATTTAAACTAGGGGCTGTGTGCTCGTGTCTCTACCTCTTGAAGTTTACTAACCTTATTATGTAACGAATTTTTCTCTTTCAGGTGAGGTACTGGACAGTAGGAGCCAGTCCCCGTGGAGGTTATCTTTTTTTAGTGACCTCTTTTGGGGTGCTGTGGAATTTCTTGGATTGTTGTAAGATTTTTTTATTTTTTATTGTATCCTTCTATTAGCTGGCTATCCATTACAAATTGTATTTACATCTAATATATTTCTCTGAAGCTACGTAGCCTTAGCTACATTATTGCATCATGTTTCTGTCATGACTACTTTTGCAAGTCTATACCAGACAACATATTTGAATATTTAAACTGCTTGTTTTATTGGTTTTCCAGCTTTCAAACACTCTTCCAGCCAGATCTGTCAAAGAAAGGCAACTCTGGGTCATCTTCAAGGTTCAGTGATGGCAGAGGGTAGGTCTCCAGATGGGTGATTTGCTGTCTTTATATTAATTTATTTTGGATCATATGGGACATTCAGGGTTGTGAAAACCTGTTTTCCCCATACTAAGATGTAGTTCTTCGAGGGTTGTCTCTTTTTAATTTTATAATTTTTATTTTAGCCCACCAGGGTTCCCCGGGGGCCGGAGACAGATGGGGCGGATAAACCATGGTGGGGGTGGCCCCACTGCCCCACCAATGGGTGGAGGAGGAGGAGGATGAGGAAGGTGAGCAGCTGGCTTTCATGGGTGCATGTTTCAATGTTTGAAACCGAGGTGGGTGGTTTCATTCCCGTGCCTCAGTTAGGCCACTTCAGAAGTGATAAGTTCTTGAACTACTCTTGCATGTCGAATGTACTGCACTACACTGTAGATCTCAATAATGCAAATTGCATAGCTGAAAACTAGAACAGGTTCCAACCCCAATTCCATAAAAGTTGGGACAGTATGTAAAATGCACATAAAAGCAGAAAGCAGTGATTTGTAAATTCTCTTTTACATATATTTAATTGAAAACGGTACAAAGAAAATATATTTCATGTTTTAGCTTATCAACTTTATTGATTTTTGTAAATATACGCTGTTTTCAAATTTGATGCATGCAAAATGTTCCAAAAAAGTTGGGACAAGGCAACAAAAAAAAGACTGGGAAGTTCAAAAAACACCTGTTTGGAACATTCCACAGGTAAACAGGTGATGCTATCATGACTGGGTATAAAAGGATATAAAAACACTCTTGATATTTTATTTTCAGGTGCTCTTAGAAGCGATACTATAACCTCTCCAGTGGCCCTGCTGGCTCTTTTTTTTTTTTTAATATAAACTTCCCAGTCTTTGTTTTTTTTGGCCCTGTCCCAACTTTTTTGGAACATGTTGCTGGCATCAAATTTGGAAATAGCGTATATTTACACAAATATATAAAGTTGAAAAGGTAAAACATTAAATATCTTTTCTTTGTACTGTTTTCAATTAAATATATTTAAAAGAGAATTTACAAATCACTGCTTTTATGTGCATTTTACATACTGTCCCAACTTTTTTGTAATTGGAGTTGGACATTGATTCTGTCGGCCCAGGTTTGTAGTTTAAAGGAATAACTTCATTATCTGGGTTTTAAAAATATATATATTATAGTCAGTATTAAGCAAGAAAGTACACTTCAAGTAACTCCAAAACAGTTTTATGTTTCCAGAGGCTGTGCATGTCATTTCATGTAATGTTTTCACAATTGCAAGTATATCATGCTTGTACTTCTTTCATTGAGTGCAGCAGTCTCAGGTTGCATGCACCACAGGAAATGGTTTGAACCAAAAATAATGTTAACTTATTAATAATATTTTGTAAAGAATAATTGGGTAATATACATGCGTACAGCCTCTGGAGGCATGACGTTACTGCCATTGTAAAGCCTTCAGGTTATCAGAAACTTCTGTAAATGTATAAAATGTCCTTCATTGCAAAAATACATCCATTACGATACAAGTCATGTTATCTGCATAATATGGTCGCTACTACAGATTATTACTGCAGAGGCCCTGAGTAATGATAATAATTGCATTTAGTGTCTTTTATGGATGGAAAACGGTTACAGTGAATGGTGATAATAACTCATCTAAACAACCACCAGTGTGTACCATGCAATTAGTGTGTTATGCATTATGTTTTGAAATACATTTCAAGCTAAGCTTGCAATGTGTGTCATGGTCATGAATATGATTTGAGACTTAACTTTGAACTATCCTGTACCCCTTTCAGATAAACGCCTGCATTTTGTGTAGGCGTTGAGTGCAGCATGCCGGCTAACAGTGTTAGCGCTGAGGGTTCCCAGTAACGGGGAACTGCAACACCTGCGTTGATGTGGACGTGCGTGCAGCCTCCTCCTCAAGATGCCTCTGCTGATTGGCAGATTATTGATGCTGCCCTGGGAATACCTTCTCTAAGGGGCCAGGGCAGCGGATTAGCAGCATCTCATTTTCACCTCAGTCCTTCTCTTCCTCTCACTCTTTCCATCACTATTATTTTCTCAAATTTGTGTTTTGTATAGTATATTAAAAATGACATTTGGTTCATGGAGAGATTGTCTTATTTCTATGGTTACATGTGCAAGACCGGTGTGTCATGTTACAAAACAAAATAAATAAATTTGAAAGATGAACAAGGGACCCCTTTTGGAAATGGTATTTTATTTGATTCAGCTTAACATATTATCCTGGGTGCTCTTTGAATTTTTCAATTTTGGCCTATAAATGAGAAGTATGCCACATTTTCTTAATGAATGGTCTTGCATCTTATCAAACTGATAAAAAATCTATGATGAATTGTTCTGGATTTGTCTTGCTGTTGTGTTGGTTCAGGTTTTTTTTCTGTAGACTGCACAGCGTGTTCTTGGCTTGCACTAAAGGGTGTGATTTTTTTATTTTAGAAATATTAAATTGAAATTACTGTTTAGTAACTGTTTCTTGGTATAATTTTAGGGAGTCTGAAAATGAATGACTGGACAAAACATGTATCGTAAATTAATTGTATGTTGACATGTATCCTCATAAATTCCTGTTGGCTGCACTTTACTTTTTAAAAATTCAAACTTCCTATTTCATGTTGTAAACTTTAACAAAGCCTATATAAAAGTTCCAGTGCTCTCGGTTTGATTTTTATCTGAAATTTAAATACATGGTCTAATTTTCTCATCAGTCCTTAGTTTACTTGCAGACAATTTTAAATAATGCATCAGATCTTTGACTCCGATTATGTCACATAGACAGGAGATTCCCAGAGGACGAGGTGTAGGTTTTTTTTGTTGTTTTTTTCCATCCTCAATGCATAGCGTACGGGCTTGTTATTTAATGTAATTTGTAATCACGTACTGAATACCAAACATTTCGATTATTGAATTATTTCGATTATTGAATCGGCTTGGCAATTGCAATGTGCCGTCGGCCTATTTATCCAAGTTAGAGTATCAGCTATGCATGAAAAGGTACCACATTTGGCTCACTTTTTTATTTTGAACTCCAATGGAAAATGTTAAGTTTGCAAACATTTCTAGCTCAGTACCGTAACCTTTGTTATGTAGCTAGCTAACATATTAACGTAGTCCATTTACGCAATGCAGTAAAACTCAGGGAGGGTTTATTTGGTCCACCTCCGTGAAACTCCGGGTAAACTAGATTGTCCGTCGTGACAACAACAGCGCCACTCGTGCTGCTAGTCGAGTAGTTCTCCGGTATGGTCGCTTGATTGTTACGTTTCTATTTTTCTCCAACAAACAAAATGACACAAGCAGAGAGAGAACAAGAAAATGGAAAAGAGAAAGAAAAGGAACGTGAAAAGGAGAAAGAGAAGGAGCAGCGCGGCGTAAAAAGGCCTATAGTTCCGCCTGTCATCCCGGATCCTCTTCAAGAGGTAACCGCTACCCTAAAACTAAGATAGAAACAGTCGTTTGCTATTTAGACAACTAAATATCCAGCTAAAATAATATTTCAAAGGGAACCAGGGAGTTAACGTTGGTTGAGTAACTGACGTTATTAATTTCCATTACCTTCGTTGAAGAAGTTAATTCAAGGTTTTAAATGCAGTCAGCTTAGCTGTCAGAATGATTGTCTTTGGAAACTTCGCCGACGTTAATGCGGTTCATTCACAAAACGCACTAGATGGCTACGTTACTAGCTAGCTAACGTAATCTTAGCTCATGAAGTTAGTGTAGGTGAGTTATGTTGCTATTTTGAACCGCACTGTGAACTGTCGTGCCGCCTAATTTAGTCAGTAGCTACCACAACATTAGCCAGAGGGCTTGCTAAGGTTGGCGGACCTGCGTGATTGCAAGCTAAATAAGCTGACGTTAGCTGTAGGTTAGCTGCATTTACCACATGTTTTCCCCATTAACTTGACCGACAGGCTTGTTTTCATTTCGTACAGCGTGCGCTTTAGTTGTGGAGCCGCAGTAGCGTTGCAGGTAGGCTAGTGACTGGCTGGCTGACTAACGATGTCTGCCCATGTGTACTTTCTAACGGATTACATTATGATTAATCCTCTAGCAAATCCAGAGTAATTTCATCGTGGTGATACATCCAGGTTCTAAAACGCTGAGGCTTGGACGAGCCACAGATAACCTCCCCGCAACCATTCCTCATGTTATTGCGCGAAGGCAAAAGCAAAGTGGACAGCCCCGGTACGAGGACCCTTGGCTCATGAGGGAAGGACTAAATGTGAGTGCCTATCAGTTACACATTAAGCACGATAGATTAAGAATTTCGGATCAAGAGATGCTAAATGTGCATGCTAATTTTGCAGTGCTACGGAACAGACATCACATACTAGTACGTGTGTCGTTTGGAGTATCCATCAATCCGTATTTCCTCACTGGTCTTAAATGTACAGTACCAGTCAAAAGTTTCGACACACCTACTCAAAGAAGGTTTTTTCCGTTATTTCTTTTACTATTTTCCACATTTTAGATTAGTAAAGACATCAAACTATGAGATAACAAGTATTAAGTTATGCAAAGACCAAAAAAGTCATATATTTTTAGATTCTTCAAAGTAGTTGTTTTTCCTGATTCCGGAAAATGAGTCAGGAGAAACAACCCTTAAAAATACTTCTTACAAAGAAGTGATTTACAGCCATTTAGCCAACCATGGGTTTCATACTATTCCTGTGTAATTTACAGCTTGATCTAGTCCCACCCCCCAATTCCCTTAGAGATCCATTCAAATGCAGAGAGGTTATAGTATTGCTTTTAAGAATACCTGGAAATAAGATGTCAAGAGTGTTTTGATATCCTTTTATACAGAGTCATGATGGCATCACCTGTTTACCTGTGGAATACCTGTTTTCCACAGAAGTTGGTTGAGAGAATGGCAAGAATGTGCAAAGTCGTTATCAAGGCAAAGGGTGGCTACTTTGAAGAATCTAAAATATAATACTTTTTTGATTTGTTTAACACTATTCTGGTCGTTGCATAATTTAATTTGTGTTCTCATAGTTTTGATGTCTTTACTATTTAAAAATGTGGAAAACAGTAAAAATAACAAACAAAAACCTTCTATGAGTAGGTGTGTCCAAACTTTTGACTGGTACTGTATATAGGAATGTGGTAGCACTAATTATTGTGAGTTTAAATTATTCTTCTCCATCATTATAGACACTGCACTTCAAATGCCTCTAATCCAAGGGTGTCAAACTCCGGTCCTGGAGGGCCGCAGTGTCTGCTGGTTTTTGGTGTGTTTCAGCACAAGTGATTAATTAAAGTCACTGATTGGCTAAAAAGAGTCCAAAACACTTTGTTCTCAAAGCTTTAACTGGGTGCTAATTAAAAGGAAACCACAAATACCTGTAGACAATGCGGCCCTCCAGGACTGGAGTTTGACACCCCTGCGTCTAATCTGTAAAAATTTGCAACTGGATAGTTTTCAATCTATTTCTTTTTCTCTTCAAAGAAGCCAGAAAGTAATGAACAGAGGCAGAATGGCCTTAAAATGGTTGACCAGGCCATTTGGTCTAAGAAAATGTCTAATGGGGTGCGAAGAACTCCAGTCTCTGCTGACCAGGTGAGTCTATGTGCCTCAAGATAGTTTTTTCTCCCTTCCAGACAATGAGCTCCATTAGAAATTCCACTTCCCTGTTTTCAAAGGCAAGGTCATACAACAGACAGATGCGACCAGCAGCCCTGGACACCAGCCCTAGAGTGAAGTGGACCAACACAACCCAACAGCCAGAGTTTCTGGTGGGAGAAGAGGTGGGGCGCCACAGCTAACAACCCACAACTTCCACGTCGGGTGGAGAGACTGTATATCTCCCTGCATAAACTGATACTCGGTCACATTAATCCATGATTCTACCATCCCAATCTGTTTATTTTTTTTACTTTGCCTCAAATTTGCTTGCAGGAAACGAGTGTGTCTGAAATGGCCCTTTTATTCACGTTGACAGGCTCTGTACGTGAACCCTACAGACTGCTACAATGTTCATTGGCCCGTCTGCCGGGGCCAACTGAACGTTCACAGTGGCCCTGCTGGCTCTCTCTCAGCTGTGCTCGCTGACTTGGAGGCCATATGGTCCCACGCTGTACAGAAGTTTCTGGAAATTCCCCTGAAAGATCTCAAGGTACAGTACCGCAGGGTAGATGTAGATCACTGCGCTGGCACCCTTTTAAATGCGTAAACAATTTTACGTAAATCTAATACAGGGTATTTCTATGGTAAGAAATTGAAGTGAACCAGTTTTTTATTTTTATTTTTTGTTCCAGGGATTTTTGTTCCAACTTTATTTTTTCTTTATTATTGTTATTTTTTTATTTTTTTATTCAGTGTACAGTTGATTACATGTGTAGAATACAGTACTATTTCTGCTTTTGATTTATTTCCAGTGGATGAATAATGACTTCTGTTTGCCGGGCAGTATTACAGATGCATCCTGTTGATTCCTGACATCTACAACAGACAGCACGTGAAGGAACTGGTGAACATGCTTCTTGTGAACATGGGCTTTTCAGGTATTAAAAAAACTAGTCTGGATTTCTGGATGCTCATATTTCGCTGATATTGAGAATATTGTGCCTGGCTGACAGCAAAAAGACTGCATATGCAGGCATAAAAACAAGGTTATCAGAAACAGAAACAAGATTGTTAGTTTTGAAGAGAGATTGTGCTGCCCACCACATAAAAAACTGTTCAGTAGGCAGATATCCATTAGCACTTTCGCTGTATCACACATGGACGTGTTGGCTCATACTACATTGCTACAAATACACCTCTGGACATTTAGGGAGAATAATTGATAGTAGGACTGTATCTCAGGTGTAATATTGACTTTGTCCACTGGATGTCAGTCTGTGCTTTGGGAAACACCTGGGGCTGTGCACCAGCTGGGCTTAAAAAAGTTTGTAAGTGTTAAGTCAGTCATTTGTACATCTTACTTTTATTTGATTTTACACCACTTGCACCAAGTGAAAATAAGCCTGGTCTTGGCTATATCTGGGTTCAGTAATGTGCATTCTTGCGAATAAATAATGCAACATTCGATGAGCAACACAGCCATACTTTTGTTACGTAGAGTATGATTTACTCCTGGTCTCTGTTAGGTATAGGATTTACTCTCTGGCATAACATTGAGCAAGATTACCCTACAACAGGTTTCAGTTGTATGTGTGGCTTACAGCTGTGTTGGACAAAGCATTAAGGCAGGTGTACGCTCAGCTGGTAAAAATGGCCCCTGATTACACCTGAATAAACCGTCTCATCACAATTTTAAACAAGTTACTATAAATTAATAATAGGCAAAAAGTCAATCTTTGCTGCACACCTGGAAATGATGAAAATTCTCAGTTTAACCTTCCCCGTCCTCTTCTAGCCATTGTGGTTCACCAGGACTCGGTGTGTGCAACATTTGGCAGTGGGCTCAGCAGTGCCTGTGTGGTGGATGTGGGCGATCAGAAGACCAGCCTGTGCTGTGTTGAAGATGGTGTGTCCCATCGAAACTCCAGGTGGGCCATCGTTCTTTTGCCCCAGCACAGTGAATTTCCTGTATGTAGAGTTTCTGACTGCTTTAAGTATGTTTCAGGAAGGATTGTAAGCATGTGTAGCTGTGCATCTCAGTATGGTTGCACTGTGGTGTGATTGCAGCAGTAAGGTGTCATCAGAACTGTTTAGAGGCAGTTTTGCTTTTCAGTAAGGTTGCAGTGTGTACCCAATGTGGTCGGAGTTGTTTGTTAGTCTTCACAATCAGTGAGAACTTAAGTTATAATTATTCCTTTTTAAAGTAAATATGATTCAGATCCAGGGACCCCAACCCAGGCTCAAACTTTAGGCATCCCAGGGACCCCCATCGTAAGATAAAAAAGGTTTTTATAAAGATTAGGGACCGGGCATTTGAGTGTGATCGCGAACCCCCGACGCTCTCTTCACGGACCTCCTGTTGAAATTCCAGGGTCTAGGATATGCATCTCATATTATGAATGATTGTACTGTACGGCTGTGTAAGAGATTCTGAGGTTTTCCTGTGGAAGAACTAGAGACTACTGGTTTTTTGTTTCTTTCCACCTTAGTGGGAGCATAGGTTTGCAACACTGACCACTTGTTTGCTAAGGATTGAGGGTTCACTTTTTAGACTTTGCCACTTACACACAGAAAATTGGTAACTGCCAAGGCCAAATTGTTTTTCCCACACTGGCAACTGTCCAACATCACCGTTCGGCTTACACCCAGCTTTCCAGAAACCTGCTTCCTTGTTCATCTGTAATTACAGGTGTGTGACGAAGAAGCTCTTTGCCCTGCCCATGTACAGTGTGTTCCAGGGAAGTTCATAACAGCCAAATGATTCAGTGACACCAAGACTGAACCCAGGTGCACTGACGGGTAACACACTGCAGATTGTGTTGTGAGACATGCCCCTCATGCTGTGTGTACGCCCCCTGCAGGCTGTGTCTGGCGTACGGAGGCTGTGATGTGACCCGATGCTTCTTCTGGCTGCTGCAGAGAGCTGGCTTCCCCTACAGGGATTGCCAGCTGTCAAACAGACTGGACTGCATCCTGTTACAGCAGCTAAAGGAGACCTTTTGTCACCTGGACCAGGTATGCCACGCTTGCATAACACTCGCCACTCTTCTGTGAGCTGTACTAGATATGCGACAAACACACAACACTTTTTACTTCAGTCTGTGTTCCAGATTTGGGAGAGTTCCAGGTTTTACTCAGTGCAGTTATCCAGCTAACTCAGTAATCCTGTAGTATACCCCCCAGGTCTACCATAAACACACAACACAAACATGCACAGTTAGTTTCTGCGTGTAATTTTGTGTACTTTTCAGTTGGAACTTGTAAAGTAGGTGCCGCTAAAAAAAATTTAGAAATTAAATTGGTTTGTGGGAACTTTTAACAGTGCAGCAAATAGTGTTGTTGAAACCGTTTGAGTAGTCTGGTGCCATTTTGTAACACCTACAGTACTTCTTGATGCTCTAGGACATCTCGGGCCTCCAGGATCATGAATTTCGAACACGGTTCCCAGACTCTCCAGCTTTGCTCTACCAGCTTCGACTCGGCGATGAAAAACTACAGGTACCCCCCTCCCATCTCCAGTATTCTTGTAAAGAAATAAAGTGCTACTGTAAGTTAACCACATGCTTTTCCTTCAGTAAATTACATGTATATAGGTTTTATGATATTGAAGAAATTGAACCGAGTATTTGTTTCAGTTTTATATATTTAATGCTGTATTTCCATCAGTTTCCTGATGTGAGTTAGAGCTAAAAAATGCAGAGTACATATTCAGTAAATAGTTACTTAAATTCACAGTTTTGGATCAGGTCAGGTTACAGCATGGCACAACATCGTCTTACCAAATGGTGGCAGAGCCCAGGGGGGTATTTCACAAAGCGGGATTAAGGAGTTTGCCGGCTAACTTTTTTAAAATGTGGTGGAACGAAACTTGAATTAATTTTATGGAGACCTCAAGTCTTGGTTTGTTAGAACATGAATAGCTTTGTTTTTTAAACCACATAGAAACTCCTCCACTGCATCGGTCTCTTCGCCTGACCTCTTCTACTCCCTTTTGGGCATCGTAGTTGGGATTATTCTGAATGCTTGTTTTCCTGGCGTGCTTGTCGTACTCATGGTTTAGTAAGTGGTTTAAAAACGTGTACCCTTACCCTTTTGTGATGTTTGTGTCTCATGCTCTGTGGATTGATGGTATTGTTGATGATGGATGGATGGATGGATTTATTGATTTCTGATGTTGGGCCCTAATCTCTGACCCAGGCTCCGATGGCGTTGTTCTACCCAGCCACGTTTGGGATTGTAGGCCAGAAGATGACGGCACTGCAGCACCGCTCTCAGGGTGACCCCGAGGACCCACACGACGAGCACTATCTGCTGGGAACTCAAAGCAAACAGGACCAGGTCGGGCCTTTTCTCTCGCAATGTCCATATGCACCTCACTGGACCAGGTGGAGAGCACTAACATGCCACTGGCTAACACTGCACAGGAAAAGAAAATTCATTGCCGTATTTTTTATTATTTTTTTTTTTTTCTGGAAATATAAATACAAATCATGCTGGACTGTTGACATTTGTAAATGTTTAGAAAGAACATCGTTTTACTGCCCCATTTTGCTTCATGCTACTCTCTAGCCACCTGTACCTCTCTAGAATTGCCTGTCATTGTTGTGTTTCATTCAGTGCAATGCATATCTCATTTTGTTTTTGTTTTCACATTTAATTTCCATGTGTACATAATAGCTAATTGTAAAATTAAGAAGTAGATGTTCAGTGACATTTTTTAAATTTTTGTTCACATTATTTGAATGAAAATCGTATTTCTGTAATTCTGTTTCCTTGCCCTCTTGCTCTCTCTCTGCTGTATAGTCTTCCAAAGCAACAGCAGAGCGCAAGGCTTTAGCCAAGCCCTCTGGGTTTGATGGGGAGTCCTGCAGCCAGAGCACTGACCCCTCAGAGAGGGCCCACGCCCAGGACCTGGAGCTGGGACAGTCCCAGGGCGACTGCTTATTGGGAGGGGCTGATATGGAGGAACCCCCCTCCGCTCTTCTGTCCCGAAAGACAGCTATGACACAGTTTGAGGGGAAAGCACTGGGCCTGGACAAGGCCATCCTGCACAGCATTGACTGCTGCGGTAAGGCATACTGCATACTGCATACTCCACCCTCTGCCTGTGGCCCGTTCAACCATCGGTTAAAAAGGAATGTCCACGACACACTGAAGAAGACTTTTCAGCCAAAATGCCTGTGGTCAAAACCTAACTGTTTTTCTCGGAGTGTGAACCTCATATTTATTGTCGTAGCTATATCTATCCACTGAACCAACTCAAATGTTTTACTCTTATCGGCTCCTGAGGCAAAGTTTTTGCCTGCAGAACCCATCCCCATACCCAATGGAATATTGTTCAGATGTGGTCCATAATGTGCAGATGCTGATGTCAGCAGGGCTGTCCTGCATGCCTGTCTCTGTCTCAGCATCGGATGAAACCAAGCGGAAGATGTACAGCTCCATCCTGGTGGTGGGAGGTGGCCTGATGTTCCACCGGGCCCAGGAGTTCCTCCAGCACCGGATCCTCAACAAGATGCCCCCCTCCTTCCGCAGGGTGGTGGAGAACGTGGAGGTTATCACGCGCCCCAAGGTACGCATGTACCATTGAGCTTAGATTTAATAAAATGAGCTTATGATATAAGCTTTTAAAAGCTGTCAACTTGGCGTAGGTTTAATATAGCCAACCTGCCACTTTCCCTGAGTTTTTGTTTTAAATCTTTTTAAATTCTTCTTTAGGTATCAGAACACCTACTGTTATACACAGACTATAACTGTCAGATGATTTAGTGATATCCCAAGGTGTATTTTAGAAAGTTGAACAAGAAAAAAACCTAGAGCTGAATATGAATGCTTAGGTTCAAAATCAGTCTGCCCTCAGCATTTAAATTAATGTAATGATGTCATGGTGTCTCTTAGGACATGGACCCCCGGCTGATTGCCTGGAAAGGGGGTTCAGTCTTGGCCTGTCTGGACACTACCCAGGAAATGTGGATCTACCAGCGGGAGTGGCAGCGCTTTGGCGTGCGGATGCTGAGGGAGAGGGCGGCATTCGTCTGGTAAACCATTGAGCTGACGACCCCAGAACTTTCACCCAGTCCATTTCTGTATGTTGCACATTTGTATACAGTGTACTGTATATCAGAGTGTAACAATTTTATTTGTTTCCTGTCTAGTTTATTTTTCTAAATCCATTCATAGAGACATTTTACAGGAATTTGTGTATATACTAGCTTTAGAAATGTTTTTCTTGTGAAAATTAAAGCCTTTTTTGCTTGTGTATACTGTTGCACCTTTTTCCTTGTCTGTATATGGTGGGCTGGTTTCTTGTTGGATGTATGGATTGGATAGCATGCTCTAAAGTTGACTGCACTTCTGACCACTGGAAGTTTTCCTTTTTGTGCCAAAAGCAGCCTATTCAGCACATTGATGGTAAACCATTTCAGGTGACACGGAACAAATTATTTTACCTTTTAATTTGAGAGTGTAGACCATCAGAATTTAAGTATTTTGTTTTTGAAAGTGAGCTAGAAAATCATCTGGTTTCCTGTTTTTAAGGATGTGGTCTGAATCACTACTATGCTACTGCTGGGGACATTTATCAGTGTCATCTGATGCTTGTCTGTCTTCAATGTAGCAAAACACAGAAACATCGGTGCAATCTGAGATTTAACCGAAGGGCAAGGAACTGCAGTCTCAGCAGGCAAGATGGTAAAAGGCAATATCCTTATATGGCGAGGGTAAAATATAGTACAGTGAGCAAGTACAAACCTTTCATATGCACAAATAACATTGAAATTGCCTCTTGCGGGGACAGGTGATGAATCTGTTCTAGTGCAGATAATCATTTTGATCCCCATGTTGGGAAGACAAATGCAAATACAACCTTGATGGTAAAAAAAAGTCACTTACATCCACGGTTTAAGTTTGAATTAAAGAAGAGGCTTGTACCATTCAGAACTTTGCAACAGAATAAATTTGTCAGAATGGTCACATACAGTTTATACATAATACACATACAAATCCATAATGTTTTATACACATTAAAAACATGTAAAAAGGTAACAACAGCAACGTATTAGAAACGTAAGTGCGGAGATGGAGACTTTGCTACACAATGGAATAAGAGAGAATCTTCAGGGATCGTCAGAAAATAGTAGCTTCATAACCAGGTAGGATATTTTGTTCCTCAAACATGTTTTTATCAGATCTTGTAGAAACACAAATGCATTTAACTACTAAGCCAAAAGTCCATTGGGTGTATGCATAGTAAAGTGAGCAGGGGGGGATAATAATCTTCATGTTTATTTATACAACTTTTGAATAATATGTTATTGTTTCTATATCAAAACAAGATTCCTTAACTTGTAGAAATGGTATCAATAAGTTTTGTTCATATGCATTTTATTGTCTGTGACTGGCAGGGTGAAGTTTGTAAACAGTGGTACGGGCTATTGGCACCCTGGTGTTTTATTGCCCTGTAGTGCGAATGTTCTCGCAAGCGGAGAAACTTTTTAACAATCCTGCGTCAGACTTTTGGGATTTCTAAAGCTTTCATTTATAACTTCAGAGAAATATGAATACTATAATTGGGATGTCGACAACCTACCACTAGGGGGCCACTATATGTTCAATCTTGTAAGTCCTCTGTTTCAGTGAATTAAAACGGTTCAGAAGTATTATTGCTTTCATTAAAACTAAAAAAACTACATCTAAGTAATACAAAATATTGAGTATGGAACAGATTTTAATCTTTCATGGGGATCGCTCATCCAATGTTTAAAGCTGGGCCTTCAGTGCAATCAATGGAGCGAATCACCTGCTTGGTGTGACTGAAGACTGTAACTCTCGTATGGCGTCCCTCAGCCTCCCAGCTGCCTCGCTGTTAAGGGAACCTGGCTTTAACCCGACCGATGGAAAGCAGAAGGCCGCTGGGCTGCTGTTATCAAGGTGTCTGCCCAGTTTCTCCACGTCCTTCATCACGGAGAACGACTTGCAAACCCTCAGGGCTGAAGGGAGGCACTTCCAGTCAGGCCTGTCGCCCAGGTGCACGGTGCAGTACTTCCTGAGCGCGGACGGACACTGCAGCTGGCCTTCCACCATGTTGAGTGCCAGAGAGAAGACGTCCTCTGCGGACGCCGGGACCGTGTGGTCTCTCAGAACCGCGTGCTGGGAATGTCCAGCTTGGCTCTCCCAGGCCTCTGTTCTCTGCGTGCACACGATGACTACCTTGTCGGCACCTTCGGTCTGTGTGACGAGCCAGCGCAGCGGCCCCTGCTCTGCCATCCTACCCCTCTGCCACACATCTACGGCGACCTTGCAGTGCCACTGGGACTGCAGGAATTCGGCGAATGCCACAACCGCTCTCTGAAAACCTCTGTTTCCAGCAGGGTAAACCACAAGCACAGACAAGAGTGGGGTGCCTCGAGTTCTTTTTCCAAATTCAGAGTGAGTCTTGTATGCTTTATCTAGAATTAGAGGAGATAAACCAGTGATTATTGCAATCGGCACAAAACCAGAAGCATTATTTGTCCCTTATTTCTTTGAATATAACTGACTGGTGAAAAATACATGATTACTATATACAGTAACACTGCACTGAAATGAGATGCACATAACAAATCAAGTGAGTAGTGTGACCCACAGATGCCACTCAGGACAAATAATGTGAACTCGCAAGGAAGTGCACGAGGCTACCAACTAGCTACACAACTTTTCGACAGGATGCTATGAACTCCTGTGATCATCACATTGTGGGGCTAACTTTCACAAGTAAGGAAACGGCCCTTTCAGTGGATGGTTTATTTTGTACTGCAGCAAACGAGTAGAACATTATTTGTTCAGAGACGTAGCCTAGCATCAGTGAACCTTGAGCAAACAGAAAATAGAAAGAGATTAAACAATTTTGACTCTTCCAGGAACAACGGGATGTTGTGCTCTCTGATGCAGCTCAGACAGGGTGGATTTACACCAGCCAGGCCAGGGAATGCTCCCTGAGGCAACACATCTCATCTGTTGTATCATTTGCTCAGAGGACACAATATCATATACTAAACCATTGGAAAGCAGGGCACTGGTATTGGATAGGCCTGTGTATCTGGAATATGGCGGGTCAGGGTCTTGTTGGAAAAGTAAGCATCCTGTCCAATAGTAGATATGCTTCTTCATAACAAAAAAAGTGTAACAGTAAAGGGCATCTTACACTGACTGCATTAAGGGTAGATACTTTCACAAAGTCTGTCTGCACTGGCAGTGCCTTGCAGGTCAGTTGCATCATAGCAGGGTTGTCTAGCAGTGCCACAACCATTATAGGCTTTAGAAGTGGATTATACACGATTGCAGTATACAGAATTTCCAGGTGGTGGCACTGTGGAGTAATTTGAATGTGCTCCAAATGCTTTTGTGCATGTGTGAGACTAACCGAGACCCACACCCTCAAATATCTGCTGCATTGAAGCTTCATCATCGTGAAACCTGTTAGGCTGGTGAGGAACTGTGGGTACCCAGTCCAGTTCCGTAATGCTCACACTCAAGTGCTTTGCATATGTGAAAAGTGCTCATTAAGATTATAAAAATAATTATTACTGTCGCTAGCCTAATCAGCCTATTGTTGGCACTTTAACTGTTGATTAAATATAATTATTTTAATCCTTAAAACACATGTCTATTATTTGAAACTAGGTATGTGCCTGTACTCATACTGGAATGTAATGTTACATACACTGTAACTTAAAACCTAACATGTAACCCTATGAGCAGAGGTGGAAAATCCTGGTCCAGAAAGTATAATTCCTCCCCAGAAGTTTGTTCCAATCACCTGGGTTTGCTAATTAGCACAACTCCTCAGCCAGGAGGTAGAAGTAATTAGTGAAATCAGCTGGCTGAGTGAGGTCTGGCTGGAAGATGAACATGGCAGGACTTTTACTTTCTGACCCCTGGACTTTCCACCTCTGCTTATGACTTATGAGTCATTCATAACCGTTCTAAACAGACATTCCTGTTCTCATCAATATATATATTTTTTAAATATCACAAAACTTTCCACATACAGTTCTCATGTTCAGCTTTATCTAAATTGCGAAGAAAAGGTTTCAATATTTTAAAAAAAAACATTTCTTCTAGCCCAATCTGTAGACCACATCTGCATAATTCTGTAAAATGGGCTGAACTTAAATATGTTCTATCTAGTGTGAAATCTAGTCATATATACACCACATTCTGTGATTTCTTCCATTGTCATACGTCTTAAAAAACCTGCTCACCACATACCATCAAAATCTCATTTTTCAGTGTTGCCAATTTTCACCAAAACATCTAAAGAGCCACTACTCTGGTTTTCAGAAAGAAGAACTATTGCAGTTATTGTAACTATTGCAGTTATTGTATCCTGGAAATTGTTTTTTTTCCTCTCTACTAATCAAATTTGTATTTCAAATCAAACAATGACTATGAGGCAAAATTCACAATGTCTGCATATTACAACAATGCCATTGGCTGTAGCTCATTGCCTATACTGTACACCCTTCTTTACTCTTTAATCTTTATCAAGAGTGTGAGTAATTATGGAGGGCACTATAGGCACATTTACAATTGACCAATCTGCACCAAATCTGCCTCTTTTATTAACAATACTTACACAAAATGAGAAGCACAGCTGACACCAGCACCACCGTAATACCAGTAAGACAAAGCAGAAATGTCAAATTTGGGAGTTCTGTGGGAAAAACAAACGGACATGATCAGAACACACCTGGTTTTGTCAAATGATGTGTTCTGTTTTATTGCTGCTTTCAGAATATGTCTGTAGTCAAGCTACATCTTACAATAAAGAGCAAATATGACCAATAAACCTCCATTATGTAGGACATTTTTAGGACAATAATAATAGTATAAAGTTATTATTATACTTTATTTTAAAAATGAAAATAAGCCCATCAAGAAACAAGAATAAATATGTCTCATGCAAGGGTAAAGGGAATTCAGAACGGGACTGCATTAGCCAGTAATACTCCCCTCTTGGACTGCAGTTTACTCTGGTAATGTTACTGTCACAAAGCCCATCTGGACACTTTGGGAAGCATGGCGTAATCTGAAATGTAAAATTGAATCAAAATCTTTTTGTCATGATGAAAAACGGACATGACAGGATTTATTATATTTAAATGTACTGCATATATATTTAAATCATATGCGATTGTCATATTATCCACATAAATACAAGGAGAAAAACAGACCTGTCTTTGTGAAACGTAGGAAATGCTTCTCAATGTGATATTTTTAAGTGATTGTATAAAAAGCCAAATTCCTTAGGCAGGGTTATGTGACTGGCTTCCACTTTGCTAACCTAGCCAATGTACATTACATTACATTACATTCATTTAGCAGACGCTTTTATCCAAAGCGACGTACAGTAAGTGCATAATGTAGAAAGGTTGAGTGTAATGCAGCCCTAATGTTCGCCACTTCAGTGATTCTGACACCTGTCGTGCCAGCTAGGAGGTAGCTGTAGTGTTGTCTGTAAACCAGTGTAGCTAAATGCTTAAGTGGAAGCTGTGGTGGTATGATATGTAACCAGTTAGCTTAGGAAGACAATTACTATAATACCAACAAGCAGCTCATGAAGCGGCTAGACATTGTGTGGATGACTCTCGCTGCCATCATGTTTATGAGTTTAACTGTTCAAGACTTGTTTTTACAATATATTCTTCAAATTATACAATTGTTACATTCATCTGGTTAAATGTCTTTCTTTTGCTTTATGCCACATTTAAACAAGATAAAACCCCCTTCTGAAGGGCAAAGATATGTGTCAAGTTTGTATAAGCCCACCCTGCACTGATCTATCGGACCAGTTCCAGTCTAGTAAGCATTCTAACCACAATGTGAAGAGAGTCACAGGGCCCTGTAGAATTCAGAGTTCTTGTCCACCTGGATTTTCCCTTCTGTTGGAAAACAGGAATATTTCAGGTACCATCTTAGAGGTGGAACTAAAGCCACTGCAATCAGCTCAGAGCATGGAAGCAATCATTTTTCATTTAACTGGCACCAAAATCAACGTCACAAATGTAAAGCTAAATAAAGCAACAAACACCTATTTGCTTCAAATCAGAGCTTATTTGGACACTTACTGTGAAACTCTTGTCTTTGCTGATGTATTCAGGAGAAATACGGCATTCCTTCTGTGATGCACATCTCCACAGCTCTAATTCATACTTTGTGGAATACTCGCTAGAAGTAAAGCTCACGTGTACTTGACCATTGGCAAAGTTGCTGGTAATGTTTGGGTTCCATTCTATCAATGCAAACATATTTCAAAGCTTATGACAAGATCATAAAGGACAATATCATACCAAGCACTGGAACTACTGACTGTTATAAAAAATACATATTCACCAAAGAATATGTATGTATGAGATCAACACTATAGAGGGTTTCAACCAACTTTGAACTTTAAACAAATGAGCACAGACTAAAAAGGACAGCAGTCAAGATAGGCCAACAATACCAAACAAAGAAAATAATCACACTTGTATGGTCAAAAATGATTAGGTAGTTAATATATTGGTACCACCAAATGGTAAAAAGTGATTTAATCTTACCCATGTACAAACAAGACTCATGCTGCCGCATTCTTTCATTACTGCAATCTGAAAAACAAGGTTGCCACACTACAATGTATTTACATTTGATACTTGCAATTTGGGTTTTATTTTTTATTAAAGTTTCTGAAAAGTGCACTCAACGGTGTATGAAAGGTAATATACAAAATAACATACCAGGCGTTTCAAATAGATAGGATTTTGAGTAAATGTCATTTCCAACCCCTGGTTTTGGAAGATTGAATCCAGTGACTACGTAATTTCTTTCTGGCTCCGCTGGGATTTCCGTGTAATGGAACCACAGCTGTGAGATAGAACATGTAAATTAAATAATTCTCAGTACGCCTGAGCCAAAACAGAAGTTCTAAAACAGAAGTTGAGTTATATACCTGTTCATGACCAGTGGTGTTAACTTCATTAAATGGAGGGCGATAGTGACAATGGAAATACTTATCGTCAGCAGAAAACTTTGTACCTGTAAGGTACTTATTGCTATCTGAAACAAAGAAAAAGTATAGATGCAATTATAACATACAACTACATCACATATCACATCTAATAATATAACAGCATTAAATTTTCATACTAAGCTATAATTTGTTATTTAAAAAAAAAGATAATTAATCAATCCGTTCATAAATTCATACTAATTAAAATTCTTGTTTTTCTACCTTTCCTTTTTTCATTTTATGTAGAATGTTCCATTCTATCGTTACAGAAGTTTTGACGTTACAGACTTTTGGCTTTACAATGTTAAGTAAAGGGGCTATTTGGGTTAAGTTGGCGGGTTGTCGTCTAAAACAATAAAAAACACTTAAAGTAACTCAAAGCTGCTTGTATACTAACATTATACCCCCATAGGTTTTACGTATGCATATTAGCCTACCCGATTATTCTTCAAATAAATCACATTTAATATTATTTTGCTTGTAACTATTCCCTCTGCCTAATGCAAACTACGACTGCTGCACTCAAGTAAATAAGTTCCAGCATGACATAAAAACTGATATTTACGTTTATAATTATGAATAACGCTATGAATTGCATCTGTTCATATGACATAATGTCGCTGTACAAGATGTTTGGCGTTAATTGAAGTGTATTTTCTTGCTTTAAACCAGGAACCCCTGAATGCCCTATACCTGCCATTGTAAAGCAGGCAAGCCATCAGACAGTTCTGTTAACATTTAAAAGATCTTTAATGTCACACAAAATCTGCCTGGGCAAATTGAAAACATACAGTACAACTTAAATAATACCAAAGAACACCCGAAACTGGCCCTATGACAGACGGCCTGGCGGGTGCGTGATCGACCAGCGTGGGTCGCTGGCGCACAATCAGACATTATCATCCCAGTCGACTGAAATTCAGCGATCCCTGGGGGACACCAGGCAACTGTGCTTCACCATGCAGGGCTGCTGGCCACTGTCGATATACCACCCTGTGTAGGGTAGACCCACGCACTAGGACAGTGCTTTACCAGGATGAGCCAGGATTTAACCGTCGTATAAACTAAGTCCAAGAGCCTTGTCTTTTTCTGCAATGGTGAAATGTGGCCATATTATGAAAAAAAGGGGGAGGGATCATACAATCTATATTGATGGCCCAGCTGATATTCAGAGCAACCGCTGAGTGTTCCTCATGCATGTCAGCAAGCGAGACCGTGAGCTTCTCCAGGACTGAGGGGGTCGCCTCGGGCTCGGGGTCGAGAGGCCATTCGTCTACATCGGAACCTATGAAGGGCATGTTTAGATGAACATACAGGATTAAGATGAACAGTTGACCATGCTGGAACAGTTGACCAGTTCTAATTATTTGTAAGATCCATATCTGTAACTTTATGTGAAAACCACATGCTGAAGTACACTACTATAATTCAAATAGATGGCCAAGTAAACGCTTGAAATATGAAGCAATTACTTATTCTGATATAAAATGAAATAAGCATGCATTACATCTGAGACTGGAAGGTCATTTATGCAGAAAACGTATTGTTTTGAAAACCTCTCTCTCTTTCTCTCTATCAAAACAATATGTTCCCTGCATAAATCACCTCATATATATATACAGTGGGTACAGAAAGTATTCGGGCAGTGGCACAATCTTTGTTGTTTTGGCTCTGTACTCCATAACATTGGATTTGAAATGGAACAGTGACTATGAGGTTAAAGTGCAGACTATCAGCTTTAATTTTAGGGATTTTACATCCATATCGGGTGGACCATGTGGCAATTGTAGCCCTCTTTATACACAGTCACTCCCATTTTAGAAGACAAAAAGTAATTGGACAAATTAACATAAACTTAAATAAAGTCAATATTTGGCTGCATATCCTTTGCATGCCAAGACTTTCTGATGCCTGTGACCCAACAACAAGACTTGATATATTATTTTATTTTGCTACTCTTACAAGCGATACTATAACCTCTCTGAATGCATTTGAATGGATATCTATGGGAATTGGGGGGTGGGACTAGATTAAGCTGTAAACGCTGGAACACTTTGGATCACATGGTTGGCTAAATGGTAAGTCATCAGGGGTCAGAGGTATCAAAAGAGTCTTGAACCATCACTCTGCTGCCAGATATGCGCTAGATATGGATGGATCACGTTAAGGGTTGTTTCTTATTTTCCTATTGAACGCTGAAAAATAAGTCAGGAGAAGAAACCCTTCAAGTTATCCATCCATATCTACTGCATATCTGGCAGCAGAGTGATGGTTAAAGGCTTGTTTGATATGTCAGACCCTTGATGACTTAGATGTAACGTCCACCGTTCCCTTCCAGCCTACCTTCCTCTCATTCTTCTTGTTTTCCCCATTCCTCTCATTTCATTTAATGTTTTTTCTTTTACCTTGTTTCCTTGTCTGTCTTTACGTGTTGTACAGGCTGGGTGTGGTTTCCCTGGTTGTTTTCTAACATTTAGCCAACCATGTGTTCCATACTGTTCCAGTGTAATTTACAGCTAAATCTAGTACCACCCCCAAATTCCCACAGGGATCCATTCAAATGCAGAGAAGTTATAGTATCGCTTGTCACGTCCCGTGCCTCCACGTCCTAGTTTTGGTTTTCCGTTTATATGTATTTTCTATCTTTTTGTCCGTTCCGTGTTTTCCCTTTCTCCCCATTTCGTGTCTCGGCTTCCCACACCTGATGTGTTACCTCATGTTTCGTCTCACCTCTTCCTCGTTGTCTCTTCGTTAGTCTGACATATAGTCTCCTCTGTTTCTTTGTCTTGTGCCCTGCATTTGTGCTTGTCTCAGTCTTTCCGGCGTTTGA
This sequence comes from Ilyophis sp. 1 JC-2022, assembly GCA_022702515.1. NCBI lineage: Eukaryota > Metazoa > Chordata > Actinopteri > Anguilliformes > Synaphobranchidae > Ilyophis > Ilyophis sp. 1 JC-2022. The sequence goes on from CM040402.1 coordinate 49,924,381, forward strand.
TTCCCACCTGTTTCGAGTTTCTGTTTCCAGTCCTGTGTCTACCCGTCCAGTTCCTGTTCTCCTGCCGGTTTTGCCATTCCCGTCCTAGCCCTGTTTCTGCCCTTCACCCTCCTGTTCTCCAGCTCTGACTGGTTCTGACCCCTGATTCCCATTACTTTTGGTGTCTGCGAGTGGTTCCAATCAGTTCCCATTACAATCGCTTGTAAAAGTACCAGAAAATAAGATAAGGGGGGAGAGAGACTATGTACAAAAGGTTCTATAATTTCTAAACGGTTCATCCGATATGAATGAAAATACCCTCAAATTAAATCTGACCGTCGGCACTTCAACATCATTGTCATTGTATCCTTTCAAACTCAAAGTGCAAGAGTACAGAACCAAAATAACAAGAAATGTGTCACTGTCCAATGAATTATGGTGCTCACTGATGCAGCAGAGTGATGGTTTGAGGCTCGTTTGATACCTCAGACCCTTGATGACTTACAGCCCTTTTACCAACCATGTATTCCATACTGTTCCAGCATAATTTACAGCTAAATCTAGTCCCACCCCCCAATTCCCATAGAGATCCATTCAAATGCAGAGACGTTATCGTATCGCTTGTAAGAGTACCAGAAAATAAGATATCAAGAGTCTTTTGATGTTGTTGGGTCACAGACATCGGGAAGTCATGGCATGAAAAGGATATGTGACCAAATATAAAAAATTATTACTTTATTCTATATATAAATGCAGGGGTGCCAATAATTGTGGCACACGTGGTTTTGTTAAAAATAATTATTTTTTGATGAGGGATTTTTTTTTCTCATAATAAATTTACTTCAATTAAAGGTTGAATTTTTCTCAGTGTGAGATTAAACTAATTCACCCAACGGTGAATTTTTTATAACCATTTTTACTCATCTTTACCAGGGGTGCCAATAATAGTGGAGGGCACTGTATATATATATATATATATATATATATATATATATAAACAAAGAAAATATGACTCACCAGATTCTGTACAGCTAATGTTCTGTTAAAGAAAAGAAAACTGTAAATAAGCCTAGTACAGTAATATAACCAAAGAAAACAATATTTATAGTTTACAGATGATAAGAGTAAGACCAATAATAAAAATAAAAATAAAAAATCCTACTATTTGGGGATATCCATAAATTGTTGTCAACTTGAACAGTACAATCCATAGTAGGTATCTCTTCATGTCTGCGAGGAATCTCACTAATGCGAACACTGGTGTAATGTAAGGTCCCCAGTGCGATGCAGACTTTCAGAGATTCGTTATTTTTTGCGCCACCTAGATGTCGACTTCTGAATGAGAGCTGAATACACGCCCTTTTGTATTATGTTAAAGTCCTACTAAAAAAAATGTATGCGGTCCAGTAAACAATTTAAAGCAAACTTTTGTTTTAACATTCGCACGATATTGCTCTTCTAAAAGTAGCTTAAGTTCCCCAACATATTATCATGTGGGTTGTTGCTTTAACGTTACCACATTGTTATTCTTCGGATAAATAATGGAAACTAGGCAGATAATATTACTAGACGCGTTTAGATCATAGACTGTATGGTTTGGATAGGCTATTTTTTAGAGATAGCGATAGTTCTGCTGGTTTAGCTAGCAAGTTAAATCAGATACAATTTAACTAGCAGATCGCTACAATTATTGGCTGTAGGCTAAAGCTAAGCTGAGGTTGTGCATGTTATAAGCAAGTTTCAATGTGGTTTGCCCAGACAAAGCTGCCAGATACTCCAGAATTTTGATTCAGCATTTTCTTAAATTAAAGTTGGGGTATTGTGGCAAGTTATTAGGCCTATTGTTATTATTATTGCTAACATTACTGCTGCATTAGTAGTCTAGGCTACTGTAGCCTACCCATTGTGGATTGCGTTATTATTGCATTATAAATAACACTGTTTAGTTGCAGCGTCGGTTTGTTCGATATAAAACTCGCATCTAAAAACGTGGCACGTTTTCTTCAAAATAGATGTCAGCAGCACGCCACCTACAGCCCCTCATACCCTGCAGTTGGTTTTGGTTTAGGCTATAACAAACTCCGCCCTAATCTTGACGGCCAACTTTGTTTATTGCATTCACAGTGTGCGATATGCAAACGGTAAGTTTGCGTAAATTACGATACATTTTCTGTCGACATTGATTACTTAATCACATTTGAGATTAAATGTTTACATTTATTTCATACATGTTCAGAGTGATCAACCGAATTATTTTCGGCAATAATGCTCAGCATTACGGCACCAACTTTTTACCTCGCAAAACCTTTACCTACATTTTAAACCGTGCTATAGCCTAAATTACCGATGATCTGTGTTTCTATTGCCGGACAAATAATAATGCAGCCTATTTCTTGTGGTATACTGATATTCATCGTGTGATATTTGCTTGTTTTAGAAGTTGAAACTGAAAACTCTAGGAGGTCGCCTTACTTGAACATTTCCCTGTTTATCAAGTCTGCGTCCCACAATTTAGTTTACTGCTTTGTAGCCTAGCTTACATGATAACATTTATTGTATTAAATAGGCTACTGCTGAATGTCGCTGAATGCATAATTTGTAACACCTGTACAGAAAATGTTGCACATTTCGTAACGACGCTGAAGTTGGCTCCCGATTCGGAATTGCCAGTCCACCTTAAATCGGTCACGAAAAGCGATTGTAGCTACACTACCTATGTTTTCACGGTCATCCTTCCGCTTTTTTCTCTAAATCTAAATCTGATCGTCTCAACATTCTGATAGTCTATATGAAATGCCAGTTACGATTATAGCTACATCTGAAATTATTTGGATACTGCATCCCAAATGATCCCATTCCAAACGTTCCCTCTTCAAACTTCCTATGTTAACCAACCAATCTACAAAAAAAAAAAGTGAAAATTTGAATAAGAATTCCTTGCAAATGTTTGAATGTCTCAAACTTTTGACACGTGGGTATGAGAGAAGACATCCCCCTCTATTTATGACATATGAAATATTACTGCAGCATTTTCAAATAACCCCACTCCAAACTTTCTATGTAATCTAATGTGAATCTACTAAAAAAAAAAAAGTGTCATTTTGAATAGGAATTTCTTGCTAATTTTAGAAGGTCTCAAACTTTTGACACTTGGGTATGAGAGAAGAGGTCCTCCTCTACCACTGATTCCAGTTGGATGAAATATTACTGTAGCATTTTCAAATAATCCCACTCCAAACCTATGTAATCTAATGTAAATCTACTGAAAAAAGTGAAATTTTGAGAAGGAATTTTTTGCCAATTTTAAATGGTCTCAAACTTTTGACACTTGGGTATGAGAGAAGAGGTCCTCCTCTACCTGTGACCTGAGTTGGTTGAAATATTACTGTAGCATTTTCAAATAATCCCACTCCAAACTTTCTATGCCACTCCAAACCTCTTCTCATATTACTGAAAATGCTCCAATAATTTTTCACCCAACTAGAGTCAGTGGTAGAGGAGGACCTCTTCTCTCATACCCACTAGTCAGAAGTTTGAGATCTTCTAAATTTGAGGAGAACTTCACTTTATCGATTTACATTGGATTACATTGAAAATTTGCAGTGAGATTATTTGAGAACGCTACAGTAATATTTCACCCAACTGGAGTCAGTGGTAGATGAGGACCTGTTCTGCCACCCCCAAGTGTTAAAGTTTTGAGACATTTTAATTTAAGAGATTTATTATTTTGTGTAATACGCCAATAGGGCTATTACTGTATTGTTTCATATTGAACGTTTGGAGTGGGGTTATTTCAAAACGGTGCTGTATCCAAATAATTTCAAATGTATAACAGTAACTGGTATTTCATATAGAATTCGGCTATAGAAGTGAGACAATTAGATTTAGCGGAGAAAAAAAAACGCGAATCGGGAGCCAACTTCAGCGTCGTCATTTACTTAAAGTTAATTACAAAGTTCGACTTAAACCACATTTTTCGAAAATGTAGCCTGCCGTTTTAGCCTATTACGTGTGTGATTGGTGAGAAATAATATGAAAACTAGGACATATAACTCACTCTTTTTTCATCTCTGGCAGGTCAGTATTATTGCCATCCTGTGAAAGGCCTCTGAGTTAAGCTGGGGATTGGTTGAATTTGGATGATACGTTTTGTTATTTCATCAACATGCTTTTCATAAAATTGGCTAAGAGAGTGGAAAGGCTGACTCGGGTGACAGCATGGCAAAAAGTATTGATCCCTCTCAGCCAGAAGGAATTCCAGCACCATTACAGTACCTCCTTGGCACTAAAAAATAGTCCATCTTTTAGCTACATCATCGTAGGTGGTGGCTCTGCTGGGTGTGTGCTGGCCAACCGGCTCTCTGAAAATGTAGATGATTCCGTACTCCTCCTGGAAGCTGGCCCCAAGGACATGGTTCTTAATAGCACTCGCCTGTCTTGGAAGATCCACATGCCCGCGGCACTCGTATACAATCTGTGCGATGACCGATACAACTGGTTCTATCACACCAGGCCCCAGAAGCACATGGATGGGCGGGTGATGTACTGGCCCCGTGGCCGGGTTTGGGGTGGGTCTTCCTCCCTCAACGCCATGGTCTACATCCGAGGCCATGCCGAGGATTACAATCGGTGGCGGCTGGAGGGGGCAGTTGGCTGGGACTATGAACACTGCCTCCCTTACTTCAGGAAGGCCCAGACACATGAGCTGGGAGAAAACCAGTACAGAGGAGGAAACGGTCCACTCCACGTTTCGCGTGGCAAGACAGACCACCCGCTGCACCGCGCTTTCATTGAGGCTGGCCAACAGGCTGGGTACCCCTTCACCGATGACATGAATGGCTATCAACAGGAGGGACTGGGATGGATGGACATGACCATCTATAAAGGTAGACGAACAAGAACAGGCGCCCTTCTTTGTCTGACCTCAGGCAAAAACAAACAAAGCCTTTTGGCCTGCTATAGTGACCTCAAAACAAGTTTCCTCACATCATGCCTGCATTATAAATGATTCAAAGAGGAGATGATGTTTATAAAGAACTATACATGACTATTTTACCAATATTTTAAGAGTCCATACAAAAGGACTTGCCTTGTGTTGTGACATCCCTCACTCAGGACATCTCTTTCTCAGGCACTGCGAAAGCACAAGAGTGAAATAGCTTGTTTCATGTGCCTCCCCAGGTAAGCGATGGAGTACTGCCAGCGCCTACCTGCGACCCGCCTTGTCCAGGGCCAACCTGAAGACTGAGGTCAGGTCCCTGACCACAAAGGTCCTGTTTGAAGGAACCAAAGCTGTGGGTGTTGAATATACGCAGAATGGAGAAAGGAAGAAGGTATGCAACTGGCTATGAACTGAAGAGCCTGTTCCAGTGCTCCTCAGGTTGATATATTGAATACAGTATCAAAAGTGACAGATCAAAGTGAAAGTGCAGAATCTTACAATTAGCCTTTTCCATTTTTAGAATCGAAAGAAAAAACTCACACACTTGTTTAATGCTCCAAAAACAAATAATGAGGTTGAATTCACCATGCAACCGGTTGACGTTTGGACCACATCGGTCTTCATCAGAATACTGGTTGCTGTTCAAACAGATCAATTTAAATCTTGTACGTACCCTAATTTCCCATAGGTGCATGAGCTGCACTCCTCTCACACAAACTTGAAAGGGTTGTACATCAACTATATGTCATAACATTGGACAATACATGGTAATAATGTATATATTCTTAGAAAATTCTAGTATGTTTTGGCAGGTCTTCCAATCAAAGGACATTCATGTTAACAATGGGCGATTTTCTTTTCTTTCCTTTTTTTAAGGTGATTTGTTTCAGCATACTGCTCAGATCCAGATTTATATGGTTATGATAAATAGGTTTATTTGACATGTTCAGTATGTGCTGGCAGATTAATTTGGTGTTAGATTTTGCATGGTGAATTTAACGTCATTACTTGTTTTTTTTGGAACATTAAGCATATTTTATTTCCATTCTTAATATTATTCTTGTGACCCAGATCCTTGCGCAAGCCTTTTTTTGGCTCGGATACCTTTTCAATTTTTTCCAGTCATTAGAGGAGACATTTCACTTTCATTCTGGTAATGATACTAATACTAATTTCAAAGTGCAAATGAAAGGAGGTAAATCCTAGATTCTTCACGCTGCAGCACTAATGCAAATTGAACTGATACTCATAATCTCGTGCAGGTGTATGCAGACAAAGAGGTAATTCTGAGTGGAGGTGCTATCAACTCTCCCCAACTCCTCATGCTTTCTGGGGTCGGGAACGGGGACGACCTCAAAAAACTGGACATTCCAGTGGTGTCACATCTCCCAGGTCCTTCATATAATCTTAACTACTCTTTTTTAGTATTTGTTTTACAGTGTATTACTAATTTAATAATTTGTAATACAGTGCAGAATTTTTCTGAGCAAGTCAGAGCAGTCATTATGCATGGCTTTTAAAAACATACTCCAGGCCTATGACATTGTTTTGCCTTTTGGTTTTAGCAACAAAAAAAAGCTTTATGTGAATAATATGACCCATACCAAAGTGATTGTGTCATATGCTGTGCTCCGATATGCCAACTCAGATATGCCGACATATGACAATTTCCTTTGTTGATACAATATCACATCTTAAATCATAAAAAGGTCTCTATCATATTTCCATGATAGATTGTGATTGCGGACCAAGGGGCGCCAACGACTATCATGGATTTTTATTTTTATATATACTTTTTCTTCCCATTCGATATGCCGGATCCATGTGAATAGGTACTGGAACACAAGCAGTCCAAAACTGAGAAGTCCTGGATCCTGTTCCAGCAGGATCCGGCACAAATTAAGCACTGTTGATACAGTATGTGCTGATCAAGCAGTAAGCTGGCCTCTGGATATTTTCCGCTGATTACAATTTAATCGAGCATGCTCATCTCTATACCCACAGCCCCCAAGCCCATATAGCTCAAATTGACAACCGTATATCTGACAGGAAAACAGACTATAAATACATTGAATTGTGAGATACTGTTTATAGGGATAGTTGTGGTCTGAAGATATTTCTACTGTGTACTGTATATGGGTGTGATTGGAGGCAATTATGGCTGAATAGCTACACAAATAATCTTCACATTTGATTTGTTTTGTGAGAATCTGTTGGCTCCAAACAGAGTATTAATACTGTTTCATAATAGAGTGCTGATTTTGTGTCTAGGAGTTGGCAGTAATCTCCAGGACCATCTGGAGCTCTATGTGCAGCAAGAGTGCATTCAGCCCATCACTCTCTACAAGGCCCAGCAACCCTTCCACATGATCAAGATAGGCCTGGAATGGCTTCTTAAATACACAGGTACTTGAGCATGCTAAGTTCAGGTGAAACTAGTTTGTTGAGTTCAGGGGAAATACACAAGTATATAAGCATTCCAGGTTCAGGTAAAATGCACAGGTGCCAAAGCATATCAGGTGAAATTCAAAGGTCCTGACACGTTCAAGGTTCATGGCTAGTAAACAAGTGCTTGTGTGTTTTCTGTTGTGCAATATGTGTTTCTGCCACAGGAAGACGGAATTTTGTTCTTAAACCATGACTGCCGTATAAGCTTAAACAGAAAATACATTCAATTAAATGTTACAGTTGCCCTAAACCAGTGGTCCCCAACCCTGTTCCTGGAGATCTACCCTCCTGTAGGTTTTAATTTCAACCCTATTTTGACACACCTGATTTCACTAATTTGCAGCTCAACAAGATGTCTTGCTGTTGAATGAGGTGTGCTTTGTTAGGGTTGGAGTGAAAACCTACAGGAGGGTAGATCTCCAGGAAGAGGGTTGGGGACCACTTCCCTAAACTGTAGACTTGAGGAGCATATTACTGCAGGATCTACCCAGATAGTTGAACCATGCTTTGTATCTGATCCGGTTCTTTTTCATAATATGAGCTCGATGTCTCGCTATGGGATGTGACCCTCCGCAGCCCTGACAGAAGTACCTATCTCAAATAACCAATCCTGATTGGTCAGAGAAGCGTGTCCCTCCGCTGCGTGATGTAGTCCCCCCCACTACAAATACCGCAACAGGAGGACACGCCCGCCATTCTAAAAATTCTTCTCACCTAGAAGCATTATCTCACCCGAGCCTAAGTTAGTTTAACTGTCCACAGACGGAATTAATTATTTATTAGCTTCTGTCGACGGACGCTAACTCAGCTCACGATATTCGCCGAGGTTTTGCACGCCAGCTCCACTCGACGTTTTCTGCTAACACACCAGTTAGCATCTTGCTTTTAACACGCCAGTTATCAGCCTCCCGCTTCTAACACACCAGTTAGCTAGCTATCTGCTCCTAACACACCAGTTAGCTAGCCACCTGCTCCTAACACACCAGTTAGCTAGCACTTACCGTAAAAGACACCCGCGCACCCGCCGGTGTTTTTTGCCCCCATGGCGTCCGCTGCTCCTCATGCCAGAGGAGACTCCCGGCCCTGCCCTTGTGGTGCCCGGATTTCGGGGAAGGATACGCACCCCGTGTGTATGGGTTGTCTCGGGACTGACCACGCCAGGCTGTCCCTATCCGTCCCCGGGTCGTGTGTACATTGCAAAATGTTCACGACGAAAAGCTTGAGACGCCGCCTGGCTCGCCAAGCCAGCCTGTCCGACCAGGACCCGCTTCTGACCGCCGCTACCCCGGTAGCCGCTGACGAAGAGGAGCCCATGGTGGAGGAGGTACACGAGGTGCACACCGACTGGGCCGCCCTGTCCGTGATGTCCCCGGTTCCTGCCTTCCCTTCCGACGATGTGTTAGAGCTGGAGTGTGTGGAGTCCGACTCCGATGATCCCCCTCTCATTTCAGAGAGCGAGGAGGAGTATGATGCCTTAATCACTCCGGTGCCGGCTGCAAAGCCGGGGCTGCTTTCCGGGGGCTCGGAGGACGGCGAGGATGCACGTCCCTCGTCCCCGGTTCCTGTGGTCCTGCTCGACACGTGCAAGCGTGCGGCAGCGAGCATGGGTATTCCCTGGCCCGCTCCGGTGACACAGCCCTCGCGCTCGCGCTACGAGGGCAGGCTATTAGCACCGGGCGGTAACACGGCCAAGCAGCTTCTTCCCGTCTTTCCTGACTTACTGCTCGAGCTCACCAAGATGTGGAGCGACAAGCCGTACAGTGGAAGGAACCAGATCCCGGGTGCCTCCGTCCTCGACACCGAGAACATGGAAGCCCTGGGTCTCCTCGCCATGCCCCCGGTCGAGTCCCCGGTTGCAGCGCATCTGTACCCGGGTGGCGCCATGGCTGGCTCAAGCAGACGTCCGTCCCTCCCCGCTAAATCGGAGCGTCTTCAGTCTGCTTTGACCGAGAGGGCGTACAAGCAAGCCGCGCTCTCGATGAGGGCTTTGAATGTGCTGTCGCTTCTCTCCGCTTACCAAGCCGACATTCTCCACGGTGCGCCTAGCGCCGCGGTTTGGCGCGAGGCGGGAGTGATTACCGACCTGTGCCTTCATGTCCAGCGGGTGGCTGTGCTCGCCACGGGGAAAGCTATGGCTTCTCTCGTGGTCCAGGAACGAGCCAGGTGGCTCAATCTCGCCAGGCTGACTGACAGAGAGCGAGACGACATCCTGGATGCGCCCGTCATACCGGAGGGTATCTTCGGCTCAGCTCTGACCTCCATGCAGGAGAGAGCGGAGGCGAGGAAGAAAGACAACGAGGCGTTTGCGCTCTGCCTGCCGCGTAGAGCCCCCTCGCCGTCTCCCCCGCCCCGGGGAAAGTCTTTCACCCAGGCTGCTGCTCAATCTGCGCGATTTAAGGTCCCGAAGAGGCCGCAGCAGCAACCTTCCCCGGCCCGATCCCAGTCGCCTGCTCCTCGGGTTGGTTGGAAGGGTCCCCCCGGCGCTCAGCCCGCAGCCCCGCCGCCTCCACCGGCCGCTTCAGCTGCGCAGGGTAGGAGGAAGAAGAAGGCTACTTGACCGCCTTCGCCGTTTCTCCGGGTGACGCGCCCATCAGTTCCCCGTTCATGGGCTCCACCAAAGAGGGTTTTAAGTGCGCATCTCCAGTCGCTGATCTCCGCCCCAGGGCCAGACGAGACGAGGAGGGACATTGTCACCGGGCTGTTTGCCGTTGCACAGCCGTGTTCACATGTCCACAAGCACGCGCATACACACAATGTTCTGCCTTTATTCAAGGTAATAAAGTTGAAAACAAAATGTGTGAAAAATACCCAAAACAAAGCAAGCACAAACAAAATAAATGCTTTGCACATAAGCAACATGTCCACCGGGCATGTTGTCCCTCTGTTGCCGGCGATGGGCATCCCACTTCCGGCTACGGAGGAATTTACCCAGGCTGCGGCGCGAGTTCGCGCATGCGCAGTACGGCCCGAGGGACATTCTCTCGCTCTGCCACTGGAGGGAGCCATACCACCACTTATGAGCCCTCCCGTGTTGGCAGAACCCCAGCCGATATTTTCCCCTTCACTGTGTTTACACATTCAAAAGTGGAGAGAAATAGGGGCTCATCCGTGGGTATTACGCACGATAGAGCGGGGTTACCGGCTGCAGTTCAACACTGTGCCGCCTCGTTTTTCCGGCATAATACAGTCACGAGCACAGGGACATTTAGCTGGCGTGCTAAAGGAGGAGATAATGTCTCTTTTAGACAAAAAAGCTATTCAAATCGTCTCTCCCGAGCAGAGTCAATCCGGGTATTATTCAAGATATTTTCTCGTCCCCAAACGGGGAGGGAGAGGAATTCGCCCTATCTTGGACCTCAGGGCTCTGAACTGTCACTTAAGGAAATACAAGTTCAGGATGCTGACCAAGGCATCACTGTTGCGTCTAATAAAACCAGGCGACTGGTTCACATCAGTGGATCTGAGGGACGCTTATTTCCATATAAAAGTGTACGCTGCCCACAGAAAGTATCTGAGGTTTGCGTTTCAGGGAGTGTGCTATCAGTACCGAGTGCTCCCGTTCGGACTTTCCCTCAGCCCGAGGGTGTTCGTGAAGTGTACGGACGCGGCGGTCGCCCCGCTACGGCGGGGGGGAATACGCCTGGCCACATATTTGGACGACTGGCTTCTCCTAGCGCGCTCGGAGCAGGAGGCCAGGTCGCACACGGAGTTTGTCACACGTCATCTGTCAGAGTTGGGCTTTGTGATAAACACGGAAAAGAGCAATCTCTCACCGGGTCGAGAAATAATCTTCCTCGGGTTACAGCTGCTATCAATGCCGTTCACTGCGCGCCTCTCGGAGGAGAGGGCGAACAGTTTCAAGGCATGTCTTGCTCTTTTTCAGAGACACTGTTACGTTCCATTCAGGGTGTGTCTGCGCCTGCTGGGCCTGATGGCCTCGGCTATACACGTAATACACCTCGGTCGCCTCCACATGAGGGAGTTTCAGCGCTGGGTTGCTGCGCTCAGGCTGGACCCCGTGCGTCATGGCGCACGGAGGATTTTGGTGACGTCGGATTGCGTGTTGGCCCTACGTCACTGGCGGGCACCCTCTTTTCTGACTCAGGGTGTGCCCCTGGGCACCGTCCTGTCCAGGAAAGTGGTCACTACGGATGCCAGCCTCCAGGGGTGGGGCGGCATTCACGAGGGCAGATCTGTGAGGGGCCGCTGGAGCCTGGGTCTCCAGCGACATCACATAAATTTTCTGGAGCTCTCGGCAGTGTTTCTCTCTCTGAAACATTTTCTCCCGTTCCTCAGGGGTCATCATGTCCTGGTGAGGACGGACAATACGACCACGGTGGCGTACATAAATCACCAGGGGGGTTTGCACTCACGTCAATTACACATATTGGCACGCAAACTGATCCTGTGGAGCAGTGTGCGTCTCCTGTCATTGAGGGCAACGCATGTCCCGGGGACCCTGAACGTGGGGGCGGACCTCTTGTCCAGGGGTGCGCCCGTATACGGAGAATGGACTTTACACCCTCTCGTGGTGACTCAGATTTGGTCCATTTATGGCCGCGCCAAAGTGGACCTGTTTGCGTCGGAGGGGAACACCCAGTGTCAGCTGTTCTTCTCCCTACACAACCGGGGGGCCCCCTTGGGGCTGGACGCTCTGGCGCACGACTGGCCTCACGAGCTGCTCTATGCGTTTCCCCCTCTGGCGCTGGTTCCTCCCACCCTGGCGAGGGTGAGGGAACACAGACACTCTCTTATCCTGATAGCTCCACACTGGCCGGCGATGCACTGGTTGGCGGAGATTTATCAGTTGCTGTGCGCCCGGCCCTGGCAGTTGCCAATACGCAGGGACCTGTTGTCACAGGGGGGGGGGACGGTGTTCCACCCACACCCGGACAGGTTACAACTGTGGGCGTGGCCCCTGATTGGCTCTCTATGACCACTGTGGGCCTTCCTCCGAGTGTGATTAACACTATTCAGAATGCTCGGGCCCCCTCTACCAGGTCTTTGTACACTGGTAAGTGGGGGGTGTTTGAGCGGTGGTGCCATGATCGGAATCACACCCCTTTTCAGTGCTCTGTTCCGGTGGTCTTATCATTTCTTCAGAGCCTCATCGATGATGGCAGAGCCTTCTCGACAGTCAAAGTGTATCTGGCGGCCATTGCCGCCAGTCACGTGGGCTTTGGGGACAAAACAGTGAGTCAGCACCCTCTGGTGTGCCGCTTTATGAAGGGTGCCCGTAGACTGCTCCCAGTCTCCAGGCCGCTTATGCCCCCATGGGATCTGACGGTGGTTTTGGAGGGGCTTAAGGGTCCCCCCTTTGAGCCTTTACAGGGTGCTAGTTTGAAGCATTTGTCTCTTAAGACAATGTTGTTGCTGGCGCTCGCTTCCGCGAAGCGGGTCAGCGATATTCATGCACTCTCGGTGCATCCGTCATGCACTCAGTTTGCCCCAGGGGACGTAAGGGTGTCGCTGAGACCTAACCCAGCCTTTGTGCCTAAGGTGGTGGGTTCATGCTCCCCGATTACTCTCGCTGCGTTCACAGCTCCAGCTGCTGACCAGCGGGCTCATACATTGTGTCCGGTCCGGGCCATACGTTGTTATGTGGACAGGACTCAGTGCTTCCGACGAGCGATCAGCTCTTTATTTCCTGGGCTAATCCCAGGAAAGGTCAGCCTGTTTCGAGGCAGCGCCTCTCACACTGGCTGGTGGAAGCTATAACTTTGGCCTACGCTAATGAGGGGTTGCGCCCGCCTGCGGGCCTGCGCGCTCACTCTACGCGGGGCATGGCTGCATCCTGGGCCTTGTTCAGGGGGGTGTCTATTCAGGACATTTGTGCGGCGGCGAGTTGGACTTCGCCTCTGACTTTTGTTCGATTCTACATGCTGGATGTGTCGGGCCCGTGCGTTGCCAGCACGGTCCTTCAGGCCTAGCATCTGGACATCTGGACCCTCCCATCGGTTGGTGGCTGTTCGATAAAGCTGTCTGGCAATTCGGGAGTAACCACATCCCATAGCGAGACATCGAGCTCATATTATGAAAAAGAACTTTAGGTTACTTTCGTAACCCCGGTTCTTTGAGTAATATGAGCGAGATGTCTCGCCAGACAACCCTTCTTGCTGGGCGGTGAGAAGGAATTTCGGGCTTTAGAATGGCGGGCGTGTCCTCCTGTTGCGGTATTTGTAGTGGGGGGGACTACATCACGCAGCGGAGGGACACGCTTCTCTGACCAATCAGGATTGGTTATTTGAGATAGGTACTTCTGTCAGGGCTGCGGAGGGTCACATCCCATAGCGAGACATCTCGCTCATATTACTCAAAGAACCGGGGTTACGAAAGTAACCTAAAGTTATCGTTAGTTCAAGTATGCATTGCTGTTTTCATAATTTTTTACACTTTGTGTTTAATTTTCAGTTTATTTGGGTCACAGTTCTGTTATGTTAAGCTGACCTTGTCAGCTCCGGTTCATCTGGTCTTTTCTAGGATATGGTGCCACAGCACACTTGGAGAGTGGGGGGTTTATTAGGACTCGGCCGGGTGTCGCTCACCCCGACATCCAGTTTCACTTTCTCCCCTCCCAAGTCATAGACCATGGGCGGGTCAACTCCAAATTAGAAGCCTACCAAGTGAGTACGACCATAGTCACATAAGCTTTCAGTTGAACCCAGTACATAATTGTCCTATCCCGTGCTTGTATCTTCATTTTAAAGCTGCCATACCGCTTTATGTACCATGTGCCTTAATGTACCGTATGCCATACCGCCATACTAGTTAATATAATGGAAACAATAATTCCTGCCCCGTTTGACCTACATTGATAACCCATCTCACTTAATGACAGAAAGAGGTAGCCTGTAGGTGCCTGGCAAATCACTGGAAGAAGTGAATGCAGCAGTAACCTGAGAAAAACATGGTGCAGAATACAAAGAAAATGGAAACATCAATGTAATCATTTAATATGATGTGAGGCAGTATATGATGATAATATGATGTGGAACTCTGCAGGAGGAATCCAATGCCACTTTTCCACAAAGTCAATCAACTCACTTAGTTTATGAGAGTTGTAAATGCTGTCTGAGGCAGCATTCCAGAATAGCCCATATATAGTTGATTGGGTTCAGATGAGGTGCCTGAGAAGGCCATGAAATATTGCCGTGACCCAAGAAGCCCCTGTATTAGGATAACCATGATAGCCAAATAGATTGCACACGCAACAGTATGACTTAAGTGCCGCAGAGTCTGCAAACTACCATACACAATAAGTCAGTGAAGGAAAGCTCATACCAATATCCAGGGTATCAGGAACACTAGAAGGACTGCAAAGTGGCAAAACAAAAAGGAATTTAACAAAGCTTATACACAAACGTTAACTTTAGGAACTAACCTACTTAATTACCACAAATGGAAAAAAGGCCAAGGCTACTAACAAAACAAAAATATGAATGTGTAAAAACTCATCGGTTATTTGCAATAGGCGCTCTTAGGGCCTGATTTACTAAGATCTTTTGCGGATGCAAAAACTTTTAGTACACGCGAAACTAATGACACAACCAATGATCGGTCATGGTATTTGTTTTGCACCAATCATTGGTTGTGTTATTCGTTTTGCGTGTGCTAAAAGGTTTTGCACACGCTAAAGGTCTTAGTAAATTAGGGCCATAGTGTGAATGGCATTGTGCCATGCCCATCAAATCATGCTGTATAGTTTGGGCCATTGACATCTTCAGACACCCCTCTCTACAGGAAAGAAATGCTTTGTGAAGATTATAACTCAGAACCATAAAGTAATGATTGTCATTAGGGTGACCAGACATGCTGATTAAATCGGGATAATCCCGAGTTGTCCCGTGGTTGTCCCGATTTTATCCATTTTCATGTGGTCACCCTAATTGACGTTGACCTTGTGTTCTAAACGTATGACGGCACCAAACCATGCAATAGGAAAATGCACCCACACCATTACAGAATCACCAGACGCTTCACTGAAAAAACAGACTGTTTCCATTTTTTTTTTATCAGAACATGTAAATATGTATTTTTAATATGAATAAATTAGGCCAATAGTTGACATGTCTTGATGTAAATTTGGTAAATTAGGTTTGCTGTATTATAGGTTCATGTTGGACCAATGCGAAGCACCAGTACTGGATGGTTAAAACTCCAGAGCACTAATCCCCTGGAACACCCAATCATTGAGCCCAACTACCTGTCCTCAGGTAAAGTCTTTCCTGACCACCCATTTGTAAGCAAGGTCTTTCCTTGGCACCTACCCACAGGTAAAGCCATACCAAAGAACTTGTCTACAGACAGTTCCTTTCCTTATGTCACTTGTCTGCTTGTTGTGTATGGTTTAGGTAGACATTACATGCAGACAAGTGACTTAAGCAAAGGAACTGTCTGTAGACAAGTTCTTAGGTATGGCATTACCTGTGTGTAGGTGACAAGGAAAGACCTTGCTTACAAATGTTTTTTAGAATCGAACACATTTCTGCATTCCCATTCCCCATGTTCTTGCCTTGCATTGTGGGCTTTACCTGTGCTGTGGTGTGTGACGGGACTTCATTTTGCTTTCAGATCTGGATGTCTGGGAGTTCAGAGAGTCTGTGAAACTGTCCAGGGAGATTTTTGCCCAGTGCGCTTTTGACGAGTTCCGTGGACGGGAGGTGCAGCCCGGGAGCCAGGTCCAATCGGACAAGGAGATAGACGCCTTTGTGAGGCAGAAGGCTGACAGCGCGTACCACCCATCGTGCACGTGTAAGATGGGCCAGCCCTCAGACCCTATGGCAGTGGTGGATCCAGACACACGGGTTCTAGGGGTGGAGAACCTGCGTGTAGTGGATGCCTCCATCATGCCCAGCGTGGTGAGCGGCAACCTCAATGCCCCCACCATCATGATGGCAGAGAAAGCAGCTGACATCATTAAGGGCCTACCCCCTCTGGAGGACCATAACATCCCAGTGTACCAACCCTCCACTCTGGAGACCCAGCGGTGAGACGAACCCACCCTGTTTATGACTCAGTCCCCAATCTATCTTGGAAGTTCAGGGTACTCAATCTGGGAACACGTTTCAACAACATAAAAAGGATCAGCGAAATGAGCTACAGTATTTGTTTTGTTGATAATCTTGATCTATGTAGTCATCAAGATTACAAAAATAAATGTATTTTTAGTATTTTTTAAATTAACAAAACAACCTAATTCATTTTTTTGATTACTGAAATTTGGTATGCCTTCTGGCTTAGAAATATTTAATGACTTGATTTTTGTATAACAGAGTGAATTAATTGGTGTAAAGTGTAAAGCAAGCACTTATTTTTAGCATATTAAGTACATGTAACCTTTGATTTGATGTCTCCGATGTCCCTAAGGTAAATCCGTCAAGGTTACTCATTGTCTTCATGTAGACATTTTTCAATTGAGCACTTGACACTTGAAGCTTCTCCATGACTTATAAATATTACAATTAATTGTGAAAAAGATTTTTTTTAAATCTCAGTACTGTTCATGTTTATCATACTGAAATGTTTCTCAAACTCAATAGAAGTTGATCATAAAAGTTAGTTTAAATGGCTCCCCAGTGACAGGAGCTGACCTAATCTTTCTAAGAGGTGCCTAATTCATGGGTTCCCTAAGCTTTTTAAGATTTTCTGTGAGTTCACTGTGGTAAATAACTTTATTTTATGTTTAGATGGTAATTGGGTTATTAATAAAGGTAGTTGGGTTATTAATCAATGTGAAAATTTATACTTTTGATTAAGAATGTAAGCATTCTTTTACACTAAATTAAATTAGCACAATCCATTGTGCCAGGTAAGGCTGTGGTAGTTGGTGCCATGTATCCATGTATCCTATCCTACCCTCAAAATGGCTGAAACAATGCAAATATTTAGATAGCAGTACTCCTAAACTCCTACTGAAATCTAATTGGATTTGTAGTTTATTTAATAGAATGGTTCTGTAAGGGAGTTGGGGCGGAAGACCAGATGCGACCGAGAAGGGTTGAATAACCATGACCGGTGCATTGGTTGTTTTTACAATACCTCGCTAAAAAAACTCACTAAAGGTTATACATGAGAAGTTTCAAGTACAATAAATTACCACATATTTTTAGCTTCATATTTTACATTTCTGTCCATATACCTCAATACATATTTAATAACAGTAATAACAAGTAAGATATATGTGATCAAAGATGACAGAATTGGTGTTTATTTGTAAACTCTTGTATAGTTTATGATTTATTTAATCTTTATTTTTAACCCATAAAAATGATTGTAATACAGGAATAAAGGCCAGTTCTCCTTGTATTTCAGTTTCTTTCAACATATCCCAACATTGTAAATTACAAATATAGATTTCACTATACCATACATACAGTCACAGGAAAAGTACAAATAATCCACCTTTTTATACAAATATCTGAAATTCAAAACAGGAGAAAAAATAGCACGATACAATTACATGTGCAGCGGTAGACAGCTATGTGCTAGTATTTGAACTGAAATATAGACTGAAACCTTATATCTTTTCTTGCAGGAATCCCTGACTTGAGGTAAAATAAACAACTTGAGTTGGAACAAAAATGTACACAACTGGTTAAAAAAGGATGCATATTTATAGTCTTATCATTGCTACGTTCAGTGTGACTGAATGTATGAGGGTCACTCACAAAATAATTGTTTCAAACGTAATTTAAAAGAGAACGGCACATTCTTTCATGGAGCCCTTTCAATGTGCACATCCAATGGAATGTTACTCTAATGTCCTGTACAGTGTAGTCAACTGAAAGCACAGTATATGCACATGAACAACAAATCAAATTTATTTTCTTACCTTTGCAATAAATGTCAAATTGTTTTAAAGGTACTTTGAAAAGAACCCTTAAAATGGTTGTTGATGGGGACACTGATTGATCTTAGGCCTTTTTTTTAGTTGAAAATTCCTTTAAAGTGAGAAATGCCACATATAGAGTAAGCTTCAGAAACAGTGATATGTTTTGCTCTCCTCCTTTGGAGGCAATGTGTAGCATGTCACAGCTGGTCTGACAGGAGTCTGGGTCATATTGCTTTGACTCTTCTGAGAAGTACCCACGATTCAGCAAATGTATCTGAATATATCTGTGCCACTCTCCATCAAAGTTTTCTTAAAAGAATTTTTATGAAAATTTTTCATTTTTTAACATAAAAAGGGTAGTTACCGTAGAAAAATAAAATAATTAGTTTAAATTTGGCACCATTTGGTGTTGTGGTTAAAGCTCTGGATTCCTGACCTGAAGGTCATCGGTTTGAATCCCACTTGGGATACTGCTGTAATAGCCTTGAGACAAGGTACTATAGCACAATTGCTCCATTAGAAATACAGCTGTATAAATGGGTTACAAAATCATTGTGAGCAGTGAACAACACACTGGTAATAACTGTCTACCAAGCAAATAATGTGTTACACGGACCATGATTATAATCATGTTAATGTTTGAGTTATCGCTATTATTCAGACTGAATTAAAACCGTGTTGTTCGGATTTCAGCTTGAAAGTAATTAATGAACGTATTTCAATATGTAAAAGGCCTTAAATTGTGTATTTTTAATCACCTAATTAAGTAGAACTATTAATGCAAAAAGCACTTCAAGTGAACCTGCTTGTGCATTTACCTGGATCAATCTGCAAAAAATCAGCCTGTTATTTTACATCAGTAAAATAATTTAAATAGAGACTTACTTCAATCAGCATCCCTTTCATACACTGGAGGAGAGATTTATAATGCATTTCATAAAAACCTTTTTTAAATCCCACAGTATGGTAATTGTATCAGCTATACAAAGCAATTTTGCATATCTTGCAGGTATGAATATTCACATTGTCATATTAAATTGAACTGGCTACAGGACCCATATTGCTGCTTTTTTGTATTATATATAATCACAAAATATAGAACATCTCTACAAAATGTTCATTTGTATATTACTGATTTATAGTATATTTAATTTGAACAATATTGAACCAACAGAAATTCAAAAATAACCTGCATTTGTTGTGAATGTGTATATTTGTGTTGATTTCCATTGTTTTGCTCCATTTTATGACAGCCATACAAACAGATTCTGGTTTGATAATACAAAAACTGTCACTGATATCCCCATGTAAACTGGTTGGTGTTATCTTTTTTTATTCTTAGAGTTGGCTTGTTAGAAATTATCACCAGTGTTTTTAAAAGTAGAAAACATTTATTTTACATCCCAAACCTATGGGGGGGGGGGGCGTGATATGCTTCTCTTGTTGTATTTTTGCAACAGAAACTCATTTGCTTGATATGCCAGTGCAGAATAAATCAACTGAGGTAATGACGCTACTTTATATGTTTGATTGTCATCACCTGTAATACCCTGCCCTTTGTAAGAGTGCACATATATCCCTTTCACCTGGTTCATATTTCCACTGTCAGGAAGTTGCGCATTTCTCGCCAAAGGCTTTCCTTGGAAAAAGGTTCAGTGCTGAAGGGGCGGGGCTATGTTTGGCAAGAATGGTCATCATCCTTTGTGAGAGGTGCTCAGGGCTGTCACTCAAACACATAGCCCTGTCCCAGTCCTCTCGTCTACTGATTAGTGCCTTTTATATTCCACTACAAGAAGGCACTTCTTTTGTTAATTAGCCGACGGGTGCATTGTTGTCTTTGTTTAGCGAATGCTATAAAGTCGTAATGCATATCATTTCATCTGCTAAGTCCTCCTCATACTTTCTGCCAGGCTCTGGCTCCTCATCGCTGTAGCCAGCGGCGTAGTCCTGGAGGTCGTCTCTTGGGTCTAGGATGGGAAACATCTCCCCGTTGACCCCAGGCGAAATGCTGCCGTTCAGGAGGTTACTGGCGGCACTTTCCATTTCGTCTATCGTCATCTCGCAGGCGTCCGCGATCTCGTGCTTCGTTGCCGCAACAAAGCGCGGATCCTTCGCGTACCTCCCCAGTCCTTCTGATATCAACACCTGCAAAGACGGCAGAAAACGTATACAAACTCTGTTGCTGCATGACAATTCAATTTCATATGTAATTGATAATGCCTGCCAAGAAGCCAAATAACCATGTCTTTCTAAAATAAATGCTTGAATAATCAAAAGAACAAAAAACAAAGGAACAAGAGTGATTTACACAATGTTCACTCAGATCTTTAGTTGGGAAAAAAAGAGTGGTTGTTCCTGTTCTTGTGAGGCTTAGTGAGAATTGGCCTTACCGCCTCTACCAGACTGGTGGCGCTTCCCCGTTTCTCGTGGTAGTGGGGGCGGAAGTCGGCAGGGACCTGCAGGTGTGCTGGTGTATATGTCCTCTGCGGGTAGTCTGCCTCGTCTGTGTACCAGGAGCTTTTGCATACAGATGATTGGCTGCTGCTCGTGCTTGCTCTGCTGGGTCTGTCCACTTGGATGAGGGGCGTGTAGTAGGGTGACTGGTCTTTGCTGATGGGCGTGGTGGGAGGCGTGGCCCAGGACCGTAGGGAGCGGGTCGGTGACAGCCTCTGGGCTCGGCTCGAGTCGAGACCCGCAACAGCCATCACCTGGGAAATGAGGAAAGATGCAGCGGGCAACATGTCTGTGGGAATTTAACAGGGATTGCGTGTGTACGTTTGTGTGTTTGTGCGAGTGTGTATGTGTACGCGTACGTGTCTGTGTGTGCGCATAATATGTTCATGTGTATGCGTGCATGTGTTTGTGTGCGCACGTGCGTGTATGTATGCATATGTGTATTTGCGTGCACGTGTGTGTGTGTCTGAGCTCTACCTGGTGCTGCATCAGGTGCAGAGGTAGCGCAGTGTGCTGGTGTGACTGAGCTCTACCTGGTGCTGTATCAGGTGCAGAGGTAGCGCAGTGTGCTGGTGTGACTGAGCTCTACCTGGTGCTGCATCAGGTGCAGAGGTAACGCAGTGTGCTGGTGTGACTGAGCTCTACCTGGTGCTGTATCAGGTGCAGAGGTAGCGCAGTGTGCTGGTGTGTCTGAGCTCTACCTGGTGCTGTATCAGGTGCAGAGGTAGCGCAGTGTGCTGGTGTGACTGAGCTCTACCTGGTGCTGTATCAGGTGCAGAGGTAGCGCAGTGTGCTGGTGTGACTGAGCGCTACCTGGTGCTGTATCAGGTGCAGAGGTAGCGCAGTGTGCTGGTGTGACTGAGCTCTACCTGGTGCTGCATCAGGTGCAGAGGTAGCGCAGTGTGCTGGTGTGACTGAGCTCTACCTGGTGCTGCATCAGGTGCAGAGGTAACGCAGTGTGCTGGTGTGTCTGAGCTCTACCTGGTGCTGTATCAGGTGCAGAGGTAGCGCAGTGTGCTGGTGTGACTGAGCTCTACCTGGTGCTGCATCAGGTGCAGAGGTAACGCAGTGTGCTGGTGTGACTGAGCTCTACCTGGTGCTGTATCAGGTGCAGAGGTAGCGCAGTGTGCTGGTGTGACTGAGCTCTACCTGGTGCTGCATCAGGTGCAGAGGTAGCGCAGTGTGCTGGTGTGACTGAGCTCTACCTGGTGCTGCATCAGGTGCAGAGGTAGCGCAGTGTGCTGGTGTGACTGAGCTCTACCTGGTGCTGTATCAGGTGCAGAGGTAGCGCAGTGTGCTGGTGTGACTGAGCTCTACCTGGTGCTGTATCAGGTGCAGAGGTAGCGCAGTGTGCTGGTGTGACTGAGCTCTACCTGGTGCTGTATCAGGTGCAGAGGTAGCGCAGTGTGCTGGTGTGACTGAGCTCTACCTGGTGCTGTATCAGGTGCAGAGGTAGCGCAGTGTGCTGGTGTGACTGAGCTCTACCTGGTGCTGTATCAGGTGCAGAGGTAGCGCAGTGTGCTGGTGTGACTGAGCTCTACCTGGTGCTGTATCAGGTGCAGAGGTAGCGCAGTGTGCTGGTGTGACTGAGCTCTACCTGGTGCTGCATCAGGTGCAGAGGTAACGCAGTGTGCTGGTGTGACTGAGCTCTACCTGGTGCTGTATCAGGTGCAGAGGTAGCGCAGTGTGCTGGTGTGACTGAGCTCTACCTGGTGCTGCATCAGGTGCAGAGGTAGCGCAGTGTGCTGGTGTGACTGAGCTCTACCTGGTGCTGCATCAGGTGCAGAGGTAGCGCAGTGTGCTGGTGTGACTGAGCTCTACCTGGTGCTGTATCAGGTGCAGAGGTAGCGCAGTGTGCTGGTGTGACTGAGCTCTACCTGGTGCTGTATCAGGTGCAGAGGTAGCGCAGTGTGCTGGTGTGACTGAGCTCTACCTGGTGCTGTATCAGGTGCAGAGGTAGCGCAGTGTGCTGGTGTGACTGAGCTCTACCTGGTGCTGTATCAGGTGCAGAGGTAGCGCAGTGTGCTGGTGTGACTGAGCTCTACCTGGTGCTGTATCAGGTGCAGAGGTAGCGCAGTGTGCTGGTGTGACTGAGCTCTACCTGGTGCTGTATCAGGTGCAGAGGTAGCGCAGTGTGCTGGTGTGACTGAGCTCTACCTGGTGCTGTATCAGGTGCAGAGGTAGCGCAGTGTGCTGGTGTGACTGAGCTCTACCTGGTGCTGTATCAGGTGCAGAGGTAGCGCAGTGTGCTGGTGTGACTGAGCTCTACCTGGTGCTGTATCAGGTGCAGAGGTAACGCAGTGTGCTGGTGTGACTGAGCTCTACCTGGTGCTGCATCAGGTGCAGAGGTAGCGCAGTGTGCTGGTGCAGACAGGGTGACAGTGGGACTTCATCCTGACTGCTCTGCCTGCGCAGACACTCAAAACTGAAGGACGACCTCTGATGTGCTGCTCGAATGTCCCCAGAAAAGACAAAATTGAAGTGTTCAGTTAAGGCAATGAAAATGTAAACTTTTAAATAGCATTTCAAAAATGTTTTCTACTGTGTGACATTTTACTTCTATGGTTCAGTGTTTTTTTTTTTCAATGGTTAATGCTCCAGGTTTGTACAAGATATCATCTGTAGCTCTGTGTGCTCACTGTGCTCAAAATTTGTCATTGTAAGTCCTGCAGCTTTGTCAATGATAGCAGAGCACATACTGGCACATGCTGGCGCTGAAACAGTCCCCTCTCACCTTGAGGTGTGAGAGGAAGCAGCCGTCTCTTTGGCGACCTCCGTGACTCGTGGTAGGGTGGCTCGTCATCGTCATAGTAACCTCGAGGGTGATGGTAACCCCTGGGTGTTTCATAGTCCAGGTCCCTGGTGGGATACACCTCCTGGTGCGTCTTATGAGACCTGGATTCAACAGGAAAACATCTTCCAGTGTAAGCATAGTTAGTCGCGATGTCGTACTCCACTCTCACATTCTCCCTCTGCTGTTCCACAGTGCTGGAGAGATTGTCTCAAACATGAGAATTTTGCAACTCGCACAAAACATGCCCCATACATTGGCAGCACCATTCTCGGGTGCGGAGGATGAACTAAGTCATTGCTGACTGTAAAAAAGCTCAAAACCACTACATTTAGTGCTCTGGGGTAAAGTGGCTAGAACATTATAATGGAAATGTAGCCATTGTTTCCGTAAGACCAAACTCACTATCCCTGCATTTCATCCACCTTGATTAATTTAGCCTCGGTTATTTTCTAACGGCCTAATAGCATAAGAGCAAAGCAATGACACATGCTGAGGAAGCTGTCGTGGCTGTACCTGTCTGGTGACAGCATGCTGTCATCCTCATAGAACTCCTCTTCGCTGTCCTCCCCTGAGTGACGGTCCTGGTCACAGCGGCCATCGCCATGCAGGTCCTCTCTGCAGATGGTTGGGTGTCGGCCACCCCCCGGTTCCGACCTTCACACAGGAGAGGAGATGAGTGTCGGGCCTGGATGGCGTAGCATGAGTTGCTATGCAAATACAGACCTCCAGGGTGCACTGTGAGCAGCCTACTACCTTTTCCTAGCCACTCACGGGGTAGTTATGTGAAAAACTGTTTACACCTGGACGATTCATGTGTCTTGAACATCCGGATAGGGATTATCCACATAAAAACGCATAAGGAACAGATTCAAATCTGATCGCCTAAATCACTTCAGGCGGTGGTCTGAGACACATTAGAGACATGTTATACAAGTGTAATTGCATCCCTTTCTCAAAGACACATATTGCTGCCAAAACTCCTCCCAAAGTATAACGTCACACAACTTAGCGGAAACATGTAGCTTCACAAGCACAACAAGCAGTATTAAACAATCTCATCAGCGTCTTCTGTTTGTCTGCCGAATATGTAAAATGTCCCTGAACTTTAAGAAACTGAAAATCTTTGCTATTTTCTCTCCGAGAGGCAGAACAAAACAGGAAGTGGGTTGTCAGGATTTTGCATTTTACATGCAAAATAGTAATCGGATTTCAATCTGGCTAACCAGAGACGCATCTAACTACCACGTGTAAATGCAATGTGGTTAAATCTCATCTGGATTAAATTTAGGTGCAAGTTGCATGAAACGACCAGGTGTAAATGGGGCCTAAGGCCCAGAGGCAGCGCCATATATGGAGGCAAAGCGACCCCAAAGTGACCCAGAAGATCTGCATCTGCATTGCTGTGTATTTCTGCAAGCACTAAACGAGTGAAAGAACCCCACTGAAAAATCTGTCCTCTGTCCTGTCCTCTTATCTGTGTAACATTGAATGTGGTGGAATGGCCACACACGGCACTGATTTAATCTCTCTGTGTGCTGCAGGCTCATCCATTGCGATCTGTCTGCAGAAATGAGTTAACCAGTAGAAGCTGATTGTGCTGATCGCTAATCTGTTGGGCCACTGTGAACCACAGCAAGGAAACAGGATATTAAACGACAGATTGTGGGGTGAAGTACCATTTTTAAACAACGCTACAATAAACGCATGCGTTCCTGAGGCGTCGCCTGTGCACAGCATAGGTTCACGGAATCCGCTTTTCTGTCCACACTGGTTCAGTGCTTTATTTCTCCTTTAAAGGAGCCCTTGGCCCAATTCTGAACATCTCCCGGACACTGCAAGACCAGTCAGTGCCGTATGGACCAGAAAGAGGAACACCTGTGAGCCTCTGAATCATTTACTTTAGCAGTAAGAATGCAGGTACCAAGAACTCCAGACAACTGGCTAAAGATGAGAGATATGGACACGTGCTGCAGCAGACATACCTAATATAGGTCTCATAGTAGCGTGTCCTGTTCCAGAAGGCAGAGAGATGGTTGAGAGAAAGTATTTCGATTAGGTAATAAAAGAAGGGTGAAAGATGGCACATTGCATCATATATATCATACAGTATATGAGACATATACAGCAATACTATATATGGCTTGTAAAGGGAAGGGTGGATTTGATGGCCCTGTATGGACATGATATATCTGTGGTTATGGTCAGGTATGGGCAGTGACAGAGTCAGGTGGTAGGGATCTGTGGACTGGTAAGTGAATGAATGGGCAATGAAGAGCAAGTGGCAGAAATCAGGGATCTGTTGTTTTGGAAACTGAAACAATGGTTAGTGTAGTTACGGGTAGAGATGCGTGTGGTTACAGAGCCAGTAGTTGCAGCATTAAAACTGCAGAGCAATGAAGTCATAAGATGTAATCTCCCTTTATGAGCTAAAGCCGCTTGATTAATCATATACCAAGAACAAACAAGGGAAAAGTGCACAGCGCAGGTTGAATATGGACTGTGTACGACAGTCTGCAGGGAAACCTGGTAGTGAGGGGTGGGGGACAGACGGACATTCACAGCCATTGCACTTCTCATCATAACTCATCATATCCTCTTGAAAAAGCTGTGTGCTGCTTACCTTTCCCCTTGAGGTTTCCTGTGCTTGTCGTGGTCCCCCTTGAAGTGGGAACCCTGTGCGGGGTACCCGTTTGTGGGGGAGCCCTCAAACTGGCGCCGCTGCTTCCCGTTGGGGAGACTGGACACGTTGGCATTGTTGAGGTTGGCATTGGTGGACTTTGGTGACTTGGGATAGGAGTTGGGGTGATGGTTGAGGTGGTTGTGGGGCAGGGAGTTTGCACCCCTGCAGTGCCTGCTGTGGTCCACGGTGGGATCGTAGTTGGGGAGAGGATAGATCTGTAGGGGGCGCTGTGTGGCATTGGTCTGGAAGACAGAGCCTCTCCTGTCTCCATTGAAGTGATTGACATGATTGCCAAAGAGTCCACCGTTCCTCTGTGAAGGAAGCTCCAGTCAAATCAACTACACTGGCTGCACACAAACGGCCTTCTGAATACTCTAAACTGGCAAGTGCTGTTAGTTATTGTGAATAAACATGACGTTAGTTCATGTTATTGTGAATAATACTTGAAATGTAAGGGGTTGGTTCATTTCTAACTGAGTGACAAAAAATGAAAAGCAACTTAAAAATGAATGCACATTCAGAGTGCTGTGGGTGAAGGTGGCCTTGTCCTACTCTTGAGGAAACACGGACTGGATAAAGCCCAACCATCAAATCGTCATGATACGAGGCACTCTAGACTTATTCAAATGAGGAAGACATAAAATATGGGAACCCAGAAGCAATACATTGAACCCAACCGACCTTTGCGTCTATGCCATTCAAGACTAATACATCCTGCGTCTTTGAAACACTGCCCTTGGAAGTGTTCTCACAATACAATAACAATAAACTAAAGGAATGTAAACCTTCATTTAGAAATAAAATGAGAAGATGCAGGTTCAATGGCATATGGTATATGTGAAAAAATAAGAATAAGTGCCTCTTCATTTGAGCTGAATTTAGAAATTAGGTTTTCAAGACTATAAGACACACAGGTTTAAGGTATAGGGTTGAAGACCAGATTTGCAGTGGGGCAAAGCCAACATGCTGTTTGAAAACACCTCCCTGTAGTCAGGGCAGTACTTTCAATGGGTCCATTCCTCTCACCGTTCAATCTCTGTTTACCGCTTACTCCTGGTGTCCCAAGACTTAATAATTAGGAATGGTGATTACCCTATAAATATCCTCGTCATCGTCAGGGTTAAATTCTACAAGCTCCTTGTCTTGCAGGTCACATGATATCGCTCGTCGTATTTCGGGCCCAATATCATGCAGCGTGCGGAGACCGGCCTGCAATGGCGACAAGAGAAAAGCTGAGAACCAACAGACAGCATTCTTCAGGAAGGGGGTAGCACCGCCAGCCACATAGTTACGCTCACCCAGCGAAATAGAGAGGTGAGTTGTGACAATATAATTGCATTTCAACTCCATAACTAGAAACATTCTCGAACATTCGCATAGTTGCAATTTGCAATTGTACAAATTCCAATATTTACGGGAAAAACTCCTTTCGGATGACTCAGGTTTTGAATACAAGCTATTGCTTGATGCTAAAGCTAATATTTAAATGGAAGGTTGCATTGGCAACTAGTGTGACACAGATCACATCAAGTCTAAAAATACTTCTGGTAAAGTCTAGGCATAGGAAATCCACCTGTCCATGCGGTTCCTCACCATTATTACACGGCACAGGCTCAGGACAAAACAGACAGTAATGCAGAGGTAGGACAGAAACATAGAGCAGCTAAAGGCAATAGAGTCCACACACCACATTAATAGCTTCCAAATGACCAAGAATTTATTTTAAAATATGGCACAACATAATCAATGCTTTCACCCGTATTTTGAAATAGATTCTTGGTTATTTGGAAGCTACTAACGCAGTACTAGTGCAGACTCTATTGCCTTTACAAATGTTAATGAAATTCCCATGTAATTCTCATGAAGGAAATAACCATCATGACGAATGACCACAAAAACCATTGCAGTTACCACATAAGCGGTTCTTACTTCCTGGACTTTTTTAGGAAGGGTCAACACAAGTGGTCAGTCAAGTACAGGATTTCTCTGTGTCCAGTGACATGATTGGTTAATGAGGCGGTATGTCAATGCGCAGTGGTCAGGCACAAGTTGTTTATATGCAGTGACACGATTTGTCACTCATGTACAGAATGTTATATGGCTTACAACAGGATTGGTCACACAGGTATTGAGTGTTGGTGTGTAGTGATATGGTTGGCTGGCACAGGACAGGTGGAATTCCCTCCTATACTGCTTTTGGGAATTCTATGGACAAGCACAGGCTAGCATGAACCCTGAATCCTAAAACCGCCATGAAATTCTTGATCAGACTTATTTACAGTATTGATACTTACTGACACTTTACATTTGCCCCATAAATTTGATTATGGTTTCATTTAAAAAAACTGCTATGACAAAGCTTGCATTACACCTGTCCAGAAGTTACTTACTGCTTCTAATTACACAGTCTTTAATTAAGATATCCTCTGCCCATTCAAACAATTTGAGAGAGGCAAAGTTAGTTGGAATGAGATTGAAAAATAGTGTGATGGCTTTGAAACCTGTGAAAACTCAAAATCTTGATTTATCTGAAATGACAGAATTTCAACAATAACAGGTTATGTGGCTATACATGAAGGTCAGATGTGCGTGGGCAAACATGTATGGAGAATATGATCATAAGTCCGATCATCATTCAAATGCACAACATTATACTGAATACAGTAGTTACTAAGCATACAGACTGAGAAAAAAGCACATTTCTAGAAAGCACTCCATCACTAAGACTGAGAAGCTACAGCATTTACAGGTTACTGTCACTCCATCACTAAGACTGAGAAGCTACAGCATTTACAGGTTACTGTCACTCCATCACTAAGACTGAGAAGCTACAGCATTTACAGGTTACTGTCACTCCATCACTAAGACTGAGAAGCTACAGCATTTACAGGTCACTGTTAGGGATTCTCATATTATCACGTCAGAGGGTGAACATAAAGAGGGATGTCCAGGACAAACTCAATAACCTACAACATGCTTTAGGAAACACTTATTTTTACTTATTTGAGACTGAGCCTTCAGTCGAACATTGGAAATTGCCCTTTCAGTCTTATGTGTCTACAGGGTGGTCTTGGAAATAGAACCACTGATGATGGTTCATATGTTGTATGATGTCATAATTTCAAGAAAGAAAAAACGTGGGATATTCAGTTTTCCCAGAGCACCTGGCTACATTCTTCAGTAGAAAGCTGGAAGACACCAGGATTAATGAATGACTTTGTGGCCTAAGGGCCTTCCTTTTCTAGTCAAAGCATCAATCCCAATGTCCCTATTTACAAGCCCCATTTACACATGGCGCTGACAGAATGCGCTATTATTAATTTCTTGAGCAAAAACACTCTTATCTAGGATACTTTAACCCATCTGAACCCATGGATTATAGATAAGCTATTCTATATTCTCTCTATCATAAATCATTATTATAACCCAGTTCCACTAAAAGAACATTTACAATTAATCCAATTTTAAATTAAACCTTTTTTCTATTTTTCAAAACAGATTTTTAAAGGGGCACTATGCAGGATTTTTAGCCTTGCTGTGGTCCTGTGTTTACAATCAAAGAAGTCTCCTCCTCCGTCCTCAACCCCGCCCACGCAAGGTACCCAACTTCTTAAATACAGGCAGAGAAGCACAGATTCGGCAAATATCCACAAAGACAGATTGCCAGTGCATCATAGATATGACTGAGCATGTTTTTCTAAATTATATTTTCAAGATAAAAATCCTGCATAGTGCACCTTTAACTTTAATTAATGCTACTCTCTCAGACTGCAGCCACATAAAGGAATATCAGCGATCACTAAAACGGGAAGCTGTACGATACCAACAGCACTACGATTACACTATCTAAACCTGGAACTACAGCAGGACAAGAGAAAAAGCACCTACACTATAGCAGTGGACGAGCGAGACGCGGTGGTCGAGAGGTAGCCCAGCGGGGGTCCAGTTGGGGTGCAGCGCTGGACAGGGACGGGCTGCAGAGCTCATGATAGCTGGACGTGCTGCTGCAGATGGCATGGGGACTCTGGCTTCCACAGCGATCTGAGCGATCGGAGCGCCGCAGGGAGGTTCACTGTCACTACAACTCCTGCCTTCCACCGTCTCTCAGCCTTCCACAGCCCTCTCATATTAACCCTCTCACTGTCTCAGCCTTCCACAGCCCTCTCATATTAACCCTCTCACTGTCTCAGCCTTCCATAGCCGTCTCATATTAACCCTCTCACTATCTCTCAGCCTTCCACAGCCCTCTCATATTAACCCTCTCACCATCTCTCAGCCTTCCACAGCCCTCTCATATTAACCCTCTCACTGTCTCAGCCTTCCATAGCCGTCTCATATTAACCCTCTCACTGACACTGCAGCTTTGCCTTAGTCACTCCTTCATCCTCAACACAGCAGTCTCTATTCCCACCTCCATCCTTACTACAGCTGTTTCCCGTTAATATTTTCAACCTCAATGCAACTGTTATTTATTGATTCATCCTCTTCCATTAAAAACCCCTTTATCTTCAATACAGCATACTCACAATAAATCCACTTCATACTCAATAAACCTGGTCACCTCATAAACCTTACAACACCACTCATATTCACCCCTTCAACCTCACCACAGGCTCACCACCCCTTCACCTCCCCACCCCTTCACCTTAACCCTAATTGTATTTGTCTTCTACAGCCCTTGATCCCTGGTTCATAAAAATGTGAGTTCAATTTTCTTTAACATAGGCAGGACCTTTCACCTTGAATCCTCTGATCAAAAGGTGCACAAGGTGAACACAACTACACAACTAGTCTTAGCCACTCAGTTGTTTCTGATCTCTTAGTACAACACATGGGCTGAGCTACTGCTTAAGGGTGATAATATTACTTGGAGCACCTTTCACTGTAGACAAGTGTTAGAGGAAGCACTTATCAAATAAGGCCATCTACCATTCCAGTTTCTGAGAAATCCATGACTCAATCATGTCTTACCATACCAAGTACTATACATGCATTTTGTCTTGTGTGAGATGTAGATATGATTCTACCTCCAATATATTCTAAGGGGAACATCCCTGCTGGCCATAATAAGCCACCAAGCAATGTGACACTAGACTCATAGGGCCTGATTTACTCAGACCTTTATTGGGTGCAAAAACTGAAAGCACACACAAAACTAATAAAACAACCAATGATTGGTGCAAAAGAAATACCATGACAAATCATTTGTCGTATTATTGGTTTTGCATGTGCTAAAAGGTTTTGCACACACGGTCTTAGTAAATCAATCCCCTAGTGTTTAGAGAGACCTTTTCTCTCTCTGACCAGCCTGCGCATTCTGTCCAAATGCCATGTGCAAAGGAGACGTCAACTGCTACACCCAAGCGAAACCAAACAGAACCCCGACCCCCCACCCCCGACAGTCAGGTACCCCACAGCATTCTCTCAGCCCAGCGCTAGCGCTGTGGGTGGGCAAAGGTGGGAGGCGCTCTTACCTGCAATGCGATGGTAGTGTTTTTGGACGGGTGTCGGCCCACCAGGCCCTGCTCTTTGCGTTTCTTGAATTTCCTAAAGTAGTCCTGTATCAGGAAGGTGGCATAGAACTTCCCCACGGTCACCTCATCATCTGAATAAACAGACCACACAAAGCCTTCCTCTGTCAGCACGGCCCGGAACGGCACGGCACGGCCCGGCACAGCATGGCACGGCCCGGCACAGCACAGCCCGGCACGGCACAGGCCCTCCTGGCCCCTACCCCTGGTCTTCAGGACACGACCCGCATCCACCCCCACCCCCACCCCCACCCCCGCCCCCTCTACACTGGAGCCACCTGCAGGTTGACCACCCTGAACATATCGCTCGCACACACCAGGGTCAGAGCGTGGCTTCAGGACTGGTGTCACATTGATAATATGCAGCAACGTCAAGCAAAAGCTCCCCCGCATCACTTCATGTAAATAAGGCTCTAGAAAACAACACCAGCTGTCCTTTTTCCCCTATTTTATTTTCTGTAACACTTGCAAAAACAATTTATTCTTCAATAATATCATAAATGGTAATAAAATGTAAACCATGAGCCCTGACGTACTAGTGCAGGAGAATGGGAAATATTTGACCCTGGCATTTAAACATTATTCATACCCAACCCTTTAAGAAGTCTACAGAAACTATGATTATAAGTGACCATTATGTCATCATATTCTAAAGTACTCATGAACATTATGAAGAATGAATAATCTTAATCTTAATCACATCTGTAAGAGCAGAGAAATGTTTTTAGAGCTCATCTGCTATTTTATTCCTTGTTTGCCATCAAATAAATCCTTGTCGACACACCGTGTGGCAAATGGCATTGGCCTCGAGCACAGAGAGGAAGTGAAAATAGAAAGAGCTCTGTGGATGTGATACAAATCTAATCACACACAGCTCACTGTAAAATATCACAAAACTGTTTGGATTATATTTTATGATTGGATTATCATTAATAAATGAACACAATTGTAATGATCCATACTACACAACCTGTTTACGTGACCAACCAGAGAACGACACTGTTAGTGTTAGAGAGGAGCTTTGGATGGAGGTGTTACGGAAGTTGCAAAGCTGCAGATGAAAGTGCTTCATGAGGGACAGAGCTGCTGACGTCGTTTACAGAGCTGAGCAAAGATGGATGTGCCATATGGAAAACATGGAGGTGTTTGAGTGGGGAAGTGTAAGTGATGACATTTGGAGGTTTTATAGAAGAGTCAGTGAAGCAGATTAAGATGTTACAGAAGGGACTGATGGAGTTGTTTGAGAGGTGACAGCACACAGAAGAAAGTGCTTCAGAGCAGACAGGTAGAGGTGTTATAGAGGTGACAGAGTTGCATATGTAGGTGTCATAGAGGAAACAGGTAGTGGTGTTATAGAGGTGACAGTTGCATATGTAGGTGTCATAGAGGAAACAGATTGAGGTGTTATAGAGGTGACAGAGTTGCATATGTAGGTTGCATAGAGGAAACAGGTGGAGGTGTTATAGAGGTGACAGAGTTGCATATCGTCTCTTCTTTAAAAAATATAATCTAAGTTTCATTTTTTTTTTTTCAAAAAAAAAAAAGAAAAGAATGATAAAAATATAATATATATATTTAATCAAATCACAACAAAAAAAAATATATATCGATGACTATTGACAAACATTACAAACTGTGTGTCTGTCAATTATATAATATAAATTAAAATAAATAAAATAACACACAACATTTATATTATAGCCTAGCCAAATAGTGTAAAACATTTTATCACTTCGGGGGGGGGTCAGAATCATGGAAATGAAATCATTTATTATTTTTTTTTTCTTTTGTTTGAAGCAAGCAAGCATATATAATATAATGTAAAAAAAAAAAAAAAAAAAAAAATTATTTATTGTTTAGGGCAAACAAACAAACAGCCCAGAGAGCACTCTTGACTTAGCGCGATTATTATTTACCGGGGTAAAAATCCTTTCAATTCAATTTAGGGATTCTAACTACTTTACCAGAGGTGGCCAGCATCATGAAGAGCTGATTTAAGCAAAAATCTCATGTTCCTCAAAAAATGACTTAGGCGATTATTTTAAGAAGGTGACGATATGTAGGTTGCATAGAGGAAACAGGTGGAGGTGTTATAGAGGTGACAGAGTTGCATATGTAGGTTGCATAGAGGAAACAGAGGTATTAGAGGATACAGGAAGTGTTCAATATGAGATTAGTCCAACACTTTGTCTATAAATGCAACATAATTATTTAACCTTGCTTAATATTCATACCACAACAAATAATGACACCGTCAGCTACAGCAGTCTTTTCTATTTAACTAAACCCTGTGGGATCATCTACAGTTGTAATCCAAGGAGAGGTGCTTCTAGGTTTTAGTGAGCACATGCAAGCAAGCAGAGGGTAGCCGAGTGGCTTAATTCTGAAGCAGGGGGATCTGTGGTACTTAAACAATGACAGGGGACAGAGATTGGAGAGAGGCGACACCAGTTCCATGCCACCACCCTAAAACAGAATTGCTTCAGAATATTCTGAAGGACTGAGAAGAAAGCGACAGGGACAGAAGCTGCGGAAAAGCTTGGACAGAAAGAGACATGGTTTAGTGCTGTACGAACAGGACAAGCAGCACCGCTGGTGCTGACTACAGGCCATGCAAGCTGTAAGATATAAAGCAGACTCCAGCGGGCTGATGTACTGTGGCTGTGGCTGTGTTTCTGCAGGAAGCTCAGATGTGAGAGGGTCTGTGCGACGTGTAAGATAGCACATAACAGAAACTCCAGAGCTGATCTGATAAGCATCCCTTGCCCAGAGTTATGAGAAACAGATGGAAAAAAACAGCAGAGCTGTCAGTTAAATTGAGATAAATGAATATACATCACGTAAGGTGAGGAGGCTTTGTGGGCTGTGTGTGTGATATGGAAACCCCATAATACACGTACATAAAACACAAACTACTGCATGCACAGTACTATATGCATATTCCAGTTTCCCCGCCATCTGAGTCGCCAATTCCCATAGTCTCAAAAATGTGTGTATGCATGAGTCATACTCTGCATAAATGTGTGCATGTTTTGACGTCAAATTAGTTTTTATAAATCCCAAATGTGTGGGGAAAGTGGTGTACACATTTTATTGTACGTATGCACGTATGTTTATACATGAGGCCCAGTGAGTTTAAATGCTGCAGTCTATGTGTAGGTGAAATAAGGTGTGCGCGCATGTGTATGTGTGCGTAGATACTGACACTACATTGTGAGAGGAGGAGGCAAGACTACTAGGAAAATAAGTGCAGGGGTGTCTAGGACAAGGGTGTCCAGTCTTATCCGAATAGGGCCGGTGTGGGTGTAGGTTTCTGTTCAAGCCCAGCACTAAGACACCTGATTCTATTTATCCAGGTCTTGATTGAAGAATACGATTAGTTGATTAGTTGAATCAGGCATCTTCAATCAGGAGTCTTTAACTGGGCTAAGAGAAAAACCTGCACACACACCGGCCCTTTTCGGATAAGATTGGACACCCCTGGTCCAGGAGGACAGAATGCAGAATGGTGTGACTGACCACCAGCTGGGGGCACCACTTGGTCCAGAAGCTTCATGCTGGTCCTCTTCCAGATCTTCTTTATGACCGCTCTTAACTCCTCATTGGCCTGATCCAGGTTACCTGTTAACCAATAAAGTTACAGTTTTAAAAAATAAAAATACCAAATGGCAGAACTCTGATTTGGTGAAGTTAGTCATTAATGTAGGAGAAAGGGCAAAATATGACACTACCTCCTACACAGGTTTATTAATGACTGGTGTTCACTCTCAATTACTTTCCAGAAAGCACAAGATTGAGCTTGATGCTCAAAAGCACTGTACATGTCAAATATGGAACTCTGAATAAGTAACAGAGGTGGCCAATTGGAATGACTTGCTTTAAGAGCAGATCCAGCTGTGCAATAAATTAAGTACAGGCGAGGAGTCAGTTCATGAATTTGAATTTCAAAAGCCTCCAGCACTCAGAACTTGAATTTGAATTACAGGAAGAAGAATTTCATTTAATCACCACATACATGCTTCTATGCATGAGTAAGAAGATGTGGTGAATGTGAAATTATGTAGATATCATCAGAGATCCTATAACAGCAGTTGCTTCTACCTGTTTAATCTTTTTATAAAACGTAATTTTGTAGCAAAGGTGGTAACGCGCACAACCAAAAACTCTACTAGGCAGGTGCAGGACCGAGTGATATCCCGAATGAAAGAAAAGAAGTCTGTACACTGATAGCTCCTGGTTCCATGCTTTATTTAGCACCTGGCATGGCCCAATCACAATGGCAAACTACAGTAGACTCAGCCAATTTGGCAGAAACAAACTAGCCGTGCAGCCATTGGGCAGAAGGACCTCTTACATGCTGGCACAGGCAGACTGTAGGTGTCCAATTAAACAGAGGAGTTGCCATGCCAACTGAAACCTTCCTTCCATCCACAATGCTATAATTACAGGTTTCTCTGTGAGTCACATTTGGAGTTGGCATGGTCCAGATTGAACACGGGGTGTATCACTGCACCTTAGGCGCATGTTCTACTCTGGTCACCTCACGGACACAATGGCTTAACCACCACAGTATCGTCTCACCTTCGGTTTTGATCTTCAGAGCTGTCCGGACCAACGCAAACAGGGTCGCATTGAACATGACCGTGCCATCACTGTTCAAAGGCATGTTCATGGCAACTAATCTCTGAAATATGAAGATGGTGGAGTCAAATCCAAGTTTAACAGGATAAAAAAAGAGAAAATAATTACTTATAAATGGAACAATTCCAGTTAATTCAAGAGACATTAGGTTTCCATTTCAACACACACACACACACACACACACAGGCACACGCACACACACACACACACACACACACACACAGGGTTTTGTGACTGTCCCTACTAGCTGACAGGCACAGAGAGGTCAGTTCTGTTGCCAGGGGCTTGTGACTGTCACAGCTAGTCTGCTGGGAGCTGTTGAGGACTACTGAGAAAGAGAGAGAGCGAGAAAGAAAGAGAGCAAGAGGCCATTTGCCCCTGAATAAATGACTCCCCTCTGTTTGCAGTGTAACTGTTTCCTCTTGATTTATCACACATCATTATGTGTGGGAGCTATCCTGTCTCATTCCTTCAGGGCTCACTGTGATCTCATACAACACATTCCTCTGCTCTCCTATCAATGACAGCTAAAAATAAACATTTAAATCTGTGTGTGTGTGTGATTACCTTGCAGGCCACTCTGTGGGGACACAGCTTGCCAAAGCCCAGTGGGGGCTGGATGCGACGCAGCAGGGTCACCACATCCAGGTGTTTAATCCTGCCCCTGTGTGAGGTAACCACACACTCGACAATGTCAGCATTACCATGTACAATCACACACACTCTTAACAACATCAACAACTGCCCCATTGATGTACACCCCTGAGCATCACCAACACTACAGATACACATTCAGTAATACATTAATTTATCCAGTTCCTGAAAATACGCACTCACACACAGCAAACAGCTGACCTCACATGCAAACAAGTACTGGAGACCTGAAAGATCATGTCCCCTCCACAGCAGATGTGTGAACATGGTGGCATCCAGACCCATACTCACTTTGCCTCTGGATCATACTCTGACCAGATCCTCTTAAACTCGTCCAAATGATGGGGTCCAAGTATCGACCAATCACGAGTGAGATAGTCAAAGTTGTCCATGATGACAGCAACAAACAAATTAATGATCTGAGGGAAAGAACAATAAAGATATGCCCACATGAGACTGTACAATTTCCTTCTCCTTTCTGTCAATGGAAATTAATACCAAATCTAATGTCAAATAGCCTATTAGAGCTGCCACTTGACCCTCTGCAATACGGGCATTAAAGAGACACATGTATTGATTGTAAAAAACAAGCTTCCCAAAACCAATCACTGGTTCTAGTTAAGTATTTAAGATGTGGGTGGGAGGAGTTGGAACAGAGGCCAGAGACCTGTGCACTTGCAGTGTGCACCACAGCTATAAAAGGGTGTCGGACTGAGCATACCAAGAAAGCACATAACATGTAGAAAGTGATGAAATAGATGATGGCAAAGCCGCTTCCACAAGTCCTCTCCTCGCCAGGGTTGTAATCTGACTCTGCGTCACAGAGTTTTCCGGGCAGACATGCCAGCATGATCTCCTGCCAGGCCTCACCTGTGGCACACCTGGGGAAGAACGAAGAGGAACACACTCAAACAAAAAGACAGACTGTACTCAACCACACACACACACACACAGGCACATGTGCACACACACACACACACATAGTAAAACACAAACAGCGGAGCGAGACAACCAAGCATTCAAAGACCACACACAGTCTGTCCCAACCACAATCACATACAAAGAGTTTCAAGAGCAAATAACAAATAAAACTTTCTTTCAGACTGAAACTATGCTTAAAGAACAACCACACACCCCATCTACAACCAAACAGAGCTACACACACTGTCTTTACACAGAGACCATATGTTGCTCATACCTCAACCAAAAACAGAAACAAACTGAGGCCAGACCTCAACCTCAACTAAAACCACACACAGAACTACAACCACAAACACATAAGGAAACCCATGGCTTCATATACAGAAAAGACCACGAGCACATACACCTGTGAACGACCACACCTCCTCATTAAGATAAGGGCTCAACTTGAACAGCACCCTGATTTTAGCTCTCTTGTTTAAGCTCTTACAAGCAGCTGAGATAACAGTGGCATTTGCATCAGTCCTGAAGCTAACTGGTACGGGCAATGTTTAGAAGGCAGCACAACATTATGCCTCCAATGTGAATGCAGTAAATGAGGTGGCAGAAAAGGCACTTCTACAATCACAGACCTGAAGAGCAGGAGGACTGCCTGGGGAAAGGTCTGGAAGTTGTTGTTTCGGTTGATGTGTGTGCCGTCCACCATGGCGATTTTACCAAACACCTGAAATACATGCAGGATACCATCTTTCATTGTAATCTACCCCACTGCACGAAGCACAGCACATGATTCACTGTGTGAGACGTTACACGGTAGCTACTTAGCAGTTATACTGATAAGTAATACCATAGAATAAGACGTTTTAGTGTGTTTTACCTGCATCCCAATGACAGCATAGATGAAGAACAGCATAGCTATCAGCAGGGCAACATATGGCAGAGCCTGGGGGAAGAGCCCATTAAGTCAAGCCAAGTACCTGCTACTGGATTTCAATCAAGAAATTACCTCATTTCATTTTAATCATTGTTATCATTGATCTTTCATTTCAGCCTTTTTGACAAGGAAAACAATGAAAAATAATCAATACCAGGCACATGCCACACATTCGTATAGTGAAGTAATCAATACACCGTAATCACTTTTACCATGGCAACAGCAGAAAACCTCAGAACTATCCCCCGGTTTAATCTAGAGGTGTCCAATTGGGTCACCTGGATTGCATGACACAATATAACTCACTTCCCATAAAACCACAGTCTATTCAAACCCACAGCCCTCAAGTCTACAGCCCAAGCAACAAACTCCATTGACTCCATTCAGCATCGCACTGTATAATCTATAACAGTGACGGGATGTCCGCTCACCTGGAATGACTTTATGAACGTCCACAGTAGCGTGCGAATACCCTCCCCTCTACTGAGCAACTTGACCAATCGCATGACTCGGAATAGGCGGAAGAAGGTTATGGAGATCCTGGCACTGTCCTCTGTGTTCTGAGAAAGGCAAAGTGATGTCAGAGTGGTGTCACAGTGGTGTCAGAGTGATGTCAGAGTGATATCAGAGTACAGGCAGGGGCTGGTATACAGGTATACTGGGGATCCGCTATTGCTTTAAGCCACAATGTGGAGGTGCAGAGGGGGCTGTGTGGTCTGTGAAAGTGCTCTTAAAAGGCTGAGGAAAAGGTTCAGCTTTGAACCTGTGCAATGTGTAAAACAAGCGTTGCTGGGAAGTGAAGTTCTGAACTCTTTTAAACAGGCAACACCACATACAGCTTCTGACTTCATCTCCCAACAGCACTGCTGGAATATGCTACACAA
This sequence comes from Ilyophis sp. 1 JC-2022, assembly GCA_022702515.1. Classification (NCBI taxonomy): domain Eukaryota; kingdom Metazoa; phylum Chordata; class Actinopteri; order Anguilliformes; family Synaphobranchidae; genus Ilyophis; species Ilyophis sp. 1 JC-2022. The sequence continues at coordinate 49,964,074 of CM040402.1, forward strand.
CCTTCTGCTCTTTGAATTTTCCTCTAGTCTGCAATCATCCGCACCTGAGATGTAACGTGCCTGGCCTTGCAGTGGAAGGCTTATTTCTAAAAGCGTTTTACTTCTGGTCAAACTTTAAACATAAATTAATAATTCAAATTTTTTTTTTAATAAGTTGTCTTGTGACAAAGTGCAGATGTTTCCATTTCAGTGCTGATGTTCAGAAACAGATCCATATGAACTAATATGCATGGAAAGTATTTTTGATGCCACTTGAAAAAATGTTTTTTACACATTCCCATTACTTACTTTGGACTTTCAATGTCAAAATCATTATACATCGTTAAAAACAACAAGAGGGTTCCATTTCTGATCATGGACATGATCAAAAATAATGAGTGACCCACACACCCAAAGCATCCTTCATGCAGTCATGCCATCAGCTGATCTGAAACGTGCGTTAAAGCACTACCCCGTCTTCTGCATTCTGACAGGCCCAGAGGGGAGGGGCAGGGGGCGGGGCAGTGAGTGGGTGTCATGCCGGAAAATCTGGCCATACCTGCCAGCCTGTGCCAGCAGTCGTATGGCTCCCCTTGTCCACAGGAATGAACATGCAGAGCCGGACTAGGGCCATGCCCCTGCTAGTCACAGGGTAGTCTAAAGCTCCAGGACGGCACATGCACAAACAGGAAGAACTGCCCACACTGCTGGTCAGCCAAACCAGTAGTGTTACGTGACATTCTCCATGGAAATAACAACACAAATAATATCCGGAATAAAAGCAAAAACAAAAAAAATGTTTTTTATGTGAGGAGACAGATTATCCAAAGTAAAAAATAAATGGACAAAGAAACCAAAAGTGGAGGTGAGGGGGTCAGGGGGGCAGTGGGTGGAGCATCTTACCCCAGCCTCCACCTCCACTACCGGAGACTCTGTTGGCTTTAAAATCAAAATGCTGCATCAATGACTAACTTCCAACTCTAATGAACAAATATGAATGAGAACATCCCTTTCTTAAAGTAAAATACACCCATTGATTAGCACAACCTCTCTGTAACATTGATTATTGCATAATGCTCACACAGTCACCAAGTTATCCCACCATTTCAGAAACAATTATTACTGGATAACACTTACACACACAACATTGTAAAACGCCATGACATTTGAACATGGCTACCAAACACACATATCATTACGACATTTCTAGAACAAAAGGACACCCCAGCCAACATATGGACCTCCCAGCACAAAATACTGGACTTCCCAGGCTAGCACACACAAAAACCAATGTTTTCAAAAATGTTTACACAACATAAATTATGAATCCCAGCAAACATGGAACATTATAACAATGTTACTTTAATGACAAGACTAGAATAATGAATTCAGAGGCGGACCAACTACACTACAGTACACAGTAAGCAGATTGTAATGGTTGAACTTAATAAAGAGTAAAACTGCTGTTTGAACCCATCACTTCCACAGTCCCCTGAAATCACAGCTACCTCAGAGTATTGAAATGCTTGATTCGGCCATCTTAGTTAAAGCATCAGAAATGACACTATCATAATACAATATATTTGATTAGTCTAGCCTGTCATTATAATGTGAAGACGATAGAGGCTCAGGAAGGTGCTGTTTTCACTATAACAACAGCCTATAGACTTAAAGAAGCAGGTACTGACAGGGACACTGCAGACAGTGAGCCCCAGAGGTGTAAAATCCGGGTTCAGAAAGTAAAAGTCCTCCCCAGTATTGGGTTCCAGACACCTGGATTTGCTAATTAGCACAATTCTTCAGCGAGGAGGTCGAACTAATTGGTGATATCAGCTGGCTGAGTTAATGGGTGGAAGAAACGCACGGCAGGACTTTTACTTTCTGACACCTGGGTTTTAAAACTTTAGGTTACTGTCGTAACCCCGGTTCTTTGAGTAATATGAGCGAGATGTCTCGCTATGGGATGTGACCCTCCGCAGCCCTGACAGAAGTACCTATCTCAAATAACCAATCCTGATTGGTCAGAGAAGCGTGTCCCTCCGCTGCGTGATGTAGTCCCCCCCACTACAAATACCGCAGCAGGAAGACACGCCCGCCATTCTAAAGCCCGAAATTCCTTCTCACCGCCCAGCAAGAAGGGTTGTCTGGCGAGACATCTCGCTCATATTACTCAAAGAACCGGGGTTACGACAGTAACCTAAAGTTCTTTTTCATAATATGAGCTCGATGTCTCGCTATGGGATGTGGTTACTCCCGAATTGCCAGACAGCTTTATCGAACAGCCACCAACCGATGGGAGGGTCCAGATGTCCAGATGCTAGGCCTGAAGGACCGCGCTGGCAACGCACGGGCCCGACACATCCAGCATGTAGAATCGAACAAAAGTCAGAGGCGAAGTCCAACTCGCCGCCGCACAAATGTCCTGAATAGACACCCCCCTGAACAAGGCCCAGGATGCAGCCATGCCCCGCGTAGAGTGAGCGCGCAGGCCCGCAGGCGGGCGCAACCCCTCATTAGCGTAGGCCAAAGTTATAGCTTCCACCAGCCAGTGTGAGAGGCGCTGCCTCGAAACAGGCTGACCTTTTCTGGGATTAGCCCAGGAAATAAAGAGCTGATCGCTCCGTCGGAAGCACTGAGTCCTGTCCACATAACAACGTATGGCCCGGACCGGACACAATGTATGAGCCCGCTGGTCAGCAGCTGGAGCTGTGAACGCAGCGAGAGTAATCGGGGAGCATGAACCCACCACCTTAGGCACAAAGGCTGGGTTAGGTCTCAGCGACACCCTTACATCCCCTGGGGCAAACTGAGTGCATGACGGATGCACCGAGAGTGCATGAATATCGCTGACCCGCTTCGCGGAAGCGAGCGCCAGCAACAACATTGTCTTAAGAGACAAATGCTTCAAACTAGCACCCTGTAAAGGCTCAAAGGGGGGACCCTTAAGCCCCTCCAAAACCACCGTCAGATCCCATGGGGGCATAAGCGGCCTGGAGACTGGGAGCAGTCTACGGGCACCCTTCATAAAGCGGCACACCAGAGGGTGCTGACTCACTGTTTTGTCCCCAAAGCCCACGTGACTGGCGGCAATGGCCGCCAGATACACTTTGACTGTCGAGAAGGCTCTGCCATCATCGATGAGGCTCTGAAGAAATGATAAGACCACCGGAACAGAGCACTGAAAAGGGGTGTGATTCCGATCATGGCACCACCGCTCAAACACCCCCCACTTACCTGTGTACAAAGACCTGGTAGAGGGGGCCCGAGCATTCTGAATAGTGTTAATCACACTCGGAGGAAGGCCCGCAGTGGTCATAGAGAGCCACTCAGGGGCCACGCCCACAGTTGTAACCTGTCCGGGTGTGGGTGGAACACCGTCCCCCCCCCCTGTGACAACAGGTCCCTGCGTATTGGCAACTGCCAGGGCCGGGCGCACAGCAACTGATAAATCTCCGCCAACCAGTGCATCGCCGGCCAGTGTGGAGCTATCAGGATAAGAGAGTGTCTGTGTTCCCTCACCCTCGCCAGGGTGGGAGGAACCAGCGCCAGAGGGGGAAACGCATAGAGCAGCTCGTGAGGCCAGTCGTGCGCCAGAGCGTCCAGCCCCAAGGGGGCCCCCCGACTGTGTAGGGAGAAGAACAGCTGACACTGGGTGTTCCCTTCCGACGCAAACAGGTCCACTTTGGCGCGGCCATAAATGGACCAAATCTGAGTCACCACGAGAGGGTGTAAAGTCCATTCTCCGTATACGGGCGCACCCCTGGACAAGAGGTCCGCCCCCACGTTCAGGGTCCCCGGGACATGCGTTGCCCTCAATGACAGGAGACGCACACTGCTCCACAGGATCAGTTTGCGTGCTAATATGTGTAATTGACGTGAGTGCAAACCCCCCTGGTGATTTATGTATGCCACCGTGGTCGTATTGTCCGTCCTCACCAGGACATGATGACCCCTGAGGAACGGGAGGAAATGTTTCAGAGAGAGAAACACTGCCGAGAGCTCCAGAAAATTTATGTGATGTCGCTGGAGACCCAGGCTCCAGCGGCCCCTCACAGATCTGCCCTCGTGAATGCCGCCCCACCCCTGGAGGCTGGCATCCGTAGTGACCACTTTCCTGGACAGGACGGTGCCCAGGGGCACACCCTGAGTCAGAAAAGAGGGCGCCCGCCAGTGACGTAGGGCCAACACGCAATCCGACGTCACCAAAATCCTCCGTGCGCCATGACGCACGGGGTCCAGCCTGAGCGCAGCAACCCAGCGCTGAAACTCCCTCATGTGGAGGCGACCGAGGCGTATTACGTGTATAGCCGAGGCCATCAGGCCCAGCAGGCGCAGACACACCCTGAATGGGACGTAACAGGAGCAAGACATGCCTTGAAACTGTTCACCCTCTCCTCCGAGAGGCGCGCAGTGAACGGCATTGATAGCAGCTGTAACCCGAGGAAGATTATTTCTCGACCCGGTGAGAGATTGCTCTTTTCCGTGTTTATCACAAAGCCCAACTCTGACAGATGACGTGTGACAAACTCCGTGTGCGACCTGGCCTCCTGCTCCGAGCGCGCTAGGAGAAGCCAGTCGTCCAAATATGTGGCCAGGCGTATTCCCCCCCGCCGTAGCGGGGCGACCGCCGCGTCCGTACACTTCACGAACACCCTCGGGCTGAGGGAAAGTCCGAACGGGAGCACTCGGTACTGATAACACACTCCCTGAAACGCAAACCTCAGATACTTTCTGTGGGCAGCGTACACTTTTATATGGAAATAAGCGTCCCTCAGATCCACTGATGTGAACCAGTCGCCTGGTTTTATTAGACGCAACAGAGATGCCTGTGTCAGCATCCTGAACTTGTATTTCCTTAAGTGACAGTTCAGAGCCCTGAGGTCCAAGATAGGGCGAATTCCTCTCCCTCCCCGTTTGGGGACGAGAAAATATCTTGAATAATACCCGGATTGACTCTGCTCGGGAGAGACGATTTGAATAGCTTTTTTGTCTAAAAGAGACATTATCTCCTCCTTTAGCACGCCAGCTAAACGTCCCTGTGCTCGTGACTGTATTATGCCGGAAAAACGAGGCGGCACAGTGTTGAACTGCAGCCGGTAACCCCGCTCTATCGTGCGTAATACCCACGGATGAGCCCCTATTTCTCTCCACTTTTGAATGTGGAAACACAGTGAAGGGGAGAATATCGGCTGAGGCTCTGCCAACACGGGAGGGCTCATAAGTGGTGGTATGGCTCCCTCCAGTGGCAGAGCGAGAGAATGTCCCTCGGGCCGTACTGCGCATGTGCGAACTCGCGCAGCAGCCTGGGTAAATTCCTCCGTAGCCGGAAATGGGATGCCCATCGCCGGCAACAGAGGGACAGCATGCCCGGCGGACATGTTGCTTATGTGCAAAGCATTCATTTTGTTTGTGCTTGCTTTGTTTTCGGTGTTTTTTACACATTTTGTTTTCAACTTTATTTCTTTGAACAAAGGCAGAACATTGTGTGTATGCGCGTGCTTGTGGACATGTGAACACGGCTGTGCAACGGCAAACAGCCCGGTGACAATGTCCCTCCTCGTCTCGTCTGGCCCTGGGGCGGAGATCAGCGACTGGAGATGTGCACTTAAACACCTCTTTGGTGGAGCCCATGAACGGGGAACTGATGGGCGCGTCACCCGGAGAAAAGGCGGAGGCGGTCAAGTAGCCTTCTTCTTCCTCCTACCCTGCGCAGCTGAAGCGGCCGGTGGAGGCGGCGGGGCTGCGGGCTGAGCGCCGGGGGGACCCTTCCAACCAACCCGAGGGGCAGGCGACTGGGATCGGGCCGGGGAAGGTTGCTGCTGCGGCCTCTTCGGGACCTTAAATCGCGCAGATTGAGCAGCGGCCTGGGCGAAAGATTTTCCCCGGGGCGGGGGAGACGGCGAGGGGGCTCTACGCGGCAGGCAGAGCGCAAACGCCTCGTTGTCTTTCTTCCTCGCCTCCGCTCTCTCCTGCATGGAGGTCAGAGCTGAGCCGAAGATACCCTCCGGTATGACGGGCGCGTCCAGGATGTCATCTCGCTCTCTGTCAGTCAGCCTGGCGAGATTGAGCCACCTGGCTCGTTCCTGGACCACGAGAGAAGCCATAGCTTTCCCCGTGGCGAGCACAGCCACCCGCTGGACATGAAGGCACAGGTCCGTAATCACCCCCGCCTCGCGCCAAACCGCGGCGCTAGGTGCACCGTGGAGAATGTCGGCTTGATAAGCGGAGAGAAGCGACAGCACATTCAAAGCCCTCATCGAGAGCGCGGCTTGCTTGTACGCCCTCTCGGTCAAAGCAGACTGAAGATGCTCCGATTTAGCGGGGAGGGACGGACGTCTGCTTGAGCCAGCCATGGCGCCACCCGGGTACAGATGCGCTGCAACCGGGGACTCGACCGGGGGCATGACGAGGAGACCCAGGGCTTCCATGTTCTCGGTGTCGAGGACGGAGGCACCCAGAATCTGGTTCCTTCCGCTGTACGGCTTGTCGCTCCACATCTTGGTGAGCTCGAGCAGTAAGTCAGGAAAGACGGGAAGAAGCTGCTTGGCCGTGTTACCGCCCGGTGCTAATAGCCTGCCCTCGTAGCGCGAGCGCGAGGGCTGTGTCACCGGAGCAGGCCAGGGAATACCCATGCTCGCTGCCGCACGCTTGCACGTGTCGAGCAGAACCACAGGAACCGGGGACGAGGGACGTGCGTCCTCGCCGTCCTCCGAGCCCCCGGAAAGCAGCCCCGGCTTTGCAGCCGGCACCGGAGTGATTAAGGCCTCATCCTCATCCTCGCTCTCTGAAATGAGAGGGGGATAATCGGAGTCATCCTCTACACACTCCAGCTCTAACACATCGTCGGAAGGAAAGGCAGGAACCGGGGACATCACAGACAGGGCGGCCCAGTCGGTGTGCACCTCCTGTACCTCCTCTACCATGGGCTCCTCTTCGTCAGCGGCTACCGGGGCAGCGGCGGTCAGAAGCGGGTCCTGGTCGGACAGGCTGGCTTGGCGAGCCAGGCGGCGTCTCAAGCTTTTCGTCGTGAACATTTTGCAATGCACACACGAACCGGGGACGGATAGGGACAGCCTGGCGTGGTCAGTCCCGAGACAACTCACACACACGGGGCGCGTATCCTTCCCCGAAATCCGGGCACCACAGGGGCAGGGCCGGGAGTCTCCTCTGGCATGAGGAGAAGCGGACGCCATGGGGGCAAAAAACACCGGCTGGTGCGCGGGTGTCTTTTACAGTAAGTGCTAGCTAACTGGTGTGTTAGGAGCAGGTAGCTAGCTAACTGGTGTGTTAGAAGCAGGTGCTTAATAACTGGCGTGTTAGAAGCGAGAGGCTGATAACTGGCGTGTTAAAAGCAAGATGCTGATAACTGGAGTGTTAAAAGCAGGAGGCTAACTGGTGTGTTAGCAGGAAACGTCGAGGGGAGCTGGCGTGCAAAACCTCGGCGAATATAGTGAGCTGAGTTAGCGTCCGTCGACAGAAGCTAATAAATAATTCCGTCTGTGGACAGTTAAACTAACTAGGCTCGGTGTGAGATAATGCTTCTAGGTGAGAAGAATTTTTAGAATGGCGGGCGTGTCTTCCTGCTGCAGTATTTGTAGTGGGGGGGACTACATCACGCAGCGGAGGGACACGCTTCTCTGACCAATCAGGATTGGTTATTTGAGATAGGTACTTCTGTCAGGGCTGCGGAGGGTCACATCCCATAGCGAGACATCGAGCTCATATTATGAAAAAGAACCTCTGGTGAGCACTATCAGAATGCTGTTCAAGCGATGAGGTGTTCTCAAAGCACAGCAGGAAGTCACATAGTAAGTCGCTATATTCTTAGCGCTGGTAAAAAAAAAAAGAGGGTAAAACACTGGCTGAAAGTGAGGTCAGCGTAACTGAAGGACTATACACAACCATCCCACTCCCTCTCTGAGCTACTTTCGACATGCTTATGGTGACACATTATAAAACCAGAAACAGCTTGTCAAAAACAAACCGGAGAACAGACCTGTTTATTAATATAACCAATATGATCTTCAGCCTGTACCAGCGGGAACCTAAGATGGCCCAACTTGACGAGGGTGTCAGCTGCCAGGATCAATCCTGCTGCTCCACCAATCCCGTTGAACCCTGATGCTTCAGGGATGAATGACGCCTCGCAACTGCGCCCCCAGCTGTCTGCAGTGCGGACATTCCTGAACCCTGGAGTGACCCTGAATTTAATACTGGCCTAAAATGAGGATGTCTGAGGTGAGCAATTCAGTAATTCCACTGGTCTTTATTTCAACAAGTTGTCACGCCATGCTTTGTGGTTCACACTGTATGGAAAAATGAGTAGTGGGTGGATAAAGAGACACAAGAGAGGACTGAGAGGATTAAATAGGCAGCACAGTATTAAATTTCCACAGTATCACTGTGCTGCCATATCTGGGGGACGGCCTTTATGGCCAGTTTGTGCTCATGATTACAATTTTCATAAATGTTCTACAGGTTATGTAACTTAATTTAGCTGGCTGTGGTCCTAAATATCAGGGAACATTACACTTTGCACATCTGAGCACTGCAAAAGTCAGTGTTACATACTTTATCAACTGAATTCATCTGTCTGGCCAATGAACTCTTTCTGTAGGCCAGAATTAATCAATGCAAAAGGTTGTGCTCTTTTAAGCAGAGCTGTGTTTCGGCTGTGCAACTTGTGTTTGGTGAAGAAAGGCCAGCACCCACAATCCATAAGCAGATGGGTGTGGCTTTTGCACATGAAGAGACACTAAGGTAGAAGTGTCAGTAACCAAGCACTGAGAGGTCAGCAAGCAATGCAGTAAATAACAGCGCAGAGAGCAGTGGGAGTGTGACAGAGAGTAAAACCCACGTTCACTTGCAAAACTAAAAACTCCATACTTTACAACTAACAAACCTAATTAGCTACCTCCAAGGGTTGATAAGATGGTGTTGTTTATTCAGATTCGTTTAATATTTTGAGCGAGCTATTGAACAGGCTTTGAAATGACCATCACTAATATTCAAGTCCTAAAAAAACACAATTTCAGCGCAGAACACCAGTTCAAATTGACCCCTTGATACCCATAGTTCCCACATATACCATATATGCACATAACAGCCCCCACGACTTTACACAAGAATATGATATGCACACACAATCACACAAACTGACATGCGTGAAACACACACGCATGCACGCAAACACACTCACACAGAGACCAGTCCACAAAACAACACATAACCAAATGTACTCTCTCTCTCACACACATGTACACACACACACACAAACCCACACACCCAAGCGCATATACACACATGTACACACACACAAACCCACACATGCAAGTGCATATACACACATGCACACACAGTGCAGCTGAGAAAGACAAACAGAAGGCCACTGCAAGCAGAGACAGCAGCGAGTCATTCTTCAATCTACATCCGTAGATGTACTACAACTCTCCAAACAGGCTCAAACACCTGGGCCTCTGTTTCTGCAGCCTGTTCCATCTGTATCTAATCAAAATGAGAGGCGGGCCCTCACTACCTCATCTAACCCTTATCAACCCTGCTTATTTTGCTGTCTCATATATCTGATGAATCTGATTGGCTCTACGCATGGCGACGCCCCCGTCGCCGAGCAAGAGGTCCGATGATGATGATATATCTGAGACCCTCCTCATAAAGTTAGCGACACACACATCCTCTATTCATCCTAAATGCACTATTGCAACCAGTGTGATATGCATATCATGAAGTTATTTTTACTCAGGCATACTCGCTTTGAATGATGTGGAAAAGGACACACGGGTCTGCACTGTAGTGGAAAAGCGGCATTAGTCTATCGCAACACGAACGAGCTCAACTGTAAAAAACGCAATTCCATCAAAACTCTCGAGGCCATTCATCAAATCTTTTAGCCCGATCAGCCCTGTGTTCCTCATGATTTATTAAGATTGTCTGTGAACATGCTGATCTGTACGCCAGTGCTGGACTCTCCCCATTCAGCAGAAACCGAGCGTAGGTATCACTTTGAAGGGTGGCATTAGCGAGAATTACTCAAACCACACAGCTGTGATCATATCTACCAAACAATTTGCCATACAGAAGTGCAGAGTTTACCCCAGCCTTGAGTAACACATTTCAATTACAAGGGTTTTTAATTTTACTGTACACATCGTATGATCAGCATTCATTTGACAACAACGTATGTGTAGCTTTGTGTATATAATTAGATATTGCAAACTCTGAGCCACTATAGGCTCAGATTAGAAACTTATACAAGCAGAAGCAAAGGGAAAAGTCCTCAAATAAAAAGATTACATTTTAAGAATACCATCCAAAAAATATCCAGACTATTATACAATATGTGTACCATATATCACAGGTACGCTCATTATGTAATTCATAGTTACAGAATATATTAAACTCTTAATACTAATCATTTCACTCAAGACCATAAAACGTTAGATGACTATCGTGTAGCATTTTAGAGGAATCAGACTTTAGTAGTAGACAAGACACTGTTTTGTATACTTGCCTCTACAAATTTCAAAAAATATTAAGATGATGACATTGTCCTTTGAGTATAAAGTGTCATATACACAGACCTCTGCAAGTGAGGGGGTGTTCTAAAGACACCTGTACAATAAGTGAAATATGCCATACACAGTACAACAAAATAATATGCTGCACATACACATAACACAGAGACCAATACGGCAACAACTGAATTCACAAATGTTTCTGAAAAACTTGATGGAAAACTATGAAATGTTGGGAAGTAATCTCTGTGTGTGTGTGTGTGTGTGTGTATTTATGAGTGTGTCTGTGTGTGTGTGTGTGTGTGTGTGTGTGCGCGTGCGAGCACACAGTATGTGTATGTTTATGCATATGGCTTGTGCCTGAAATTTGAAAAGAAAAACAATTCTCTGCTACTACGTCAACATATCTATCACAACACACATTTCCCACAGCACAGAGCACAATATTTTGAGAAAAAGCTTTGCAATAAAACTTGTCTCGCCTGAGCACAATGCTGCACTCTAGTTGATGGGGCCTAACTAAACAAGAACACATGGCATTCCCACATAGATGCACATTATGGATTTATCTAATGCTACTCTGAGACACTGATGCAAGGCAGTACCTGGTGTTATTGCAAGGCTTTTGAGTTCAGGAAGGAAACATAACTGTACAGGGGCTGCGAAAATGATTTACTTACGTTGACTTCGGTGATAGCAATGTCAACCACGCTACCAACAACAATTAAGGCATCAAATGTGTTCCATGCATCAGCAAAATAGTGCTGTGAACACACGCGGCCAGACGGAGAGGAGAGAGAAAGAGAGAGGGGGAGAGGGAGGCAAGAGAAGAAGAGAAATGGTGGAAAAGTTAAGGTGGCAGTAATCACGGCCAGAGAGCCCACAAGTGCCTCACTGCAGCCTGGTGGCACTGCATCTGTGAGAAGGGCCCAAATGACCATTACAGCACTGCTCTCGTCAATGGACCTGAAAATGATACTTGGCTGCCTTCCGCCATTTTATGGGCATTACCATGGTGACTGCAAGCGAGAAAATAATCACCGTGCCAGCAATAATGAATAAAAACTAATGATTGGTGGAAAACGACACTAATGGAGTTTGTTGGTGTTAGCTGAAGTGAGTCTGCCACGACCCCTCCCTGTTGTAAATCACTCGAGCAATAGAAAAAGGATTACGTAACGCAATTCATTATCAGCTCACTGTCACAGTGAATTTAACAGTGGTGAATAAGCGTGTCTTTGCCCTGCCTCTGTTTCCGCTGTGCTGTAAACAAGAGTGTCCTGAGAGCTGCAGTGCCACAGTCTGAGAAGAAAGCCCCACCTCCAAGGCCTGGAACGCCCACTGAGCGTGTCACAAAGGGAAGTCAGGAACGTTCCGGACCAGTGACTTGCCCAAGAGATGGGGAGATGAGAGAGGAAGGGGGAAGCGGTTTGGGACAGAGTGGAGCGGGCGGGCAGGGCGGGGAATACTCACGTCTATCTCACTGAGAACGATGTCTACTACGCTGCCAATAACCACCAGGGCGTCAAACACGTTCCAGGCATCCGTAAAATAACCCTGAACAAAGCAGCGCAGGCGACAGCGGGGGAGGGGATGAAGGGGGGATCATGGAAAGGTCATACAGACAAAACTGGAAAAAATCTAATCAAATCAAAAATCTCAAAATCTCACATGCAGAGATGAGATTACTGTTCCTGCGATCATGCCACGGACACACAGCTCAAACAGGATGAACACTCACAATACGGATTCATCTTTACAATGCAGTGTGGAATTCTGCAGTTGTGTTACCAGCCCGTACCTCTAATGAAAATGTGTGTCCTTCATGCAATTTGCAAGCTTGGCATGCTCATACCATCTTACCTTTTATGAAAAAGCACAGCTGACGCAGGCGCACAATATACAGCAATAAAGGTATCAATATCATACCTGAGGCACTGCGTCAGTCCTCTTTCTTTAGTTAGCAATTTAACAATGTATAAGTGGGCAGTGGGAGCAGGCAAGGAAATGTTTCTACTTCCTTCAAATGCATTTCCTTAGCATGCATTTCCTTAGCATGCATTTCCTTAGCTTGCATTTCATGATGGCATGAGAGGTCGAATGAAAAGGGGGATATTGAGGGGGAAATGGACAAGTCACTAAACCCCAGTGGGTCCACACTCTGTGAGCTTCTGTCCTGTTCAGGCCACCTACACTCAATTACTACTCGTTTTCTCCCCACTATACAGGTGCATCTCCTGCTTGCTATCAAATAAAGCACACTTCTTATTTGTATACATACATTACATTTAATTGGAATAATTACAGTTTGTAAGGTCTGTACGTGGAAAGAGCTCACATAGCTGGTGAGTTTTGAGAATAAAGACCGTGTTTCCTTTCTGTCCCAGGATGTCCCCTCTTTATTCTGTGGGTGCCTGGTGGAGCAGAAAGGGGCCACTGAAGGGCGTTGAGGCGGGGAAACCCCCCCTTCCCTGGGTTGAGCTCTGCCCATTTCTGCACCACCCAGCAGGGCTGCCAGCCACAGTTAGCACTGCCACCCACTGCGTCACCCCACTGTGAAGCAGGGCTTCGGCTGTTTTATATGAGGGACTCCGTATCACGGACACTTCACCAGCAAAAATGGCATGTGAACTTGAAGCCCCTGAATAGAATTGGCTTTGATTATGTTATTTGTGTGGTTTAATGTGTGCTTTTTGGCTGGCGAGAAGATGGACGGCCCAGTTCTATCATGAAGCATTTTCCATCAAAAGTACAAAATAAAGACAAAAATAAGTCAAGGAGCCTCTAGCTTATATTTTATATGTTTATTTGGACGGTGGGTACGTGTGAATATTTTTGAAAATGTCTTGTATGCACCTGGATGTGGGCAATTAAGGTGCTGAAGATCAGCATCTGCATGTGAGAACGATCTCCAAAGCAGTTCTGTGTGTGTGTGGGTGTGTGTTTGTGTGTGAGTGTGTGCGTGTGTGCGCTGGCGTACGCTAACCTGTGTTTAATACGCACAAAGGGGGGGACCTACCCTTGGTTTGAAGGCAATTAATTTGAGCAGCATCTCCACAGTGAAGACCCCAGTAAAGACCATGTTGAGAATGTCCATTGCGTAGTTAAACAGCGGGGACTGGCCGTAGTGCTATACAGACAGACACAGCCACTTGTGAGCGATAGGAGGATAATGTATTTGACAGAAAGATAAGCGGCAGATAAGGCCTGCTGACACATTCATTTTTAGTCTCTTAGATCGGGAGATAGAGGAGCAGGTTATGTGGAAACCAAGACCAAGAAAGTGAGAAAGCGTAGATGCGACTGATAAAGTTCTTCTGAAAGCGGAGGCGGATTAAGGCCAGTGTTTACCTGTATGGCCAGGCACAGCGTGTTGAGTATGATGAGCACGAACATGATGTACTCAAAGCCTGTGGAGTTCACCACGTACCAGAACTTGTACTGGTAGGGGTTCTTAGGAATATATCTGCGTAGAGGACGGGCCTTCAGGGCATACTCCACACACTGGCGCTGCAGGGGTAACAGAAACACCCTGTCACAATTACTGTATTACACAAGTGATCTTCCAAACACCCACATACACACACAGCCCCCACATGTGCACACACACACAAGCATGCACAAATACACACATTACACCAATTAATAGAAACACAATGCTAAATCTACACACGTCACACATATACCAACATGTTAGACACAACACATGTAAATTATTCAGTATTACAGTCTGAAGAATAAATGAGCATTAATTTAATATAAATGTACAGATCGAAAAAAAAAGATGTGAATATGCTGGTTTTGACCACTTTCTATGCAGTGGTTGTAATTGGGGTGAAACTTTTGCGGAACTGAGATTACAGTGTCAAGACGAATGCTGAAGCACTTCACAGCGACAGGAGCCATTTCTGTTCAGTTCCTGTTCAGGAAAATCATGGCTTTAGTTCAGCAAAATAGGCCAGATTTTATTGAAATTTGGCTCCCTCTAGTGTCACCTTATAAATAGTGAATCTCAAAACTGCTCAAAAGCTGCTCAGGTGCAACCGACCAAATAAAATCATAAAAAGTTCACACTATAGGTGACAAGCAAGGCTACGACAACTACTTTTTTAATAAAGGTAACAGGTCCTGTAGAGTTAAGAGGTACCTGTGAAATATTTTTCCCCAGTATAAGTTGGGAAACATCAAACATAATAACTGTGGGTGAAATGGAAGAGGAAACTATTTTTTAAAAATATATATATTTTCCTGAGGATTAAACTGTATTCTCCTTTCTTCCTCAAGGCACATTATTAATCTTAAATCTTACTGCACATATAACCAAGCTTGCAAGCTGTGTTGTAAAAAAACCTGTTTACTAAAAAGCCCTTGGTTTGAATAGTGATGAAATAAAAACCTAGTCTGTGCTTACATTTTTGAAAGCTTGCAGAATGTTCCAACCTCCAGGCCTTGCATCACAGTATGGCTTTAAGCCTACTCTCTGAAGAGAATATGTACGTAATAGTTCTGCGGTCTTCATCAGTATCTGTGTCTCCTGTGTCTCCCACTTTATGTCTCCCCGTGTCTCCCACTTTATGTCTCCCCGTGTCTCCCACTTTATGTCTCAGGTCTACATTCTGTAAAATGCTACTTCCTTTAACGCTTTAACGCCAATCTCCAATCTTATCTGGGAAGGTCTCTTCGTGGTGGGCTAGATCAAGAGCTTGCATCCACACCAGCCCTTCTCGGATAGAACGGGAACCCCCTGATTTAAACTGCTCTGTTACACAAGCCCTAGTGTAATAGAACAGTATTTGTAAATGCATAACAGAACAGGCCACAGTATCCTACAGCCCATTCTCAGTTTGACTGCAGCATTTATAAGGTCATTTTTGGTCAATGTGTCAAAATAAATTTTTCATTTATCGCTCAATGATTTTGATTATACATATAATTTAGATTCTAGGAATGGCAATATCCTTTATACTGCAAGTGAAAACATTTCAGTGACTTATTGCATCAAGTGTGTTAATATCAGTGAATTGCTGCACTAAGCGAGTATATTTTTTCCACGGCTTAGTGCCCACATCCTGCCGATCATATATGCAGACAATGATTTCGGTAAAGTCTTAGCCCTACTGATGTATGACAGAAGAAAATCAGTTCCAAACACATAATATTTCACACACACTTTTAACCGCGTCTCTGACCAGTAGCCTCTATGCCCTGCTACAGCCGGCCCAAGGCTCGGCCCGGGGAGGCTGGCCCTTACCTGGTTCTTGTCCAGCTCACAGTTCTTGTACTCCTTCTCTCCCTGCTCCTGGAACGTGACGATGACGAAACCCACAAATATGTTCATCATGAAGAAAGCGATGATGATGATGTAGACGATGAAGAAGATGGAGATCTCCACGCGGTAGTTGTAGATGGGGCCCATGTTCTCCCGGTTGGAATCGATGGCTTTGTACAGCAGTCTGTGAGACATAGAGAACACGGAGCTCAGATGTGTGAACAGAGCTGATGAGAGGACCAGGGGACAGAGGGAAACAGTGTATCCAGGAGTGAGACAGGAAAACACAGAAGCCTGCTCTGTTCTAATATCCTTTATCTGAAGTACAGCACAATAAACTTGGGGGCCATGAACTCACAGTCTCATCAACCGGAGACAATAGGCAATGGGCCATGTGTTTCTACACTGATAAAACGCCCACATAACAAATAACACAGTAGCAAAGTTTGTGGCCTCCCAAACAAAGCATCCCATTTGTGCAGGGAATTAAATAGTGTATAGTGCAGGGAATGAAGTAGTGTAGATAGTGCAGGGAATGAAATAGTGTATAGTGCAGGGAATGAAGTAGTGTAGATAGTGCAGGGAATTAAATAGTGTAGATAGTGTGTGTGTGTGTGTGTGTGTGTGTGTGTGTGTGTGTGTGTGTGTGTGTGTGTGTCTTACGCTGGCCAGCCCTCAAAGGTGGACACGGTGAAGAGAGCCATCATTGCCACCAGGACGTTGTCGAAATTGAAGTCACTGTTGTGCCAAAGACGATCCCGCACAGCAGGCATGGTGATGTCTCCGTCCTTGTAAAGG
Source organism: Ilyophis sp. 1 JC-2022 (assembly GCA_022702515.1). NCBI lineage: Eukaryota > Metazoa > Chordata > Actinopteri > Anguilliformes > Synaphobranchidae > Ilyophis > Ilyophis sp. 1 JC-2022. The sequence goes on from CM040402.1 coordinate 49,980,652, forward strand.
ATGTAGGTCCCCCTGCAGGAGAGAGCAGAGCACAGCGTCACCCACACTCAGGCCCCGCCCGTTCAGGGGCTAAACCCGGCCACAAACATCAAAATTCACCCAAGAACAGGATTAAAAAAATAATAATGAGCAAAATGTGGGAATGAAATCATTAAAATAATTTTTAAATATCTAACTCACTTGCAGTCCTCTGGGCTGAACTTGGCCTCATCTGTGCAGCGGTAGAACTTCCCCTGTGATGAGAACACACACACAGGCCACTCTCACTACACCTTTCCCAGCTCCGTAAAGTGCATTATCAATCAATGGGACCGTACACTTAGAGCTTTATTTATCATCAACATCCACGTCAGAAAAGCCCTCACCATTTTGGAAGGGAAAATTCATAAATATGGACTCTTCAAAATGTTTTTTACGATAATTGCTAAATGCATTTTCTTATTACGTTTCAACATGCTGTGTGTGATGGAAAAAGGCCGGTGACCTTAAAGAGCTGCACTCCGATGCAGGCGAACATGAACTGCAGCAGTGTGGTGACAATCATGATGTTCCCGATGGTCCTGATAGCCACAAACACGCACTGGACCACATGCTGTGGAGAGAAATCACAGGCAGGGATCAAGAAGGATACGAGGGGGCTGCTGGGTGCCTCACTCGGCTAAGGCACCGCATGGTGGTGCATGGATGAGCCTCACTCGGTTAAGGCACCGCACGGTGGTGCATGGATGAGCCTCACTCGGTTAAGGCACCACACGGTGGTGCGTGGATGAGCCTCACTCGGTTAAGGCACCACACGGTGGTGCATGGATGAGCCTCACGGCCTTGGATCGAATCCAGACTGTGCCACTCTGCTTTCTGTGACCGGTAGGTCCACAGGGCGATGCCGATTATAACACCCCGGGAATGGGAGGGTTCAGTCAGATAGCGACCCCTGCTGGGCAAACGGGCGCCTGTAGTTTGCAGTCAAAGCCGCATATGAAAGGTCCTCCTCCAACTCCGCTCTACGTGAGTTTAGCTGTAGTCTGCGGCGTGAAAAGAAGCAGCTGGTGAAACCACATGTTTCCGGAGGAGAACCGTGGATGTCTACACTATCCCTAATCGGCAGCGGGGCTCATGCTATGTACTTGGGTGTGGTCGCAGGCAATTAGCCATTCCAAATTGTGATGGGAATTGGATATGATCAGTCTCGTGTTTGGAGCCAAATAAAAAAAACATTTCAAGAAAGATTAATGAATGAGTGAAACAGTTCAAAAGCAAAAGGGGTCAAGAAAAAGAGAGGAGGTGACAGAGAGAGAGAGAGAGAGAGAGTGAAGGGGTGAGAGGTCAGGAGAGGAGGAGAGAGAGAAAAGGGGTGAGGGGTCAGGAGAGGAGGAGAGAAAGTGAAGAGGAGAAGAATAGAGCACAGTAAGGAGCACCTTGAGTCCTTTGGCTCGGTTGATGGCTCTCAGAGGCCTGAGCACTCGTAGCACCCTGAGGATCTTCACCACTGAGATGGCAGACGACCTGGCCACAGAACAAAGGACAACAAGGGTCTGCCAAGGTGCATGCAATGGAAAACATCAGAAGAAATCCCAGCTACACTTGAAATAGAGAGGAAGAAAAAGTCTGTTATCGTTTAAAACCAACGGGTTTCGGCTGTAGCCTTTGTCGGGTTCGTGAAAAAAGGTCACATTACACGCAAGTACGTGCACAAACACTATCCAAAATTAACCTTTTCACCAAGTGGGTAGCTTAGCTTTACTCCCAGGCTTTCATGACTGACATTAAACATCCCGCCCTTCAATTTATGACTGAAATGACTTGTGTTATTTGGGCAATGTTCTAGTTTCCGGTACAACAATCACAAGGTACTTACTGAATACCAAAGGACACCAGAGATACTCCCACCACCAGCAAGTCCAGCAGGTTGAAGTAATTTCTGCAGAAAGCACCTTTGTGTAGAAAAGCCCCAAATGCAGTCATCTGTGAAGCAGGAAGGACATGTCAACATAAAGATTAGAGCGCCGTTTAAAGCAACCTTCACAGAGATACATATCAGTATCAGATTTCACTCTAACACAACACATACCAGGAGGCCATACAGGCCTTCAGATATACACTATTCCCTTTAGCACGGGCTCAAATGTAACATGAACATCATGTAAATGTAAATTAATGTTGTAGTAAGTACTTGCATTTTGCACTACATGCCTGTTCAATGCAAAGGCCTTGGCAAAAAAAAGCTCAAACCTTGTGGCCTCCCAAACCAAGCAATGGCATGAACTAATCTATGACCTGTCACCAGAAGTGTAAAATCCAGGGGTCAGAAAGTAAAGGTCCTGCCATGTGTTTCTTCCACCCATGAATTTAGACAGCTGATTTCACTAATTAGTTCTACCTCCTGGCTGACGAATTGTGCTAATTAGCAAATCCAGGTGATTGGAACAAAATCCTGGGGAGGACTTCTACTTTCTGAACCTGGATTGTACACCTCAGACTGTCACATTCATGGAAATCGTTTTAATGCACATTCCTTTAAAAGTAATGAGATGGAAAGAGGGAAAAAATCTCAGAGAAACAACAGATCAAACTCCAAACCCAGCAGGCAGAGAAAAGACAAACAGGCAAACATAGTAAATGATATAAAAGGGTTGTGCTGAGAAGTGCATGTAAATTATGTGGAGGGCAGAATCTCTTTAGTAAGACTGGGTTTGACCCACAGAGGTGACTGGTTCCTTATGGGACTGGTGTACTAAAGAGATTGCACCACCAGCAGTTCCAAAATGCCACTTTACATTTATATGCACTTACCGGTTAAGGGGAACCATAGTAAACCATGATGCTATATACCAGTGAGACACATGGTTTGCCCCCTCTTTTATCGCTATCTGAATAAAGTGGGCATGGAGTATGGAATAATGATTCAACTCCAGTTTGATTTCAGACACAAAATCCTTCTACAAAAACACTGAAACCCAGCTGCTGTCAGATCAAAGTGTCTCTGATTTTCCCTCCAGAGAGTCACACAACTTTTAATTATACACTAACAATTGTGTTATGTGGGAAAACACAACACTTGTTTTCTTGCTGTAGCAATCTAAAACACTGCATGCTTCTGTATGCTTGGTTAGTTCATTTGCTTTGTTAGCCAAACGACACATTTTGGCGAAACAGTGCCATGTGCAGTGAATGTGTTAGTGGGGACAACGCTCTTGTGGGTAATCTGATGTTAAACTCTGTATCTGATCAGACATCAGTATGCTCTGGTTTAAAAGAGGTGCTATGATCAAAATAAAAAATAAAAACAAGCCAAGTTCCACTGAGTAGCAGGTGACACACAAGGAAAATGCAGCAAGACTCCCATTGTCAGAAAGGGGTTACCTTCAACATGATCTCAAATGTAAACATAGCAGTGAAGACATAATCTGCATAGCCTAGGACCTGGAAAGTAACCAAACGGTTAAAGCGTTACTGCACAAACACTCAAAGCACAGCACGGAGGCACGGGGCTGAGCATTTACCTTCACCAGGATCTCAACAGTAAAGATTGCCGTGAACGCATAGTCAAAGTAACCAAGTATCTGCGAAAGCAACGTACAAGTTTAACAAATGTTCCGAGAAAGCATTGACAAAAAAGTGAGAGAGACAATTAGCATCATGTTGGAAGAAGGGATCCTTCTGATTGTCTATTCTGAGGGGAATAAAGAGGGCAGAACATGAATCAACACCAGGACAATGCATAACAACCACATCAATGCGTCGTCTACATATCTCAAACTGAGGTGATGTCAGCTAGGGCTTTCACTATAAGTTCCATGGACACGCTATTAAGTCAAAGAAACGTCACATACACCTTCGATTGCCGTGACCTTTCACCACTTAACCACAACAGTTCTTATGTTCTTGTAATCTATCATCTCCAATCATATATTACACAAACAGCTCCCTCATGTATGATGAGCTATGCTGAAATTAGGTCTCGTGCATTAAACACTAGAGTAATTAATCAAACCAAGGAACTACTTGGTCTACTTTTCTACAAAACATCCTACATGTAGTAAAGTATACATAGTACTAGTTAAGAGCAACATGTCACTTTAACTCCATTCTTTATTGTAATTCAGTACATGGCTGTGGACATGAAAAGATGGCATGTCCACAGTAACATCTGGCGAAACGATGTTGCCCTTACGATATTGCGAGCAGAAAAGTTGCGGATGGGGTCTTCTGCAGCAAGAGACACACTGCTGAGCATGATAAAGACCAGAATGAGGTTGGTGAGTATATGATGGTTGATCAGCCTGTGACATCCAACCCGAAATCTGAAATACAAAAGACGCTAATTAAGAAACTGAAATTCAATTCAACACTAATTTGGGTCAAAAAACATTTTTTAAATTAATGTCAAATATTCTGAAGTGATGATGTGCAAGGAGCATTATCAGAAATTTTGTACCATCTCTTTCATCAATGATATTTCTTCAACACACTTGAAAATATGAGCTGTGTAGACTTTATACAGTATTTACATATATGTATGTACTGTTTGTGCGTGTGTGCATGTGCACCAAACTCTTTCAAACTCAATGTGCTAGAGTACAGAACCAAAATAACAAAAAACGTGTCACTGTCCAATGAATTATGGTGCTCACTGTATGTCTGTGTGTACATATGTGTGTTTGTGTTTTGTGGTCACTCACGGGTTGGTGCTGCTGAAAATGAAGAAGGCACTGCCCTCTGGGATAGGCGTGATCTTCTCCTTGACGGTCAGTTCAGACAGCCTGCGGGGCCGCGGTCCGACCGGAACGTCTGGCTCATCCTCATCCTTGTCCCCTGGAGAGAGTGAATGCAGTATGCACTGTCAGCACAGGGGGCGCTGTTGAACATTTTATCAGCATGGACCGAGATCCAGACACATTCTCTCCATCTCTCTACCTGGAACATCTCTAGCAGGGTATGGGTCTTTCTCCTCATCCTCCATAGGCAGTTCCCCCATAACCTAAACCCAAAGCACATGTTAGACCCACAGTCATGATGGGTAGTCAATGGGAAGTCTTGCAGCTTTATATACATTAAAAAGTGCACACTACACTCTGGAAGTATTATCACAATGTCTCAAGTTTGTCTCAAAAATAGTACTTGAAAATGTACTTCTTATCTCTTGTTTTACTTTCCCCCTAACCTGCAATGCCCAGTTTTCCAGAGGCTGCTGTTATTACTCAGCCATTTGGGACTGTGAATTTATTTACAAACCTCATTGTTACATGGGTCCATCCTACATTATGTAATTAACATTGTGATGGAAAGCTATTTTTAACTGCACAGGCATGCTTGATAACACTATCATAAAAGAGCCTTCTAATCAAAAAAAGTAATCAAGCTAATGTGAGAGTGCGCACGGTACATCTGCCCAACACATCAGTAGACAAATGAGCAGAGGGTACACTGTCCCCCGATGGAAACAGCCATTTCCCTCATACGATTATCCACATGACCAGAATGGATATAGCACACAGCGGTTACCTTGGCACCGCCCTCTCGCCCTTCCCCTCTCTCATCGTCCCTCTTGTCTGTGCTCCCGCTCCTGTGACAAGAACGAACAGCAGTAGCACATTCTCCATTCCCATTTTTACCATTCAAAGATGTTGAGCTGTTAACTGTGCCTTTAAGAAAGCAGGTCTCGTGTCAGTACTGTATGTGATGTGTTGAATGTATGTGCATTTCAACTGTGCCTTTAAAGGGTAGTTCCACCGAACAAAACATTAACCTTATTTAACAGAGCAAGGCGCAACTAATTAAGTCTCTCTTTGTGGCTGGCCAAAAAAATTCTGTACTAAGATATTTTAATAAAAATAAATTTTGATGTATATCTCTACAGGGGCGTCAAGTGGGCATGTCAATGACATAGGCACGTAGGCGGAGCCAGCGAGAGAGGAAACTGCTGCGTCTGTCACTGTTCTAAGTCGGGACACATGGTAGATCAAGCTAGCTAAGTGTTACAGACTTCTGGCTAGGCTGGCTAATGCTTTCACAATACCAAACGTAGATAGCCTTAGCCTAAATGAAGGGCTGTATTTCCCCCGTATCTCTGCGTTGTCTGACACCGCCCATAAACTGTTAGTGCTCTTGGTCATTGTAGTTCAAAGTAAAGCAGGTACCTGGTACATGCGCAGTAGTTTGGGGCTATATCTCTGCCCCACTACAGGTAGGAAGTTGGCTGAGAGCTCATTTTAATCAGGAAGAGGGCTACTTTTCTACAAATCAAACATAATTTTCCGGTGGAACGACCCTTTAATAAAGCAGGTCTCGTGTCTGTACTGTCTGTGATGTGTTGTATGTATGTGGATTTGCTTATTGTGTCTACCTTGCACTCTTCTTCCTCTCCTTCTCCTCTGCCTCCTCCTGCTGTGCCGCATTGAGACTCTCTGCATCGGCTAAGTTGTCTACAGCGATAGCCAAGAAGACGTTCAGCAGGATGTCTGATTAATAAAGCTCTTTAAGGACAATCATTGATCGTATGACGTCTTGCCAGCAGTGACCTGGTTCTGTATTTAGCTGGCTTGTACGACTGTACAGGTCTAGACAGGCTTCTGCTTCCCAGCAAGAACCTGGGACAAGGCTGGGAATTTTTCTGAAGACCCCACTGGAAGGAGAAAAGGGGTCAGAGGGTGAACAGGATACAGTTTCCGCAGATGAAGAGGATGATGAAGTACACGCAGACTATCATTCCCGAGGAGGAGGGGCCGCCGTATGCCATTATCCCGTCATACATGACAGCATTCCAGTCTTCACCTGTTAAAATCTGAAACGGGACATACAGTCCAGCAAAGCGCATGTGATCCCTACATGCCAGAGTGTGCAGCATCTTAACACTTAATCCTCACTTCACACTGGTCCTGGAAGACTGAAAGTCTTTTTGAAATCCACAGTACCTGCAGGGCTAGTCACTGCTAGACACAGAAGAGCACAGTGTCTGTGTGGCTAGTCAAACTTGAAAAAATAAATAAAGTTTGCTCACAGTTTACTGTCAATATTTACTGTCAAAAAGGCTCAACTGTCTACATTACTTTCCATCACTCAAATAAACAGGGGTTCCACACTAGAACTGCTCACTTATACTGCAACACAGACGTCAACACGATATGCTTTTTTTTTAACCTGGAAGACTGTGAGCAGCGCTTGAGGGAAGTTGTCAAAGGTACTCCGCTTGGTCTGCGTCTCGTCAAAGTTGAACTTGCCGCCGAAGAGCTGCATGCCCAACAGTGAGAAGATGATGATGAAGAGGAAGAGCAGCAGCAGCAGAGAGGCGATGGACTTCATAGAGTTGAGCAGCGAGGCCACCAGGTTGCTGAGAGATGCCCAATGGCTGTAGTGTACAGGAGGGAGAGCACAGGCTGTGATCCACTGTATCCAACATTACTACAACTAGAAGCACTGGGGGTCTATCAAAAATGTGCCTTTCAGACAGGAAAGGGTGTTTCTGAAGTACTCAGAAATTACCTATTAAATAAACACAGATGAACTGAGAAATTTTAAGCTGTTACACAGCAAACATGGTGGAGTAAATTTAACACCCTAAGGCAGGGGTGGCCAATTCCAGGCCTCGCGGGCCGGTGTGTATGCAGGTTTTTGCTGCCGCCAGTTAACAATTATTTAATTAGCCCAATCGTTTACACGATCTGATATTTTAATCTACATATCCGCGATATGAAATGCCCTAAGGTGTTTATATGAGATTGTGTTTATACAACACCAACAGTTTCTTTTGCTTCCTATCTATACCAGAATTTTTGCTGTACAGATAGGAAGACCAGACTCATTATGTGAATTTGAGGACTTGTAGCAGTTGAACAGTTGAACTCATGGGCTTGTAGCAGTTGAACAGACCTACCGTGTGACTTTAAAAATTCGCAGCAGGCGGACACAGCGAAACACAGAGATACCGAGGGAGGACATGATCTCCAGCTCCACCAGGATGGTCTCAATGATGCCTCCACACACCACAAAGCAGTCGAAGCGATTGAAGAGGGAGACAAAGTAGGCCTGCAGCCCAAGGCTGTACATCTTCACCAACATTTCACAGGTGAACATTGCCAGCAGAACCTTATTGGCCACATCTGCAGGAGAAAAAGAGACGTTACACCAGAATACTGCTGCCTACTGGCCACATCATGAGTCTCTTTGCACAATAAAGTTCTGAGAGCATCGTTACCATCGCCCTTTACATAAAGTGCTATCCAATTAAGTACTGTAGCTCTCACAGCAATCTTCTGACTGCGGCCAATCAAATGTGAACGAGGCCACCTCTCTGCCTCACCCTGCACTTCTGTGAGCCAGTCCGGCTGGTTGTCATGCTCTGAGGAGATGGTGAGCGTGTTGAGAAACACCAGGATGATCACCAGCCAATAGAAAGTGACAGATTTTACAGCCACTCTGCACTTCCGGCGGCAGAAGCGGTTCCAGCGACGCCAGCGCCGACTGCAAAGAAGAGAAATAAGGTCAACAGGAAGCAGGAGTTTCACAGCTGGGTGGTAACCGGGCGCATGAGGTGGGACGACGATGGTACAGGCAATGCAGCACAGCAAATTACACTGGAAATGTGGAGTGGGCTGTGACTCAAGGCAGGAAAAAGACACTGGCACCCACTGACACTGGCATGCAAGCCAGCATGAAGCACCCCTTAGTGCTTACTGGAGAAACTGCATGCATGCATCGTGGAATAACTGTTGAGAAGACAGGGGAAAAGGTGGAACTGCCTTTAGCTCAGTGTGAATTATGAAGCATTTCTTTTGTCTAAAGGTTAAAAGCAGCCTGATTGGCTGAATTCCTTCAAAAGCCTTTTCCCCAGTTGGTGATTTTAGACTTGGGTGTCAGAATCCAACCCTGGAGGGCTGCTTGTTCCAAAGGCCTTAATTGGCATCTGATTGAAAGGAAACCAAAAAAACACTACAGAAAGTACAGCCCTCCAGGACTTTGGTTTTTAAATAGAAAAAAAGTGAAGCATACTCATGAAATTATGCAGACAGATGGACAGACAAAGAAATGTGTCATGTGCGATTGTGCACAGATGGATAGCAATCTTCCATGCAAAAACAAAACTTTTATAATGTCACGTAGTACAACAAATATAAAACACGCACATCCAAAACAGATACACTGACCTGAACTTTGACTTTGTAATTTTTTGACTGTAAAACCAAAAAATGTTACAGTTAAAAGAAATTGCAATGGTACAAATGATGACAGTGACACCAGCAGAAAACCTGTTCTTTCATGAAGCAACTTCCAGAATCTAACTCCAAACCAATGAATGCCATTGCTTCTGGAGAATGCTGCTTTTATATAAGCCTTAGAAAGTAAATATTTTGTAGAAATTTCCTTCTGCTGAGTTTATATGTGGTGTCAATGGACTTGCGTGCCGTGAGGTAAATGTTTTGTGCAGACTCACCAGAGAGGACCGCAGCACCGTACTTTCTCATCCTCTCCGTTGGCGTTTTCCGTGTTCACTGACTCCGTCTCGCTGGCCTGCATGCTCGCTGCATCGACAAAGAGTAACACGCGTCCGTCAGCTTCATACGTTCAAAAGACGCAAAAATAATACAGCTCGCTTCTTGGTTGTTTTTGTGCAACAGGCCTTGCATCACACCAAAAACAAAAAGAATATTGGAAGTGATTGTTCGGAATATGAACATGCAGGAAAAAAGAAATTACCATTAAAAAATATGTTTTTGCAACAAAAATGGTAAGTGTTGGGCAGACATTTTTTTTCATAATCCCATGTTGCAGGCTTTACCCTCAGATTCTGACAGGCCATAAGGTCACTCAGCACTGTGGAAGCTGAACAGTGATGGGCAAACTGTGAGGCATTGCAGCCCATTAGTACTGACTGTTCACCCGCAGTATACACAGAACACACAGGAGACATGTGGGTGCACTCACACCAGAGGCCTACTGCTTTATAAACAGCTTTAAATGCAGAGACACCGTCCGGATTCACATATTCTCATTCTGCAACACATATTACAAAACAAAATGTGCGGAACATGGGTATTTTCTGCTCGCGTTTTGTGTCATTTGGATGGCTACACTTAGCAGCCAGAAAAGTCACACTATGCCTCCACACCACAGGTTGCCCTCCACTGATGTATTATGCAAGAGAGCAGCGGTGCTTAATCCCTCCCTCACTGGAGTCAAGCATCGAGGTTAAACAAGGATAATTTGGGGGAAAGGAGGTCTCTTTGCACAATACCTCATCTCAGCATACAGCAACATGCATAATGAGGTACCTTATGGCTCAAGCCTGCATTGATCTTCATCTTTACAACCTTTAAAGAAAACAGCACTGTATTCTTACTTAGTATTTATTTATTTATTTATTTATTTATTTACTTACTTACTTACTGTCCCTGGCAATGCAATTGATGTGACCTTTTATGTTCCAGACAAAAGATAAAATAAATCCATCCTTACCAACATTTCATGATGCAAGCGACCAGAGGTTTGAATTACTACTTGATTCTGACGTCGGTGGTGTGTAACTTCCTTTATGCTAATCTTTACTTGATGTTAATAACTATGTTTTCTGCATATTTGTCTTTGATATGAGAACACTCATATCAGACTGTTTTTTTTTTTTCACCACATGTTTGCAAGTGGGAAAATCTAAAAGCATTTTTCTGCTAGAACCATTCATTTAAATCCTTTTCCTTTCCACAGAAACAACAGTTATATAATGGCATACTATGTTTCAAACACATTAGGGGAAAATATAAAACCAGATACTGGTGTGTGCACATGCTGGAGCAGGCATGCACTGAGAAGGAATCGCAGTGGCAAAACACAAGCTTTGGAGCATACATACACACAGGTATACACACACACAAACACACACACAGGTATACACTCACTCACTCACTCACTCACTCACTCACTCACTCACTCATTCACTCACTCACTCACTCACTCACAGAGAAGCCAAGATTTACCATGTGTTTCAGTAGACTGGCTGAACCAACCAAACTTTCCTTTCTTCTTTTCCATTAAGTCAGTCAGAGTAACCCCTTCATGTAAAATACATGCAAATCCATGCATTCAGACCGCAGTTGGAAGCAGCGATATAGCAGAAAACGGGACAAGAATGAGCAGCTATCAACACACACAGGTTAGGAAGACAACGACAAAGCAACACTGATCACTATAGATATCTATTAGTAGCAGCAACTACATCTGGTAGCTGTACATGAACATGCTACAATGCCAGTAGAAGCAGTCGCGTACATTATACAGTATGTTAGTATACATTCATAGCGGACACAAAGGCTCACAACACATGTCAAATGGTTGCACAGTAAACGATCCAGACCATACAAATCATTAAAGGATTTAATCCCCAGGATACAGCTGTGAAACGTTCCCGAAAAATCCCAAGAGTCTTGTGGGAAAATAAAGAGTGTCCCTATGCAGTATGCTGGGGTGTTTTCCTACATTGGTGAAGCATGCTTTCAGTAAAGGATTCGGACTCACAGAAACATGTATCCCATCTATTTGGGTTTCTACTGTAGGAGGGAAGCAGTTACAGCTCACCTTGTGAACCACAGTTCAAAGACAAAAATGTATATTTAAATTTTTACAACTTTTCTGATGCATATTAAAGATATTACTATAGTATTATTACCACAATAATAATTATATAATTTAAATATTGCAGTAATAAGCATACTACAGTATTTATACTCTCTAATATTCAGAAGAAATCTTTCTTGAACAGGCATATTCTTACAAAATCTGAATAAAAAAAAAAAATTCAAATCTTGATAAAATAAATTAGCTAGATAAATGCATTTAACAACAAAAAAATATTTAATGAAAAAAAATCACATTGGGAGGAACAGTTTCTCATAAAGAAATTCATTTTTCCAGTGCTGCACTAGCACTGGAAACAGCATAGTGCATTTTTCTCCCTGAGTGGGATTAAGTGGTGGTGTTGATAAATATCCACTGGCCCACAACCCCACACACCCTTGTTCCAAAGCAGACAACTCAAAACAACCCCAACACTGTACTTCCCAGTTCCCTGAGAGTAGGGCACTATCCAGTTCTTGGGTGGGATTGGCTGACAGTCGTCTTCACAGGGAAAAACCTGCTGTGTGCACGTGGACGACAACTCCCTCTTCAGTCTCCCATTCACACTCACCCAATCAAAAAGGCTTATTTTTCTGATTCAGCAGAACTAGTAAAATACAGCTATTTTTGACATCCATCTGCTGACTTGCAGAATGTTTTATGACCTAACAATTGACAGTAATTGGGCCATTAAGCCCAGGTCTGCACTGATTGTCATCCACTCAAGGGAGTCTGTGTATTACGGGCAGAACATGGCTGGAGGTTTGCATCGTATATTGTTTAACAATGGCATCTTGCCTACCCCTATAAAACGGCGGGAATTTATGTCGTTTAACAGCGGCTAGCCATACGGCCGGCGCTAGCCATTAAACATAAACAAACAAAAAAAGAAGTGTGTTTGCATTATAACTGAGAAGGGCAAGAGATAGTGCTGGAGTGTGTGTGGCTTCCTAAAGCCCTGGTGCTCACACTGGCAGTCTTGCTTGCCTTGCGTCACGTGGCTCTTATATAAAGAGGATTTGGATTAGGCCCTTTCCTCTGCATAGGTAATAATAAGTCCTCCTGCCATTTCCTTCTTCAGATAGTGTGCTGAAGGGATATGCCACATTCAGAGTTAATTTAAACACATATATGCACATACAGAGTTAATGTAATACTAATAATGGTTTCTTTCCCTGTGAAATTATAGAAACACTGAAAAACAAAACAATGTCCCAATAGATGAAGCATAACCATTCTCTTCCGATTCTCATTAAGTAAACACCTTGAAGTGTAAAGCACCCCTTTACAAAGTTTGCTGTTAAGAGAAAACAGTAACAGAAAACACATAGTCAGATTAATCTGACTGCACAATAAATATCAGGGAGTAAAAATATCACCATACCACCATAGTCTCATAGGTTACTCACTGTACACATAAAATCCAGGGAAAGTATTTTTAATGGATCTTCCAAGAATCTGTTTGTCTGTTTGTTTGTTGCTGTCGTGTGTGTGTGTGTCTGTGTAAAAGAGCATGTCAAGCTAAAAAAGACAACAGCATGCTAAGTATGAGATATTCTTCTCTGTCATTTAAATCCAACCAGTCCATGAAAACTATTTCAACAGGTATACTTTAAGGGTTGCTATGCTATATATTCCAAACAATCAGATTCTATGGTATTTGTGAACAGAACCAAAATAAAATTAAGACAATCTGACAAGGCAACACCTGCATTATGGACACACCTGTGTGCAGAGACAGCACTGCATTATGGACACACCTGTGTGCAGACACTGCACTGCATTATGGACACACCTGTGTGCAGACACTGCACTGCATTATGGACACACCTGTGTGCAGACACTGCACTGCATTATGGACACACCTGTGTGCAGAGACAGCACTGCATTATGGACACACCTGTGTGCAGACACTGCACTGCATTATGGACACACCTGTGTGCAGACACTGCACTGCATTATGGACACACCTGTGTGCAGACACTGCACTGCATTATGGACACACCTGTGTGTAGACACTGCACTGCATTATGGACACACCTGTGTGCAGAGACAGCACTGCATTATGGACACACCTGTGTGCAGACACTGCACTGCATTATGGAGACACCTGTGTGTAGACACTGCACTGCATTATGGACACACCTGTGTGCAGACACTGCACTGCATTATGGACACACCTGTGTGTAGACACTGCACTGCATTATGGACACACCTGTGTGCAGACACTGCACTGCATTATGGACACACATGTGTGCAGACACTGCACTGCATTATGGACACACCTGTGTGCAGACACTGCACTGCATTATGGACACACCTGTGTGCAGACACTGCACTGCATTATGGACACACCTGTGTGCAGACACTGCACTGCATTATGGACACCCTGATTGGAATCTCACTGCGTATAATATATCAAGCCGAGCTTACGGCTCAAGGGTAAATACTGCCTGCTGGTTGGCAAGGGGAGGGGCCGGGGTGGGTGTTCACTTACGGTTGCGCTTGCCTTCCTCATCACCCTCCTCCTCGTTCTCGGGGTCAATGTCCTCGGCCTGCGTGATCCAGTCAAGGTAGCCCTTCAGGTCCTCTTCCAACTGCTGTTTCTCCCTCAGCTTCTGGAAGTCTCCGCGGGCCTTGGCCTTCTCCCTCTCTTTGGAGAACTCTCTGGGAGTGAGGAGGGACAGAAGATGGATCAATGCAGCATTCGCTAAAGGCCACTCACTCATTCACTCACCCACTCGCATACCAACCACTCATCCATGCACTTCTGTCAGAGCTGGACTGAGGCATCACCCACCACCTGCAGTTACTTGCAGAAGGGTAATCTCTTTAGACCTCACTTGAGCTGGATCTGCCCTTAAACAGTACAAGTGGCCCGTAAATAACCTCAAAACAGCAAAACTCTCAATATCCTCTAAAAATCAAGACAAGCTACTGCAAACAGTTCATCAATTTGGCCAGAAAATGCCAAAAATAATAATAATCAGCACACACACAACATCTATAACTGCACTGAAACTGTCAAAACAGAATGTTTCATTATTTGGAACCCTCAGGCATGATTCCTGGCTCTTGACATTCTACAGCAGTACAGTATCTGATGGATTTTCATCCTAGAAGCCTGTTGGAGCATTGCCAGGCGGTAGCTTTACAGCCCTTCAAAATGGAGACTTAGCATATTCCTACAAGATTACCACCAAAGTGTAGCATTTTCCCTCCAGAGCAGTGTGCAGAGGTTTTATGTGGAGGTGTGGCTGTAGATAGCCTTCCCTTTGCCTGTTGCCTCCTGCACCTCAGCCCTGAAACTATTTAATATGAAATTATTAAAAAAATTAAAAAAATTAACAGCTTTCTGAGGAAGAATCCCAACTTCAAAGTGAGAAGAAACTAAGAAGAAATGTGAAAGAAGTGACAGATAAGGCACCGTAGGCTTTGTTCTTTAGCATGCCCAATAGGGAAAGCATTAAGTGACCACACATACATAGCAACAGCCTGCATCATCAGCTGCTCCCTAGTATGCCTTCATATAAAACAATCCACACATTAGAAATTTGCCAATGCATACCGCTTGGAGAACAGAAGATGACTTCACTAGTGACATAAAACATGAAGAGATACAACAGAAAATGGATTCCCTGCAGACTGTGCTCTTTCCACTCGCATATTAGGAAAAGAAGAAGGTTAGGGAAGTGATACTCTATGTACCCATCATATACAAACAGAACCACAGTGTATTCTCGTGCTAACTGTTCTGGTGATCCAATAATGGAGGGACAGGGCACATGGCACATGGCACATTAATTAAGGTTGTTATCCAATGTACCACCTCCTGTTCTTCATGTCCAATGCATTTCCTGCATGTGGACACAAAGTCCTGTGGCTGAACATCACAGAGAAAATGTGCAGTCAACCAGCACCTCCCACAATGCACTGCCAGCCTCTTACCCAATCAGCCCCAGGGACACACAAACAATCTACAGTAGGTCAACAGCTTTTCCCACCTTTCTGACATTTCAGCCTAGGCATAAGTTGTGTGCAAGATCCTGGTTGAAGGCCATGTTAAATGTTGACTGACCAACAGAATAATACATGTGTAATCCTGAAATTACCAGATGGGTACTTGTTGGACAGCAGCACTGATTAAATACTAGAGGCTCAGGTTTTGAAAACTGTGCGGTCCAAATATTCAGATAAATTCAAAATTACAGCCAAAATTCAAACAGTTAACAAACACCTGATTTATACAGTTGCATATTAAATATGCTGTCCAAAATTTTGCATGACTCAGAGTTATATTTGGCCTGTTTTGAGGCTCCGTTTTGAGGCTCCATTGACAAACATAAATAAAACGTCAGATGCAATGGCCATGGACAGTCAACCAAACTGGATCAAGAATGAACAGAAAGACAGACATGTAGTATACAGACACTGCGGGAGGGAGTGCCCGGCACACTTACCCACTCAACACTCCCAAAACCAGATTCAGCACGAAGAAGGACCCGAAGATGACCAGGCTGACGAAGTACACCCAGGGCAGCTCGAAGCCCATGGCGTCGTTCATCTGGGAAGGGCAGTCAGTGACCACAAAGAACACTGAGATACATTTACAACCAACATAGAAACAGAAGGACACTGGAAGCCTGTAACAGTGCAGTTTATTTTTTGTGGTATGACAGGTGAACAGAGCTATGCTAACCAGTGATGCAGTTAACACAGGAAATAGCCTGGTACTCCACATACTGACCTATGGTGGTTTCATGTCCTCATTCACAAATATGCATAAGGTCAAGATATAAAATCTACATCTACATAGATGTAGAACAGAAAACATACATTTATAGGTATTGACAAATATCACGTTTATGAGGTTGAGTACAGAGCATGCATACCAACCACTGCTGTACTTGACTGTGTGTTTGTACCAAAACTTCTATGTACCCCACAAACCAGGAAGCAACATTTTCCTCCCATAAGCACTGCTGTCCAAACTAGCCTCTCCATCCCACTTTGCTATTCAGTTCACTCCCCGCTCAATTCTACCGGAGACGTCTCTCCTCTGTCTCCTCATTGTCATTTTACCCTTTGATGGCTTCATTTGCATATGTTTGTCATGGCAACCAGGAAGGAGAGAGCAAGTGAGCGAATGATGTACAGGCAGCGTTGGGGGGGGGGTTTACCCAGTACAGCACGTCCGTCCACCCCTCCATGGTGATACACTGGAACACTGTCAGCATCGCGAAAGCAAAGTTGTCAAAGTTGGTGATGCCCCCGTTGGGCCCGTGCCAGCCTTCTTTGCATACAGTACCGTTGATGGGGCATTGGCGCCCGTGACCTGAGAATGCACATGGTGCTGGTTCATCTTCAGCGACTGTATCTGCAGGGAAATAAGAGCCCAGCTCAGAGGAGTACAATGCCATAATCTCTCACTCAATATAAAAAAAAACATCATACTCCCCTTGCAAATATTGTTCACTATACTGTTTTTATTCGAAACACTGGTCTATTATTTTCTTATTATTTGCTACAATAAGATGTGTTCGCGTTCATGATGTTTGCCTGATGACTTTGATCCCTATTAGTTCCTTAATCTCTTTCTGTTGGCTTAAACATTCCCTGTCGCACCGCGGTGGTGCAGCGGATAAAGGCGCAGACTTTTTGTCTGTGCGGTTGCGCCCTGAGGATCGGGGGTTCGATCCCCGGTCCTGCCAGATCCGAGTATGGCCGGTGCTTTGAGGGAGCGGCAATTGGCGGCTGCTCCCGGGGTGGGGGGAAGAACTTGGAGAGAATCGTCGCACATAGACAGCCCTGAGAGAGTTGGAATCACAGTTAGGAGCTTGAGGAGTCGCGCCCTGAAGAGGGATTGTAGCGGCAATTCTCTAGCGGTTGCTACATGGGGGGAATTGAATTGCATAGCCCAATTGGCTACCAAATTGGAAGAAAAAAATCTGGAAAAAAAATTAAAACATTCCTTGAACCAGCCTATAAGGTGCGTGAGCTAATACACAATGTCAGAGAAATGGTTCAACTGGGCAATATCTAACAGAGCACATCAGACTGCCACCTGATTATCACTAAATCCCAACAAAGCCTTTCCACGTGCCGTTCAGGACTCCAGCAAGGTAACTGACTTCCACATATATATCAAACACAGGACAGAAAAGCATATGTGTCCAACACCAGACCTAGCATGAAACTGGACATCGTGTTCATTTCAACAGGACACATGTTTCTGCATTAAATCCTGTCAGCCTGACCAAGAATTAAGGCCAGTGTTAGAAATATACTGTAACATAATGAATCTATTTCCATATAGAAAAGCATTATCTCCCCAATCACTCTGGGGCATGTAAACACACAGTGCAGAGATTACATCACAGCTGTGGCCGAGTGATTACGATGACTCCGGTGGCCCATAAAATACTTGTACAATTGATCCTTCCCACGATGCAATGCAGTGATGATGTCCCTCATTACACTGCGATTCCACCATGGCATTAAGCTGGGGACAGCGTAGGTGTCACATGTCGAGTGTGACATGTGACCTTCAGGCTGCGCAATGAGTTTGTAAACAATGGTGAGCTTTCTGAAGATGCTGCCATGTTTCATTGCTATGGAAACCAGCTCATCCGTTCTATCATTTCAGCTCAGGTTTCAACAGCATGGTCTAACAGCTGACAGAAGACAGTATATTTAGGTTGATTACAGAATCTACTCGTTAAAATCCGATACAAATTATTTCAGCAATACATGAAGATATATGATTACCGTTTTAGAAATCAACCCCTCTGTTTACGTAGATGTGTGGATATAAATACAGATCTGCATTCACTCACAGGTTAAAGCAGGACATTCTCTCCAAGATGAATAGTGACTGAACACAATGCACTATTATCTCACATGTCTTTCTGCGGTACATTGAAGTGAATCCATACTTCAGAATGAGATCAGTGTACTAACACTACATATTATAATAACGAGCAGAGAAGCGGCAGCAGACTTACTTGTGCCAGGATTATAACATGTTGCGTGCATTTTTCCAATAAAGAGCTCCAATCCTATAATGGCATAAATGATGATTACAAATAAAACCAACAGGGCTATGTGGAGCAGAGGGACCATGGCTTTTATAATGGAATTCAAAACTACTTGTAAACCTGAAAGACAAAAAAAGAAAGATTAAAATGCATTTTTATATGAATTTCACATGTTCAGTGTTTATTCATTTGCAGCACGTCTGGTACTATTCTGTTCAAGGTTCTGAAAGCTAAATGATTCTGTATATTTCTGTTTGCAGAGGTCGTGCCTCAGCTTACTGTTTAAATTCTGAGGTTAGTGGAGGAGGAGGGACATACATGGTCCTCATGTGCCTCAATCTAACCGCTTCACATTTGTGACCCGATCTGCTGACAAACTGCTCCTTTCTGCCGTTTCACAATCCTGACCAATATGTGCTGAGACTGCGCCCCCCCGGCCTCCCTCCCCAGGGGTAGCTACAGTGCCCCCCCTCCTGGCCTCCCTCCCCAGGGGGCAGCTACGCCGCATGCTTCTCAAACCGAAAGGCCGCTGCGCCGCACGATTCCCCCTTTATTTATTTTTTTCCTTCCTGGAACCATCTGCCATTATTATTTTAATATCTGCGTGAATTAATCCACTCTGTGAAACCGTGAGCGGAACTGTGGATCTGGATCAGCCTCCCTTAGTTAATGCCGATCATGAATTTGTGAAAAGAATCTAAAATCTCTCAGAATCATTTTACCTCCATAACACAGGACCCCCCCCCCCCCCCCCACATCCCCCACCAATCTTCCAGTCAGTCCAATGAGTCTTTTACATTACATTACAGTCATTTAGCAGACGCTTTTATCCAACGCGACATACAGTAAGTACAGTCTTGTATGCTTGTCTAGAACAGTTGGGCATTTCCGCCCAGTAGACATACTACTACGATTGAGGTGCCGGTTAAAGGGGGAGAGGGGTACTCACTGGGCACGCCCGACACCAGGCGGAGAGGACGTAGCACTCGGAAGGCTCTAAGGGCTTTGACATCGAAGCCACCCGGCTTTCCGCCCGACTGGTGGCTCCCTGCATCTCCCTCTTTGGTTAATACTTCCAAAACTACGCTAAATAACCTGTCGAAAAACAATAATAAAAAAGCTGTTACCCTCCCCAACCTCTTCGTTGACAGCAGTGTCGTGTGACCTGCCATATCTGAACTGCCTGCTTGAGTTTGTGACCACAGAAAACCTGAAACTATCAGATGGATAATACAGAACTCCATCTCATAACCATTGTTATCCATCGTTGATATTTCCATTGGCTTGGCAATTTTTGTTTCACAGCGTGTGTACTGAGGTGCATAGTGCACTCAGACAGAGGGATGGCCTAGCTATGCAGTGGACTGTGATTATATAAAAGAAGAACAGAAGTGACAGAGATACAGACTGACTTGTCCCTCTGCCAAAAAAAACATTTCTAGGCCATATAGCTACATGCCAGCCTGTATTTAATCTTGGGGTATTTACCCTGTGTTTTATGCCTTCATCAGTTTACATAGGGTCTTGCAGGAACAGGTGTGTGTCTGAGATAACCGTGGTTTCTACTGTGGGGAGGTGTAACATGCCTCTCCTCTCATCCATCCAAGACAGGGGACATTGTTCTGCATGTAGTTGCTGATGACAGCTAACTGCCCTGATTTCCCTCAGAAACGCTTTTCTAAACAAAATGGCTTTCATTTTATTTCAATAAGTAAATATATAAATGTCTTCATAATGTTTGTTTCTGTAATATCTAATATCTCAGACAAATGTATATTTGACTTGCCCCCCTTTGCTGTTAAAAATGATGTTAAACTATTGTAATGCATAATAATTATAATAATAATAATAATAATATTATTATTATTATTCCCGGGCTTGAATATGATGTATGCAATTAGATAAATGTTAGTAAGTCCTCTAAATCTTACTCTGTATCGCCCTCTATAATTTTGTAACCCCACTAAAATGGCTGCATCTGAGGCTAATTTTCGCACCTTTTCCAATATAAATATTCCTAATCGCACACAACCATGCACTGTGGGACTGGCGGTCATTCCGCTGGGATATGTATTGCTCCGGGGCATCACAAGGCCTTTTGGAGTGCTTGTCTCACAGGCTAGATAGTGACAGGCAGCTATTCCATGTCCCAGCCATTGTTCCTACCACTCCGCAGTCCTTGTCACCAGGCAGATTTATCGAAGATTGACTCTTGACTCTGACATTTGACAGCTAATTTAATTTTACCCAACAGTGCAGATTTGTCACAGGACACAGACAAAATAAAATGAGGTGTGATTTCATATTTCACTATTTACTCAATACAAACAAGTGACAGGTAGAGTATGAAGATGTGTACTTACCCTACTACTACTATTACAAAATCCAGCATGTTCCAGCCGTTTCTCACATACGCATTCTGGTGCATTACTAATCCATATGCTATAATCTTTAAAAAGGTTTCAATTGTAAAAATGATAAGGAAGGCATATTCTACTGTTTCCTGCAAGAGAAAGAAAGGAAAAGAGAGAAAGAACAAATCAACATTAATAAAAGTTATTAACCAATAAATTTGTTACTTTTTTATTCAATACGAACTAGATAATGATGCTACATACTGATCTGAGCCTCTGTTCCTCAAAAAGTATGACTGTACTTCTTATACATTTTTTAAATGAGATTTTGTGGCTAAACAGTACGATTAGACCAAATCAGACAGAACATTTCAGTTTGGCAATCACACATCTGCATAAATTGCAATATTTAAGAATAGTAAAAATGGCTGTCTCAGAATGCGCCAGGTATATTGGCTGGGAAATGCATGCAAGTCTGGCCAACTTAATAGTTTCCCTGAGAACCATATTCAAATGCTACATTTTCAAAAATAAAATTATTACATTCAAGCCAACACTTTTTTAAAAAGGAGAGCAGACAGTCTGCCCTCCTTATGTTATGTATTTGGTCACTTTATTTATGGAGAAAGAGAGAGATGGGATCACAGTACAGAAAATGCCTCAGTGAGAAAATAAACAGGGGGACTTGTATATAAGCTCAGAGTCCACCGCACTACAGACTGAACCACACGGTCTCCCATTCACACTTTATTAAATTATGTTTGTCAGGTAAGCATTTTCATTATATTATTATTATATATTATAGTAAAGCTGTTGACTGACTCAGGCTACTGGTGTGCTGCAAACAACTACTGTACATTGAAAAGCTGTGCTGCAATTTCACATGCTAATCACAAGTATTGACTCTGTGTACAATGGAGTTTAGGCAATACAAGATTCGGCAATACTTAATTGTTTTGTGTTTGTGTTGCCATCTGACCCAAACCTGAGAATGCACCAGATTTAAATTTGAATGGACAGTCCCCTTATGGTGAAGGTTCTGGAGTGGTATGGTCACTATGGAGAAGGTTCTGGAGTGGTATGGTCACTATGGTGAAGGTTCTGGAGCGGTATGGTCACTATGGTGAAGGTTCTGGAGCGGTATGGTCACTATGGTGAAGGTTCTGGAGCGGTATGGTCACTATGGTGAAGGTTCTGGAGTGGTATGGTCACTATGGTGAAGGTTCTGGAGTGGTATGGTCACTATGGTGAAGGTTCTGGAGTGGTATGGTCACATACAGTCTGCTTGTGTCTGAGCCACAAAGACTAGAGCAGACACTGAAGCAGACGATCTGTTCCTAGTGTACAAAGTGAAGAGGTTTACACTGAACTCTCAGATGAGGCTCTGTGCAGCATTACTGTAGTTACTCTGATGTGCTCACTGCTGCACAATGCATTTCTCCATGACAACCTAAACCAAGTTTCAGAACGCAGCTATAGTGCAGATGCTACCAGCCCATTATGAGAGATAATGCGCATGGCCAGACCAAACTCAACATGTGCCACACCTTCCAACACCTTTTAAAAAGCACACATATTAGCCAAGGATGACTATTATAAGAACATCAGAATACATAATGACAAGATCAGGCAATTCAGTCCATCTAAGCTTGTTATCAACATCCCAGGTGATCTAGTGAAGGGAGAAACCCTTGGCGTGCTCAGGTCCAGGCTAGATGCAGTGCTAGATATTTCCGAGATAAATTATGAGCCCAGGTGGGCTGAATCACCTGATATGAATTGAGTAAAATGCGTATGCTTATAAATTCACCCTATATAAAAATTTCTGTAGAGCAAATTTCACGATTGACAATCATGTGATCAGTATGAACAGCAAAGTATTGTCCGGACTCCATTCATCATCATCTTCCAATTGAAGGTTGCGTGTGTTCAGCTACCGCATACTGCCAGGATTCCATGTGCATACACACTTTCTAAGAGGACCAGAGTGTCTGCAGACACTCATTCCAGCTGGGAACGTAAGCACCCGTTTCCCTTAATTATCGTCTTTCAAATGTTTCACGTAATCACAGTGTACAGAAATGCTTCAGCATCCCTTCCCAGCTGAGGAACGCTGCAGAACTGCACCCGTCCACTAACAGCGGTGGAGTAGTCATGCCCTGTGCTTTCAATGGGACAGTCCCTGCACAGCAACAATTCCAGTGTAAATCTAACACTGCTGTTGTATATTTAACACCCTAGGGTGTTAACAGCATAGGGTGTTAAATGTTTTTGCTGTGTGGCATCTTCGCTAGGACTGGTGCGGATAAATCACTAGGGCTGGTAGCAGGACGATCGGTTCGATGATGTCCCAGGGCGGCTGTGGGAGCCGCTTGCCTCATCATGTGCATGAATCAGAGACGACGTCAATATCTAAACCCAGACTAAAAACACATCCCTTTGGCCTTTCATGTTAGCAGAAGGCCTCCTCCTCCTCTGTATGTGTGCCATTTTATACACACAGCTGTATGCTGACAGACCTCACATGCTGCAGAGGATCCACCATGTCAGCTTTGTTTAGTATTGAATTTAATTATGATACCCTTTCCATTACCCAATTATGGAGGTCAATGGGCTCCCCTTTCTTCTTTTATTCGTGCCCCCCCAGTACAAACACCTGCTTTACTGTGGACACAAACCTCTGATGCGCCTTGTGGCCCGCATCCCCATTTCACGGCTAGAACTGTTAATATGTAATGATCTCTCCATTGCATGCATCTGCTATGTGGCTTTTCAAGTTGAGTTCAGTTTCACAGTCTACAGAAAAAAGCATTAGTTGTTATATGCCATGAGAGGTTGCTGTTATACTCTATATAAATGTACAGTACGTAGTTTATTTAGGGCATCGCAGTGTCTTAGGTCAAAATCTAAGACAATAATATGCTTCGCCTAATATTGTTATAGGTCATTTCTGCTGTCAAAGCAAGATTGCCCTTTCAATCATATCCCGAATAACATGTCTGTGAAATGTGTTGTGTACAATTGTTGACAGATCTGTGAAATCTTCTTTCGGAATGCCAGTTTTAATTACCCCTGATTGATTGATATTCATGTTTAATAATTGACTGGCTGAAGAGACAAGAGATCTGCTTGAATCCACAGGCAGAAAGATGTCTTCCTCTAGGATATTTTCCCACCGGTACACAAAAAAAAATCTAGTAACTGTAATTGTAGCATAGATACCGCCTTACAAGTTAAATAGATTTCATGCATCTTAGATATTTATATGCAGACTTATGTTTGCAGTCTGTTTAATTCAAAAATTTGAATGCAGCTGTGATGCACAGTGTGTGTACACCTGGAGGCACCACTGACTAGATGATTGATGTTGAATAAAAGATATGAGGATCTAAATTGAACAATTTCACTTCTTAGATCTGTCATGTGCTGAAAAATGGTCGCTTGTTACTTCACATTATTTCCTAACTAGCACTTTACGGAACTCTCATTGGCCAACTGTTTTATTCTCAATAATTGATTGGCTAGACAAAAAACAGGGTGCCATTTTAATCAACCTGTCAACTGAGCATGACGAATGGAACGTTTTGGATATTGGGCTCTAGAAGATATGTGCCTCTTTTGGCTATAAATCCACAAATCATATGCCAGAAAATGGCCCAGAGGGGATATTTTTAAGATATGTGACATGGCTGAAAATGTTGTGCAATAAACTGTGGAAATAAACAATGAGGTAAAACAAGCGGAGCTGTTTATTCCAAGAGGGCCCGGTAATTCAAAACCATTCTGAAAAAGTAGGGTTCTAATTGAGGGAAGGATTTCTTTTTTATGCCCTCCAGGCCAGACTGTCCCAATGTGCCAAAAAATTTGAATATGAACAATAATTATTTTAAAGCCAGAAATCTGGCAAAAGTGTAATTGATCTAATGATGAGGATGTGCACGCTTTTCCGTAGCCCCTGGAATGAGAGGGTGATTGCCAGGTGATAAGGTGCTTGAGGATTAGCTGCAAAGTAAGAATAGTATCAATAAACCAGGATGACTTCATTAATCCAGTTTAACGATTAAATCTTTGTTCAACATTATAAGCACCAGCAGCGGGATGACAATAAACCGATTAACTAGTTCTTGGCTGAGCTGCGACCTTCAGTCATCAATTCATCACAAATCCCCAAGTGTTTGTCGTCTTTAACTGTGAGATCTGTTGTGACTTGCTGCAGATCTGAGCTTCGAAATACACTAGCTGTCTTCAGTTTCTCAGAATGAATGTATGTGTCCACCTCCAACATGTGGCAATATCTATTTGTGTGACCTTGGTAATATAACCAACCACCAACAAACCACAGTGCTCTTCAACACTGGCAGAAATCAACCTGATCCACCAATTAGAAGTCAGTGTGTTCTGATGCAAATGAAACAGAGATTATACTGACATAAAAGTATGCGCAAAATTACTTCAAACCCCCCGAAAAATGTATTTAAGTAATAGGTTAAATTTGTTTAATGATTACAATTGAACCATTCTGGTTCCAGGGTCCCCAAAACTTGGATTGAGGGACTTGGCTCTTCAGTGCATCAGGGCAGGCACCATGATTGGCAGAGGGAGAGACGCTGAGCGCTGGTCACACTCGATAACCACTCATCACACTAGCTCAGGCTCAATCAGGGCAGCTGCTCAGAAGAACAGCTCAGGCCCTGTGTTTTTTCTGAATGCATTGCTGTATCCACAGGATTACATTCTCATAGCTGCCTTTCTAAAGCTGTTTCACAGCACCAAAAATATACCCGTTCTCCACAGCAACGGCCCCTGAAGACACGCCGCTCTGCTCTTTGCCAAGTTCTCTATGCTATCGGGTCCTTGGGAAGCCCTCTGTGTTACGTAATGGCAATGTCCAACTTATGCCATGGAGAGCCAACTGAATGCTTCCTTCGGTCAAAACTACATAGTCACAGTTGCACACCTCACTCACCACTGGCCATTGACCAAGCGTGCACAAACTAAGCACTGACAGGATCCAAACAATATATTTGTGCACCTCCCACACAGACGTGGGTAATAGCCTTAGTCTACCCAAAGCAGCATTCAAACATACTGGTCAGGGTATGCTTTAACCAAACAAAAGGCTTCCATTATATCTCAATAACAAAACATTATAATGAAATCAGAAACAAGCATTAACAATTCATGTAGGCCGTACAATAGCAAAAATCTCGAAGCTGCACACATGCAGCTGTATGTAAATATGTTTGTGTATGAGGAAAATAAGGTAAATTGGTTGTATATTCTCAGTTAATGACACGCGTCTCCAGCTGAATTGTTCCAGCTGCAAGGCTCAGTGCTGGAGGATGCTGATTAGATTATACACAGGCATTTTAACTCTTTGAATGCAACCTCCCTCCCTCCCTCAAATGTTTGCTTTTGTTGTAGATGGCCTTCTTTGTGTTCTGTCAACAGCAGAAAATGCAAAGGTTATCAGCTGCAGGCTGTTTTCTAACTCATGTCTCTATGGAGCACTTAGGCCCAGCATGAGGCAGATTGCCACCTTTTCTGTTGCTTAAGTGAAATTATGTTTTATTTTTGACAAAAGCAGCTAGAACACAATTCAATGCCAAACAGACCTGCGGAAGAAATTACAGGCAAGGGTACAAGAGCAAAGAGCAGAGAGATTGGGAGTTTGAAAGAGAAGGAAGGGGAGCTAAGAGGTTATTGGGACTGTACAGTGTGTTGGGTTAATGTTAGGGGGGACTGTACAGAAGAAGTGTGTTGGGTTAGGGTTAGGGGGACTGTAAAAAGGAAATGTTTTGGATTAGTGTTAGGAGGACTGTAAAAAGGAAGTGTGTTGGGTTAGGGGGACTGTAAAGAGAAAGTGTGTTGGGTTAGGGAGACTGTAAAGAGAAAGTGTGTTGTGTTAGGCTTAGGGGCACTGTAAAGAGAAAGTCTGTTGTGTTAGGCTTAGGGGCACTGTAAAGAGAAAGTGTGTTGGGTTAGGGGCACTGTAAAGAGAAAGTGTGTTGGGTTAGGGGGACTGTAAAGAGGAAGTGTGTTGGGTTAGGGGGACTGTAAAGAGAAAGTGTGTTGGGTTAGGGGGACTTTAAAGAGGAAGTGTGTTGGGTTAGGGTTAGGGGGACTGTAAAGAAGAAGTGTGTTGGGTTAGGGTTAGGGGGACTGTAAAGAAAAAGTGTGTTGGGTTAGGGGGACTGTAATGAGGAAGTGTGTTGGGTCAAGGTTAGGGGGACTGTAAAAAAAAAGTGTGTTGGGTTAGGCTTAGGGGCACTGTAAAGAGAAGGTGTGTTGGGTTAGGGTTAGGGGGACTGTAAAAAGAAAGTGTGTTGGGTTAGAGGGACTGTAAAAAAGAAGTGTGTTGGGTTAGGCTTAGGGGCACTGTAAAAAATAAGTGTGTTGGGTTAGGCTTAGGGGCACTGTAAAGAGAAACTGTGTTGGGTTAGGGTTAGGGGGACTGTAAAGAGAAAGTATGTTGGGTTAGGGTTAGGGGGACTGTAAAGAGGAAGTGTGTTGGGTTATGGTTAGGGGCACTGTAAAGAGAAACTGTGTTGGGTTAGGGTTAGGGGGACTGTAAAGAGAAAGTGTGTTGGGTTAGGGGGACTGTAATGAGGAAGTGTGTTGGGTTAAGGTTAGGGGGACTGTAAAAAGAAAGTGTGTTGGGTTAGGCTTAGGGGCACTGTAAAGAGAAAGTGTGTTGGGTTAGGGGGACTGTAAAGAGGAAGTGTGCTGGGTTAGGGTTAGGGGGACTATAAAGAAGAAGGAAGTGCATTGATAAGGGAAAGAATTCACCAAAAAAAAAGTATTTTATTTTTACTATTTGCAAATGATGCATATACCTGAATGAAACGTGTGCATCTGCATTCATATTCAGCAACAGTGTCACTGTTGTGATTTCAGAATCACGTTTGTATATGTATCGGTACTTGCCCTCTGTCCATCAAGAAACTTAGCATTTAATTAATATGTTCCAATCCCCTGCCACAAGTTCACATTACAAAGTCTTTATCTGTGCTGTCAAAGAAATGGGAACCAAGGTTTTAGAAGGTATTACATGTGTTACAAATCCAAATGTGAAATTTCTGCCGAGCACTGGCTTTTCTCAGCATGAGAGAATTGTAAAACATCTGCTTCAAAGTTGATGTGAGTACTCGGTCCCCTGCACACTTTAATTCCGTTTTTTCAGGGTAAAAAATACTTTACCCAGAACAGCACAGGTAAAACATGTGGCTATGTAACTGACATAGCAATGAGGCAACATGTAGGTAATACAAGCCTTTTTTAAGTGAATGCTTCATTATGCAGTGAGAGAGTGGCAGTGAGCCTGAAGAGCCCATAATGCTGCAGGTGGTGACCTGAGCTTCCATTTCTCAGGATCTACATCCCTGAGGGACCAACCAGCCACCTGAACACTGCAGGCAAGCAAATTAACAGAATTTCCACACTTTTTACTTATTATAAAATGATAAAGTGTGTTTTCACAATGGATGTTTGTCGGTGTGTGCTCTAAAACTGCTGTGGGGAAGACTCAAAGTGCATTAGAGTCAGAATAAACGGGAGGTGACTAAACAGTCTAAAAATGAATCAATGAACAAACTGCCCTATCTGCACCAAGGTACACAGTGTTATCGGATAGGAAGTTAAATGTTTATAAGCACAGATAAATGCATGAAATGTTAACTGCCTGTTTGCAGTGAACTTTATCAGCATTTCGTGTTTTCCTTTTGATTTTAAATAAAGAGGACCAAAAGGGGCCACAGCCTCCCAGCCAAGCGTGTCGCAGGCGAGCGCAGTTCAGCGTAACTGAACGTTATTCATGCTGTCACGTCCACTGCGAGGGGAGGCGGGGAACTGCGCCCGCCTGTCACCCCGTCCCCGCGCCCTGGGGCTCATGCGGCCCTCCGAAGCCCTGCGTGACGGCCACGTCCCAGAGTTCCCACAGTTCCCAGCATTCCTCTCACACGCTCGCACCGCGGCCAACTAAAGGCCCACAGGCCAGAGGACCTGACCGCCCCCTGCAGTTTCACAGCACAAGACACGTCAAACTTGTTCATATTTTACACCTCAAACTACCCCCCTATTCCCCACGATTCTGCTCGTTTTTTTTTTTTTTTAACACAATACACTGATAATCACACGAACCTTTGAGGTCAAGCCTGTGAGAGTAAAAAGCATCCACGTAAGAAAAAAAACCCCCACTGAATTACTCAAGCTTGCTTTGCACATAATCACAGTTATGGCTGTGCTGCATTAGTGGAGAAAACAAACAACATGCCTGCAAGGCAGCTAATACACATCTCTGACTCATCTGTGCTTGTTTGTGGATTTAAGGACTTACAGTGGCTTACACATTCACTCCTCGGGATTGCCTTAATGAGGGACGCAATATCACTTCCACTCATCCTGTCACAGGAAACTTGTGTATCAGCCGGAAAGAATACATTCTGTGACGGGAACGCAGTTACATTGTACCGTGTATGTGCGCCACAGGGAGGTAATACCAAAACGTGTCTGCTTTGGAAGTCTGTCTAAAAATGACATGAAACAAGCAGACATAATACTCTTAGATATGATACTGCTGTCATGAAAATCAAACGGTGTGACAAAAAAGTTTAAATAATAATGAGCATTAAAATAACATGGCTAGCGGTGCCTTCTAGGGTGGCAAAGAACATATCAAGGTTCAAAAAACATATTCTTCTAAATACAAATAACATGAGCACAAAAGCCAGCCCAATAGATAACAGATAACAAGTGTGTCCATAAATCTGAACCAAAACTGTAGCATTAGATGAAATATGGTTTTTAGCATTTTCCACAGCCTTTGGACTAGTGGTGCCAAAATGCCTGGAGGCTATTATACTGTATAAATTCATTTTGTATTAAAAAAATGCAATTGTATAAAAAGGCTTAATTTGGGCTCAACTGGATAATAACCAATCACCTGAGGGGAGAGGAAGTGTGAGACTCACAAAGCAGGCCACTCAATAAAATAATGTCTCTTTCCACACATCGCCAAATTTGAAAACAAAAGTAATAATGACTGATTTATCAGGGGTCAAAGACCACTTTATTTTATTTTTTTAATGTAACTCATTTGACTTTTTCTACCGTGGGTGCAAGAGTATGTGTGTGTGTGTGTGCGTGTGTGTGTGTATGTGTGTGTTAGTGTGCACGTGTGCACTCAGCCATCGAGGTATTTCTGAGGTGGAACACTTGTCCATGTGAATTAATCAGCAGGAAAGCACTGGGGCCTGAGGTACACAAGCCAGTTCTGCCACAAAGCCTCCCCCAGCCTTCTGATAAACATCGTATGTGGGAACATGTATGTATTTATGTGGTCTTTACTTTACATGCTTGTATATGTGTGTGCTACATTCTTCTAGTGTACTGTTATGTTTTAGCTGTTGGGGGTAAGATGGGGGAAAGTCCAGTCTATTCCAAGAGTGGCCGTGTGGTGTTCTATAGCACCACCTCCCAAAAGCTGTTCGACATGGCAATGAGTGTCTTCAATGTATGGCAAACTCATTTATCACTCTCCTCCAGTTACACTGTAACTTAAACATTAAAACAGGGGCAATTCCTGTCTTATGGGACCTGAGATACCTCAGTTTGGCCTCCCCTAGCCCAAGTCATCAGTGCTCAGCTGGGCTGAACATGGCCGATCTATACACTGGATGATCAGACATAGATCCACAGGATGTTCATGTCTGGAGCTCATCATATGTGACAGGAACTCCAAAATACGGTATGCAGACTATTACAGTCTGGCCCTGCAAAGATTCTGCTGCTCTTTCACATGTTAAGAAAAAATTAGCAAGCTCATATTAAGTGACTTCACTATACTTTACACCAGCACATCCACTGAGCTCACTTTAACCACTTTAGAATGTGACTTAAAATTATGCAAAACTATCCTCATTAAGTTCCCATCCTGTGAAGAAGGAAATCTATGCAATCGTCAGTCTTAAAAGCTGAAAAATTTGACATTCAAAGTCAAAGTCAGATAAAAACACACAGAACTATCCGTATTAGAGGCAAGATTACCATTCCCCAACGTCACAGACACACAGAACCAGCCTCCCAGTACCACATGGAAACACACAGCAACCGATGAAACCCCGCCGAGAAACAGCTCGAAACCCCAAACGCAACTTGGACGAAGAGCACCAATCCCAGCATCACGCAGACACACACAGCTTGAAGCCGGAGAAACTGAAGCACACTTTCAACAAGGCTTACATAAATCCCCATTGATAAATGACAGGCTGACCGCACACATGTCTTACTCAGCAGTGCCAGACAGGATGGAACTGATGGGCACACGCTGACACTGGTAATAAACCTCAGCCCCTCCAACAGCTGCACCCAGTCCGCTCGCTTGGTCACTGGGCAGAAAATAAGGGATTAGTTATTTTGATAACCCACAAGTATTCTACTCACTCATGTTCTACAAAACTCTACCTTCACTTTGACGGACTGCTGTCAGTGCATCTGGGCTGAACGAATAAAAGAAACGCAGGCTGCTTTAGCGAGCGGCTGAACCTCTGTCGTTCTTGTTGAAAAGGACGCTCAGCGCCTCACAAACAATAACATTTCACAAACAATAACGTTCCGATGCTCAGAAATACGATATAGGGTCAGTGTATCAATAGCAGACGGTATGCATAACTAACAATGTGGAAAGCTGTGGAAAACTAGCAGCAACGCTGGAGTGTTTGCCTTGTGCACCAGGTGATGAGTGACTGAAATGAAGCAGAACGAGTCAGTGTGCAGCTCTGCTTTCTGAGTGAGGCAGACCATGGCCTCCCCCAGCTCGCCAGACAGACGGACGGACACAGTTTGCACTGACTCCCATCGATCAGCAGGGATCGAAGCCTCGCATTAATAAATAAATGGATCGGCTGGGAAACGTGGTTCATGGAGTGTCATCAGATGTGATTTTAATTGGTATGGACAGATTCAGTGCTGTTTCCATACTGACGGCACCATCAGTCACCCTGTCCCGCTGCGCGCACTGTGTCCGAGCTGGGCGGAGTCACCCTCAGCCCCACCGCTCCCTCTATCCAGGCCGTGCAATGTCACCGTTACCCACCTCCCCCCAGTGCCTGGCATTCAGCCTCCACACCGCATCACTCTCCACCCCCTCTCACCCACTCCCCACTTCAAAAGTAAGACATTTCATTGAAAATTGGTGCTATGAGTCAATGGCAGAAATCACCAGTGCTTGGGACAAATCCATTATACTAACCCAAAACGGATAAGCTTTTTCTGTTATCATTTTTTTCTGGTCTCTGGGAAGCATACTCTTTAATAAAAATGCATCATAACAGATGTATTTTTATTTAGTGATTAATTATGATCAAGGAAGTAACACCACATTCTTTCACACACCAAAATACAGTATTATTTGACCGGGATTCATGAACCAGGTAAAAATAAAAGTAGACTGTCGATTTCAACTTTGTGTGCGTTTCTTTTCTTAAACTAGGATTTCTTGCAATGGCAGCAGCTCAATCAACACCTATGGCTAGAACCCAAGCCCTTGTCTGACAGAAATAATACGAGACATGTAAACCTCTGTAATATATACATACACTAAGGTTTATCTCATATACAGGCAGTAAGAAACCCAGAGTAACCCCTGTACTGCCAATTCTCACTGCCTCCAGCGCGAACAAACATAGAACTGGCAGCCCGGAGACGCAAGAGCGCCGGGCTTCTCTACACAGGAAATAACACTTCTGTTGACCATTTCCCTGTTCTTCACACAAGCAATTCATGTAAATGTGTTGCTAATTGACGTAGCCTGGGTGGGTAATTCATTTTATTGCTAATACAAAGCATTTACAGTGTTCTATATTTTTGTGTCACCCATAGCTCTTTATGTTTTGAAGAACTCCATAGATTGGTGGCGATAGAACATTCTTCTCCTTTCATACTTATGACAAAGGCAAGGCCGAATACCTTCCTCTTTCAGTTCCTTCAGCGGGGTTAATGGACCTGTTCGCACGTTGGCATTCTCAGTGAGAGGCTGTGTTCTGAGAAGCTGTGTTCTCATCTGTCTCTCAGCTGTGAGAGCTGTAGGTGTCATTCACTTAACCTCAGAGAAAGGAAAGTGACAGCAATGTGCTAGCAGTGTTCCTTGTTTGGGTGTTTCAAGTAGGCAGAGGAGGAGAACAAAAGCAATTACCATTAATTTAGTGTGGCACAAAGTGTGTGTTTGATTAATTTACATTTCACAACACTATATTGTGAATTCACCACCCCACAGTATAGCCCCCTTGCAAAACCCCACAGTATAGTCACTTTCCATAACCCCATAGCACAGACTATGCTTAACCCCTGCTAGCTTGTCTCTACTTACACTAGAATTTTAGAATGCTATAGGACAGTTTAAATGTCCAATGCTACAGCATGACCCATGCGCCATGGCCTATATTCACAATCTCATAGGTCAGTTCAAATGTTCAACGCTACAGCATGCCCTGTATCCATAAAACAATCGCTATTTACAAACAGCAAGGGCATAATACTTTAACCCTTTAGACACTAGTAAACTACACCAGTAAAGGTACTGGTATCTAAAAAATTTAAAAATGAATCCCTTTAGACACTGGTAGACTTTTCCATCTTCACCAATATTCAGACCAATTCAGACCACTTTTCTTTGATGTGATTGTTTGGTTAATAACATGTTTTGTCAAAAATGCCCAGGGATCGGCAGAAGCATTTTGAAAATATTCCAAATGATAAATAAGTCAAATAATACAATAAGTAATAAGTCCAACAACATGGTGGCCCATTCATAACCCTACAGCACAGTCTCTTTCCATGTCCCCGCAGCACATTTCCGATTTAAAACCCTGCTGCATGGTTCATACCCAACGATAATAATGCTATGGCCTATTTTCACAATCCTAAAGCATGGTCCCTATTTACCTCCCTAAAGCACAACCTTTTTGTACACGCCTGAAAGCCTGGCTGCTATCGCCAATGCTACAGCACAGACCCTCAGCAGCCTATGAGGGCTCTTGCAGTCCTTTCCCACACCACCTGCAGCTATAGTGAGTCACATCTGAATGTGCCAGTAAATCAGAGCCACACAACTCTTGTCAGAGGTTTTAATGAGTTTAATAATGAGCTCCTGGGGGTCCCTGAGTTTAATAAGCCATTTAGAGATGATTAGAGGGGAAGGGGATTGGAGCAGGGCTACGGTGTCCTCGTGCGCAGGGCGCTGGGCTGTGGCTGGGCTGTGGCTGGGCTGTGGCTGGGCTGTGGCCAGGCGCATGTCCCCATCTAACTGATGACAGCAGAGGCAGCCCATCTGCTCCTGTGCCTATTGAAACCACTTTGAAAATCAGCAACCCCCCCTACACACACACACACGCACTCACTTCCAAAATTCAGCAGCCATTCCGCTGAATGTTAGCTTTGATGGTGGGGCGGGGGTTTGCCAAAAATAAGATGGATTCTGGGTAAAAGGGTGCTTTGTGTTCCTGACCTATAGTGACAACAACACCTTGATGTAAATACAACACAGGCAGGTCTGACACAGATGCCATTCCACTTCACCAAGAACAGCGCCCATATTCAGCACACTGCCTCACTCACAGCAGATAACTTTCATTTCCAGCACTGCGAGAGACGAACCCCAGGGACTCCTGTATGCGTGCTTGTGTGCACGTGTGGACATGTAAATCATTATCGTCATTATAAATTCAGTGAATCTATTACCATGGCTATATTATTTTTCTAGTTTAACATGAACAGCTTTCATCTGAAATTCAAATGGGTTTGTTTGTAGAAGCAGATCGTAAAAGACATCCTTCACTGCACAATACCCATAAAAGAATGCTGCTAATAGAGATGTGTGTGTGTGTGTGTATGTGTGTGTGTGTGTGTTGGGTGAATTTCAATTTCATAATAATACACACATGTAGACTCAATGATACACATCTATACTCTCGTTTAGGGAAGGACTTTCAAAAGTGTGTGTATTTTTAGTCCTGCTGCAATTGCAATTTCCCAAGTTAAATGAACAGTTAATTCACTCTCCCTGTAGTTTAAATGATCAACTTACAATACCCTGCTGTCTAAACCCGCATTAGGTCAGAGCTTCATATGCACACCAAGAAGAATGAATATCCACTGCTTATTCAACACTGAATATCCACCGCTTATTCAACGCTGAATATACACCGCTTATTCAACAATCAACCAGATCAATTCTCAGATAATTAACGTTTACTTTTTTCTGTGTGAGTGCTTTTGAAAATGGGGTGATGACAATGGGTGCAAATTTACCAACAAGTGGCTGGAATCAAACTAGGGTGTGAGTAAGAAAATATACAGAACATAGTAATGATGTGAGTCTACGTTCTGTTAAAAGCAGCTTAAAGACAAAGGCAATTATGGAAGCACTCACATGTGTGTGAATGCACAGACATAGAAGGTCCCATGACCCCGTTGTCGAATCACAGATCTAGGCCTATATTTTCCATAAAGAATATTATGAGACAATAAATACAAAGATTTTACTCAAAACACAAATCCTTTCAGCGTATATCGTTTATATAATACTACAAATGAGCCTAGAATGATAGGATTTGTGTGTCCCACTTTACGACATGAGGAGAAAAGCCAGTATTAAGCATGTCTGCCGGAAAAGGTCCTTTAGTTCACAGCCATTTTAAATTCTTCTTCAGCTTTGCTGTTGTACAAGTGTAAAAAAAATACATCAGTTTTCCTTTCGCCTAAAAAAAACCCTGGTTGCTAACTCTTCAGAGAGAGAGAGAGCAAGAGAGAGAGGGATCTAAATAAATCTTTAATTTTGGGATTCAGCCATTTTCACTTTCACTCCGAAGGCAATACAGTCAAAATGATGGATTCCAGTGATGCTGCAGCACCCTAAAGAGTTATGTTTGAGAATAATGCTACGGTCGCACACTTTCACCCCATGCACAGCTGTTTCTCCTGGCTCAGAAATCTAATTCAAAAGCTAGGGAACAATGCCACGTGGACAGGATTAGCTCCACAGAACAACAGAGGAACAGATACATCTGATTAACCTCGAGTAACATGGATCCCTTCCTAAACGTATGTCTGCCTCTGGAAGATTAGATTAACAAGCACACATGCAAATGCAAATGAAACATTTAATCTCGCTGAATTTAACATTAAATGTGCATGACAATGCTTTTATAAAGATACTGACGTCATGTGCCGAGGCCTCCCATCCAGGGCGATTTCCTTCCTGTATACTGACATCGTAACAATGCTGAAGACAGCTCATCCTCTGTAATTAGTTTAGGATGAACATTCGTCATTAGCAATCTAAATTACTTTGTGTTTAGCAGGAAGGGATAATTGCGAAGACTGAAGTAAATCTTCTATTGTAGCGTGTTTGAGACTATTTCACTAAGTATCAGAGGGGGGCTCAAATGAAGATGATGTTCCAGCCTTCTGTGCCACTGTTATATTACACCACCAGAGAGCTAAAAGATAGTCAAATTAATATGGACATATGGTATCGCCTCTGGTACAATATACAAAATACAGATTCATCTATATTCCATAGATTCATCATTGAATTATAACAAATACAAATAGTTTGTCAAGCAACAAAAAAAAATGAACTCACTCGGTAAGACAGACTGATGCGTTTGAAAAGATCTATCTGATGTAAGGCACTGTGGTGAATTGAGTATCAGTCACTGTATTCCTCCCACTGAATATTCAGTCCGTTGAGATATGCTTTATTATTGAAAGTGAGCTACATTAGTTGATTCGTAAATAAATAAACTGAATAATTAAAACACCTTAAAAGTCTTACTTGGAGCAAGGGGGTGGGGGGTAATGTAATTTTGTACATCAGGACAGGGAAGCAAAATGATTGCACAGCTGCCACTCAAACCCCCAAATTATGTCAACCATGGACCTAAGTCTCACTGATCCCCTGTAAGACGTGTTTTATGTCACACATCCATTCAATTCATTGTTTGTTTGTTTGTTTTGTTTTTGTTACCCCACAGACAGCGCTCAGGCCCAGTGACCTGTGAAAAGGGAGGATTAAGCGCTTTGACCGCTCTTCTCAGGCCAGATGGCACATCATCACCAGTAATGAGAGCGAGGTGAGCGCGAGCAGGGGAGGAGCACAGGGATTAAAGAGCAGCGCTTTGCTCAGGCAGGGTGGAGATGGGGGTGGGGAGGGAGGAAGGAAAGGGGCAAATGGACACACGTGTGCAGAGCCAGGCGCACGCCGGCGTGACCTTCACCGGCAGCCCACCTAGGACACACGCCAAGTGGCTGCTAATTAACGTGCAGCCACCCGGCCGCCTCACACACCCTGTCACGTCCGTCCACCCACCCACTGACAGGACACGCTCGGCTGGGTCACATGGCTAACGGCGTACCTGAATCCTTCTGCTTCTGGGGGGAGAGGGGAGAGATGGGTGTGGATGGGGTTTCCTGGGCACACAAGGATTGTGTGGGAACCAGAGTTTGGTCCACATCTCAAGCTTATGTCAGGTTAATAAGTGTCAGATGGTGTTTTTCTAGCTTAATGGTGGTATCTACATAGACAAATGTATTTATTTTCAGGATAAAACCCCTTGAGATGCACCATCTTGTTTTCAAGGGGGGTCCTGACAAAAGACGTAAGACATATACAACATAAGATACAACACAATATGCAACAAATAACAGACATGGTTACAGTTGCAATTAAACTAATTATAAAAAAGAACAAAAACAAACACACACTCACGCGCCAAGAAATCAAGACACCCACACCCGTGTTATAACAACAGTAAATAGTGACAGTTAACAGGAGCAGTCTGTTGTGAGGTGAGTGATAAGAGCATTTTTAAATTAACCTAAATACTGCAGAGATTTCAGAGAAGTTGGTAGGTTATTCCAGTTTCTAGGAGCCTTATAATTAAATGCTTTTTTTCCTATTTCAAGTGAAATGTTTGGGACATGAAGAAAGAGATGATTATTATATCTCAAAAAATAATTAGAATTTTGTGGGATGAGTAGCTCTTGTAAATAGATAGGATAGTTCAGATGAATACATTTGAAAAGAAACTGGTACCAGTGCAGCTGCCGCCTATTTTCGAGAGAAAGCCATTGCAGTTGATTGTACATTATACAGTGGTGAGTTCGAAAGTGACTAAATCTGCATAAATTATTAAATATGACATCTAAATTTGCCAAATCAGTTTTTTAAGCATTTTGATATACAATGTCTCCATAGTCAAGAACAGGCAATAACAACTGGGATACCAGCCTCTTTTTTACGTTCATGGTAAAATAGTTATTTGATCCGTACAAACCACCAATGAAACAACAAATCTTTTTACATAGATAATCAATGTGCTTTTTGTATGATAATTCAGCGTCAATCCATAGCCCCAGATATTTTACACAATCAACCTTAGTGAGTAGTGCACCTTCAGATGTAAAAATAGAAACATTATCAGTAGCAGATTTAAGCCTTTGCCTTGTACCAAACAGCATGATGTAAGACTTTGTCCTATTAAGAACTAAGATTATTCTGACTGGAGAGAAGCAATAATCTGTAAGTTCATTAATAAAAATTGAAAAGAGAAGAGGTCCCAAAATAGAGCCTTGTGGAACACCTTTATTAATATAAAAAATATCAGACTGATGCCCATCAATAAACACACACTGCTTCATACCACTAAGACATGCATTGAACCAGGTCAGAGCCTTTTGAGCAAGTCCAATGTCCAATGTCCAATTTTAGTAATAATATATGATGATCCACCAAGTCAAAATCTTTGGATAAATCAATACAAATTGCACCTGTTAATTTGCCTTAGTCAGAGGAGGAAGTTATGTCATCAATAATTTTCAATAGTGCTGTAGTACTGGAATGATTGGGTCTAAAACCGGATTGGAAAGATGATAATATATCATGATCTGTAAGATAATTGAATAATTGAGTATATATTAACTTTTAATTTATTTTGAAATTGTACAGATAATGGATATGGGTCTATAATAGTTAAGGTCAAGAGAGTTACCACCTTTATGTAAAGGAGTCACTCTTGCATGTTTCCAAACATGTGGTATCTCAGCAGTGGACAAAGAGAGGTTAAACAAGTCTGCTAAGGGGTACATCAATACATGGGCAGCCCATTTGATACATTTAGCCTCAATTCCATCGAAACCAGGACCTTTGTTAGATTTTAAATTGTTGAGAACAGATAACAGTTCAGTTGGTTTGATTTTCCTGAAGCTGGAGTTATTCATGCTCTGGTGTTGAATATAATTAGAAGTATGGTGATTCATTTCACAAGAAGTCTGCATTGAGCTGATAGAAGTAAAATGTTGATTGAAGACATCAGCGATATCTGAAGGTTCTTAAATGATGCGATCTTTGAACATTACCTGATTAATTAACTGGTTGCCAGATGTATTGAAAAGGTGATTTGCTTTTCTCCAGAACTGTCTTGGGTTTTTCAAATGTTTGGAAAGACTGTTGGCATAATAAGCGGCTTTTGCATTCCTAGTTTTAGTTGTGCTTGTGTTGTCTGTAAACTTCCCAATCTAATGGGTCCCTAGTTTTCCTAAATTTAGTCCAGGATAAATCTCGCTGTCTGAACAGATTTATCAAATCAGAGTTAACCCAAAGTAGATGTCTACTTTTAACTTTCATTGTTTTCCAGGGTGCATGTTTGTTGCAGATATTTCAGAAGACAAATAGTCCCAAGCATCCTGCAGTTGGTATTATTTGAAATCTATACCAATTTAAACCAATTAGGTCTACAATAAAAGAGTCTATTTTTATGTTTTTGTCTCATTTTTATGAACTTTGGAGGTGACTTTGGTATTTAAATTTTCCATATACAGTAAATTATAGTGATCACTGAAACAGTCAGACAGCAAAGCTGTAGACCTGTAGACCTATTTGTTATAACTGCTCTTGATATATTGTGAAATTAGTATTTATTTACTAATTGCATTTTGTACTGTTCTTGTATCTAGAGATTGAAAGTGTGTTAAATGAATTCATTAAAAAAATGTATAAACTAAATAATAAAAAATAAAAAAACAAAAATTTATAATAAATAGCATGTTAGGAATACCACTGAGCCAATTCACAAGTCAAAGGATCTCCAGCATGTGTCTCTGCTCCTCTCTGACTGTAGGTCACACAAAGGGTGCTGTTTGCTTCCAAGAGTCACAGAGCTTTGAGGTTCGTAGGGGGTCCACATCTCCTTCTGAATTGTAGTGAGTAACCCGTCGAGCTGAGAGGAAAATGACTGCTGATCAGGGCGGGGCCGGTAACAGGAGCACATCGCTGAAAGTGCCTCACAACAGCAGGCACTGGTAAGAGACCAGCCAAACCCCTGAGGGGTAGAGTGTTGCGTCACCTTTCGCACACCGCAAATGAAACCAATATCACACTTGTATCATAATTCATAATGCCCAAAATTAATTAAAATCAAAGTTGTATTTTGTGGCGTTGGTTCCTGCTTGGGGGGGGGGGGGTGTGCCTGTGGTGTTGTTACACCATGCAGGGGAAGTGCTGATTGTTTGCAGGCTGGAGAGTAAAAAATGCTGCTGGCTTTAATGCTGGAGGGCACCACTGCTCCCCCCCCCCCCCAAACGCTTCAGTCAGTTCAAGCTAAAATCATTCATGTGTCTAAGTCAAGCTTTGAGCTTTTTAAGCTTTTTAATCTCCTCAATGTCAACAAAAACACATGAATGAATTTTAAAAAACACACAGAAGCGAATCTTAGGTTACAGGCTACATGCAAGCTGACACACACACACACACACACACACACACACACACAGTAGATACAAATAAGAGGGTACCTTAACATACTTTTCCCACATTCGTCTAATTAAACAGAATGGAAAGCAAATGGGTAGCAGTAAGCTGCATGTTAGATAGCAGCAGGCTGAACTTTAATATTATACGTGAGAGCTTAACTGTGCATATCACAGTAACTGGGATTTATGCAAGATATGTTGCAGCATAGAACACTTATAGAATTTGACGTTAGTGGATATTGTGCGTCACAGATTCTTTTGATTCACACTTTCTAGATTATCCTAATGACTACATTTGAATGCATTACACAATTACAGTGATGCACAGAGGAACATTGTGACATGCCTAATTATCTTTTATGTACTGTAAGATGACACACTGAAAATGTGCCCATGATAAGTGATGGTTCTAATGCACTGTCAATGGCTACGATGAGCTACATTTACCAAGCGTGGCCAACACTGCCACTAAATCTGAAGTAGTCCAACTACTGCACAAGCCCAAATAACCTGGTGGCTAGGTTTACTAGTATGTGTGTGCCTCTGAACCAGTTCCTGTGAGACATATCTCTTTCAGACATTATTTTACATAAGAATGGATTTTTTCCTATTTTCAGTAGCACCTGTGCTTGAGAATCTGACTACTTTCTGTGTGAGATGGGAGTGTGTCTCCATATATACGACTCCTTTGTGGTGAAATGAGTTGCTTCATTTGTGAAAAGCAAACAGTACTGCTGCACTTTGGGGTTTTGCTCAACATGAACGCTTGAAAAAGCATAAAACTCTCACCGTGACTGGGAAAATACAAAAAGATACAAAGTTGATATACAAAGAATAGGGTGAATTATGACGCATAAACTAAATGAACTTCATATTAGTTAAATTCACATGACAAAACTGTATATTTTGAATATTGAAAAAGGTCATCCTGACAGAAATGTTGATTTGTGTCCCTGTGTAATATATGATGATACATTAATGTTACTGACCCTACATTTTTTCTCCTTGGTCCCCGTTCCCACCCTGGCCAACTCCACCCTTCCCTGGCAGGTCAAAGCCAAACGGGCCCTCTG
This sequence comes from Ilyophis sp. 1 JC-2022, assembly GCA_022702515.1. Lineage (NCBI taxonomy): Eukaryota > Metazoa > Chordata > Actinopteri > Anguilliformes > Synaphobranchidae > Ilyophis > Ilyophis sp. 1 JC-2022. Next base: position 50,022,523 of record CM040402.1, read on the forward strand.
CTGCCGACACTGCCAGTCACAGTTAGCTATTGAAGTCACACATGATTGGTGGGTGGATCATTTTTGATGTTCTATTCCCATTATATTTTTTATCACTACCAACAGCTTTAAAAAAATGTGTCAGTGAGTTGAAAAACAGGATGAAAACTTGATATGTACATGGTGGCATAATAGAAAAAATATTGGCATGATCTCCTCACTAAACCTCTCCTGAAAGCAAGAAGGCCAATCCTTTTAGCCAACACACACACGCACACACACACGCAAACACACACGTATCTCTCATATTCTCCCACACAGTGAGAGGACCCAATACTTAATGAACACACACTGCTTCCATTACTGCTCAGGCTGATAAATGATCACTGTCGGTCTAATCCGATGTCTAAGATGCACCTGTGTTTCAGCCACATCCGTGCACTAGCCACTCATCCTTCGTGAGACCATAAATAAATTCTACAGGAGAAGCTGAAAGCAGCTGCTGACATCCTGTTGTTATAACAGCAACCGCTATCCTCATATATGTACATTTAATGTGAAAAATACAAGCATCATTTACCAAAAAGTATAATATCGTACATCTTTAAAATGGATAAACTGACTTTTAAAAAAATACAACAAAGCATGCACCCGTCAGAGTCCCTCTCAATAAACAAGCAAGCTACTGGGGGAAAATATAGTCACCTTTGGTGAACAAAAAGGAATCTTAATAATGAGTACTACCCTTGATAGCTTAATGTAAACCAAGGTCCTTTAACAGTAGCAGGATCGCCAAAATAATGAGCCATTCTTTCATGTTCTGCTTTTACATTTTATACACCCTCTACTCAACTCCAGTAATTAAATAACGATTGCGCAATCGTTTCACATTCAACAGGAAGCAAAGCGAAACCACTTGCACAAAAGGCAGAAATGACCATTTGTAGAGATTGCTTTTACATTAGCCTATAGTAAGCTGGCAGACCATCAGAGCTTGATCAGTGGCATGAACCCAATAAAGATAAAAATGTTAAAGCCCTTTATCAGTCAATACAACCTGTGAGCCGACAGGTTGGTTGGGCTCCAGACAGTGTACATCCTCCTGTGCAGTAGCACTCAGTTCAACGGAAAGGGTTTTTGGCAGGGATGGTGCTTTGGATGCCTCTGCCAAGTGATGCACATCATCAGATACACACACATTATCACAAAGAGCAACTTAGTGGATATACTAAAGCTTTAAACTCCTTGTTTACATTGTTATTTTATTGCCAATACCATATGACTAGAGTCCATTTTACACTGGAAACACTGCCTTCTGACCCCTACCACATACTTAACTTAAACAGGTTGGGCATAGCATATCTGTACATGAAAAGGGCTGAAATAAACATTGTGATTTCCAAATAACCATTTGTATGCTCTGCTAAACAAATTAATAGAAGCAATGGAAAAACTCATGATATATTAATACCATCATTACTGTTTTCATAACACTGGCGCTATTTTCATTTATAAGTTTTAGTCATTGTTGTAATATTAGCATTGTTAGGCACATGTAGTTGTTAGAAATTCTTATTGTACATCCTTTAGAGATCTGAGAAATAACAATATTTACCTCCAAGAGTACAGTTCCGTGTATGATTCAGCAATAGCACTTGGAGCCAAGGTTTTCATCACACAATAAAACACATTGCATTGCTTATGAATTGACTAAGTGAAATAGACTACATGTGTATTGCATTTTTTCTAAATGCCTTCTAAACATCTGAGCTAATTTCAAAGTCCCCTTATGGAAATGGAATATATTGAAATGAATATTATCAAAACATTGCAATACCACAATATATGGGATATACATGTACATATATCACTTTCACATAATGCAATTGATGGCACTCAGATTAATTATATAGTATGGCATATTTACTATAATAAGTCAACAGTACTTTCCATTTCCACAAAGATCTTTTCCATAACCCTGAGCACAAATGCAATGAGGGTTCACCAGACAGCCACTTAGGTAATTATCTAAATTATAGCAACATATGGCTGGAAATGACCATCTCCAAAACCTGTTGCCTTCCCAGGCCCATGTGATGAGTACCAAATAAATCTCACCATATCCCAATCTACAGCCTTAAAGGCATACTGAAATTTGTTAGAACATGATGTTGTATAGCTACCTGGCACCGATATTAGTCATAATATTCAAGCTCACCTTCATGCGTTGCTCCAGTGGTCAGCAACTGGCCAACAAAGAATGACCGGTTCTGGATGTTGTGATTCTATATATCGGCATAATCCACATTGTTTGCATTCATTTGTTTGCATTCATTCAGCTGCCCATTTTCCCTAGCTAGCTGCCCATATGATTCAACTTGTTAACAGAAATTAGTTAGCTAGCTGCCATTTTTGCCAGCTAGCTGTCCTTACAACCAAATTAGCTGCACTACAAAGCCAGTTAACTATCGGCCTAAAACTCAGCTGTCTAACTAGTTAGGTGGCACACAACTTAACTAGTTAGGTGGCATTTGTTCGCAGGTCGTCTGTGTGAAAGGGGTATGCAATAGTCATGATGCTTAAATCAAAGCTACTAGCTAACTAACTATTAGTGCTATTAGTTCAAAACTATTATTAGTTCAAAACATGGGATGCTGTGGCCGTGGGAATAAAAACCTAATTGAGAGCTTATTAGCTAGCGGTTTTGTGAAACATAAAAAAAATATGCCAAAAGCTATATATTTTTTATACACTAACGCATATATAAGAGACCCAATCCATGCTTAAAGATTAAGGAAAACCCCATTCATTTTTTCCATAGACCGTCTGTTTTTAGATCCATGAAAGTAGATAATGCTAACGTTGACATGCAAATTGTTGACAGCTCTTACAAAGTATTTTTTCCCCCTCCTTATCGATGGGGTGTGGCCTATGTGGATAGTCTCCACCAAGTAATTTCACTGACTTATCAGAAACCTTTGTTGGTTGTTCAGCCAATTTAAAAAAAGTTATCTTTTGAATTTAAAGCAACATAATTCTCTCTGTGTCAGGGATGTATATAAGACATTTCTTGGTAGGAAAAGCCACAGAAATCTAAAACAAAAGCCTTTTTAAAGGCTATTTTAACAATCCTTCCTAAGGGCTATTTTAAAGGGCTTTTTAAAGGGTTAGGGTTATTTTCTTTTATGTGCTTTTCTATTTTTTTCTTTTATCTACTCACAGATGCCTTTAGGTACAAGTAGACTATAAAGTACTACCACTTGATTGTATTTTCCAACAACAGTATTTGAAGGGTGTTGTCATTATTAATATATATTAATTAAATTATAATTTAATAAGTATTGAGATATGCTATAAATATATTCATATAAATAGCATACTAGTTCTGAAATATGGACCACAAATGTTGGAATAGTGGTGCTTCCAAAGGGAAAGCCCAAAAAAAGGAGGCAAGAAAGTGTTCCACTCATTGCCAACTTCTTTCAAAAATCCTATGATAGTAATAATTATGACAGCAGCACTATTGTCAGCTGTGAGGAAGGAACTAGCACTAGTTCAGTTTCCAGTAATGTTGTCACTCCCCCAGAGCCATCCTTTGAAGGCGAACCATCAACAGCTAATGGTATACAAGAACCATCATTTCCACCTCAGGAGCAGTTGGGTAGTTCACAAGAATAAAAAATCAGCAACGAAGCCATTCCTGGTGCTATGAGGTCACTGACCCTGCATTATGGCAAAGCACTTCCAGAGACATTGTTAAGTCAGTGCTTATTGAAAAAAGGAACAGTCCTCTTCCAAAACCGCAGTGAAAAATACCCAGCTTCAGTCCGAGAGCGCTTGGTGGAAAGACTAGTTTCAACAATTAACTTCTGAACTGTATATTGCCAAATGGGCAGAAGGTTTCTAGACAGTGGCTACTGTACTCACCCTCAACAGGTTGTGTGTACTGTTCTGCATGCAAACTGTTCTCCAGCAAGCTCTGTGGCTTTAGTCAGGAGTTTAGAACACGAAAAGAGTGCAGAACACAGATCATGCATGCTTGCCTTGCACCAGCAGACAAAGGGCAGTGCTATAGATGCAGATCTCATGCAGCAACTTGATAGGGAACGTAAATACTGGAGGGACATTTTGAGTTGTAGCAGTGATCAAGTTCTTGGGTGAAAGAGAACTTGCTTTTAGGGGAGATGATGAACGGTTTGGGTCAACCCATAACGGCAATTTCCTTGGCATCCTAGAATTGTTATCACAATTTGACCCATTCTTAGCTGAACATATTAAAAAGTTTGGAGGAAAAGGAAGAGGCACAGTGTCCCATTTGTCATCGATAATATGTGAAGAACTCATTGAGCTAATGGGTCAGAAAATTTGCCAGATGAGATGAGATGAGATTGAGATTCGGGATGCCAAATATTTTTCAATAATTGTTGACTCCACCCCAGACCTGTCACATGTGGACTAATTGACGTTCATATTCCGGTTTGTTAACAGCAGCGGGAATGTGGTAGAGCGATTCCTGGGCTTTGAGCCAATTGAGAGGCACACTGGTAAAAGTTTAACAGACTGTGTGACTTTGACAGTGGAGGGTCTTGGGTTGGACCTCTCAAACTGTAGAGGTCAGTCATATGACAATGCAAGCAACATGTCAGGAAAATACAATGGGCTACAGGCCCACCAGAAACAAAAAACCCTCTGATGTGCCTTGCGCAGTGCATTCACTTAAATTCGTTGGTGTTAACACCTTAGATGGCAGTAGCCCAGAGTCTGACGAGTTTTTTAACATGTTGTAGTCACTGTACACATTTTGCTCTTCATCCACACACAGATGGGGGAAAGTATTTCGGAAGACAGATGTCAGACTGACATTAAAATCGCTGTCCAGTACTCGGTGGAGTGCTCAGGCAGAGTCAACCAAGACACTGTGGAGAAATTACACCTACATTAGAGAGGCCTTCGGTGTTATGTGCAATGATGATAATGAGAAAAGAGATACTGGAATTGAGGCGGCTGGACTATGTGCTAATTGGACACCTTCGAGATGGTGTTCATGGCACATTTCTGGGACGTCATACTTGACCGGTTCCAGGCTACAAGCATGCACCTACAGAACAGTGGTGCATCTCTGTAGCAGCACAGCTTTTGGCTTCGTTTTGTGGCGGGACAGCAAGACCGGTTTGAGGCTTTGGAAAGAGCAGCCTTAAATGTGACAGGTGTCTCTCAGTCATATAAGCATGATCTTCAGTGAAAGAGGAAATGCAAAACATTTGCAGATGAGAGCTCAGAGCCAAGTGTGACACTTGAGGAGAGAGAGAAGTTCAAAATAGAAACATTGTATGTGGTCATTGATACGCTAGTGGCATGCCTTGAACATCGATTGGACGCTTAGAAGCATTTGACCAGTCTCGTTGGAGTTCTGTTTATGTCAGATCAGATGTCTAACAGTGATGTCATAGTGGAAAAGGGAAATGCACTCTCCGCTCCATATCCATCAGACCTGGACATTGAACTTTGCCAACGAACTCATCCAAATTCAAGTCTTTCATGTCTGACTCTGAGGGTGAGAAGTGCCCAACTAAATTGCTTGAGACGTTGCAGGCACTTAATCTGCAGTCAGTGTTCCCCAATGTTTTGGAGGCACTTCGGATTTTTCTAGCTTTGCCAGTGACAAACTGCCAGGGTTTGCGGACATTTTCCCTTTTAGGCAGAATAAAAAATGAGCTGCGGAGTAGCATGTGCCAAACACGTCTCAGCTCATTGTCACTTATGTCAATAGAGTCAGACCTTGTCAGACAGCTAGATTTTGACGATCTAGAGGATGATTTTGCGAGAAGGAAGGCAAGAAAGACACCAATATAAGATTTCTTATATTGGTGATAATAAGAAATAATGTGCCCAGGGGCCTCATGGGACCATGATCAACAACATCATGTTCTAGCAAGCTGCAGTACTCCTTTAATGACCAGAATTAAGAGCTAACCTGTCACGCCCTCCGCTCCCTCTCAGTCCCCTTCCCTGTTTGTGCTCCGTGTTTTCCCCTTTTCTTCGCGTCTCTTGTCATGTTTTTACATTTCCCTGTCTGTCTTCGGTGTTGTGCAGGCTTGGCGTTTTGCTTCTTGTTTGCTCAATTCGCCCTCTCTCATTCCCCAGCCAATTCCTTCCCCGTTTGCATTCCTCACACCCTTGTTACCGCTCAATCACGCTCGCATACATTCTCACGCTGCAATCACTCATTATCTCATTCACCACACTATATATTCTCCCGTTGTTCTTTGTCTTGTTGACAGTTCGTTAAGTCTTATTGATTGTAACCTCGTTCATGTCTAGCCTAGAACTCGGCCTCAGTCTCGTCTCGTCTCGTCTTGTTGAAGTAACGCTGTATTCTGTCTCTCTAGTTTTACCCACCAGCCTGCAGTTTCCTGCCCGCTTCATCCATGCTACTCTGCTTCCCGCATCTGCTCTGCCCCTGCTACGCCCAACCCAGGATTCAGCCACCATTTAGCACCTTGCCTGCTTCCCTCTCCTGCTCGGCCCTCCGGTTCTGCCCAACCCAAGATTCAGTCCCTACCCCACTCTCTCCGTTGAGAGTATTATTGGATTAATAAACGCTCCCAGTGAGCTTATTGTGAGTTCTGTCTCTGAGTTGTGCATTTGAGTCCAGTTCTGATCCGGAACCTTAACACAACCTTTGCTACTCTGTTTACGAAAAGGAGGGAGAGATCGGTCAGAGGGGTCATTGTATTTGTTCTGGTCAGACTCAGCTGACAATCCAATTCAATCAATTTCTTGTCAAACAGGGTTTTTTCTCTCCCAGTTTCTGTGTTGCAAAGCGCAGCCAAAGAAAAACTGAGAAGGAATTCATATGATAAACAGGAGGCTGATTCAATAAGAACGGCGTAAATGGTTACAAGCACAGTAGAGTTCTGCGGATACAGCAGCCGGATGAATAATCCCTCTTCACACCATATAAGGAAAGCTTAAACCTGCAAAGCCAAACACAAGCGTGGCTGTCTACTAACCTCTCTCTCTGTGGAAGATGAAACAAGGCATTTTTCTGACCTCAGAAAAATGCAGTACTGCCATAGCATATTAAAACAGAAAACCAATTCAGCAGGCTCCTGTTATTATTATTATTATTATTATCATTATTATTAGTAGTAGCAGCAGCAGCAACAGTAGAAGTAACAGCACTAGCATGTCATATTGCTATTATTTAAAAATTGCTGTCATTGTGTCTAGCATAAATGAACAGTTACTTGAACAATTCCAGCTAGCAGATGCATCAGGTTGACAAAACCTACAGTGAGAGTGATGCATTTACATGGATTACATGTACAGGAGTAATTCCTATTTAATTCCTATTTAATTTGACCAAATAAACGAGTGCAGGTATTTATGAAAGAATTGACGGGTTTGTGAAAAATGGATTTTCATGGCCAAAATGCCTCATGCTGTGTCGTGATGTGGCGTGGGATATAGCACATTTACAATGCGGACTCCTTGGACACATCATCCAAGCTGTGTCTCACATCCTTTAGTCTCACTGAGAGCTAGAGATGCTTCCAGATAAATGAGCTCTAAATGAAGTGCTGTGCTTTTTTAAGCTGTGAATGTTCTGAAGAACAGGCAACCGAGCACACATCTTATTGCCTGATGTTCTTTCTGTTTCATAATGTCTGAGGGCTGTCAAGGGGGCCGTCTTAAACTGTTTCTGAAATGCTTTCACGGGCAATGTTTTAATTGCATAAAACCAAAAAGAACCGACCAATTATCTCTACGCTAGGTTTTCTGAACTCAATTGACCCCGTGTATCTACACAGTAAGGAATCCAAAACTCCCTGTCAATGAGTAAATTGTGCTCCTTTCGTCTCACCCTAATAACTACCATTATTCTACTGTCAATATGCTCAGTACATTTTTTATTGCACAGTGGCTTGACTGATACCTATCCATATAGGTGTGACCATGCCCATTAACCTAAATGTCAAAGATCAACTTATTGGTCAAATAAATAAAAACTGTCAACAAAACTGCCCAGAAAACCACAGTTAATGCGACTGATATCAAGTACAATAAGTAGCGCAGCAAAACTTTAAGGGATGACCAACCACTATAATAAATGGCATAAAAATAGGCATAGTATGGCCGAGAGAATAACCGAATATCAATTGCAAACTTTATATATGACAGTATTACATGACACCACAGTCCTATACCACAGTTGAAACGTGTTCCTTTTTTTGGAGAACAAAAAAAGAAAATGAGATCTCATTTTATGGTAACAGTTACTTTTTTCATTGTTTTCTGCAATGCGTCTGACAGTCAAAAGTCAACCAAAGGCTGTCACCAGCAAACATTTGAGGCCATTCAAAAAAATTTACTTCCGAGAATCACAAAAGATGGTCAGTCATTAACTCCTATTACTGCCACCCAAAGAACACAGCAGCTCTTACACGGCCCATTATAAACCCGGCCCATTCTAAACGATAGTGATGATGTCAAAAAATGCCCAACAACTGAGTGAGGAAATCCAAAAATGGACCTGGGGACAAACAAGCCCATCGGGAGCATCCCTGCTAATGTGGCTTTACAGTCCAGAGCAGGCGGGCGGCACGCTGTCTCCGTTTACATAGGCCTTATTCCCAGACTGAATACAGGGGCCACGTTCATGAAGGACACATGGGTCTAACTGCAAAAAAAACTAAGCATAAAACCCATTAAAACTAAGCATAAAACCCACTAAAACTAAGCATAAAACCCACTAAAACTAAACATAAAACCCACTAAAACTAAGCATAAAACCCACTAAAACTAAGCATAAAACCCACTAAAACTAAGCATAAAACCCACTAAAACTAAGCATAAAAACCACTAAAACTAATCATAAAACCCACTAAAACTAAGCATAAAACCCACTAAAACTAAGCATAAAACCCACTAAAACTAAGCATAAAAACCACTAAAACTAATCATAAAACCCACTAAAACTAAGCATAAAACCCACTAAAACTAAGCATAAAACCCACTAAAACTAAGCATAAAAACCACTAAAACTAATCATAAAACCCACTAAAACTAAGCATAAAACCCACTAAAACTAAGCATAAAACCCACTAAAACTAAGCATAAAAACCGATAAAACTAATCATAAAACCCACTAAAACTAAGCATAAAACCCACTACAACTAAGCATAAAAACCACTAAAACTAATCATAAAACCCACTAAAACTAAGCATACAACCCACTAAAACTAAGCATAAAACCCACTAAAACTAAGCATAAAACCCACTAAAACTAAGCATAAAACCCACTAAAACTAAGCATAAAACCCACTAAAACTAAGCATAAAACCCACTAAAAATAAGCATATAACCCACTACAACTAAGCATAAAAACCACTAAAACTAATCATAAAACCCACTAAAACTAAGCATAAACCCAACTAAAACTAAGCATAAAACCCACTAAAACTCAGCATAAAACCCACTAAAACTAAGCATAAAACCCACTACTACTAAGCATAAAAACCACTAAAACTAATCATAAAATCCACTAAAACTAAGCATAAAATCAACTAAAACTAAGCATAAAAGACACTTGGAAAAAAAAACTGGTAAATAAGCAAAGGCCTTGCAAAGTGTTGGGAAGCTACGGCAAGATTTCAGTAACTGTGTTTTTCCAGCTTTCCAGCAAGGGATGCTTTTTCCTCACTCTGCTCTGCTGAGATCTGACGTGTACAGCCCTAAACCAACGCAGCCCGGGCAGCTTTTCCCACAAACGGCAGAATCTTCCATTTTAATTAACGAACCCACAAGCAGGGACGTCAGCATGTCAATAGCCAATGACCTAAGCGAGGGGTGAAATGAATTACCCAGTCTTGCCTCTGGTTTTGTAAATGAAATATGATCAGCAGTGCACATGTCCAGTGCAATTTCCACCACACATTGCACAGGTCGCAGGCCCGATGGGAGAAGGGATCACGCCTCTGATGAGATTGGCATTTACAGAAGTAAGGCCTGTAAGTTCCTGATAACTGCTTATGTGTTTTCATCTTCTGCACAGTGGACATAATCCTTCACAGAGTAGAGTGAGCCCAATCCCACAAGACAACAAGTGAAATCCCCACAGACATTGTGGCAGCTGACTGAAATATTACAACATGGTACAACACGTCATGCTTACTGGAAAGCCTCACTGCATAATCAAAATCAGGGTTAAACCCAACTCTTACTGCAGGGTATCATGTTGATTTTGGACTGGACTTCAGTGAAAAATTCACTTTTTACACAATGTTGAAACACCATTCATATAAACACTGCTATCTATTATCGACTAATCCTCATATGACAATGTCTTCCTTGCTTTATTACAGTATATTACAGGAACAACAAAGCTGTGTCAGCCAGTAAAAACTGTTCCCCATTATTTCAAACTCATTAATTTCTTAAACACTCAACTACCCCATAAGGCCCCATTGCCTATTTCTGTAAACAGAGACAGACATAGAGAGAACCTTAGAACTGTAGAGTATTCATTTAGTTTGATGAGAATCAAAATAATGTCATGTAACTGTACACTTTGTGCATGGAAAAGATAAATGCTAACCTCACTTGTGAGTAGAAATGTTTTTTTCAGTTGTTCTTGTGGCTTGGAAAATACATTAATCGCCTTGTAAACATTTGCATTTTGCCTCTTCCCCGAAAAAGATCTATAATAATAGAAATCTTCGACCTAGCTGCACAGTAACACCCACTGTCCTTGCCCACACACAACACTTCCATTGCATGACTGAAATCAACTTGGTGGTTTTCTTTAGGAAAGAGAGAAATCAAAGTTTCAACAAAATACAAAGTGGAAACAAAACTTTTTCCGTGAACAGTTCTATTAGTATTAAAGAATATAATTTCCCCATTTTTGAGCATACAATATAGCTCATTGCCTGTGTTGTTTCTTTTATTAAGCCTTTTTTGTGTCATCTTTATCAAGGCTGCCAATGGTAAATAATATTAAGTGAGACATTATGTGGTAGAATGTTGAATATTGTTCAAATAAATGTGAAAAAATGATAAAATAAGTAAAAGCAATCAAAAAAAGAGTTTGTCACTACTGATGCATTAAATCAGCTACAATAGCAGCTTAGAAAGCCTGTACAGTTATATCATATTACATTAAAAACAGAAACCAAGATTCTTTCGTAGAAGTAGCTTGCCGTTTTCTATTTATATCTGAGAAACAATAAATGCTATGTTCATGAACCCTGCTTTAGCTTTCCTGCAGTCCACAGAGATTTGAATTTCACCATCACAACCCTGGTAACCAGACAAAGGAATAACTCAGAGCATGAACAACCATTAAATCACTGCTCAGGCAACTCAAAAAATGACAACAATTGAATTTTTAAAACCTGTTTCAAAACCCACAGCATGGTTGAGAGTCTGGGGTGCAAAGGTTCACAATACTCATGGTTCGGTTTGAATCATGGTTTTGTTTTTATGGTTTTGGTTCGTTTCAGTACATTTTTGGAAAAAAGTACCATTGCCAATGCCAAATTCATTTTCATTAATTAGACAAAAATGTTATTAAACATGGTTATCAAAATATGATCAAATCATTATCAAAAGCTTGAGAACTGGTGTTCTTTCAACAGGAAAAGTGCCACTGCTATCTTCAAATACAAAGTAATACCCACATTGTTGATGGCTATGGCCATAACACTCGTGCCCTTAAATTCGGTTCGGACTGCTCCAAAATCATATAGGGCTGCGTATTTCACCGTAAACACCCGCTTCATTCATGGATTTTGCCCAGTCTGAATCTGCATGGAAAGGGTGTTTAAATGCAGCGGGAAGATGGAGCTGTTCTACCCCTGACTCTCTCCTCCTTGTGCTTGTAGGGGACACACCAGGGTGATGTCAAAGTAAAAGAGCCATCGTGTTTGACTTGTTCATTAGCATACGGCACATGCTTCCACACATACTTTGTTTTATCCACCACCTTTTTCCAATCACTGCCACTGTTAACTGTAAATCCATAATGATCCCAAACAGCAGACTTAAACAATGTCGGAGGATCCTCTAACATTGCCAATTTTCAAACTGACCGACTGACTGGTGCTTCAGCTATAAGCTGGACTCGCCGCAACTTCACCTGTGAAAATAGTTCCACTGGATTTTTTGATTGAAATGAAAGCAGTGCAAGTTAACAGATCTTTACATTCCTTAGTTTCAGTGTCGTAGAATGACAAATAGAAATGACCAATGTAACATGCCTATTTAAAAAATGCTGCTATACATATAAGAGGATTTTTGAAGCATTCCCTAGTTAAGAGTAATATTCTCTTATTGCATCAAAGCTGTCTAAAAAGCAAGCCTGCTTAAAAAGGCAATTAAAGAGAGGAGGAAAGCTGTTGGTCTCCTGTCAAACCCCCCACTGTGGGCTAGGTCCAGTGTAATGATTTTTAGTTTGAAATTAAAATGGTGGACCTTTTGTGTTATTTATTAAATAATTAAATTAACCAGAGTGGTACCCTGCAGAAGTGTTGCATGCTTTTAACACCAATTATGTCAGTCAAATGTTCATATTATAAACTGCTACGAAAGTACAATAAATTGCACACAGTGAGTCACAATAAAAACAATAATTAGATGGGGCGGTTACACAATTATACAATTATCCACACAAAGCAGTCAAAAAGCTGGAGAATGTTAAGAGGCAGAGATATGGAGGATTCTGCTTAGAGAAGACAATTAAATCAAGTCAGAATCAACACAGTCCCACTATATCTCAGTATTTATGTTCTTCTTTATATCTCCCAGGTAGGCTCCGGTCACTAGTAAGCTGACCGAGTTAATTGAATAAGCATACAAACTGATGTACTTATAAGCTCAATTCCTTAGAAACGCTTCCCTAAAATAGTACTCTGCCTTCCTTGTCAAACTAATCGAGTTGAATGATGCTCAAGGACTCACTCCTCAGAATCTGTAATTGGTTTAATAGTTTCTGCTGAGCAATACAAGCTTTATAGCTGGCCATTCACTCTACTGTCATACACAGATTCCATGTCACCCTATCACAGTGGTGGAGGTAAGTGCCTTTAGACTAGAGTGGAGTATCTGGAACATATGGAGCTCTAGTTGCCCAGGCCAGAGCTGAATGCCTGCGAGGGAAACATTAACTTCTGTTTACAGTGAACAGAAAATTCAAGCAAAGCTTTAAGAACAAGGCTGAGGGGTACATACATATCAGGATCCATCATCTCTTTCAACAGCACTGTGCTGCTGTTATGCAACATGGGTAATGAAGTACAGTTTCCGTCGTGGCCTGAAAACGCACCTTTTCAGACTCCACCTGGACTAATACTTATCTAGAACCTCATGGTATGTGTTCTTGTTGAACTGTGTATTCAAGGTATTCAAGTTTATAATATTTAGAATAGAATTGTATTAGAGCTGATTTACCCAGTTCACTGTGAACTGCATTGTGTTCATTACTAGGGATAGCTGCTACTGTATGGGAAGAATGCGCTTTCTTATCTGTTCTGTAGTTACTTTGATGACCTTTCTGTATGCCCTTACTGTACGTCGCTTTGGATAAAAGCGTCTGCTAAATGAATGTAATGTAATGTAATGTTTTGCAGCAATGCAAATAAAACAACAATTCTACCCAATTTAATCCAAACGGCCAAGTGGGCGAGGCCCCAGTGACTCTCCACAGAGAAACAGAAAAGTCGCATTAACTGTTAAATTGCAAGATCAATTTGAGCCTTTTGCTCGGCTTTAGAAGACGTGCGTGCAAAATCATTTTAAAAATAGAGGCGACGATGTGCATTTAGATGGACTACGCTCTCTGGGTTGTAACGATGATTCATTGAAGACACTGAAGTGCATGAAATTATCTTTGACGCGTTAAACGAAAAGCAGCACTAGGCCTATGGCAATATAGAGATATATTTTTAATACAAAGGTCAATTACTCACTGCTTTTATGAAGCCAAGTGATCAGGACTGCCCTTATTCCATCATGCTCTATCATTACTACTATGAGCAGCCCTCCACATTGTGGCCTGGTCTCTAACACAGCCAGTCCAGCTTAACTTCAGCCAGGCCACCAATGCCTCTTAGACAAACCTGAGCCTGGTGGAGCTCTGGCATGTCTTACTCTGATACTACGCCCCTTTTTATCACCAGTACTTTTTATTCAGTGGTATTCTTATATTTCCCAGGGATCTTTCATATGTAATGAACTGCAGAAATCGAACGCGTCGGATTTTCTATGCTTGAGTTTAGAATTTTGTAAAAAAAAAATGTTTTGTCACAATGACGTTTTGTCCCTTTCACTGTAAATACTGTTTCTGAATGTAGTCTATTTATTACTGGTCCTTTACACTTTACAGATAGAATGGCTAAGTGTAAGTACACAAATAAAGCTGTTAAACTATGACTGCAAGCCACCAATGCAGGTTATGAAATTAACTGTTTCACCCAAGTGGCTTGTGGATTACCGCTTGTGGATAGCCACATTACCTTTTCCAATATAACACAAACTGGTTGGTTACCGGCCAAAGTGGCTGCTAGAGTAAAAATATTACCAGCCACGATCAAAATTTTACCATTTGGCTGGTAGCTGGTGCTAATTTTACACCCTGCACCAATGACATTCAGAGGGTATCAGCAAAACTTCTTGTGTGTCTCAATTCTCAAATTCTCCAAAAAGTATTCATAATTAAATCATCAAGCTGATTTTGTCACATTACAGAGCCGTCACTTGTAGAGAGGCTGGGATACAATATAATGAAGCGAACAGCTTTGTTGCTGCTAGGGAGTCGAGAGAAACCCACATTTCACTCCCAACCTGTGTGAACCTGGAGTCAAATATCAGAGAGGTGAGCCATATTCTACCCAGCATGCACTATTTCTGCCTTGAGAATTTCAGAGAAGAGCAAAACATGTCCACCATGCCTGCAGTTTACCTGAGGTTCACCTGAGGTTACACCACAACAAGGAGAGAAAAACAGAAAACTGCACGCTCTCTACTCTGGATCACATGGGCTCGAATGATATTACAACAAAGGGATTTTTGGTTTGCACTGCAATTATTTAAAACAATTTAAGTCAACAACCCTTAGTCTGAAATATGTAGTGCTTTTCTAAATGCATTCAACATGGTGTGAATTTTCACTCAACTGTCAATAACGCATTATCCTCTTCAATAATGCTGAACAGGATAATGAGTTTTCTGAAAATCTGAACATTTGTGGACATACCACACCCATGAATACCTAGCCTGAACTTTGGGAAAAACTCTGCTGTTAAAATGCTGTCACAACCTACAATAATAATATTGTAGAAATTACCCAATGCCAGTAAATTGTATAATCTGTAAAATTTCTCAGTTTCTTTTAAATAGACTCAGTCATTGCCATTTGAGACACAGGAGATTATGAACCCAATGCATGAACATTTGAGAAACAAAAAATTATGAACCCAATATATGAACTAAAGAATTCCACATAAAATTTAGGAATAGCTTGAGTTCAGCTGCACTAAATTAATAACACACAATTTCCATCCTTCAGCTCAAGTGCCTCGTATTCACCAACTGCCTTGATGAGGCGGGGGGCTTTGATGGACTCTCACTCTGTGTCAGACCCCAGAGCGACTGGCTTTTCCAATTTGGTTTTTACTGCTTTCCCCTCGGCTCCCACTATTTATTTCCTGCACCTTGATTACAGGTAATGGGCTGGGAATGCAATACTGGACAGGATGTCAAAACGTCTCCATCAACAGTCATTAGCATTCAGCGGCACGCTCTCACCGTTCACTCAAGACTCCTCCTTAGATACCCACCCGCACTCTCATCTACTCACGGCTAATCCGTGCCAGCCTTTAATCTGTCAGCCACATCCGTTATACTGACGGAGGACGAGCGTCAGAGCTTCTGTGCAATGCACTGTGGGGATATGAATACCTGCCACACTCCTGGGCCGTGTCCGAATACGACCCCTACACCCTTTTGAGGGTGCATATTTGAGTCCACTTTGTCAAAAAGCTCTTGAGTGGGCAACTTTTTCTCACAAATGGGGGCACTTAAAATACCAAGACGAACCCCTTATTTCCGGGGTTTTGTTGAGGGAATTCAGGAGCACACTCATCCGACAATTTCAGTCAGTAACCCGGAAGTAAAAACGTAAAAGACATAGAGCGTATATGCATATCTATGGTACAAGAGGTTCATATTTCAAGCTACTCTTTTTTATTTTTGTTAATTCTATCTTCATTCATAATCCACTCACTAGTTTGGAAAGAGTTTTGCGGGATTTCTTTCGCATACTGCTTAACAAAGGGGACAGGGCACATAGTAGACAGGGGTCTGAGTGTACAGGGGACAGTGGACAGGGAACAGGGGTCGTATAGGAATCCTTGTCTGGGGGAGTGTTTTGAACCACGCCGACCCGAACCCCCCGGCCTGTGTCCCTGAGAAAAATATCTGACACCTAAAAAAGGGCAGATTTTTTCATATCCCTACCCATTCCTCTGGGGTAAATGACCAGGGCTTATCTCACACAGGTCATATTTTCACTATCATCTCATAGAACAGGGCTCAGGTAAATGCTCCTAGTAATCCATTAATTTCATTGCTTGAACTGCCTATTTTACCAGTTAATGTAACTACCTCTGACTGTAGCCTGTCCAACCCAATTTATCTCTTGCTCTGTTAGATCCCACATTACATTTGTGTTACCATTCATTGTTCATCATCCCTATTACACTGGGCTGGCCAGCAGAGGATGGGTTCCCCCTCTATAGCCGGGTTACTCCTGAGAGTTCTTCCCACTGGAGTTGTTTTTAAAAGTTAAAAAAGTTTTATTAAAGTTTTTAATCTCAGCTGTTTGCTTTTTGGGGGTTCAGGCCTGGTTTTTTTTGCATTTCCACTCTAAAGCATCTTTGTGACAGAGTCTCATTAAAAAGTGCTATAGCCTATAAATAAAATGTAATGTAATGAATTTCATTATAGTCAGGACAATGAGGACACTGCCGCTTTACTAAGGATATATTTTCTGACCTGACAGTGGACATAATGGAAATGTCTATAAACCTCTATATAAGGGTACCATAGGAGTCTGAAAAAAAACACAAATAGAAACTTAGCAAATCCAAGCGTTATTATGCCTGTTCTTTTAAAATATTTGTAGTCTACCAATTAATTCCTGCAAGAATTAAATTCAGAAAGTCTTTTCTGGTTGTACGTACCAAGCACACACCCTAGAGGTGACCCTACCATGACTGATGAAGCCAACCACACACCACCTTCCCTAAGTTTCACATGTCCACAAAACTACATGAGGAGTACATAAAATGTCGATAGCCAAAATGATACAAGCAAAGCTTCAGAGAGTGGTTGAGCCTTTGAGAGGCGGTTCACTATGTTTACACAGAAAACCCTTGTCTTTATCTACATGGTATTGAACAGGACAGATCTCTTGCCTCAATCACTAATTCCATTATAAGGCTGAACATGTGGCCTATATTGTCTGAATGACGCAAAACCTATAGTGACCTCATTGCCCAATGAGAGCAATGCAGGTGGTGAGGCCTGCAGGCAGCACTGGGAGACCACTGCTACTCCTCAACCTGCAGCGTATGAGCAGAGCATGGCATCTCAGACCTTCGGCCTTTATTTAAAGCCTTCCCATCTTCGACCACAATGGAGGTCCACTTAACAGGACCTTCTGAAATGATTTCCTAAACATTGATCATAAAATTCACTCTGTATTAAGGGATTAAATCCTCACGAAGATAAATGCAGAAAACATAATGAAATGAATATGGAAATTAAATTGAGCGCGCTTTATTTTGTGATGGGCGGCATACAATCGAAAGGCCCTGGTTTCTATGAACCTGAGCATACATCAAAAACAGACTGTGGGAGCACAAATGAACCATTTCCTTATTAACTTAAATTCATAAATTGTATAATCTAAATGCCAAAATACTGCAATCCCTGCAAACACAGCTGTCACTTTACAAAGTTTATAATCTCAAATTTACTCTAACTGATATAAAAATGGCACAGTTAGAGCAAAAAGGTAGCACAGTTAAGTAATATTTGAGCATTTTCACTGCCTTTCAGCTTCTATACAGGCTAGCGTATTACAAAAATGTCAAACAAGGTCATGTTTCTCATCCATAATAGCAAATTATCCTGCACTTGCATATCCTCCAAAATAATTTACATTGTTACATTGTTCAATCTTCTTTTCAGATAAAGCATCAAAGCATCAGGTGTCAAAGCTGGGACATGAAACAACAAAGCTTAACACCAAACCACATGCTGTCATCCCAGAAGTTGTGCTGGACAGCTGTCATACATACTTGTAAGGCAGCTACGCTAACACTTATATCGCCAATGTGCAAAATGTATAAGCACTTCTTATAAACCCTCTTCGCTTTATCTCATTTTAACTTAAGCACAGCCACTACAACACTGAGAGAAGGACAGCATTTCCAGACACACAAAAACAGGAGAGTCAGGGATTCACCAGAGTGGGTCATTTTTAGTAAAAACAGAAAGTGAGAGAGACGGGGTAAGATAGAGTGGCTGAAAAAGAATGAGGAAAGAGAGGAAAAGCTAGCGGGGATTAAAGATGAAAGGAGAGAGAAAAAGACAGAAAGAAAGAGAGAAAAATAGACGGTGAGAGAGAAAGAAAGGGAAGCCGCTGACAAATCGCAAACCCTTCATAAATGCATTGATTCCATAACAATGCTACATGACAGTGTATGAAAAATGGCTCCCAAGCTGAGCAAAACGAATCCCCATGCCGCTGATGCTCTCAGTGGCATCAGTGATAAGCTGCTGAAAGATGGCTGATGCTATCAGTGGAGAGGCAGTGAGAGGAGGTCTACTGAAGTAGAGGGGCCAGGTGTACTTACCAGGTCATGGTTCGTGGCATTGGAGTCATCTTCAGGAAAGGGAATGTAAACAGCTAAGGCCACGCAGTTGGCAAAAATAGAGAGTAATATAAAGATATCGAATGGCCTGAAGTGCTTGGTTAAGGACAATCATGAAAGCAGAAAACGACACAAATATATATTTGTGGAGGCAACTCTGCATAACAACATAGTTGTTGCTTATAAGGCCGCTTCTCGACCACCTTTCAACGAAACATGAACAATTTAAGGACCACTTCTCCCAACCCTGCCTGGATCTGGCTTTCAGTACTATGTGTACTCTCCAGTGGTTTAAATATGCTGTTGAAAGAGGAGTTGTAGACCACTTAAAGAGAGCTATCCTGAATGAACCTTTACAGTCATATTCCAAAGCTATCTCTAATGAAATGCTCTGATAACTCTAGATCCTGCAACAGACCTTCACTGGATGATTTTCAGCCCTGAAAGAGACGCAGAATTACAAAACCAGCACATCAAAGTGATGCCAAAGCTAAATTAAAACATTCTGTTCTGTCCTCTCGTCTAAAAATGTAGGGGGGAAAAATGTATTTTTTGCTGTGAAATACCAATGTATTTTCCATTTCCTTATTGGGTGTTTTATCAAAGTGTTCAGCTTTCATAGCTAAGATCAGAGTGTGAGGAACCAAAACCATATTTATATATTAAGAATGTACTACAATATTCATAAGAGCACCTAATATGAATGAATATACTGGACAATTTGGATTATCCTGAATTTGTGTTCCTACTATGTAAGGCATAATATAATAAATATTATAAATAATCAAATAATTTAAAATGTGGTCTCAAATACAAAAGATCACAGATCTCATTTGTAACTACATTACACCATGATACTGAACCAAAGAGAAAGGCTTGCTATTGTGACATTGTGGCACATAGAAAAAATGTAGTTATGATCTCCTCCCTAAACCTCTCCCAAGGGCTAAATGACCTATAGAAACAGTCTTACCTTATATTGTACTCACTCAGCCAATACCATACAGGCAGACACACACACACACACACACACACACACGCATGCATGAACAGGTCACAAACTCTAGCGTGACGCAAACTAGGAAAAGGATACTTCCATTCTACCAGGCTGATGCAGGCTCTCCTGATGGGGTTGTTGAGACTGAGACAGAAGAGTGCTCGGGGCGGCCTGCTGTTGGTTGTGCTACTCTGCTTCTTGCTTTTGGCATACTGCTGCCGCTTTCTTTGGGACAGAGATCCGACCGGGGCAGTGGCACTGGCGCTCATGGTCGGGGCAGCCTGGGCCTGCTTAGCGGCATGGATCGCAGCCTGCCAGGTGAGCGCAGAGGGCTGGGGAGGGACCGTGCTGTCTGACAGAATGGCTGGTACGTCACCAGAGAGAGGGACTCTGGTGCTGCTGGCATAATTTGCCCCTGAGCAGAGAATGAGATACAGAGGGAGACAGTGAGAGACAGGCAAGATATTTAAGGGCTTGATTTGCTAAGACCTATAGTGTGTGCAAAACCAACAAGATGACCAATGTGTTATTAGGTTTGTATGTGCTAAAAGGTTTAGTAAATCAAGCCCTTAATGCACTTTAGAGATACAGTTATATGCAAAAGTATTGGGACAGTGACACAATTTTTAGTTTTGGCTCTATACTCTGTACAGCATGTTGGATTTCAAATAAAACAATGAAGATGTTGTTAAAGTGCAGACTGTCAGCTTTAATTTGAGGTATTTTCATCCCCCCACACTTTATGCAAAGCAAAAGTAATGGGACAAATTAACATAATTTGAAATAAAGCTGCCATATTTAGTACTTTGTTGCAAATCCTTTGACTGTCTAAAGTCTCTGACTCATAGACTTCGCCAGACATTGGGTCTTCTCTGATGATGCTCTGCCAGACCTGTACTGCATCCATCTACAGTT
Source organism: Ilyophis sp. 1 JC-2022 (assembly GCA_022702515.1). Lineage (NCBI taxonomy): Eukaryota > Metazoa > Chordata > Actinopteri > Anguilliformes > Synaphobranchidae > Ilyophis > Ilyophis sp. 1 JC-2022. Next base: position 50,043,355 of record CM040402.1, read on the forward strand.
CCTGTTTGTTTCCGGGGTGTTTTGGCATCAATCTTGTCTTCAGCAAGTGAAAAGCATGTCCAACTGCATTGAGGACAGGTGATTTTCTATTTTTTGGCCCTGAAAAGCTTGTTTGCTTTAGCAGTACGTTTCGGTCATTGTCCTGCTGCAAGGTGAAGCACAATCCCATTTGTTTTTTTGTTGTGGATCTGAGCAGATAAGATGTTTCTGCAGCAGTCACAGCATTAATGAAGGCAAGTAATCCAGTTCTAGTGGCAGAACCCATAACCCTACCTCCACCATGTTTCACAGATGAGGGGGAGGGTGCCATGAATCATGATCCGTTTGACAGTTGAAAATGGGTTTTTCTTCATAATTGAAAGTATTCTTCAGTCATCTGCTACAGTGGTCTTCCGTGGTCTACCAGGTTGTCTATTGCTGAGATCACCAGTGCATTCTTGCTTCCTAAGAATGTATCCGACCGTTAATTTTGACACACACAATGAATTGGCTATGTCTCTGATCAATTTATTCAGATTTCTCAGCCTCATGATGGCCTGCTTTACTGGCATTGACACTTAGTTGGTACTCATGTTGAGAGACAACAGCAGCAGACTCAAAATGCAAATTCCACATAATCAACTCTAGACCTTTTTTGACAGTCTGCACTTTAACCTCATATTATTCATCGTTTCATTTCAAATTCAATGTGCTGGAGTACAAAGCCAAAATAACTGAAACTGTGTCACTGTCCCATTACTTTTGCATTTAACTCACTCAAAGTGAGCAGCTCCCACAAAGTAAAAACACTTTCTGCTATTTTACTGCTCAATGACCACAAAGCATTAGAAAGTGGATACACCAAAGTGGTGATAGCCCCTAAATAGTGCACAATTTTCTCATGCTGTTATGAAATGCAAGTACGAAGTGTACTTTGGACAACCTTTTTCTAGACAACAGAAATTTGGCATGTGTGCTGAGCTGCAATAAAGAGGATACATGTATAAACTCTTCCTTCTGTTCTACTTAGCAAAGTTAATACAAATCCCCCACCCCAGGCACGTATGATAGTGTGCCTAAGGCTACTAATGTTCTGCCATTGACAAAAGTAGATGCTTTCACTTAAGTTAGTCTAAACCCTGGCTTGCCCTTTAAAAATGTGGATGCCTGAACAATAGACTAGAAAAACAAATCCATTATTTAAAAATAACATGAATTGTTCGTTGAGTTGCAGGTCAAAGTCTTTAACAAATCCAAGAAGTTTATGTTTATCAAAGCAAGTGACTTTCATTCCTTTGCCAAAGATTAGCAGCGTGAATTCAATGTTGTCAATGAGCCGTTGTACAAAGCAGATTAGCGTCTAAATATTGTAGCCTAATGTGTATGTGATGGGACCCTCAACGAAAACAAGACCCATGCTGTAACATTTCCCGGCTGTCAAAGCGTTTTGACTGCTGTCACCACTCATGTCGACATAGCAAATTAGTTTTCAGCCACCTTCGTGTTTGGTGTGGGTAACCTACCTTAAAACAAACAGCCAGATTGGCCACACAAATGAAATTTCTAAATAAACTCAATTACACAGGGATTCAAGTAGATGTGTTCATCATCAATCCATGCGCAATGCAAGATTAGTGACAACCCGATTAGAAATAATATAATTTAAATTTCATGGATCCCTGCTCATAAAAAATATAACTTTTCCTTTATGACAGGAAACGTCATAAGAAAAGGATTAAATGCATTTCATCATTTATTCAGTGAAAATATTGAGACGTGTATTTAAATGGTCCCTTTCTGAATTGGTGGAAACAACAGGCTCTATTGCTAGGTTACAACTACAATTCATTTATGGTTCTTGTACATTCGCGTTAAGTAGCCTATAACGTTAAGTAGGCTATTCTCCGTGAAAATTGTAGATTATGCTGACATTTCCTGTCAATTTCAGCATTTTATTAAATTCGAGTAATGTGTGTCGACAACTCAAATTTGCTTATTCTTTGTAAATGCGATACTGAACTGACCATGCTTTAAATGTTGCCCACAACTTAGCTAGCAAGCTGAGTTTGTCAATATTAGCATATAATTCTTTCCCATTTTCTAAACTACATTCAAAGCCCACATAAAATTTATATTTAACTAATACCGACGGGTTCATGACAAACGTATCATTGAAAACAGAACGCTTACCTTTTCCGAAGACTGTTTATAGTAGATGACTCGAATTTATCCACACAATCTGTCAAGTAAAACTGAGCTGCTTTTGCAGGCGAAAATAATGCATTTTCAGAACCAATAAACGAAATAAATTCGTATTATTCTTATCTGGCAATAAATTAGATAAGCATTAATTAAACCCTTTCGTGCTCAACGAACAGGGGGAGAGCATCCTCGTTACAGCGGTGCCGGTTTGGCATCACAAGACAAGTGAACATTGTATTCAACGCATCACGGCGATTTACCTCCTAGCTGCTCCTCTGGTTCGTGCATGGTCCAATCCTCATTAAAATTGCATGTTAAAAAGTAGCGTAGGCCTACATTTTGTCTATTACAACATTTCGTAAATATTTAAATGCACCCCATTTTCAAGTTATAAAGTGCTATAGTTATTCCTGAGTTATATATTGCAACATCCGGGTGCTGATTTCACAAGATGGATTTCAAATGCACTTGCAATCCTTTCGAGGAGAATCCATCTTTTTCTTTGAAAGTTTTCGTCGTCGAAAGAAAATTCAAATGTAGGCTATATGGCATAGGCCTATGACGTTTTCAATCAATATCTAGTGAAATGCAACACAGACAACACAATGCTATAGTGACACAGGCATATGGGATTTCTTTAATGATGTTCCAAGGGTCGTAATCCCCTATTTACGGTTGGAAGTGTCTTTTAGCGTTCGTCTGAAGTAGGCCTCCGTCGTTTATTCTCTCAGCTACAGCCAGCTGTCGAATATTTTTTTTTTAAATTGCCTGCTGAGATCACAGTAGCACATCATGAGCTACAAGCAGTTAGTTAAGTGGCCTAATGAAACCAAAGGAAAATCCATTTATGGGCACAAGATGTTGACCCTTATATATACTTCAATATTTATACAATAAACAAAATGTTGGAGTACAGTAAAACATAGGCTACAGTGCAGTCTGTAAGTATTGGTCAGTGACACATGTTTTTGGTTGTTTGGGCTCTATATATCTACTCCAGCACATTGTATTTGAAATTAAAATATGAATATGAAGTTAAAAGTGCGGGCTATCAATTTTAATTATTTACATCCATATCAGGTGAACCCTGTAGGAATTGCAGCCCTTTTTATACACCCCTCCCCCCCAAGAATGCACTGGTGAGCTCAGCAACAGCAAAGAACCTGGTAGACCACGGACGACCACTGTAGTGGATGACTGAAGAATACTAAATTCTGAATAAAAACCCCTTTCCAACGGTCAAACAGATCAAGAACACTCTCCAGGATTTAGGAATAGATGTGTCAAAGACTAAAATAAAGAAAAGACTACACCAGCATAACCCCAGAGGGTTCACTGCGAGATGAAAACCACTGGTGAGCCTCAAGAACAGAACAGCCAGGTTTGAGTTTGTTAAAAAGTAAATTTTTTAAATTTTAGAATTCTGGAACAAAGTCTTATGGACAGATAAAGCAAATATTCACCTGTACCAAAGTGATGGAAAGAGGAAAGTGTGGAGAGAAAAAAAAACTGCTCATGATCCAAAGCGGGTTCCTCTGTGAAATATGGTGAAGGTAGGGTTATGACTTTGGCATGTACAGCTGCCACTGGACATGGCTCACTTGTCTTCGTTGATGATGTGACTGTTGATGGCGGCAGCATAATTAATTTGGAAGTGTATGTGATCTTATCTGATCAGATCCAACCAAATGCCTCAAAACCCATTCGACAGCGCTTCACCTTGCAGCAGGACAATGATCCCAAACACACTGCTAACGCAACCAAGGTGTTTTTCATGGCCAAATAGTGGAAGGGCCAAGTCAATCACCTGGCCTGAATCCAACTGAATGTGCGTTTCACTTGCTGAAGACAAGACTGAAGTCAAAAATCCCCCAAAACAAACAGGAACTGAAGATAACTGCAGTCCAGGCCTGGCAAAGCATCACCCAGGAAGATACCCAGCATCTGGTGATGTCTATGGGTGGCAGACTTCAGGCAGTCATCGAATGGAAAGATTTGCAACCAAGTACTAAATATGACAACTTTATTTTAAATTGTGTTAATTTGTCCAATTACTTTTGGTCCCCTAAAATGGGGGGACTATGTACAAATATGGCTATAATTCCGACATGGATCACCCGATGTAAACACACACAAATTAAAACTGATAGTCTGCACTTGAACCTCATATTCACAGTTTCATTTCAAATCCAATGAGCCAAAACAACAAAAATTGTGTCACTGTCCAAATACTTATGGCCTGCTTGACAGTATTGCAAAATATACAATTATTTACTGTGGTGACTTTATACTGAAGTATGCAGCCAACGGATGATATACTCGAAGCTGTAATTGAAAAATGTGGTTCAGGTATGTCAATAAGGGTTAGTGTGCACACACATGCTACCAAATAGCCTACCAAGTCTACCAAATATTTTAAAAAGGCAACAACCTAATCAGAGACAACTATGCTTGCAAATAGATGTCCTAGTTCATTATCAGAGGATGATGATTATTATAAAGAAGCACTATTTATAGTAGCCTATTGAAAGATAATTGGAATTGACTAAAGGTTCGATGGTGGGTTTGACAGTGGATTCAAACTAGATGCTTTCCGGTTAGGCCTACAGCGTTCAATTTGATTGCATCTTCAATGTTCAACTCTAACAGAGTTTAGGCCTACAGTATCGGTCCACATGGGTTAATTGTATAGGCCTCCCTAACATTGTAAAATGTAGGCTAATCAGAGTTCGTTTTACATTGTATTTTGCAATGTATCCTCGTTATCTTTACGTCTATGAACAGGGTTTACAAGTAGGAAAGTATTTACAAGCCAAAAAAAATAAAGCCCCAAAAAGGCTCCATTGTGCTCAAGACAAGCTGTGCTTATTCATAAAGAAAACGAGTTGAAATATTTTGCTGCAAATAAAATTGCTGCATTTTTCCTCAAGTTGAGTTCTGTGCCCATGTACTTCTTACATTTTGTATGTGCGCTGTGCTATAATGTAAAACAGTGAGATACGAGCATTGGCATTGGCCAATAGCCTATGGCCAGACAAATATTGATTATGGATATCGGCCTCATAATTCCCATATCGTGAGTCCCTTACAACTAGAAACTGTGTAGGCTAAATTAACGACCAGCCTCATAGGCTACTACTTTTGATCCATAGAAAAAGTTTAACATCTAGTTCAGAATGGTGAAGTAGCCTAAATATAAATATAGCATAATATGCTCTACCCCAGATAGATCTTCATCTAGGCCTAAACAAACATAGGGCCGTTTGGCAAATCTCCAAATTAAAGGTAATATAGCCTACGCAGCACGCAGAGATGAATAACGTAAGGGGCCATATTCTTATAAAAATAAGTCCGCATCATGTCATGTCATGCATATTATCATTAAAAATATTATTCATTAATTAATCAGACCCAGGCTATGGCCTGTCCAATGTTTAAAACTACAATCTAGAACAACACGTTTTTTTTTAATTACATAGCCTACGTTTATAAATCACAACTCTGGTTCATAGGCTTAACATTCGCTTTTATATGCATTTGTTCCAGCGTTTCTTAAAAATAGGCTACACATCAGTGGTTATGGAATCGCAAGACCTAGGCTATAGGTGTTCTTATAATCTGTGTAAATATCTCCTTATCAACCTCTTGTTTAAACGGAGAATTTTGAGCACTTTTCTCATACATCAACGTGTGTGTTGTAGCCTATTGTTTCAGTATTAGAATCACTTTGTTTGGAAAGCCGAAAAGCAGTATAAGGCTCAAGTAGAACGATACTGAATTACCATCCATTGACATTCTCACACAGTGATAAATCAACTCTAATAGAGTAAATGGTTTCCCTTTTGGACGCATGAACTGTGTAGGAGCTGAGCCTTTTATTACGCAGCTGCGTCTAGCCTATAGCTGCTGGTCTTCTAGCTAGACTCTAATTACTACTCAGTGAAATGCTTTCATAGCCGCCCTACCTCACTCCCCAGGATGACTGATAAAATCCATACTCATCTTCCCTCTTTCTGGGACAACAGGACAATTTTAGATGAACGTACATCCCACATTCTGTAGGTTACAGGATATTGGATTACCTGTCTGTACCAGATAGCCTAAGTGTTTCACAGAGATAATCCCGCATATTAATCCTTCTAATGTTCTTGACTGCAGGGGTGTTGCAACTGACCTATTTTAACCAATGACTGCTAAGTCAACTGCTTTATGAATCTGAGTTTTTGCCTGATCGTCTTCTTATTCAATGTTAATAATCAGATGAACTTTGAACAACTGGAACATGACCAAACTCGTATCACTGACTGTAAACTACCTATCGCTCTTCTTGTAGCCTACACAAATGACCAGCAACAGTTTATATAACGTCGTTAGGCTATATTTCTTATAAAAAGAATTAGACAAGACGTTTTTTTTTTTTTTTTTTTAAAAATTAGGCTGTGTAGCTGCAAAATTCTTATTAGAATAACGTCAAATTTACCAATATTTTGAAAGGGGGGGAAAAAAGCGAAAACCATTTTTCCCAGTAGGGAACGACGTGGAAAACAAAACATTTGCCACAAGAGGAACCAATTAGTAGAGCTCTTGTTACCAGAGGGGGAAACAGAAGCAGTGTTCATAGAATTCCGTCCGTGCTGCTCCTTGTTCTGGATTTCAGAATCCAAGATGGAGGTAACCAGTAAAGCTGGACATCATATGAGTCTAGCAGCATTGCAACAACATGATCCTTACATTAACAGAATCGTTGATGTTACCGGACAGGTAGCACTATACACCTTTAACTCAAAAGCAAACGAATGGGTAAGTATAAGCTACAATTAGCCATACATTGTTGTTTACTTGCTGCTAGTAGCTATGTCAACAGAAGACATAATCCTGTTTGTGTTTACGTTAGTTAAATTGGCCACGTCTAACTTAGTTAGCCATGCATGGTAGCTAGTTACATCACTTAGTTACTTCCCGCATGTTAGCTAGCCAATCCTTATGTTAGCAGTTCCAGTGTAGCAAACTAGTGCTCGCCGAAATGGAATAGCTAGCCAGATACCGTTAGGTGAGCGAGTGATCTGTTATTACAGATGGCTAACGTTAGCTGCTACCAAATCTGGCAACGTTAGCGACTAGATAACGTTAGCATTATCTTGGATAACACTGATTGTTTCTTCTTCAGAGAGCACACATGTAAGTGTTTGCTAATTAGCAGCGCACTAAGCTACAGTAGCTAACTAACACTAGTCTATCTAGCTAACTGCACATCGCTAGACTGCTATGGCCTTTCTGCGTTTTTAGTAACGTTAACGTTACCTTGTAACGTTAATTGGTTTTAGCCAGCGCTAAATTAGCTATTAGCTACATTGTAGGATGTTCTGTAAATGGATAAAACACCGTATCTGTATTTGTTAAAGAGTAATTGTGACAAATAAACTAAGTAGCCACTGTTTTATTTCAGGAAAAGACCGATATTGAGGGTACCTTATTCGTGTACACCAGGTATGTAGCTGACTTCTCATTATAATTACAATGCAGCTGGCGCAGCTTTCCGCAGGATAAGTGATCTCTGAGCGTGCTCAGGCTGCAGAGACATTCCGCACAACAACCAACCCAGGCTTGTTTAAACCAGACCACAAACTTAACCACTATGTGGAAACTGCAGGATAAATCCAATGCAATGTACATGAAATTAAGTGGAATATACCCTTGTTATCCCTTCAACAGAAGTGTAACTTGGTAGAGGCCAGTGCTCTCCATTTTTGACGTCGACGTCCTTGCCCTGACGCATATTTAATTATTTCTTTGGTTTCCAGTGCCTTTGTAATGAGGTAGACAAACGCACGAAAAGTTCAACTCATTTGTAATGAACTGATTTAAAAATGCATTTCCACTAATTAAAAACAATTAATTGTCTGTTTTCAAGTGATTGCGACAGCAGTTTAATGGGTGTTAAACTTGCTTGCGCTGCTGCCAGCCTAAAGTGCATCTCTTTGATCGCAGGTCTGCGTCTCCCTATCATGGCTTCACTATAATGAATCGATTGAACATGAAGAACCTTGTGGAGCCCATCAACAAGGATCTTGAGTTCCAACTGCAGGACCCATTTTTACTCTACAGAAATTCCAACTGTAAGTACTGGGGGAATTATGACAATCAAGTTGATCTGACTATTTTAATTTTATGCAACTTGCCAAGGCCAAGTCCGAGATCAGATTCAAGAATGAGGTGGACCTATCCGTTATTCTTGCACAAAGACACAGTGGCGGGTTTTTTCAGGTTGAGGAGAAGTGTCCACTGTAGTTCATTTGCAAAGAGTGAAAGTAAAGCAAGAGCAGAGTGTATTTAAAGTAATCTAATTAAGAAGGGGTTACAACTAAAATCCATCACTTAGAATGGAACTTTTGAATTTCAGTAGAGTTTTGATGGTGCTACAGCCATTTTAATTGTGACATTGAGATCATGGACAAGAATGTGGCCCCTCTTCTCTTACCTGTATTATCTCTGCTGTGGATATAAGCATAGGCCTATTCAGCTGCGGTTTGCCTCTGTGATATTCCATGCAAAATCAAACAGCGGCCTTTGAGAGAACATCATGTTCGAAAGCCTGTTGTATTTGTAGATTTACTTGGGTTATTTAATGTTTGGGTGCACTGTTCAAGGTGCCTTTTCAGGGCTAAGGATGCAGTGTGAGGTGGCCAGACAACACAGCAATATTTAAAGGTTCTTTCCAGTGGTGTCAGACAGAGACCATGTAACGCAATCTGAGAAATGTAACGGTGGCATGTAACACAATCTTAGAAATGTAACGGTGGCATGTAACACAATCTGAGAAATGTAACGGTGGCATGTAACACAATCTTAGAAATGTAACGGTGGCATGTAACACAATCTGAGAAATGTAACGGTGGCATGTAACACAATCTGAGAGCTTCTTTTGATTGTGATTCGTGTGAAGTCCCATTTTGCCCCCAAGTTGATCATTTTCTGTAATCAGACATCTTCTCAGCAGAGATTTGTCTGAAAATTGACTGATGCTCATCCAGCATGCAGCCACACTGGATAATTGGTTCTGTTGTGTGTGTGTGTGTGTTTTCTTTTTGGGGGGGGGTTTATGATCAGTTACTGGAGTTTGGAGAGTCTCACCAGATCATATACTCCTGCTCTAAGCACTATTTCAGTTTTGTTTCTGTCTACCCACCCACCGCCTACATGCCCTGAAATGCATAATCCAGAAGAAGTAATGGGATTCTGTCCACACTAATTTTCACGTTCTCCCAATCACCTTGGCAGTATGTTGGCTTACAACCAGAATTAAAAATCCTTGTACATTTAAGACTTATTTCTTTTTAGGATTTAAGTACTTTTTTTTTTCTTTTCTACTGTGATATTTGGACTGCATTGGGTCCCACTGTGATTTTGTTCCTTTGTGTAAGGGATTTTGGCTTTGTAATATAGAGAGGAAATATGGCCATATGTACTGGCTTGCTGTGTGTGAAAGTTGTTACCTCAGAACTATTTTTACATTTGTTTAGGAAATGAGTTAAAATTTGTACCTGTATACTTCAAACATGCATGCATTTAGTTTCTGTGGAATTCGTTTCCTTTGTGTCTTAAATCCATGCTGTGGGTCAATTGGATTGCTATGTCTGCGTTTCTTACAATCTATCACCCAGGGTGCTCTTTTTATCACCCATGTTTTGCGTGGATACGATTTGCTGCACACCCTTGAACACAGAATGCATTTCAGTGCGCGGCCTTAGCAGCCCCAGCTGGTGTTCTGAAGCAGGAAGGAGCGATATAAAGCGACGTTGAAGCTCGTACATTTGGCACATTGTCCTCTCGCCTCCTGCTCAAACAGCCCAAGGCTGCAGAAGTGGTCTCCGCACTCCCGATTCACGCGCCTCCAGCCTTGCACAGCGTGCCCACACACTCCAGAGAGGAAACACAGAGAGCGGCGGCTGCCTTCCACGGCGAGAGCGTCGGCAGGCTTACCTTGGAGCGCGGTGAAGAAGTAGCTCTCCAGGTTCTTCTCAAACACAACCTCTCCCTTGTATCTGAGGTCAGTCTCCGAGAGAGGGGGGTTGTTGATCAGAAAAAAGCTCATTTTGGGTGGCTCCGTGAGAAACGGCAGAGGCTCTTCCAGAAGGACGTGAGGGGCTTCTGCGGCCTCCCGGTTTAACTGTCATCCGTCCATGCGCTCCCGTTTCCCCAGGGAGGGAGGCAGAGAGCTAGAGGAGGAGGAGAAAGTCGTCGTGCAGTGCAGCAGCGGGTGTCTCTCCTGGAAACGGCTGCGGACGAGCAGGGAGAACGTAGGCGGCGCTGAGCGTAGGAGCCGCGGGGGGGAACAGAGGGGGGGCTGCTTTATTTTACACTGCTTGTTTTCTGTCGTGCACACAGAACTGGTTCAGGTTAGATTTGAATTGTTATTGTAGCATTAGGTTACCTTTTTGCCTAAGGGCAGTGGCGTGATCCCGTGGCTGCAGAGGCTGGTGAGCACGGACCTTCACAGCGTGTCCAAAGCAGAGAGCAGGGTCCAGAGGCTGTGGCTTCCTCTCTTCTCTCTCAGGGCCTTGGATTGATCACCCATCTGTCTTCCTGGGGTCAGGTGTGTTGTGCTTTAGAACAGACACTGAGGCTCTGGCTTTCACAAACAGCAGCTGTGCTTATCAGGCCGTCCTGAGGGAGACAAATCTGTTTACCGGCAGTTAGGGGCGGTGCTTTTTGCGGCTGCGTTAACGTAGTCGGGTGCCGCCCCCCCCTCATCCGTCTAGCTCTCCGGGTCCCCAGGTAGACCCAGCAGTGAGGCGAATGCTGTTGCTAGGTTTTCTGCCTCTAAGAATAGCGAGCCGAGCCGGAGAAGAGCGCTCCTCGTTAGGGAAATTTGAAAACAGGCGATGTGCTGCTCGCTCCCTCGTGGTCTGGGACCTGAGCTCCTCTTCGTTTACTACCGACATTCCTCCTCCTGCGGGGCTGCAGACGTGACCTAAGCGCTGGGATCCATCATAGGTGGGCTGCCCTGTAGATATAACTGCATTAGACTCATTAATAAAGCAGAGATGGGTTTTGTAGCAGTCAGAGCACTTGTGTCTAAAATGGCACCTGCCTCTCGTCACAGCAGGGCTTGGTAACAGAACGTTGCCCAGGCCCGTCATTGTCAGTCCAGCGCTTAAACTGAATTGACCCATCACCTCACATTGCTGTGGGTGGGTGGGGGCATCAGTGAGTCAGGACTGTCACCAGTCTGTGGCAGATGTCTCGAGGCCATAGCTCCTGGGTAGAGTCTAAGATAAGAGGACAGTAGGAGGGAGAGTTGTGCCACTGGCAGGCGAACAGCCCCCATTCTCATTGAAACATTGATAATACAGGCTGCACTCAACCGTGACCGTTAATACACCTTTGTCTATCACTGCATTTTTATGCAGCAGTAAGTCTTTTGCATTCAAATGCCTCTCCTTGATGTCGAGGAAGAAAAAAAATCTTATATTATCCAAGGTTTTTAAAATTTGTATTATTACCTTATTACCCAGGGTTCTGTCACTTTTGATGAACGCTGTTTGCTTTGAGAAGCGCCAAGTGTTCTTTTGTAATGATGCGTGCACAGCTTTGCTTAGTTGCTGGTAACCATAGTTACCGGCTTGGTAAAGGTGAGCTAATGCCACATTTCTCTAAGGTGGCAACACAAAGCCAAGCTGCCCTCCAACACTCCCACAGTCAGGAGAGACGGTTAACGCCGGGCATGGTGTGATATTTTTACACCACATATGTGATCATAACACAAATAGAGGGAGGGAAGGAGAGAGAGAGGAGGAGGTGGAGAGAGAGAGAGAAAGAGAAAGGGGACTGAGAAAGGGAGGGAGGGATTGTGGGAGTAGGAAGGAAGGGAGGGAGTGAGAAAAAGAAATGTGAAAGACAGGACTGAGGGAAGCCAAAGAGTAAAGAGAGAAAAACGAGGGAAAGAGGGAGTGAGAGAGGTAAAGAGAAAGAGGATAAGAAAAGGGATAAAAAGAAGCGGAGATCAGAGCACCATTTCCATTTGCTTTTATGGGAGCGCCGTGCCAAGCTGTTGGTACAAGGTTAAGCTCCCGGCCGTCTCCTCACATTCATCCTTTTTCCCGATTGGAGGGCAGCTTCCTGCATCCGCTCTTACACTGTCCATTTTTCAGCAATTTTTTTAATTATTTGAAATCTTGGAATGACCATTATTTTTTACCTTGAAGTTGAGAGTAGAGCTGTCGGTAACGCACATTCAGCAGAACGTTGACATGATTAAATGACTTTACTCCATGACTCTGCCTAATAGGGTACATTTTTGCCTCTTCTCAAATACACAACATGAAGTGTAAGGGTTTTCTGTACTAACGCAAGAGAAAGCAATTTTTAGAACCTGTGGTTTATTAAGTCATTTTTTTAAAATGAGGTGCAACCATGCAGAATATTCACAAAAACTGTGGCTGCAGGTGGATGCCTAGTTCTTGTGTTTTCTTTATAATGAGTCTTGTTAGGTGCTGTTTAAAATTAAATGAATTTGTCAAAATATTGAAACCTTCTGGTGCAAGGCTCACAGTTCATAGGGACTAGCATACTCAACATAACCTCACAGTTGCATAACAAGATCAGCTCGCATTAACATAAAAATTAGCATGAGCCTTGACCTCATTTTTTTTATTTTTGACATGGGATTAAAAAACTTTTTTTCCTTTTGTTGATTATCTGATGTACAGCTACCAAATAGAAGCTGAATTTGACTTAAGCTTACATGTAGGATGCCAAGGTAGCTATGACTCGAACAGTGAGAAGGATTATGAAAGGCTCCATCTGAATGATGCCGTTTTCTCTAAAGGTGATCCTCCCACGGTATGGTGGAAAGAACTTTGTGTAATGACATGAGAGAACATGTATTGCCAAAGTAACAGTCAGACTGTGGTTGATTTTAAACCAGACTAGTGCGTATGGTTAAGTGGTGAATCATGATATCTGTGAAGTTTGTGTCAAGAGCCGCATAGGAGACCGGGTCATGACAGCAGAAAGATGCACCTTTGTGTTCTTGAGCGTGGTACTTAACGTGAAGTATCTCATACTGTTACTGGCTTAAGTAATGGGAGTGGATATGGTCAAGCTTGAAGGCCTCTGCTGAACCAATAAAAATGTCAAGTGACAAAAAATGTAAAGACTTGTTAGCCTACTAAAGCAGTTTCCTTGTGCAGGTGCTGTCCGTCTGCCTGATTTGACATGATTGGTTACTCTCTGAAACATACTTGAGTCAGGTAGTCATTGTACACAATGTCACATAGAATGGACAGGTGGCAAGTGGATCTCTAAATCCAGAAGACTGTCTCTGTGGGTTTACTGGTCAGTGAATTGACTTTGCCCATCCCCCCGGGGAGCAGAGGGCCACCGTGGATCTGGTCATTACGCGTGAGTGTGTGTGCGTGTGCGTGTTCATGGACTGTGCCAGACCTTGACTACAGTCCTATCTGACAGTGGTCACTGTAAATAAGTACTCATGATGGCACCTCAAAGAGGACACTCGGGTACGACTGGCTGACAGGACAAATCAATCGCATACAGATTGGCAGACACGAGCAGAGGCTCATTTTCCTCTATGGCCCCCACCTGCTTGCCCCATAGCCAAGTCAGAGTGCTCTCCTTATCCGCACCGGCCATTAAGCTATCTGCAGAGGCTTTGTTATCTGTACAGGAAGGCTACGCTGCTGGTTTCACAATAGGATCGTGTCACACTGGTGTTGAATAGGGCCATGCTAAGTGGTAGAACGTGTGATTGGTTGTTTTACGTGGCTGCAGAAGATGCTGAGCTACACCTGGAGCAGCCCTCCTTTCTGAACAGAGGCTTATGGGAGATTAGAGGCAGGATGTTCATGGGGCGATTCCTGCACTGCGCTTTTGGAGGAACCACATGGGGCATACTTGTGGTTCCTACACTGGGGCGGCAGTGTAGTATAATGGTTAAGAAACTGGCCTTGTAACTGACCGGTTGCAGGTTCGATTCCCTGGATAAGAGCGTCTGCTAAATGCCTGTAATGTAATGTAATGCATACTGGTTCAGAGCACTGGGCATTTGGGCTGAAAGCCATGGGTCAGAATTATAGACTCGCTGCAGGTGAATCGCTGAGGTATAGCCTTCACCTTTTGCTCTGGTTAAAGCTGATTTAAAGCATCCAGGGGACATTGGTACATTGGCTTTTATAGAGAGATTCACTCAGTTTACATTACATTACAGGCATTTAGCAGACGCTCTTACGCTCAGTTGTTTTGTTTGAGGGGAAAGTATTTCACGGTGGCAAATTGTTTTTGAACTGCTGGACTCCAGTCCACACCTGTTTTAAAAATAAATAAATAAACAAAGTAAAAATAAGTGTGTGAAAAAGCTGAACTACTCCATTGTTGAAACGGGTGCCGATGCAGGAAGGTGGCACAAATGTAATTGATGCATTTTCTTTGTGTGTTCTTGTGATGTTTCCGTAAAGTTAACGTGAGATCAGATGCGTGTCCTCCCTGTTGCTTGCTCATGGAGCCAGAGATGCTCCCACATCCGTGACTCTATCTTGAAGGAGAATGAAAGCGATGGAGGTTGAGAGCCCTGCAGCAAAGCTGTTCTCTCAGCGCATCGTCAAACAGCCACCCCCATCCTCGTGCAGAGATACGACTCAGACTTAACCCTTTCCTCCCCTCTTTCCTCCCTCCACAGTGGCTATCTACAGCATCTGGTTCTACGACAAGAACGACTGCCAGCGGATCGCCCAGCTCATGGCCAGGTAAGGGCCTGGGGAAGGAGAAGGGAAAGTGCTCTCAACACCATTTTGGGAGGGCTTTTCTTCCCACCTGATGGGGGAAAGTGCACACCCTAGTCCAGCTTCTTCCTTGGTTATCATGCTGTGGGGGTGGGTGGGGGACTGCCTTGTTCACAAAGCTTTGGGTTTCAAAATGGGGATTGGGTCTTCACAGTAGTTTTTTTGCTCCGCTGGCATTTAGTATCGCGCGCCCATGGGTGCGCCGGAGCCTTCTGCAGGGGGAGTCGCCCAACCCAGTCAGAGGAGGAGCCTCCCGTAGTGAACTGTTGTGTGAAACTCGAGTCGACAATGTGTCTTTCTCAGAGAGCAGGAACCTCAGGGTGCAGGCTACCTGTCTTGCTGTATTGCCACAGAGATCTGTTGCCCTAGCAACCGTGCAGGGCATATGCAGTGCTCTGCCAAGGACGGAGCGAAACGGATCTTCCCACTAAAACAAAATGACACAGAAACGGTCATAAAGGTATCATTTCAAAATCTCTGTATGTAGCTCCCAAATGGCACTGTTAAAGTGATTTAAGAGCCCGGTGCATTGTGGGGGATGAGCAGTTTTTAGTTCTATAGCAGGAGCCCATGTGTCTGTTTGGAGAGGATTTTACTTAAATGGCATATTTGAGTGTATTGTCGGCAACAACTCTGGGGGAGAAAGATACCAGCCTAGTATATTGGTCTAAAATACCTGCCTACCTACCTACTGTACAAATGTCTGTGCAATATATCAGCCATTAACACGTATCCACAACAAATAATTCTGTTCATCATCATTGGTCATAAATATGTACCTAATCTGTAAATACCTGTAGAATGTATTTGTTACAAATATCTGCCTGTTACAGTATATGGATCATAAATGCCTGCTTGGTAAAGTCAGAAATGCGAATTCAGGTCTGAAGTATGACCAATATATTTGTCAGAATTGTGAGCTCATAAACACCTGGTTGGATGAACAACCGCAGGAGGTGACATTTCAATAACAATAGTTGAAGACTCAGAGGAAGAAGAAAAAAAAAGGTAATCTGAAAACAGGTTTACCATAAGTGCATGCATGAATTACGCAGAGTAAAACGTGAACAAACAAAAGTAGACATTTGTGGCCATTTTGTTGCCAGGGACCACTGTTTGGGTGATTGTTTCCTTAATGAGCAGGATGATGATCATTGGGCCAGGCTTCCACGCCTCTCTCACAAAGGCAGATATGTGTAGCCCTGTGTGTGACGAGTAGCGGGCCCCCAAGGCTCTGACAGACGGTTGTCCAAAGGGCAGCGTTCATTTCAGCTGCAGCATACAGAGACTGCAGTGTGTCTGAAGCCTATAAAACATATGGCCCACATCAAGCCCGCTGGAATATAGCAGTTACCTGGGGGTCTTGTTTTTTGGGGTTTTTGTCCTCAGGGTGGTGAAGCAGGAGGCGCTGCGGGCTCAGCAGGCCCCCCCAGATGGTAGCGCCCCCAGCAGGACCAACGGCTATGTGGACGACAGGCCCATTGACATCCTGGAGCTGCTGAGCAAGGCCAAAGAGGAGTACCAGAGAGTGAGGCCCGGCTTTACCCAGCAGCCATCTGCACACCTGCCCAAGGCTCTGGACCAGACTGCACATTTTACAGTATACTAATACATACTTACATTCCTCTAAACTGAGCCACTATAGTCATCATAGTGTACTAATACATACTTACATTCATCTACACTGAGCCACTATAGACGTCATAGTGTGGTACACACATCTCACTGCACTGTGCTATGGCTTATAATTAATTGTTTTACAAAGCACTGAACTTGCCTTCATAATACAGTATCCAACTGTAGCAGTAGATGGTGTATGCCTATTATTTTTTAATGCGAGTGCTATAGTGTTCACTGTCCATTGCTGGCTATAGTTGAACTGCATGACATGTTGGTGTGGGTTAGAAGAGACTACAGTTGAACAGCGCTAGGACATGTTGGTGTGGGTTAGAGGGGACCACAGTTGAACAGCACTAAGACATGTTGGTGTGGGTTAGAAGGGACCACAGTTGAACAGCGCTAAGACATGTTGGTGTGGGTTAGAAGGAACCACAGTTGAACAGAGCTAGGACATGTTGGTGTGGATTAGAGGGGAGCACAGTTGAACAGCACTAAGACGTGTTGGTGTGGGTTAGAAGGGACTACAGTTGAACAGCACTAAGACATGTTGGTGTGGGTTAGAAGGGGCTACAGTTGAACAGCACTAAGACATGTTAGTGTGGGTTAGAAGGGACCACAGTTGAACAGCGCTAAGACGTGTTGGTTAGAAGGGACTACAGTTGAGCAGCACTAAGACATGTTGGTGTGGGTTAGAAGGGGCTACAGTTGAACAGCACTAAGACATTTTGGTGTGGGTTAGAAGGGACCACAGTTGAACAGCACTAAGACATGTTGGTGTGGGTTAGAAGGGACCACAGTTGAACTGCGCTAAGACGTGTTGGTTAGAAGGGAATACAGTTGAGCAGCACTAAGACGTGTTGGTTAGAAGGGACTACAGTTGAACAGCACTAAGACATGTTGGTGTGGGTTAGAAGGGGCTACAGTTGAACAGCGCTAAGACGTGTTGGTTAGAAGGGACTACAGTTGAACAGCACTAAGACATGTTAGTGTGGGTTAGAAGGGACCACAGTTGAACAGCGCTAAGACGTGTTGGTTAGAAGGGACTACAGTTGAGCAGCACTAAGAAATGTTGGTGTGGGTTAGAAGGGACCACAGCTGAACAGCGCTAAGACGTGTTGATGTGGGTTAGAAGGGACTACAGTTGAACAGCACTAAGACATTTTGGTGTGGGTTAGAAGGGACCACAGTTGAACAGCGCTCAGACATGTTGGTGTGGGTTAGAAGGGACCACAGTTGAACAGCTCTAAGACGTGTTGGTGTGGGTTAGAAGGGACTACAGTTGAACAGCACTAAGACATGTTGGTGTGGGTTAGAAGGGACCACAGTTGAGCAGCACTAAGACATGTTGGTGTGGGTTAGAAGGGACCACAGTTGAACAGCGCTAAGACATGTTGGTGTGGATTAGAAGGGACCACAGTTGAACAGCTCTAAGACGTGTTGGTGTGGGTTAGAAGGGAGCGCTGTGGAATAAAGCCCATGTAAATATTAATAAATATGCGGTGGGTGTGGTGGTAGGCTGACTGACTCTTCTGCTGCACAGCCTCTGGTGGGACTGATGAGTGTGTTAGAGAATCTGGGGGCAGGTTTAGCCTCCTCTGTCAGGGTGTTTAGAGGCCTTGCATGGTCACGCTAAGACAGACCAGAAGCTGGAGAGCCCACTGCTGCCCACCCCTCTCTCTCTGACCCCTGCAGCGCATATCATCCTGTGAGCTGCAGATGGATATTTAATCACTGAGCCGTCTGCCAGCCTACCGCTTTCCGCAGTCAGGCACGTACACACACACACGTACACACACGTACATCACATCCACATGCGCACATACTCTCTCTCACACACACACACACACACACACACACACACACACACACAGCAGGGATTTAGGAGTCTGGGAATGATTAAATCACAGATTAATCGCACTGTGTGGCTGAAAGCAGGCATAGCTCAGAGAGTAGTGATATGACTCCAGCTCCCTAGGTACTGTAAGTGTGTGATGACACTGATATTGATATTATGTGGCTCCCATAACTTTTTGGAGTGACCCCTGCCTCGTTACAGTGTAAAACTGTCTGTCCCAATATCTTAGTCTGTGTGTCACTCTCACAATACCCCGAAAATATCTATCACAGTGTCACCAGCAGTAACCGAGGCATCGCCTTGCATTGGAATAGCAGGGCATTTATCTTTACCCAACTGTAGGCTCTGACTTTCTAATTTGCAAATCTGCACAGGAGTGCAGAGTGAAGACGTTTGGATCTCTTCCCAGGGAGATAATGCAGGTTAAATCTCTGTGGGGAGACACACTGTTGGCTGGGTGAATGGATGGTTAAATAGGGCACTCCACAGTAGATGGGATAAGTGCTCGGAGAACGGCTTCAACCAACAGGTTTATCAGTGTGGCCACTGAACACCACCGTACCCTCCCCCAAGAAATAACCCTTAAAACAACAAGATCATCAAAACGGGCTTTAACCCTGTTGGTTTCACCCGACACTTTTGTGTTTTTTTTTATCTGTCAAAGGATTGATGTCGCTATTGCTGTGTCACAAATTTTTATAATATTAGGTCTTTATTTTATACAGTAAGACATTTTCTTCTGAGAATGCAGCATTTCCAAATGGCTTGCCAGTTCCTTCATCTTGCTGCCACCTTGTGGTTTTGTTTTGAACTGTAACAACAAATCTCCTTCATTAAGTTTTATTGGCGCATAATGATGTGCCTAAGATAATATTCTCAACTTGAATCTTAGTGAAAACCTCAAATGATCAGTCTCTTGATAAGGAGAAATGTTCAAGGTAAATTCTGAGGATTCCAAGGATTAAATTAGAAAATGAGCTGTTGGAGTGTTGTTATGTTAGTATTATATGCTGTATGTCTTGTATGCTTATTTCCTAAAAGAATGCTGTGTGTGGGTTTTTGTTGGGGTGGGGGTACATAAATGCACGTGAATTTGTAAAATGGACAATTAACTTCTTAAATATTTGCCCTCAGATTTTCTGTGTTCAGTTTCTTTTTTCTTTGATCAGATTTGCTTGTGCTGTTGTACCTTGGTATTTTTAACTAAAGTTCTATTTCACCTGATTGTTTCTAAGAGCCAGACCGGAGAACCCGATGCTTCCACAAATGCAGAGTCCAGCCTTAATGTGGAGCCCATGAAGTCTGCAGGGGACGCAGCAGAGCGTGTAGGGGGTCTGCCTCAGCATGAGAAGGTGTGTATAAAGCCTCACTACACCACAGAGGACAGTAACTCACACACACACACACACACACACACACACACACACACACACAGCGGAGTGTGTGGGGGTCTGTCCCAGCATGAGTAGGTCTGTGATAAAGCCTCACTACACCACAGAGGGCAGTAACACACACACACACACACACACACACACACACACACACACACACAGCGGAGCGTGTAGGGGGTCTGCCTCAGCATGAGAAGGTGTGTATAAAGCCTCACTACACCACAGAGGATAGTAACTAACACACACACACACACACACACACACACACACAGCGGAGTGTGTAGGGGGTCTGCCTCAGCATGAGAAGGTGTGTATAAAGCCTCACTACACCACAGAGGTCACGCCCATGCCCATGCCCATGCCCACGCACACACGCACACGCACACACACAGCTTTTGGGGGTCTGTCCCAGCATGAGTAGGTCTGTGATAAAGCCTCACTACACCACAGAGGACAGTAACTAACACACACACACAGCATCACAATTTGTCATTGCTTTAAGGGATGAAGTGTCACAGCAGCAGTAGCACCAGAGCCCTCTGTAAGGCTGAAACTGCTGACCATGGGACACAAGTATTATTGGACAGCAGAAGAGGGCTTCTGCCATTTTACTCTGGGATAACTCCACAGTTACCATTTCAAAAATCACTGGAGATTGCCTTGAAAGTGACTGGTCAACAAGTCAGTAATTGGGATGAAATAACCCCCCCCCTCTGCAAGGTTGAACTTCCTCGCCATATCTCTGTCTGTAATGAGTTTTCCCACAGCGTTCAGCACAAAAGAGATGCTGACCATCTTAACAATGAAGACCTTTGTCTTGAGACTGCATCTTGGCTCTCTTACTCCTGGCTGTCTGTACTACCACTTAGAATGAGGTTTAATACTGGATATGTTAAATTAGCATAACTTTAATTTTTTTATTTTTTTATTATTGCTTACCTTCCCTGTTGTTACTACTGTTCATGGAGACCTATTGAATGCGATTACGTACACTTTATGTGTGAGTCTCTCAGGATAAGAACATCTGCTGTATTAATGCTCTGACTGTGGGAGAGTGTTTGAACCGAGTCGTTTGAATGTTCCCCACAGAGCTCTCACTCTGGCCTGAAGCAGATCACAGTGGAGGAGCTCTTTGGCAGCTCTGTGCCAAAGGAGCTGCCAGCGATGGCGCTAGCGAGCCAGAGCGCTTCAGAGAAGGGGCAGGCGGAGGGCTTCCTCCACGGCCGCAGCACCGCGTCGTCCTTCCCGTTCGAGCCCCCCCTGCTGCCCCGCCTTACCGCCGACCCGGGGGGGGGCCACGGGGGTGCGGCCGCCCTCCCCAAGGCCGAACGCCGCCTCGCCCCCGGGCTGGTCCCCCTGCCGGACATGAAGGGCGTACCCGGCTACGCCCTGCACCCCAGCCCCGTGTTCCGCGCGGTCCAGCCCACCTCACCCCTCCTCGTGGGTCAGCCCGTGGTCGAGCCCCAGGCCCCTGCCTCCCAGGCCTCTCGCTGTCCCCCCAACGGGGCCTCCTACGGAGCCCAGAACCTTCTGAGCCAGCTGAAGCCCGACTCTCTGCCGCAGCCCACCGCCCAGACCAAGCCTGCCCTGGCGCCCAGTTTCCTGCCTGCTCAGCTGGCCACGCCCGAGTCCTTCAAAGAAGCCATTGCCAAACCAGCGCCATACAGCAGCATCCCTCCAGCACCCATTCAGGTACATTGGTTTTGGTTTTATGCATTTTACAGTATGTTTTTGGCACAGCTATACATATACTGTACAGTAAAAAACATGCCACTGTCTTGTTTTTAAAAACATGCAGCCTATAAGATCATTATTTTATGAATAATTTCCTTAAATTGAATTAAAGGTCCTTCTGTAACATCAGGCAAAACAGTGCTGCTCTGAACAGCTCTCTACTGCCCTCTATAGGATAAAGTGCTTACTCAAAATTAACAAACACTTGCATTGAGAAATGTAATATGGATGATTTATAATGCTAGAATAACAGTCCTATTTTAATGTAATAGTGTAGCCTGCTGTAGCAGTAAGGGGGCATTGTTTTGGTGAAGATGTGATCTTTCTCTCCCCTGCCCTTAAGATGGTGCCGTTGAAGGCGGGGCCTGCGGTGTCCCGGGCGGAGCCTTCGCTACTGCTCTCTCCCAGTGTGTTCCAGCATTCCGTTGCCAAGACGCCCGAGCTGGATAGGAAGCCTGCCCCTCCCTCTCCCTCCTCCTCTCTCACAGGAGCAGAGCCTCCCTCCCCATTCAACAGGCTCCAGCTCCAGGACACTCTCATCCACCTCATCAAGGTACTGACCTGCTCAATCCTCATCAGGGTACAGTACTGACCTGCTCAATCCTCATTATCAGGGTACAGTACTGACCTGCTCAATCCTCATTATCAGGGTACAGTACTGACCTGCTCAATCCTCATTATCAGGGTACAGTACTGACCTGCTCAATCCTCATTATCACCCTCCCCCCTCCCCTCAAGAGGCTTTTGTCTTTTGCCAGGCCGCCAATGCAAATAAGAATTTGTTCTTATTGGCCTGCCTGGTTAAATAAAGGTTAAATAAAAAATAAAAAAAGGGTACGGCACTGACCTGCTCAATCCTCATTATCAGGGTACTGTACTGACCTGCTCAATCCTCATTATCAGGGTACAATACTGACCCTCTCAATCTTCATCAAGGTACAGTATAGTGACAGAAATGGTGCCAAGCACAAACTCATGCTGCATGTAATCTCTGTTTTAAAGTTATCACTGCATTTTTTACCGTATGAAGTATACTTCATACCATCACTGTAATTATATCTGTGTGACATGGTTTGAAGTTGAAAGGTTTGCAAAAAAAAAAGTATGAAATAAACAAAATTCGTAGTGTGATACTTTATAAGAAAATAGATTATATTCATATTTTCACCTATATCCATGTTAATAGTGTTTTTTCCCCTTTCCAACAGAACGATTCCAGTTTCCTCAATGCCATTCACGAAGCCTATCTACAGAGCCTCTCCAAGGACCTGAACAACGTGAAGCTATAGCCAACAGCACAGAACGAGCCACACGTCTCACAAACGCACAATCGTATTCATGCTTACTCCAGGTAAAGGAACATATATATGAGACCATTCATGCGGCACGTATATATACACACAGCACCTCACGTTTCATTCTACCCCGTCTGTTTAACACTGGTTCGAGGTACCCCACCTTCAGTCTGACTTCCCATTCCTGAATTTTACCATGGAGGATCACGCAAGCACACATTACACACAAATAGGGAATGTACGTTTTTCTGTACACGCGACGCTGTCAACGGCTTTAAGAAACTTGTACAGCGTGAGCGATTTCATTTTAGAGAATTCCTTCCAGGAAAAAATCTTTCTGAGAAGGGCTGGAGTGCATTGCATTTTATTTGTAAGTAGAGTCATGCAAATGTTTTCAGTGATAACTCGAGCTCAGGTGGGTGTTGTGCAGTATAGAGGTACTGCAGTATAGAGTAGTCTCGGCTGCTTCCGTTACCTCATTGAAAGAAGCATGAGTTTTCAACGTACAGTATTAAGCTTTTACATTTCACTCCAATCTCCACATCACACTGCTTTGAGGCGAAGGGGCATTGACATTTTTAAACTTTGCTGATGTGACCAATCCTTCCCCTTCATGTCGGTATATATGCTGATATTACCACCGTTACTCAGTAGACATTTTATATTCTGACAGACATGGCTGATTTACAGGCTGTTTTGGTCCCTCCTGTAAGACCCTGTGTAAGGTTCATTGGCAAAACTTCTCCTTTACCAGTTTGCCTGGTAAGAACAACAGGGGTTTCTATGGGCTGTTGTTTTGTTTTTTTTGATTGCTCAGGGTTTGATTATGAATCCTGCTACTGAGAGCTACCATTTAGATACCATGGTTCCATTCATTCATGCTTTCTCAGATATTTGTCACTTTAGGTGTCAGAGGAAAAATAGTTTAAAAAATATAAAAATACAAAAAAAATTAATTAATTAAACCATTGAATTCTCTGGGGAATAAGGATGTTTTTATGTACATACAGGTCCTTAAGGAAAGGCAAATAATCCTGAGTTGTAAATCACTTGTGTGAATCCATTGTCATAATGGGATCAACTATAAAAAAATGTGGGTTATTATTATTTTTTCTTCAAACTGCCTATTAGCTTTGTGTGTTCAGTTTTCATGGCCAGTGCACAGCCTTCTCCAAGTACCCACATGAGCCATATACATGCATTGCCAGTCTTTTAGATAAATAACGAACAACTCTATATGAATGTCACTCTTCTGCAGCAGCCGTCTAATAGACAATATATGGTGTTCATGTATTTCGCTGTGGTAGTTATGTCCCCTTTACCGTTTAGCCGTTACTTTGGCCTCTGGCGTTGTGAAAAGTAGCGTGTTGGTCCCTCAGCCCCAAAGTGCTTATGTATCTGACAGTTAGCATCATGTCTTGGTGCTTTAGATTGTATGTTCTTTCAAGCCAGCATGAGTTTTCAATTATTGGTGAATGTTTTATCTGACATTGAGAGTAATTAAGATCCGTACTGCAATGAGTCAGCTTTGTGAAACCAAGCCCTCTGGTGAAATAATTTCAATTATTTTTGACTGCAGCCTTGATAATTGTGAAGTAAGTCTCGTGTCATTTTTTTTGACCGTCTTGAGAATATATTCTCCATAGGATGGGCTTCAATAACGTGAGCAATTAAATTGCTGAAATTGACTGTCCAAAAAAAAAAAAAAAACCCAACCAGTTTGTTTAGGGCCCCTGTTTTTTCTTTTAAACTGCTCCAAATCAAAGTGTCTTTACAGGGTAAAAAAAAAAAAAAGACTGCATCCTCAGTTCTTCACGCACGCCCACATCACAGAATTAATTACAATTTACTTTTAATTAAAGCATATGCACAAATTAGTAGTTTTCTAGTTATTTGTTTTGAAAATATCAAGAAATGCAACACTTTGTGTGCTGCCCTGTAACATTGACATTAATATGAGATTATTTTAAGTGAAAATATCCCTATTTAAAGTTTTATAAAGTTTAAAAAGCAAGAACAACGGCATAGTGTGTGTATGGTACCTTCGCTGTGGTAGTTGAGAATCTTGAACGTGTCCAGGTGTTTTGTCTATTGACGGACAGGAAATGGACCCCGCAGACCTGTGTTTTCACTCTCTCACTGTAGGGGCGTGCCGTGTGAGCATTTGATTTGAGGTTTGGTTGTGCAGTTGAATGCTGAGCTTGGTTCATGGAATACACACGTCTGCTGTTACTCCTCTGATGTGAGAGAAATGTGATGTGGGTACTTATGCCAGCAGAAATGTGTTTTTACTTGGCTTCTATTTATGTTTGCTTCTTAAAGACATTAATAAAAACAAATTGGCCAATAAGATTAATTGAAAATATTAAAATTAATCTTCCATTCTTTTAAAAAATCTTCTTTGACGCTGGATTTGTGGCAGATTGTTGAGATGTACAGATCTGTGTGCAGTTAACTGAGCAGCAGGACTTGATCGATTAAAAACGTACGGAACTAAAAGCATCATAAACGGTGTACTCCAGGGGCGGGAATATTTCAGTTTTTTCCAGTGGAAGAGAATCCTCACACTACAGTCCCCGTATAGGACACGTATGCCCATTCATTTGATGCTCTCATCCTTTTGTTCTCTTTTTCCATCACATGGTTTTGTACATTACAAGTCTATTTTTATAAAAAATTCAATAAAGTGGAGCTTGCAGCTATTTCTGATGTGTCTGTCTAGTGCTTGCTGTCATTTGTATCCTGAATGTTTTGATTGAGCTTTTCGGATGTGAAGTGCCATTCTGTGGTTTCGCTCAGTATCATGACGACGGCGTCAGTGCAGAAACCACGTGTCGATTTCCTGCCATTCATGAAGAGCTTCCTTTATTTGTGTGAATCATTTAACGTGCATAGTGTGCGGTGTAGCTGTCCCACAAATGGAACAGTTTTGGGTCTTATCTCACATGTTTATTGCAGAGTCCTGGATCTTGTGAAGAGACTGAAGTTGGTCACCTCACGCTGTTCGATTCTGAGTTTGGTCAACTCTCTCGCAACGCAATGTGCTTAGGCACTGCGACAGTCCGACTATGATCCTGGATCTTGGCGGTTTCCACTGCACCAGGGGCAAATGCTTCAGCAGGACACGCGGGAAAACCTTTAATTATTTATTTATTTATTTTAAGCAGATGAGATGTTACCCCAAGGCATGATAGACTTCTGAATACGGAGTGGGGTTTCTTATCACCTCACCCTGAATGTAAATTGTTGGAATTATCTACCTCTCACACCGACTTCACACACTGCAATGTGCTGGGTTTAGTGACTTTACATACTGGTCTAAGACCGAATGACTGTAGGCTGCGTCTATCAACTGGCCAAGGAACACTGACAGATCGAACGCATGATTTTAAAAGAAAACCAATATTTTATATACCCTTCTTATTCCTTAGCTTACTGTCCCATCATTATTATATTATTTTTGTTGGATCACATGGGCAGTACTCACCCTATTACCCACAGGTGTAATGAATGGATTTGTTTTTGTTTTTTAAATACAAAATGTCTGCCCTCATTATGCGGTATTCTATATGTCGCCATTTGTAATTGCAGCACATGGTATAGTCAAACATATAATGTGAGAAATACAGTATATGCACGAAATGATCAAATGGAAAACATTGAAAATATAAAATATTATAATTTCCTTGTTTCTCTAACTCATGTTACGTCTATGGAACTTGCATCGGCTTCTCCGTGTAGTTGGTATTGAGTACTGTCAGCGAATCATTCTCTGTGTGAAACAGATTTGACAGCCCTATTGGGTGGTTCAACAAAGACAAGTTGTCACTCAGATTACACTAACGGCACTTACTGGCTGGGTTTTTCCACTTTTTCTAATTGTGTTATTTCCCAAACAGATTTGCTGAACCCTAAGGTGATACTAAGGTAGAGATTTACTGCATTGTATCCATTTGACATATTTGACCAACAATAATTAATTAAATAAGACTAATTGAATCATGGCTGTTTTTAGTGTATCTGTCTTGTATTTATTATTAATATAATATTAACCCACAAATAATGAGGTATTATCTTCACACATTTTAAGGAACCGCTTTAAACTGGGAATATGCCCACTTCCCAGTAAAACCTGGCATGTATAAAGTTCATATTTTATCCACTAGATGGCAATGTCATTTCACTTTCAAGCATTCTGAGGCACTGTCTTTTCTGAGGTACGGGATCTGGCATTTGCTTGCACAATAAACCCACATTGTAGTTAATTGTAGCAATGACGGTTAAAATGAAAAGAAAACATGATTTTGGCTAAACCCTCATAACTCAACAGGACGACTACACATTTTCTAGGACCAGTCTTCTACACTTTTTGTGCTATAAACCTTTTAACTAGGTAAAATACACTGCTCAAAAAAATTAAGGGAACACTTAATCATCACAGTATAACACCAAGTCAATTAAACAAAACCGGTCATGTTGGATGATGTTGCAGGCAGCATAACATTCACCACCGTATCTCCAGATTCTTTCACGTCTGTCACATGCTCAGTGTGAACCTGCTCTCATCTGTGCAGAGAACGGGGCGCCAATGGCGAACCTGCCAATTCTGGTGTTCTCTGGCAAATGCCAATCAAGCTGCACGGTGCTGGGCTGTGAGCACAGGTCCCACTACAGGACGTCGAGCCCTCATGCCACCCTCATGGAGTCTGTTTCTGACAGTTTGGTCAAAAACATGCACACGAGTAGCCCGCTGGAGGTCATTTTGTAGGGCTCTGGCAGTGCTCCTCCTGTTCCTCCTCGCACAAAGGAGCAGATACCGGTCCTGCCGCTGGGTTGTTGCCCTTCTACAGCCCTGTCCATCTCTCCTTGTGTAATGGCCCGTCTCCCGGTATCTCGCTCTTGAGACTGCTGGGAGACACAGCAAAACTTCTTGCGAAGGCACGTATGGATGTGCCATCCTGGAGGAGCTGGACTACCTGTGCAACCTGAATGGGCTGCAGGTACCGCCTCATGCTACCAGTAGTGACAAGGGCACTAGCAAAATGCAAAACTAGAGAAAAATCAGTCAGGAAGGAAAATGGAGAGAGAAATGGTCTCTGGCCACCACCTGCAAAACCATTTACTTTTTGGGGGTTGTCTTGCTGTTGCCTCTCCTGTCCATCTGTTGTCATTCTCATTTGCACCAAAGCAGACAAAACAATCATTTACACTCTGAGCTTTTATTTTGACAGATGGCTAAAAAATTGTGTTCATATTCTTTTCTTGCGCCAAGATGAGGTGCATTATGCAGGAACTGAAGGCAATGAGTGTGGTGGTTTCTGTTGATCCAGATGGTCCTGTGGGGTCATGAATTTTGCCTGTCTTTTCCATCTCCAATGAATGTGGATTACACACACTAATCTATTCCTCTTACACTGTGTTTCAGTTCCTCTTAAACTGAGGTGTGAGCAAAAAGGACACAGCATTAGGTCGACGGCAATGTTACCATAACTCACTAGGGTGAATAGAATTCACCGTATCCCAGCAGGATAGTAGAGGCAGTCTCCTCTCATGGGCCGGCCAGCGAAGGATGGGCTCCCCCAGTCCCCCTCTCTAGCCAGGTTCCTTCCCAGATTTCTTTCCACCGGGGAGTTTTTACCTCGTTTGCTGTTTGGGGGTTCAGGCCTGGTTCTTGCCCAATCTTCCTTTTGTTTCTCTGTTCAGTGTCTTTGTGACAGTTCTCTGTAAAAAGCGTTATACAAATACAATTGAATTGAATCCTCTCATGCACACAAGTAAGAAGGTTGTAATAATGGAAGCTGTCTGTGAGCCTTGGTATTATAACTTTGTTTAATTCTGTTTTTCCACCAATTCCTTTCTGATCATCAGTGATCTCACAGTGTAAAAAAATCTCAGTGAATTTTAAATGCCGAAGGTATGAAATTGTAAAAGCTAAAATGTAAATAATTGTATTATATTGCATTATATACAGCCTGCTACCGTATGCTTAACCTATTATCATGGTTATTTATAGAGTAAGGTTCTGACAACCCATTTGCCAATATTTTACCATGACATTTACAATTTATTTTTTTACAGTGCACTTTTGAGTTTCACACAATCGCAGAAAAAAAGTATGAAAAGTGCCTAAAAGTGCTTGTCACTCGGGTGGTACCCTACAGGTACAAAAGAATTGCACCCATAGCCAACAATACATAATTAATTTATACCTTTTTTGCTTGTAAAAGGTACTTAATAGAACATTATTCTACATTCAGGGTGCATTTGGGAAATTTGTTCATTCAAGAACAAAAATGTATCCTTACTGCACCTTTATTTCTGAGAGTGCAGTTCATTTAACATTTAAATGCCTTTTTCTGAAATGGTGATGAAATGTCTGGGTTCACTAATTTAACCATGCCATGATGACAGTTGCTTAATTAATCCCCATGCAAAGAGGAGAGAAATGGGTGCCATTTAATAAATTATTAAGACCACAGGGGAGACCTTCTAGTCCCAAAGCCACGAATGTGGCAGAACTCGAGGTGTATATGAATAATAAGGTGCGCTAATAATACTGAGTTGTTTTTCCCCCACATATTTGCATGTCAGTTATGTGCTGGTCAGCACTTATCTACTGGGACATAAAGATAATCCCGATCAGTCCGAACCCTCCATTCAGCCCCAGTGATCTCACTATGCTCTTTCATGTCCGTGTTGGAGGGATTGCTCGTAAAAATATTCAAGTCTTGTTTGGAGAGGGGAAAAAATGACAGACCTGTGAATGTGGTCATTCTTGGGGTGTTCGTGTTACTTCCATCAGAGCGAGCTGCAAACAGCACTGCCTCGTGGGTATACTGGAGAAGAAAGGAACAGCTCTTGCATCAGGATGGCTTCTCTAGCTTCAGTCCGATATACTGAAATGGCTTTGTCCTCGTGCCTATAAGAATGTAATGCCAGCTATACTAAATACAGTTTTTTTCCCCTGGTGCATATTTATTCAGTACTGAAAACCGTCCACTACAAAATATTTTAATAAACTTAATTTTGCATGTGAAATTAGTATGTAAATTAGTGGAAAAATATTAAAAGATTATTATTTTTAATGTTAACCTGTTCACATTTATGTGAGTAAAACTTCATAATCCCTAATGGGGATATCTGAATGGTTTTCATGTCACCGCAAAGAACAAAAAATATATATATATATAATTTCACAAACATTATCATATACAGTTAAAGCTCCTAATAAAAAAACGACACAGTTAGAAATACTTTGTTCTCATTAAAAATAGATTAAAATCAAATTGTCTATCTTAACAATCTTAATAAAGCTAGGAATAAACAGAAAAATAAAAAATAAAAAGGCAATAGGGGTAATTACCATAGTGTAGAGCCTCTTTAAGTTCTAATAGCTCCCATAATAACTCCCTAAGTATAATATTATAAACATTATTAGTGCAGCCCAATATTGAAAAACGTTAAATACTATGAGAGGATGTGGTTACGAATTATTAGTGTTGTAATAAAGTCGTTCTAATACAAATAGAAAATACAAAATTTGAATTATTGCATAGTGAAGACAACGTGGACATCAGCCTCCAAGGAGCACTGCAGACGTGAAACTTTCCAAATGTTCCCGCTTTAACCGTTGTTTACTCGCCTCCCCAAATTTGGGAGAGCACTTCCGCTCCTGACTTATAGCCGACCTGCACCCTAATGGAGCGACTAAAACGGGAGCTTAGGTGAAGATAAGTGGTGCGCAGCCTGATCGATACATTTCTCTCAGACCCAAGCATTTTCTAATCCTTGTTTTTTCTTGATATATTACTTAATAATATCGTAATGTTTTTGGTTCTTTCCCCCTGGAGAACAGAGGGTTAATTCAAGACTGACATATATGTTTATTACAGCACACGTTCTATAACGTATAGGCTTTGCAACGTCACGCATTGTGGAACAAAAGGACTCAATGTGTGAGAGAACGCACACTACTCTAAGCATTTTTGTGCGATTATCTTTTCCAAATCCATCAAGCAGCAGCATATAGCCTACCATATTTTAGGCTATGCATATTTTAATTGTATAATGTTTTGAAAAAATGTCCTTGCTTAATATTGGAATTTTAAAAAAACTATGCGAGTGATTTTGCATATAAGGCTTACAAATTGGAACAGACTGCAATCCAAGAACTTCAATGCCCAGCAAACCTTAGCGCTAACTGATGCTCTGGGCTCAGGGGGAAATTGAGCAAGACAAAGAGTTGTACATAGGCTGCATTTTAAATTAAAACCCGAAATATTAAACCTGTCGCTGTATAATCAGCTCTCAAACATCGGGGTTCAAAAAACATCCATATGTAAGACGTTTTATAATGCCTAGGCTACTATTTTACTTTTGTTCTAACTTTAAAAAAATGCTTATTATAGCATTCCTAACGTGTTTCTTGCTCAAAAAGTAATCACTACCTAGGTAGCCTATATTAAAATGTAAAATATAGGTCTAAAGGTATTGTATTTAATACATATGACTGCATTATCGTTTCCACTTTTTTATTGTTTAAGAATGTTGGCATATTTTTTAGATTGCAAAGTATATTTAATATGAAGCTGCTGGTATTTATATTATTTTGTCATATATGCAACTATAGCCTATTACTTATATTACTAATTTCAAAACATATTTACTTGCCGGATGATCGGTTGAGGATGGCCTGTTTAGGCTACATAGCATGCGTACAATAGTGACGAGTAGTTATAGTAGGCTAGCCTATAGTGTTATGGTGGATCACATACTGTGTTATCTCATTGCCAGCTCTGATCATCACTCAAACCTTATTATAGCAACGCTTAAAAGGCTTGCGTGAATAAAAAGGTAAATACATAAATAATAAGCACCATGTAATATATAGCCTACATCTACAATTGCAATATTAATCAAGTGGAGAATTTTTACATTAGGATATATTTGTGTTTGTTCCCTGTATGCCCCTATAGACATTTTTTCACGTAAATGGCATCATTCGCTTGAGGTTTCCAGTAGACCCTCAGGCACAAGTCTTAGGGGTGACTGGCCCGAATGGGTTAACTGAATTTGTTGATTAGTTTCGACAGATCAAGCAAATAGGCTTCCGCTCCTCCCTTTTTTCGCCTATACGTATACTTTGTGCACACACACACGCGTGCGCACGTACATACATTGTAGTCTTACCGCTTGTGTGCAGCCTGCCTTGGTCAGACTCTCAGCACTAGATTAGCCATATCTATTTTCAGCATACTTTCTTATTCTCTCTCCCTTTCTCTCTCTTTCTTGCCCGCTCTCTCTCTCTCTCTATCTGACCTTTTTATGCACTCAGGACGTACATTAGGATTTTTTTTTTATCGAAGAGAGATCCCACTTAACCTGTGATTATATCTTCAGTTTTCTCAGCTGTGGTGATTTTGACAGATTGTTCTTCATGGAGGATTATCACAAACCCGACCAGCAAACCCTGCAGGCGCTGAAGAACATCGCCAACCGACTAAGGATCAACTCCATCAAGTCAACGACTGCTGCAGGCAGCGGGTACGAAATTCTATTGCTATATAAAACAGGTTAGCTACTCGCTGTCAAAAGTAGCAGTAACCTATAGCCTACATTTCAGTACTTTGTGCAACCACCAAGAGCACATTTTATTTTTATGCAGACGGCCTGGAGCTTTTCTAGTCATCTTGTCACATGTGAAGTATAGGCTACATATTAATAGCCTAATGGTGCAGCATAGGAATATATATTACATATTTTCTAATGTGTGCTGTCTTCATGCCCCGCTTCCTGGCACTGAAATGAATTTAGTAGCAGGTGCCCTGTGCTCTTTAAAGTTGAAGTGTATGTAGCCTACCTGCACATAGAGAGAATTGTTCACTCATTATGTGTGTTATATAATATTGTCTTAAAAGTGCGTTAATCCACGTGACTATAATAAAGCAAACCCCGTTGCAGTTGAGCAACTTGATGTTTTTTGCAGTGTTGAATAGAATTAACTTCCCGCAGCAGACGGACCGTAGGCTAATTGTGACAGCGTTGCGCTTTGTGCTTGCTTTGGTACTGTGCTTCCAGTTAGGATTGACTGCAAAGTATTTTCCAATAGCCAACGGTTGTGTAGCGGAATGAACTCGTCCGTGATTTATTTTTAATCTTGTGGGATGGCCTTTCTGAATCATTACTTATTAATTTAATATACTCTTAGCTCTCCGTTAATGGCACACCCACAGACAGAATGGAAAATAACAGTGTCTTGCCACTAAATGCTCTTGTAGGTTAATACATTATTCGTTTATTCGTTTTTTTTTTCTCTTATTATTTTAATTAATTAATTAATTTATTTATTCTTCGTGTGTTTCAACGTCGTATTTGATCTCATAAAGTTGGCTGCTTTGATTAGGCTACCTCTATAATTTCCCGTAAATCTACCGAAATTAATTGTTATATTCGTTGTGCTCTGGATTTATTTATGCATTTTCATAAATGGGATCACATGGCCCAGAAAGATGAACTTGTGATTTTTTTCTGAAGTTAAATGATATTCTAATTATTTAAATATACATAGCCTATGTTCTAGCAAAATATGAGGATCGTTATTGTGGATATTTGCGCCTGCTATTAGAAAACACTATTCCAATGTCTTTTAAATTTTTAGTTCCTTCTTGTTTTTCTTTTTCATCAAAAAAATAAATATTTCAATATTTAATTTATTTTCACTTTGAGGGTGTTCAGAAATCAATAACATAAATATTAATTTAGCCCGTTGTGTTAAAAGGGGACCATCGACTAGATAGCCTAGATACGACTTTTTTATTTAATTTATTTATTTATTTAGACTATTTTTAAAAATACTTTATACTTTACATGTATTATTATTATTATTATTATTATTATTATTATTATTATTATTATTATATTAACTTTGGTTATGATGTTGATTGAGACGATATCCTATTCCTGTTGCATGTTACTGTAGACACTATATGTCCTGATGGAAACCTCCTTAGTGATAGGCTATAGTGGAGTATCACAGAAGAGAAGGACATGTTTGCAGGATAATCATTAACTGTGAGTGAATGTTGGGGACATGTGATACACATTTTAACGATTTTTTTTTGATTTTACCAAAGATATCATTAAAATTCATGGAAAATAAATGTTGTTCACAAGGGAAAATTGTCTTTGTAATTTGCAGTAGAAAACGAATTTTGTAAGTGTCCATTCAGAATATTTGGATATGATTGCTTTTGCTGCTGGTATTTGTATATATGGTCAAACAAGACTGTTTTTTAATTTATTTCTAATAGTTTTCATAGGATAACTGGGGTTCATCAACTTGCTTGCTAGTATGTATTGAGGAACAGGAATAGTGTCATCGCCTTTTCTCTGGCCACTAAGACATGACTTAACTGATTGAGTAATTATGTATTTAGTTGCAAACAAAGAGAAACAGATTAAAAATAATTTTAAAAATGAGTTTGAGGAGACTTTGTGTGAAAGAGTGAAGTGTTATGTGATTGAATGCTTATAAGAGGGAAGAAGGGCTTTTTCTGGAGACTGGAGACATTTTCATGTGTGGTTAATCGCTGAATCTCAAGGATTCTCAAGAGCATTCCTAGAGTGATAGATCATATTTTTGTCTATCATATGAACACATACCACCCCCCCCCCCCCTCCACACACACACACACACACACACACACACACACACACACACAGACACACACACTCTGTGTGGTTCAGGCTAAATGAAACACAAATGCCAATAATGTACTCTGGTTGCTATGGATGCTTCTTCAGATATATTTTAGCATGTTTGAAGCATACTGATAAATAAATTATATTAAGCAGTTATTTTTCATGCTTTTTGATTATAAATGAAGACAATTTATTTATGAATTTATAACATCATGCTGGTAATTCTACAGCTTGTGGGTTAATTGATTTTCACAGATGGATTTGTGTTGTTTTATTTTGTGTGTGTGTGTGTGTGTGTGTGTGTATGCTTGCTCACAGCTTTTTCTGTGAAATAGTGTGTATTTGTAGTAGGATTAGGAGGACTAATGTAATTGTGTGTCTGCATGAGTAGTGTTTAATCTTCTTCCTCATGTTTTGATTGCAGACACCCAACATCATGCTGCAGTGTGGCAGAGATCATGTCTGTGCTTTTCTTCCACACCATGAAGTACAGACCAGAGGACCCAAGGAACCCCAACAATGACCGCTTCGTCCTCTCCAAGGTATGGCCCATCTCGCCACAATGGACTTAACTTTCATAGCTTAACTTTCATAGCCACAATGGACTTAACTTTCATAGTTTAACTTTTATAGTCACAATGGACTTAACTTTTATAGCTTAACTTTCATAGTCACCTAGAGACTGGCCTCCCCATTCAGCAGACCTTTTCATCTGTCTCAAAACTGGAGTCTCTCAGTCCCATAGATAAAAACAGCATGGCCAGGATATGGAAGTACATGAAAATATATTTATGTTGGTGTATTAATAATAATAATGCACAGTAACCTATAACCAAGAAAGGAAAATATTTTTAAGGTAAATCACTGATCCATGTACTGTGTATTACGCACTGTGTATTACAGACTGCTATGCGGTGGCTAAATGGTATACATTAATTTATTAATAATACATTTAATTATATATATATATAGTATAGTATATTTAGTATATTTTATAATATACTAAATATGCATAAATAAAAAGATTGTGTAATGTTGTATTTTTACCACATATACAAATAACATTACAGTGATATTTTTCCCACCCCCGTTTGCATGTGTGCCCCTAACCCCACAGGGCCACGCTGCACCGGTGCTGTACTCTGTCTGGGCGGAGACTGGCTACCTAAAGGAGAGTGAGCTGCTCAACCTCAGAAAGATCGACTCTATTCTGGAAGGACATCCTGTGCCTGTAAGTGTGCTGCCCCCCCCCCCCCCCCATTGACATTAAATTAGATTGTTTTTAATGCCAGGTGATGCTCTCAATGGTGCCTCGTAAAATGTGTATTGTTATTTAATCATTGAGCTGTTCTGTGCCGTTTCTTTATGTACGTCGGCATTGGCGTGCTTCGGGCACACATGAGATTAAAATAGTCATTAATATTTAATTGATACAAGAAAATAAAATGCATAAGACGTCTTTGTATATCATTCTATAGGCCATAAGAAAATATTTGAGTGTCACTTGGTGCAGTTAACTGGGGCGAATAAAAGATGCAGGCTCTGTACAGTGGACAGTGACAGGGGCATTACCTCTGTGCTCTGTGCTACGGTTATATGTGGACTGTTCCTGTCTTTACATTGCAGAAGCAGCAGTTTGTGGATGTGGCTACAGGCTCTCTGGGACAGGGCCTGGGCGCTGCTTGCGGAATGGCCTACACTGGGAAATATTTTGATAAGGCCAGGTAAGAGACCATCTATACGACCTTCACCCGACTGTGCCAGACTTTACACGGGGCACACTGCAGACACACAGTTTCTCTGTTCAGTGGCTATGGTGGTGTCTGCTTCATATGTACCAGGTCCATAGACACGGAAGAGCACACAAAGGGCAAGCAGGCCTGATGTCTGACATTTCACTTTGGTAGATAGAGCAGATTCACATTGACAGCAATCGTGCACTATACGTGCGGTGACTGGAGGGAAACCAGGCTTCCCGACACCGCCATGTATGATGTGGACTGTGCCATTGTGCAGGCAGGGACGGTTTGGGCGGCTTGTTCTAGAACAGTCACACAGGTCCCCTCGCACAAAGGACTGCCATTTTGTGGAATGCTTTGTGAGGCCATGTGGAGTGATGCTTCTTTGAAAATGCTACAACCAAAAAAATCTTTACTAACAAGGGGGAAATATTATTAGTGTATTTATTAATAGCTTTTTTTGATCAACAAATTTGTCTTCTGAAAAAATAGTGCACAGATTCCCTTTCACAAAAAGTTGGAATTTTGTGGGAGGCTTTTTTTAGTCATACATCTCTAAAATGGTAAAGCCAAATCATGCAAACCAAAAAAAATGTATTAACAAAGCGGAAAATGGTGTAAAAAAGTGCAATGCTGTCTGCCGATGAATATATTTATGATACTATCGCCGCGCCTTCTCTGCATTTTCTGTTGACTCAATTCTTCTGCTCTAATAAGCAAGCCCAGCAGCCATTCCTAACCCCTCTCAGTGCTGTTCAGCCCAGCAGCCATTCCTAACCCCTCTCAGTGCTGTTCAGCCCAGCAGCCATTCCTAACCCCTCTCAGTGCTGTTCAGCCCAGCAGCCATTCCTAACCCCTCTCAGTGCTGTTCAGCCCAGCAGCCATTCCTAACCCCTCTCAGTGCTGTTCAGCCCAGCAGCCATTCCTAACCCCTCTCAGTGCTGTTCAGTGTAGAGTGAAGCAAATAATCCTGTTCAGATTAAATGCAGCAAACACATTTTAATAAGAATTTTTTACTTTTTTATACATCCATGAAATTTAGTAGTTTCCTGTTTAGCCACTACACTGCAAAAACCAAAGAAGAAGTCAATCTTAACAAGCATTTTAATCTTATATTTAGACATTTGATTTTTATTTCTGTTACTTTTTTGCTAAATAAGATAAAAAGATTGCCAATGGGGTGAGATAGTTTTACTCATTTCAAGATTTCCCAGTGGGGTAAGATAATTACAAGGCTAAAACACATGTTAAGACAGCCAGTGTATATCCCTATATTGTGATATGTGAGTTTTTAAATTTATGTCTCATATAAGGACATTTTTAGTGAAAATTTAAAAAAGGGGTATAATATATGTGATGAGCTGAAATGAAAAGTGACAATGGCCTGGCCTTGCTGTTGATAGATTCATTTTCTCTTTGGTTGCAGTTGTCTAGGCTACCTGGTGTAAAATGGTGTAGAAGAACCTGAGTCATAAAATCATGCATATGGGTAAAGATTGGATTTTCCAGTGAGGGCAGAATGTGTTATTTAATTTCCAATATTATTTACGCTCTGTAGGGAAGATCACATGAGAACTAATGAAATACGTAAGCTGAAGGAAACTAAAAGATTATCTGCTAATTATAGCAACAGTAGCATCCTTCCAAGCATGCTTGTTTTATTTTATTCATTGTTAAAACGATTCAAGAAAAAGCAAAGACCTTTCCATGCTGGCCTGCTTAGTGCTATAATAGAAGACACATTCTGAAAGAAATGAAAACATTCTGATACGTTTTATGTATTCTGACACATTATATCAAAGAAGTGCACTTATACATTCCCTTGGCTGTCTAAATTCAGTAGCACATCAGAAAGTGAGCTGGGATAGGTGTATCTGGAGTGCAAGTAAATACAGTGCGACCAAACCCCGGTCACACTGAGGTGAAGCTCAACGCAGGCAAGTGTGATGAAGCTCATCATCCTTAGTCTTCCTCCATCTGTGCTGGAGGAGAATCTGTTGAGCATTTCTCCATCTTTCAGTATGTATTGCTCACACACACTGTTGGGTGATGGTCGTCATTGGTATGAGCAGGTTTTATGTTTGTCACATGTGGATTCACAAGGTTGCACATAATTGAAGGTGCCAGGTGGCAGGAGATATGTCGGTTCGAGGTGTTTTCGATTCAGTGACATTTGCTGTATTTATTTCTTTTTCCACAGGGGGGGTTCGGAAACCTAACACACCTTCCTAATGATAAAAAAACATCTCTTGTTGAAGAACCTGTCAAACTGCAGCAAATACGTTGAGAAAGTCGGGCTGGTGCATGCGAGCGGTTTCATTTCATTTGCAGGCGTTAACAAATGTAGGCACAGTGGGTGTGATTTGTGGGCAGTTGTGGATGGGGTTTCACAGAGAGTGAACTCATGCTCTTTCTAAAGTGGTTAAGCCTGCCCTTGGCCCCAAATGGCCCACGGGGCTACGGAACAATGGAAAGCCCCAGGCCACTGAGAGGCCACTACTGACACAACGTAATCCAGGCCTTGGACAGTGATTTACCGTCGCCTGTCCTTTAATCCAAGAGAATGTGTAGGATGGCCATTGACATAATCGCCCATTATAGAAATGTTGTCTTAAAGCTTATGGCATCTAAAACAACTTGTGACCTGCTGTTTAAGTTTTTTCAGGGTCGCGGCGATGTAAGTCATTATATTATACAGGGGAAGTGAGATTTAATTCATCTAAAATCCTTTGCATTTATTTTCTTTGCTTTCCAAGCACCATTTGCATATAATGATGTAAATCCACAGTCGTAACAAATGTAAAAATAATTCACTGTATTCTTTCTTTGCGGTAGATGGGGACAGATATGTTGAATGAACATGGTTGCTGCTTCCAATTTTATTCTGCTAAAATGGGTAATTTCTCAGACAGCTGGCGTGTCTGTGTGGCACCTGAACCGTGACTGATTGAAAGTGAAGATGTTAAGGAGGAGCCAGACCAGGTGCCACAGTGGCCAGTGGTATTCCTTTCTTCAGCAGGAGCAAGAATGCATGCAGTAATACGCGCTGTCTCGCCCAATCATCTCGCCTTCATAAAAACGTGTCTATTTGACTGGAAAGCTGTCAGGATATATTAATCTGGGGGGTGGGTGGGGGGTGGAGTGCTGATTTGAGTGGAAGGCGTGTTTACGATGTGTGCCCGCGTCGCGCTTTGGAGGTGGTGAGACAATGCAGGAGTCGATGTGGCCCGTAAGCCGTAACCACCCTCTCTACACGTGATCTCCCAATGACAGAGATAAAGCAGCGAACTGCTGAGAGAGAGCCTACGTTTGATACAGTTTTTTTCTTACAGATGTTATGCTGCTCTCCGGCAACTACATGCTTTAAGATTGTTATTTAGTTTTAATCTTTGGATTTTTAGTCACTTGGCATCCTTATATTGTTATTATGGTCGTTATACAGTAGTTTAAATTTGCCTTGTTACCACTTACCAGTGTATGCATTCATCTGGCGCATTAGTACAGTGCCTGCTGAATTCAGTGGTCAAAAGACATCAGTCCACTGAGCCTTGAAAGGAAATTATTGGCTGACTTTCAGACACAAGGCTACCTGTGTTCCCTTATTTGCCAGGCCTTGCTGTCTATCATTGTAATCCCCGCCTCTGCTGCTATTGCCTGCCTCATGTATTGGACAGGATTTTTTGCATCATCCAAAAGCCCCTCGATTTTCAGCTACCATGTGTGTCATCTGCATGTTGAGCCTATTTTACTGTCAATCTTCTTAATCCGTGTCTCTGCAGCTACTGTGTTTACTGCCTCCTGGGAGATGGAGAGCTGTCTGAAGGAGCGGTCTGGGAGGCCATGTCTTTCGCCTCCTACTACCAGCTGGATAACCTGGTGGCCATCCTGGACATCAATCGTCTGGGGCAGAGCGACCCCGCTCCACTGCAGCACCATGTGGAGAAATACCAGAAACGCTGCGAGGCTTTTGGGTATGTGCGTGTGCGTGTGTGTACGTGTATGTCATACGTATGTGTACGTGTTACATCAATGGTGTATCTCCTGCTTTTCTTACCTAGCTGGAATGCCATCATTGTAGATGGGCACAGTGTGGAGGAGCTGTGCAAGGTACTGTGCCAGCCCCGGCACCAGCCTACCGCCATCATCGCCAAAACCCTCAAAGGCAAAGGGATCTCAGGTACTGGTATTAACAAAACGCTAATAAATCCACCAGAGCCTGGTTTCAAATAACAAGATTCTGCACACACTGATTCACACACCCACTTCTGTTGTACATAAAGTCTGTGATGCATGTGTAATATACAGACTCACACAAAAATACATTCAATCTTGTTAAAGATGCAAAGTACCCCCTTGATTAATGTAACTGTAAGTCACAATAGTAAGAGAAGAGTAGAGTGCTTTGCCGGTGGCACAGAGGTACAGTATATGCCATGCAAAAAAGCTGGGAAACCCTGTTACGTATGAAATGCATATTTCAAATAGATGTATTTTAAAATAATGCCCATCCTGGTTCTGCAGAACCTCACAATGTGCAATTGTACCCACACTCTGTTCTGTTGTATCATCCCTCTAAACTTCACTGTAGTGCTTAAACTGTGTAGTGTAGTGTGCAATACATTTTTATGATCACACTGTATTATAAGCTGTATGCTTTTTCTTTCCAAGTATATGACATTTCACAATATGAATGTGTATTGCACAGTATACGTTTTAGACGTTAATGTGCATTTCATTTTATTTAGAAGGTAGCTGAAGAAATATAGACTTGTCATGCTTCAATGATGAACATCATGTTTATAAACGTTATAAACAAATTAAAAATAGTTTGTTTTTGAACATATACTTGCCTGGCAGAGGTGCAGGGCTCAGATTCTTCCAGATTCTCCATACATACTGTCATGAAGTGTCATGTTGTTGGTAGTTTGCTGAACTTTGCGTATGCATGTGTGTGTGTGTGTGTGTGTGTGTGTGTGTGTGTGTGTGTGTGTGTTGTGTGTATGTGTGTGTGTGTGTGTGTGTGCATGTGTGTGTGTGTGTGTGCGCGCGCACAGTGGCTGAGGATAAGATGGGCTGGCATGGTAAGCCGCTCACCAGGGACATGGCCGATACTGTGCTGAAGGAGCTGCACGGCCGCATCCTGAACAATAACAAGCGTCTGTACCCGGCCACGCCCATGGAAGATGCCCCGCCTGTCAGCGTCCGCAACATCAGGATGCCCAGCGCCCCCAGCTACAAGCCCGGAGAGAAGGTTCAGCCACTAGCACAAAGCACACATCACGCTGGCCTTGTGGTTCATTTGACTTGATCTGTCCAGTCAAATACCTTTCCTGATATTTTGTTTTAATGCTTTTCCCATCTTTTTGTCCTGTTTTAAATGCCTAGTCATATATATTAGAGCTCATTGATACAACCTCACTATCGATTTAGGTGAGCGAAGACAAGGGCACACTTTTCTCGATAGCATGCCATGCCGAGCATCGCTTGTTATCACACCACAGTTCATAAGGCGGGCTAGCACAGACATGAGTCGGAGGAAGACTACACGTACACATGTGGGTGCCTGAACCATCAGTGGGGCTGGTTGGTGATCCCATCCCTGCCGATACTAGAACCAATTGTGCATTATCCTCTGGGGCTATCGGTCACAGACGGAACTGACCCGGTCCATATTCGATATCTGACCACTGGGTCCGTTTGTGCACTAGAACATTGCCTTAACAGGATGAGCCACTTTGCTGGTATCACCAAGGGAACCCAATTAACCAATTTTCTTTTCCATAAAGCTTCAATTTTCAATCTGAAAACATTCTAAAGAAAACCATTATTAGACAATAGTATGAAACATTTTTTTCAGAGAAGAACCTATCTTATGTAGCAGACTGTGTTGTCATAATTGGCTGTAGTATCACCCAGGAAGGAGAGGATTCAGCCAATGCTCTGCCACTACTTTGTGCTTGTAGTCCTCCATTGCAGCTGTTGATTTCTGTAGAGATGGGACAGTTCTAAAATTAAGACTGGACATGGTCAATTGGAAAGAAAAGATTTGATACAATTATTATAATTTTTTTAAAATGTCAAATGTTTTTGTT
The DNA here is from genome assembly GCA_022702515.1 of Ilyophis sp. 1 JC-2022. Classification (NCBI taxonomy): domain Eukaryota; kingdom Metazoa; phylum Chordata; class Actinopteri; order Anguilliformes; family Synaphobranchidae; genus Ilyophis; species Ilyophis sp. 1 JC-2022. Next base: position 50,085,759 of record CM040402.1, read on the forward strand.
ATTGACTACAGATCGCCACGAGGAAGGCATATGGTCTGGCTCTGGCCAAGCTGGGCCGCTACAATGAGCGAGTGGTAGCCTTGGATGGGGACACCAAGAACTCCACCTTCACAGAGATCTTCAAGAATGAGCACCCCAATCGCTATGTGGAGTGCTACATCGCAGAGCAAAACATGGTAACTGCTTTTCTTTACCTCTCCAGTGGAGCGATTGTAAAGCAGTCATAAAACAGTCGCTCCACTGTAGACTTAGACGGTAATATATAGCTGATTAACACTCAGCTAACAACTATATGGGGATGTCTGTTTCAGTCCTCAATTTCCACATCTTGAGCGATTTTTTAATGCTTTGTTCAATCATTGTTATTTCAGTTGTGAGACCCGCTTAAGTGTGGATTATTTTTTAAAAGTCACAACACGTACTTGGTAAAAATCCCCCCATGTTTGTGACTGTTTAGTTTTTATTTTAGCTTTTTATTTTATTTTATTTTATCTTTTTAATTGCAGTTGAACTATCAGTAAATCCAGTCGTTTTTGTGCTGTAAAAAAAAGGCGATCTTACACCATTTTATAAATTCAGATCACTGAATAATAGATGACTACACATCTATAATGTGACCCTCGTGGTGATGTGCCCTACTTCCTGTGCCTCTCCAACCATTTCATTGTTACCTTTTTGAATGTTTAATTCACTTTCATTCTTTATCATATTCATGGATTTTAAAGCCCAACCTCTGGGAGCTTATTGGCTATTTCTCACACAACCGACTATTTTACATTGTAGGTCAAGCTTTGCAATGAACAGCAGATATGGGAATTGCACTATTTTTCAATGTTATCAGTACCATGACAATTATGCCGTTTCTAAGTATCTGGCCTTTTGTCTATAAGACAGAGCCAAAATCATATTTTTCAAAACAATAATGATGTATTAACATGCACCATAATATGATAATGTCAACTGGAAATCTGCTTGGAGATTTGTCAGAAAAGTACAATATATATATTTAATAAATAAACCACGTAAATGTCATTTCATGTTAGGTCATTATGAACAGATGAACTTGGTTCATATATGCTGCCTTAATATTCTCAACCTATTAATCTTTTCTTAAGTATATTGAAATGTCTTATACTTTCTATACAGCAGTGACTGGTCTTGGAGGCCAGTGTGCTTTTCCAAACTGTAGGCCAGGTGCTGGTAGCCTGGATCGCTTGCTGAAATTATGCAAATGTCAGGATTCTCAAATATCCCAGAAAACCTTACAGAAAAAAAACCTAAAATCTGTTTTTTATTTGGAGGAGGAGGCATTCGGTGACCAAAGCAGCGTCCCAGTCCACAGACAGCAGGGAGATTTGGGAAGGCTTCTGGACACAGGAAACAGGAAATCAGTTGCACAGATCAGAAAATTCCAAGTAGAAATGTGAACAGGATTCTTCACATGTCATAGAATGATTGATATTTTATTTGTGTTTGAATAGTAAGCCTTACTTGGCGAATGTTTGGAATTCTTTAATAACAAATGGAATTGGAGCATATTTTGGGGAGCCATGTTCCAAGATATCTCTTTTCTGACAACAGGATAGCTCAGCTGTTCTGGTGACACCCTCTTTAGTACAGCTCGACTGTAATACCCTCCCCAGTACAGCCCTGGTGTTATGGTAACACCCTCCCATTGTAATACCCTCCCCAGGTCAGTGTCGCTGTGGGCTGCGCTGCTCGGGACAGGAACATCGTGTTTGCCAGCACCTTCGCCACCTTTTTCACCCGCGCATATGACCAGCTGCGTATGGCGGCCATCTCTGAGAGCAACATCAACCTGTGCGGTTCGCACTGCGGCGTTTCCATTGGTCAGTCTCTGCCCGGTCACTCGGACCTGTCTGTACTGAGAGAGAGAGAGCAGCTGTCACAGGATTTCTGTTTTTTCCAACGTTAATCGAAAGAGATTATATTTTATGGTTTGAAATCTACATACAGTACTGTGCAAAATTATTAGGTACAGATGCTTTCAAAAAGGTTTCTAAATATCAAACAACTGACTAAAGATCAGTCAACAGTAAAAAAACTAATTAAAATCAATATTTGGTGTGATCACCCTTTAAAACTGAATCAATTCTCTTAGGTACACTGTCATGCAGTTTTATAAGAAAATCAACTGGTAAGTTTTATAAGAAAGTTTTATCCTTTAAAACTGCATCAGTTCTCTTAGGTACACTGTCGTGCAGTTTTATAAGAAAATCAACTGCTAAGTTTTATAAGAAAGTTTTAGAAGAAAATCAACTCCAAATCATCTTGGAGATTTTGCCACAGTACTTCTGCAGACTTTGGGTGTCTCGTTTGCTTCTGTCTGTCCAGGTAATCCCAGATAGCCTCCGTGATGTTGAGATCAGGGCTCTGTGGAGGCCACACCATCTGTTGCAGAACTCCTTGTTCTTCTTTTCACTGAAGATAGTTCAATACATTTTTTGGAAAATTTATGTTTGGAAATTTTCTCTTTTCTACTGACACACGAATGCAGAAGACAAGAAAATATTATATAAAAAATCTAGGGTGCCTAAGCCTTTTGCACAGTACTGTCCATTCCAGTTGTAAGTTTTCAAATGCTGTTTTAGTTCAGTAGTTCTTACTATTGTAGATATAGAAGCGTCATAACTTTAACTTGTAAACTGGGTTTCTTTTGTAGTTTATTATGTGTGGTCTGCCCATGTATTGCTGTCTAACTGAAATTCAAGTGAAGATGTGACCCTCAGTAACCCTCTGACCTCCCCTTCTAACTGAATTAATTTCCCCTACTGTGCTGATGCCCTCAGGGACCCATTCAACGTAATGGAAAGTGTTTAGCCTTAGTTGTATCTAAAGAAAGATTATCAGTGGCTAATTACAGTGCTATTACTTTTTGTCAAGACTCATGAGAACTTTACTTTTGTTTTTTACAAGTTGCGACAAAACAGTATTACTGCCTTGAATTGGTCGTTGGTCTTTTTTTCTTTGTTTAGATATGTCACGGGTGAAGCACTTTGCAGTATTTGAAATCTACCCCCCCCCCACACCCACACAGTTTATATCGTTGCTGTTTTTTTTGTCGTTGCTGTATCCCTGTTTTTTTCTTCCTGAATCCTGAAATTATTTTACTTTCTTCACATTTTCCCCTTTATTTCTCCATGCTACTCCTATCAGCATTCAGACCCTCCCTCTCACTCTCCCTGTCTGTAATGGAAGTCATGGGTGGCCAGGTTTCCTTTTCGTTCACCAGGTACACCGCATGCCACGTTGCCTGCCTACCTGCCTGCCTGCCTGCCTGCCTGTGTTTTAGTTCTCTTCTATCCGCCGCCCCCCAGCCCCTGTATACTAATGAGTTTGACCGGCCTGCTTCTGCCTGCCCCATCCCAGGAGAGGACGGACCCTCACAGATGGGCCTGGAAGACATAGCCATGTTCAGAGCCATCCCCACTGCAACTGTGTTCTACCCCAGCGACGGCGTGTCCACTGAGAGAGCGGTGGAGCTGGCTGCCAATACAAAGGTGCGTCAGCGCACCCTCGTTACACTCTACAGGGCAGCCTCCATTTTAACTGTTACACTCTACAGGGCAGCCTCCATCTTAACTGTTACACTCTACAGGGCAGCCTCCATCTTAACTGTCACACTCTACAGGGCAGCCTCCATTTTAACTGTTACACTCTACAGGGCAACCTCCATCTTAACTGGACATCTTGTGGATTGACTTTCTTTGTATGTCTTTGATATGCCTATACAAATTTGGCCATGCACAACTGCAGTAATATCCAACTTAAAATCATAGTGTAGACTTCTCAAGCCGAGTTATCCTCTTCCTGCAGGGTATTTGTTTCATAAGGACCAGTCGCCCAGAGAATGCCATCATTTACAACAGCAATGAGGACTTTCACGTCGGGCAGGCAAAGGTATAGAGAGTAATTCAATGCCCTTTTTTGAAAGCCATCAGCTCCACGGCCTTCGCCGCAGTGCATTACATGTACACACTCAACAGGCCAACTCCCAGCGCACACAGCTGCCTTTTCCTCATTCTGTTCTTCCTCCAGGTTGTGTACAAGAGCAGCGATGACCAGGTCACTGTGATTGGAGCAGGAGTCACGCTTCACGAGGCGCTGGCCGCTGCCGAGCAGCTAAAGAAAGGTGTGAAAAAAGCGCTGCCAAAAAATGGCCTCCATAAAATACAGGCTTTGTGTGTGCAGTGGGCACGTAAGTGTGAGTGTGTTCTTCATCAGAACAGTGTGTGGGAAATATAATGTTATTATAATTATTATAATTATTATAATATTTTTTATCACACATAATAACAATGTCTGGGTGTTATAGTTATGTGTTGGTTTGGGGTTGGTTATGTGGATTTCCTGGAGTGAAAAGGTAAGGTTCAATCCCTCCACTGTGAAATGTTTGGAAATAGTGAAACAGAAATGTGTACTTATTTTATTGTAATAGTGTCATTCATGTTCTTTGTGTTTTTAAATATAGATTGTTTTTTTTGCTTCGGATAATAATGGGGCATTCAGAATCAAAGGTCATAAATCAAGGCCAGTTCAGAAACAAAGCCAGTGCACCATTTGCAGTTGTCACTGCAGATTTACTTGTATTGTCTGTTCGAATCAACATCCTTAAGTTGAGCCAACCCTCTTCTTCAAATGTGATCCTTGGCATCGTGTGCCACTGATGGAGGGTTATTGAAGTGGGAGGTGGCATCAGGTCAGAGAGGGGCCAGAGATAAAGCAATAGCCTCATTGATGTCCCTCATGGAAAACTCCACCTTCCTCCTCTCAGAGAGGATCAACATCAGAGTTATTGACCCCTTCACTATAAAACCACTGGACTCCAAAACCATCATCGACCACGCCAAGGCAACCAGGGGACGCATCATCACTGTGGAAGACCACTACTGTGAGGGTACGTATTCACCTCACACAACCTCACACGTGAAATATATACTTAGGGGGTAAACTTCAATGTCATATACACTACCATTCAAAAGTTTGGGGTCACTTAGAAATTTCCTTGTTTTTGAAAAAAATTTATACTTTTATTCACCAAGATAGCATTAAATTGAGCAAAAAATACAGTCCAGGTATAAAACGAGCCTCAAACCATCACTCTGCTGCCAGATATGCAGTAGATGTGGATGGATCACTTTAAGGGTTGTTTCTCCTGACTTATTTTTTCACAGGAGTTCAATAGGAAAATGAGTCAGGAGAAACAACTCTTAAAGTGACCCATCCATATCTACTGCATATCTGGCAGCAGAGTGATGGTTTGAGGCTCGTTTGATACCTCAGACCCTTGATGACTTACAGATATTTAGCCAACCATGTGTTCCATACTATTTCCGTGTAATTTACAGCTTAATCTAGTCCCACCCCCCAATTCCCATAGAGATCAATTCAAATACAGAGATTCTAGTATCGCTTGTAAGAGTACCTGGAAATAAGATATCAAGAGTTTTGTGATGTTGTTGGGTCATCAGGAAGACATGGCATGCAAAGGATATGCAACCAAATATTAAATATAATGACTTTATTTAAATTTATGTTAACTACTTTCGGTGCCCTAAAATGGGGGGACTATGTGTAAAAAGGACTGTAATTACTAAAGTAGAAATAGAATTAAATATAAATAGTAGTTACAGTATAATAGTAGTGTAACATTATCAATGTCTGGACTGTATTTTTTATCAATCTAATGCTACATTGGTGAATCAAAGTATCAATTTCTTTCAAAAACAAGGAAATTTGTAAGTGACACCAAGCTTTTGAATGGTAGTGTAATTCATGAAAATACAGAGGAAATTTTCACCTGACCTGACATTGTAAATGCATTCTGTTGCACATAGTAGTAGTAGGCTACACTGTGCTTTTTGAGCTTTTTTGTGCATGCACATTGACGTCACGCTCATAAATATGTCTGTTTTTTCTTGTAGTTTGATATTAAACAAATACATGAGATTGTATGGCTACAGTTAATCAAGCAGTACATCTTTATTGTTGTATTTTCACAAAGCACCGACCAAGACTACTGATATAGTATATATACTACTGAATATCCATAAAACCAAAAGCCTGATGGAGGAACTTCAAAATGATTGCCTCTATATATTTATTTTAGTTCTCACTGGAGTTCTGTGCATGTTGCCACAGAGAGGCCGCTGTGTGTTTTTGTTGGTGCAGGAGGATGTGAAGATGCAATGTACTGTCAGTTCTCTTTAATTTCACGTGTGCCCTTTGGGCTTTCTGTGACCCACATAACAGAGATGGCAGTACTGGCTATGTTTCGACACCATTTTTTTTTTTTCATTTGAGATTCACTGCAACAACGGTTAATTTTCACAGGGACAAAGGAATACCCCGCCCCACACACACCTCCAAACAATCTGGTCTTGCTCCCACAACCAATAAAAAAATAGGAGTGGAAGAGTGTCAGGTGGAGATGGTGAAGGGCGTGGCTGGTGAGATCACGCATCACTGCACTGCCGGTCCAATGAACTGTGTGTATATGTGTGATTGTTGGGGGTGTGAGGCATCTGTAGTCATTTCATGGAGGGGGGGGGGGGGGGGGGTGATGTGCAGTGGCCCATAGGGACCCTCCACAGTGTAGATGCCCAATGCAGTCAGGGGGAGAACGGCTGAGTGTGCCCCCCTGAGGCTTGAGCTCTGTGGGTGTGAGAATCAAATGCAAACCTGTCAAAAAGGATTTCTCTACAACGTAGGGTAATGGGGCTTCAAGGGGGTATTGATCATGATAGTAGCACATGGTCAGAAAGCACAATGTGTGGTGGGAGAGATCAAAACTGAATACAACATTTTCAGCCACTCTTGGAAAGCAATGGAAGTTAAAAATGTATTTATTAAAACACACTTCAAAAAAACGCGTTTCGGCTGTGAGCCTTCGTCAGGGTAGTAAAAAATAAGTGAAGAGCTGAGGTCTGACGTTATTTTTCACGGTGTCATTTCTCAGGAGGCCTGGGGGAGGCGGTGTGTTCGGCCGTGGTGGGTGAACCTGGGTTCAAGGTGCACCGCCTGGCGGTGAGTCACGTCCCGCGCAGCGGAAAGCCAGCCGAGCTGCTCAAGATCTTCGGCATCGACAAGGACGCCATCATGCAGGCGGTCAAGAAGATGATCAGCAACTCTGTGAATGCCAAGTAGAAGAGGGCGTGCCCCCCCCCAGACAGCATTTACAGCGCCACCCATTGTCCCTTTCCATTAATAAAATAGCCAGGGAAATCTCCCCCAAAGAATTGTACTTCTGTTAATTGTCATTGTTGTGGTTCCAGATGCCCTGAGTTGACCTTTAATGTGTGACCCCCCTCCACTCCCTCCCCAAAAATTAGTAATGTAGTTGTGTGCGTAAGCAGTGAACATTTTGAAGTAACTGTCACTTTTTTAACATTTTGACACAGTACCACCCACTTTGTACCCCCACCTGAATGACCGTGTGCTCAGGTTCCAGAGCATTGAAGCCAGCTTGGCAGTCAAAATGCTAATGACCAACGATAATCATTTTACACCACTGTTTTTATCTGATTCCTACAACATTCGACACCAATAAAAGAATGGTTTCTATTCACAAAACTGGTATATTACTTGTCGTGCTTCTTGGTAGATTATTGGATGGATTTTAATTGGTTTCTGTTACTGAAATTTGGGTTACAATTGAAGAGAACACCGAAACGTCAGAAGTTGTGCAGGAATGATTAAAATAATTAAGTACAGTTTATAGATTGCCTTTTAAATAGGAAGAAAATTCAACAATCAGTATTTTTATTATTTGAAAATGTACAGATGGACAGATACAAACAACACAAAGGAATTGAACATATATTTATCCCACAATTATTTGTTAATCTTAAATATACTCTTGGGTAGATGTTAAACTGTTTCTGGAATTCAATTCAATTCAAATGTATTTGTATAGCACATTTACTGGTACATTGTCACAAAGATGCATTGCAGAAAAAAACAGGAAATTGGAAAAGTTGGAAAAAGCAAGCTTGAAACACAAAGGAACCAGCAAGTGAGGTACAAAAGAAAAAAGAAAGAAATTGAAAACGAATTAAATGTTCTTGGAACAGCATTACAGTATGGTACTCCACAGAATACAGCTTATACGGCTTTGGACCACAAATTCTTAGAAAATAGATATCATCTCTATCACAATATTTTATATAGAACAGCTGGCAGATGGCAGAAATCCATAGAATCCAATGGAATGGCCAACTATGAAAACTAAGTCAGTCTTGTTTTGCATTGGTTCAGTGGAGATCCAAGAATGTCTGTATCAACATTATCTGAAACACAGGATAGAGAATTGTATATTTTTTGCAATACTTGGCATTAGTATGTCTTAGACTGTTGTAAAAGCACAGGGAAGACCTGTTTTTAAAAAACTAAAAATCCACTTTTCAATTCATGGGTTTGTAGTTTCCTTCAAGACAAAATCAGACATCACATATGTATCAGTGTTCAATGAACATATTTTTAATACAAAATTTCTGCACACATTTTTATACAGACATGTGCAACGTGATATAATCTGATGTCATAATGAGACTTTTGAATTGTCTAATGAATACTGCAGGACACTGGACATAATAAATTATGGTAGTAATATCCGTGGACAAACATTCTATATTAAAACTTACAAATATATTTTCTATTTCATAATAAAGGTAAATATTTTAAACTTTCAGCATATGCTCAGCGTACAGGTATACATTTCTTGGTTGAGGTGGAGATTGAATCCACATTCTCAGTTGGTTTATATATATTTTACCGATGGGTACCATTCAAGTATTCAAACTTAAGTAAATAAGTAAACACACACCTAAAAATGTTGAAATGTATAGTATAAAACGAATGAATCATTTCCACATTCATACCCATATTGCCAAATGAGCAATAGCTATTACTGTAACAATTCAAACTATTTCACTTATGAGGTCAGGTTGAATACAATTTAATATAATATAATCTATCATTGCAGCAAAAAAACATAGAATTGCAAAGCACAATAAAACATGTCCAAAGAAAGAGCATTCAAATATTTGGGTGTACTTTACCTGGAGAAGTGTATGTTGCATGTTAACATTATTGAACGAAGTATCCATTTGCTTCTTGCATCAGGTGCTTGTCTAATACATACAGTTGCTGTAGAAGATGGAGCTCCGTCCCTGTCTAATACAGTAGAATAGCTTGAATAGAGACTGTGTGAAGCTCCTGAACTGCGGTACTGATGACGGACTGTGGGATGAGAAGGGTGTGCGGGGGTGGGGGGACATCACATTTACCACAGACCACTCCTGGACTAAACCGAACATGGGAACCGAACCGAACATTTTGAGAACATGGGAGTTCCTCGGAGAGAAGAGTCAGGGATGATCACTGGTTCTGGATCCTGTATAAGATGGGCCAGGTATGGGAGCGTGTCCACTGAACACAGATGAATAACCATCCCTTTCCCTCGACCATGACACGAGTCTGTTCATGCGCTGCCGACACACGACGCCCTCTCCGTGCACCGGCACAATCATTTTTACAGCAATGCACTCTGGGATAGAGATTACTATCTTTTTTATCTTCCCACACTGCCATGTGACATTAACAGCAACGTGGATAACCATACAAATGTGAAAATCCATAAAAATGTGTTATTATATGTTCTCATATATACCATATCAATTCTTACTTAAAATGATTAATTGGAAAAAAAGAATTACATTATCAAATATTTTATATTTATCTGATGTTACAGCCAGGCCACAACCCAAAAGATGGTGGCAAAATTCTTCATCCATTGTTTTAAAAACTTTGCCCTTAGATTTCCACTACACTAATGTTACATGCAATAATTAAAATATATAACGTCAAAATAATCTATTGCAATATTACTTATAAATATTTAGATATTCAACTTAGATATTCAAAGTATTCATAGTGTGATGGAAAAACACAAATACAAAGGCAGACAAATTTGGCTCTTAACTGCTTTATTGAAAACCAAACCAAACCAACATCTGCTAGATAAATGAGACATAAATATGAACTTAGTCAATATCCCCTGGTGTCCCAGCCCACACAGCCACAGGGTATTTAATAAGCACTTACCATTTTCTCCTAAGTTAAGTGAACCCTATTAATAAGGCAACCTCTAGCTTTGTCCGCTGACCACATGGGGTTTTAACACTAAGTGGCATTTTCATTTAGAACAACGCTAAAACACAACTGGACCATCATTTTTGTGGCGTTCAGATGAAAATTTAAATGTGGGATCCAGGTATCCATTATCACTAAACAACACAACACACATGCATTAATCTTGAGCAAATTATAAGCATTTTTTAGCATTATAAGATAGTTTAGCATTAAAAAAATATCAGGCCGTCATTGTAAATTATCTTCATTATCGTCATTGATCTTAATTGGCCAACCTGGTAAAATAAAGTTTAAATAAAAAATGTTAAATAAATAAATAATATCAGTGCAGACTGCGCATATAAGATGGTATACCTTTCAGTGGCTAAACCTTGCTTTTGCTAATGGTGGCATGACTACCCGAGCGAGAAAACAATGGCGAGTCGATGTTGATCCTTTTTAGCACAGACACCACACAGTGACATCAGACTGGATCTGAATCACGGTCTGGGAGAAAGGGGGTGGTTCACTTTAAGGGTGAGGCCAGGAGCTCTGTGGCATCTCCGTGGCCAGCGTAGCCCAGGGACACTTTCTGCCAGTCCTGGGCCGAACAGATGTGTGAGCGGCCGTCTGCGGACCCTCATTATTATTTAACTGTCCAAACGCCTCTACATCAACGCCTCTTCTCTGAGTTTTCCTCGTCATTACACAGTCTGTCCCAAATGCTGAGAGACACCCCCCTGGTCTCCCACACACACACACCCCGCCCCAAAACCATCACCCCTGTGGCCCGCGGATGCAAAGAGGTCCTCACAGCCCCCACTCCTATTGGCCACAGACGCCACACGCCCCCCCTCGTCTTTTCAATTTGCCACATAATACATACATGTTCATGCGGAGCGATTTAATATGTGCTGACTTCAACATAATAGAAGATTGAATGATTTAATATTTGGAATAGTTTAGTTTAGATAATGACTAATAATTGTGAATTCAGACGGTATTGTCTCACTGTGGTCAGAGATCTGTATTTAAGCCTATGTGGGCAGTATAGGGAGGGACTTCATTGTCTATGCACGGTTACATGATTTGCGCAAACAAAGCCTTCGTTAGTCTGATGTATGGAAGAAAGAGCACGTGGGCATAGAAACATGGGCGTAACGTGGGCGTGTTCCTCGCGCCGAGGAATGGCGGCTGTGTCACACATAAAAGAAGGTAGCGTGTTCTATAACCCCTCCCCCCTCCGCCGCCGCCTAGTTCCTGTACTCGTCGCCGCAGTCCCCGATAGCGAGCATGAGGTCCTGGGAGCGGTCGAGCACGCTGTTGATGGCGTCCAGATCCTCGGGGGTGAGGCACACGCTGAAGCTGCGTAGATTATCCTGGATGTGCTCGGCCTCGCCCAGCCGGCAGCCCACGATCACGCCGCCCACCGCCGGCTGATCCAGCACGTACTTGGTGGCCACATTGGCGATGGAGCAGCCGCGGCGGCGAGCAACCACATCCAGGGTGGACAGCAGCTCCTGAAACAGCTCCCAGCCTCCCCAGATATTCACCATATTTTTGTACTTGCTCAGGGAATCGGTGTTGAGCTCGTCCCGGCCTTTTGGCTCTCTGCAGCCTAAGTAACGCTCACTGAACAGTCCCCCGCCTAAGTGGGTGAGGAGAGGAGAAAGAGAGATGGAGGGAGAGAGAGCGATAGAGAGAGAAGAGGCAATGCAGTGAGATGGTGATCTTCTTCACTGCCTCCATTTTAGAATTCCTCCATTTTAGAACAATACTGTTTCCACAGCATGGATGCACTAGTTGTGAACAGGGCTTAATCAAAAGTGAACACTCACTTTTTGAAAAAATCCCAATACTATCCCAGTAAACCAAATATTTATATATTTTGCAGTAAGAATGTACTATTTTTTAATGAGATTAATAAACATTGTAATTTATAATTCTGTTAATTTTTTTTTATTTTTTTTTTTAGTTTTGTTTATTTTTTTACTTTATTTGCTAAGTCATATCACGTCTGGCAAAGCAACAATTTAATTTCAAGTTTGCAACTAAAAATAAAATACCTAAAAACATTAATTATACATTTTCATCAACTTATCTTTAATTTATCATTTCACAAATCCGACACCATTATGAAAAGTCAGTTTCAAAAAAGATAAAGGCATTCTCAGTGCTGAATGCACAATAGAATGTGTTGCTGGTAGCCATTTGTGGGGGAAGAGCACACGTATATCCTTGCTTTTGTAAATGACGGTAAAGGGTATAAGAAAACAGCAAGCCTCCATTTCACAGATCATGTCCAGATCAGTACCATACACGTCCCCTAGGTGGCTCGCTTACGCAGTAACTCGTCCTGTTTTCATTTAAATAAATGCGTGTATTTATCCTGAAATAAAAGTTGTCGGGAAAAAACTGACATTTAATTGTTAGACACAAGACATGCCATTCATGCCATTCCTGAGGTGAGAAGGTGATAACCCAGTTTACAGGAGTTCATCTGTCTTTCGCAAGCAACACCAGAAAAGGTACAGTTCAATGCCTGCAGCTCTTTGCTCTAGTTATGAGATGTTGTCTCTTTGTTGTAGAGCCATTCAGTAAATGAGTGAGAAAGCCTATCACCACAGTCACAGTCACTACAAAAAAAACAGAGATGTGGTACAGACTCAGTGAGCACCACATAGCCATAGAGACCGACAGGCACAAAAAAATCATGTCTGCTGGAAGAAATAAGATTGTGCCCTCAATGTAAAGACAATAAAATTGAAACAGAGAAACACTTCCTGATTGAATGTGCCAAATTCGACCGAATTCTTCCCCTAAAATTAGCCAAAAATGTCCCCAATTCGACAGCCCACCTGATGCGGATAAGCTCCCCTTATTCGGGGAAAATAAAGACTGCTGCACACTAGCAGCACAATTTGTGTTCTCTTGCCACACTCTGAGGGACAATGTGTGACTCTGTCATGCACACACATATGAGCACGCAGCATACACATACAAATTTACGTGTGTGCATGCAGACACACAACACACACTGACACACACGCATTAAAAAAAATCTATCATCCATATTATACATAGTTTTATTACGTAACCCCTGCTTTGGCACACAAGTGCCTATATTTGTCATGCCAATAAACTGAAAATTTAAATTGAGTCAGTGAGACACACTCATTCACTGAATGGCTGCTTCCCAAGTTGCAGCCAAACGATTAAAAAAAACCTGTGTACCCTCTTGTTTTCTGTAAAATGCCATATCACTGCACTTACTGTACCTAGAGTCCCATATGTGAGCAACTTTATATCCTGGTCCAGGCAGAACTTCTCCATCTTGGCAGCAGGCCTTCTGTCAATGAGTGAGTACTGCACCTGGTTGCTGGAGATTCGGATGCCCTTGCTGACAATCTCCTCCAAACGCTTGGTGTCAAAATTAGTGAGGGCCAGTTCACCTGCAGGGGGTGAAGGCACATCCTTTACATCTGTGCGTAGTTTATACAAACATGCTATTCACACCATGTGCAGAGTCATTATTTGACATTATTTGGCTCAACCCAGGAACATGTTATAGCAGTGTGCATGCTTTAGAATGCATTAACTGAGAACACATATTGAAATGTACTTTGTGGTTTCAGAACAATGTAAAGCCCAGTCAGGAATGAGGTTAGTTCAACAAACACACAATACTGAAAACACAAAGTACCAGACTGATCCCATTACTGCTGAAGCTTTTCGTTATAACAAAATATTATATTGCACAATAATCCAGAACAATTATGCACATTCACTTTCTCAGGAATAAATTGGCATGGATGATTATAAAACACACAGTCACAATATTGAGAACGTTGAAAGATTTTTTATGAATATGTGACAATGTGTAAATAATGTCCTGAGCGTACATATAATGCCATCCTGCTGCAGATCCGACAGGTGACCCAGGGCGTCCAGGTATCTCTTATCAGGGTAATTCCACCAGTGGAACTGCAGACAGTCTAGTCTCTCCACCTGCATCCTGTCCATGGATTTCTGGATTGCCTTCTCCACTTCCTGAAGAAAGAGTACTCCCATAAGCCACTTCTTTCTCCCAGAAGCCCCTTCTCTGTCCAATCAGCTCTCAACAATACACTGCAAAACAAGTCTGTCTTAACAAGTGTTTCAGTCTTGTAATAGGGTCTTAAAATCTTTTTTTTTCTCTCAAGTAGAAAATATGACCTTGTTTTAAATTACTTTTTTTATTGTCTTACCCCATTGGCAAATCTTGAAATGAGTAAAAATGGTAATCTTTTTGTCTTATTTAGCAAAGAAGTAATACAAGAGATAAGATTTTAAGTTAAAATATAAGACTACGATACTTGTTGAGATTGGCTTATTTTATGGATTTTGCAGTGTAGACTCAGTTCTCTTTTTCATTTGGATATGCCGATTACCACATTAGGCACAAACACTCGGTGAGACACACACGTACAAAAAATTACTTACGACAGAAAGTCTTCCCTTTCACAAATATGTATTGTTCAAAAAAATTAGTTTAGAGGTTGGTTATAACCAATGAGAAGACAAAATATAATCTGAGATATAATCTGTTTGAAATGCAAAAGTACTAAAGTGGGAATTCCTTCGAAGTGAGTTTCTTTGTCATCAGCCCATTCTCCCTCATCGTGGTTTCTTAGTATCTCACATCCAGTGACACTTGCCAGTTTTTGCATTGATAATCTCAGAGGACTATATAGCATAAATTAAACTGGGCATCACGAACAATGTGAATACACCATTGCATTTGGCATCAGCTGATTGCTTGATGGGCTGCTTTTAATAAAGTCCTGTCATTTTGATCCTGGCTGGCCATCCTGGCTGGAAACTACTCTTCTAGCCAGAAGAGCTGGAAGCCTTTTTGTTAGCTCTGATATTTTTGCTTCTAAGGCATTCACACCAGAATGACAAAGAACTAAAATGGCTGAAAGCATACTTTGTTCTTTTCATTTTTGGTTATTTCATCTTTGTGTTCCTTACACATATACAATTGGCTAAGCTCCTGGTTATGTATTTGCACTTATAATCACAGTTCTTACATCAGACACATTTGTTCCCCAAGCCAACTTTTAGTCATTCGCTCATTCATTTAATACCGGCTTAGATGCAATTCATGCTTGTCAACTGCTTGAAATGGCTCAGTCTCTCTGTCAATGCTCTTTTGCTAACGACACATGTAATAAAACTTGAAAGCTATTGGTTGTCTGCAACCGTTTTTGTTTTTCTGTTTCCCCCTTATCATGTGGGTGTAACCAAACTGCAGCCTGTCATGGCTCTTGGTCTCTGGCCAGAGCCAGTCATGCCCAGTATGATAAACGGTACTATTCACTCTAGATGCACAGATACTGTATGTAGATACTTTTATTTTTAGTATTTTGAATGCAACCACCTTTTCCTAGTTAATCCTGGAAAGAAACAGCAGCTCTGAAAAGTGTTTGTGATGAGACCTGCATCAGAATACATCATATAACCTGCCATATCTCATTTCATGACATTCGGATTCTTCTAGCTACATATAACCATTATAAAGAGCGAGGGAAAAACTATGTTGAAATAGTGTCTGCAAACAGATGGTTCACTCAAAAAACTGGCTTTCAGCTGTTACTTTTTACAATAAGAGACCTTTAATCATTTCCAAAAACAAGCTTTGGTGGAGAGACCCCATGCATTTGTTCCTACCTTCCCTCTTGTGTATCATCTTCACTAACCTCATATAAATTAATCGACACACCTCCCACAGCTGAGTTAACACTAGATAACATGATCAGATCAGGTCCCGATCGCTGACAAGCCTAACCTGTGCTCTGTCCAAACCCCTTGAAACAATTTATCTGCCATCTAGTGGCCACTCTGTGGAACTGCATTGCACTGGAATTGAACCAGGTTCCATAGGAATCAACCTCCATTTTAATTTATCTTTGCCATTACAGGTTGTTCACCTTGCATGAAGTTAAAAGTGAATAACTTACCTTGCGATCCATTGTACTTGGATATGGAACCCATTTGGTCAGACCTTGTACTGCTGGGGCTGGGACAGCAGATTTCAGCTAGCCAGAAGATTTCAAAGATATCAGAATTCAGAAACATTATCATCATTGTACTAAAGTTAATTTAATTCAGCAAGTGCTACAAGATGATGTGCATTCCATTTGGAATGACGAAATGGCAAGAATACAACAGGCTAGCCCAATGTTGCCTCTTAGTAGAAGCAAATTCCATCTATCTGAACCAGTATGTCACAAGTCGTGTCTTGCTCTTCAATTCTACAGTGATTTTAATGATGGCAGCCTGATGATGTCCTGGACAAAAACAGGAGACAGGAGACTCCTGTATTCACAACTTTGCACTGGTTATTTGAATGTTTTAGAATGGATTTTTAAGTCAATTTATTTGCTTATCATGCAAAAATACATGCTCTATCTGATATGCTAATTGCCACTCCAAAGTAAATACATGGTCATCCAATGTGACCAGCTCTGTATTCCAAAGGTAAAATGTAAAAAAAAAAAATGGTGACGTAGCCTTTTTCTTTTTAAGCTCCAAGACTTACAGAGGCACCATCTACAGATGCTTTTAAAGGCAAATTAAAAACATACGCTTCCTATTTTTACTCTTGTCAATAATCATGTTTTGAATTCTTGTTTAATTTAACTATAGTCAGCTATTCAATTGTTCATACTTTGATTTTACCTTCTATTATTGTTCCAGTTTTTACTTATCACTGCATATCCCTTTTTTCCATGGTAATAAACTATGCTCCTTTTGTACACTTCCAGGACAGATCATTACTAGGGGGGGTTTCCACTAGGCTGTCAAAGTCCGTTTAGCCAGCTATGCATGAAAGGTAATGAGCCACTACATACAGTATTGACCTAACTGATCACTTGACTATAATCCAAGGCAATAATTTTGTTCTAATAATATAACAAATTAATATCCTTACCAATTAATGCCCAATATATTTATAATTCTGATCATTTTCCTGTGATTCTGGACTATAAGTGCCTTTAACAGAAACTAAGCGACTGGTTCACTTGAATGAGCAATGTTGAACCGTCCGAGTAGTTCCTGGGTCCCTCCCTGTCTTGCCCCCTGACCCTCTCTCTGATTAAGGCCTCTGGGGGCGCAGCGGCTCTATACAAGCGGCAGTTTCTCCATGCGCAACATTAGCACCATCCTGTGCCCATTTTGGAGTGCGCTGGAAACTGGGGGAGAGAAATCGATGCCGTTCTGCAGGCAATATGCTGTTAATGGAAGACTGCATCAGATTTAAAAATATGATCTCTCGTTGTGGGTCGTTATCTTACAGGAATTTTGTGTTACCATAACTGTGAAAATAATTTTCTATATGTTTTAAGTTCTGTGCTGTATCAGAATAATCATTACTATTGTATTAATTTATGTAATGTGCTTTATTAAAGTGCATTATTATATGTAATATAATTGAACAAAAATGAAACATGTGCCTGGACTCTGGATTTCCTGATTTTGATGTTGCCACATTAAACTCTCACACATTAGCAACATGTAATAAGACATCAGGCTTTCTGTCCACAAGGTTTGGTTACTATAGCAATCACTCATCTAGCCAAGCCCCACTCTATCAGGTAAAATTAAAACTTAATTTTGGTAGAGGACAAAAGCAGTCATTATATTTCTTAAATTGTTTAAATACCTGAAAAAAAATACAATTACTTAAAAGACAATTGCGATTTACCAAAAAAAAAATTCAGACGATACAGAATTGGCTCTAATGTTGTCCGGTGATGGAAAAGTTTTGGTTAGCTGGGATAAACGCCTCTCATCACTCACTAGCGACCCCCGCTGGCCGACTGTGCACCCACAAGTCTGCCTACATAAAGTGCCTTCCTCATGCAAGCCTTTGCTTGTGAACTGCAGTGTGAGAAGAAGTGGTAGCTGACATCACATGTTTCAGAGGGGGCTACATGCTTGCCTGCAGTCTCACAAATTATGGGGATTGCAGCAATGAGCAGCCATATAGTCTAACACTCAATCCAAATTGGTGAGAAAAAGGGGGGAAAGCATAAAATGTTTAAATCCTAATTACGTATAAATGCAGCCATTCATGTATATCTTACTGCCAATAAATACTAAAGCTATTGTCCAATAATAAAGAGTAATTTTTTGTTGTTACAATGTCCTAAAAAGACAAGTGTATTATCATGCTGAACTATTTTTTCATAGTACCTGTTGAGTTTCAGCAACATCCAAGAGAAATAAAAAAAAACCTCTAAGAGTAGTCTGGCTAATGGATCGCTCAAACCAAGCAGAATAACCTCACCTGGCTATTGAATGTCCCAAAAATGTCCTCTGCTGGGCCATAGTGATCTGCCATGTCAAATGTTGTCAGTCCTGCATCTACATAGGCACCCATGGCTTTTACTGAGGAACAGAGCACAGAGACGACACACAGTGTGAGAGCCGAGATTTAGCCTATAATCTCATTGGTTTCTGTGAATAACATTTTATGTTATCACAAATATAGCTAGTGTTCCACCTACTGAAACTGGGATGATTAAATGCTAGAATACCGGTATTTATTAATCATGCTAAAAGGCATTTATGATACAATTAATTCAGCTCACATTTTCCTCCAAAATATGTCTAGATATCCACGCTGAAAAGGTAAAGATTCTTACAATCTCTTCACAATTTATTGTTCACACTAAAAAACTAATCTCGGCCATGTGTATTTGTGTCACAACATTTACAGTTAGCATGTGGTGATGTCGATATTGATTATGCACCTCTAGCCATGTCTCAGCAATGCACAGGCAAACACTGATTAAAAATGCATTAATAATGGCGTAGCAAAGCTGATATGAATGCTACAAGATTCATTGAAACATCAATTTAATTAGCAGTGATCAGCCAGCAGACACTCTGATTTACAATGGTTGATAAAATCTGGTAATAATATCAATATTGGCAATATACAGGCATGGGGCTTATAGTGACCAACAATTAATAGCCAATACAGTTGTTAAATCAGGTCTAGCAGTATTAAATAAAAATGTAATAGAGTCCCATACGGACAATTCTATTAAGAGTTAAAAGTACTCCACCGATTTTGCGGTGTGCTTTGAAACAGACTGATTTTCAAATAATGTGCTAAAATTTGCAAGAGATAATAAACTAAATGTGATCATAAAACACATGTCTGAGGAGCTATAAGAAATTATAACACGTAGGCTATGTAAAAGACCAGGACCATTTCCTCCAAAACTGGTCAGTCATTGTAGGCTACTATACAACCATGTGATGTCACGGGTATTTTTTCATGGTCTTTACCTGCTTTCTGTGGGTCTATCGGACCATGTCCGCCAGACACCTGCCACATGCCGTTCAACAGACGGCAGATCTCCAAGCCTCCCTGGAGGCGAACTTTGGGCACTTGTGCCATTTTTCTACAGGCGAAACAAAATTTTCAATGGCTTAACCAAAATGCGTCGTTGATAAGATGTCAACAGGTGACGCAACTTGTACACAATCGCCAACTCAAGTTGGACATCGCTGTTGTAGAAACCCTGAAGTGAAATAGTAATGACCCAATTTCCACCTGCAAAAAAACTATCTGTATTAACATGTTATAACCATACATAAAGATAAGACGCTCCAAGACTTTGAGGAGTCGCCCTAAATCGAGCCCGTCTCTAACAACACAAACAGTAGGCTATCGCTGCATGACAGTACCAATAGTTCCTTCCAAGTAACGTACAAAGGCATTTTCAAAATTCTACATTTAATTAAGCAGCAGTAAACGCGTCCAATGGACTTCTATACCATTAGCTAAAGTAGCGCGTCAATATCCCACCAGCCACAGTTGCTCCGTGAAATGTCGGTCAAGAGCAGAAGTGCCGATTCACGAATTTTAACAACGTCATAAGCAATTTTTTTTATTTTTTTACCTTTAGTGCAATAAATTGTGTTTCTTGTAAAATATTCCAGGTTCGTGTTTATTAAACCTTTGCATAAGAAAAAGTAAATAAAAGACACGTAATGAGCAGAAACTATAGTTAAAGACAGAGTAATAAAGTTACGTGGTTATATATCAAAAATGCATCCAGCGTTCTGTTACCAAAGACTACACGTCACACGTGACGTATTACGTTTCGGCTCGAAACCGGAAAAGATTTGGCAATGTAAACAACACGTGGTTAGTATTTATTTCCGGTTTTGTGAAAAATAGTTGGTCGTCACTCGGAGTAGGTTATTTTATGGAGTTTATTTTTGTTGAAATATTGTTTCAGTTTTAGACATGCTTTTGATTTTTCAAGACAGTTTTATGTGCGATGAAAGATATCAGACAAGTTTCTGACAGGTAGCTATAGGGTATTTGGAGGTCCTTGGTCTAAACTCTAAAGCAGATTTTTTTTCCCCCGACCCCCCCCCCCTGGCCGATAGAATAGGGGGGGGGACCCCATAAAAAAAAAAAAAAATAAAACAAGTGGTTGCATCATGGGAATCATTCTTTTTTTATTTTTTTTTTGTCAACAAAGTAGCTTATATATTGCCTATGAATGCTTTGAATTTACATATTATATATATTTTTTTTTGAAAAAAAAATTAAAAATTGTTTATTTTTTTTTTTTTTTAAAAAAAGAAAAAATTGGGGGACCCCCTGCAGTACCTCCGCGGACCCCCTAGGGGTCACGGACCCCCTGTTGAAGATCCCTGCTCTAAAGCATGAAAAATACATTTTAGTCAGTCAAAAGCAGCTTTTAGCTACAGTGACGTTGTTTCCAGAGTGTAGCCTACATATGGACAGATTGATTTTAGAGAATTTATTCACAATTATCAGTTTTATATCGGGTAATGCAGGTACGTAGGCTACAACCCCTGGAGGCATAATGTCGATGTACACGCAGTTTTGCAATTACTTTAAGGATGTTTTCTTGATTTATTCCAGCTTAACTTTATTCCAAGTTAACAGAAAAAATGTATTTATCTTTTTTAAATTTGCTTTTAATACATTTTATTCATTAATATTTAGGCATATTTGTATTGAGGTTTTTATGTCTTTTGCTGTATTTGTACATTATAACATAGCCTACTTGACAATGTGACTTTAAAGAAGGAAATTGGACACACATGAGACATTTAATTTTATGATGTTTTATTGAGATCTTGTTTTTAAATGATACTTGACAAAATGTTAGCAGAGGAATCATGATAATAGTTATATAATCATATCACGTAAATGTATCATATCACAGCTAAAATTTTTGCTGTCCCTTTACCCAGTGCCATTTTGAGTGGGGGGACACCAGAAACAGCCTCTTGGCATTGACTTACTACCATGAGTTGACTTGTTGCCCTGACCCACCAGCCTGCCAAAGCATAGCTTGACCTATTGTAATTGTTTCTGACCACTTTGATGTTATGTGTTTCTACTCTTTTGTAATACATCAATTTGCATGCATCATACATGTGAATTGTGTCCAGTAATCAATATTGTTCATCTGCGAGGGTTGTGTGGTAAGGATAAACTTGCAGTAGCAACTCACAAGTGTCTGGTGACTAGCTGGTATTTATCTTGGCTATCTACTTTTCTGTTCTAGCATCTCACCTCTAATATTCATGTCTAGTGGCAGTTTTCTTGTCATGCCATGTCTTTGACATTGGAGCTGCCATCTATGGTATTTAAAATTAAATGATAAAAAACAATCTCCCTTTATTTCTCTCTTTATTTTGCAGGTTCTGAGGAATGCACCTTGATGGTGACATTTATGGTAGTAATTTTTCCTCTAGCTCTAGTAGTGTTTGCTTACAATGTTATACACTTATACTTTTTAAGTAAGTTTGGCTAAAAGCAACTTCAAAATGACTAAACCGTAAAGTTTAATTATTTTTTTTAGGAGGGGACTACATGCTTAGGTTTTTTAGATAAGTTTTGATCATACGTAAATATGACAACCTTGTGGAGCAAGCGTTGCTTAGAAAATAATTAGAAATTAGGATGAGGGAATAAAACACATTAATTAATAGACTGGCAAGATATGTGAAGTACTGCCATTACACCCACAGATGGCAGTCTTTAGACACAACCGGCTCTAAATATTTCCGCACAAGAAAATTTGGGAAGGGAATCAAATGTCCACATGTACAAACTAGCAAGGCATTATGGGATATTAGTTCATTCTCTAACTAAAGTCACGATTCACGTCTGTTATCCGCCTTATGCTACACTACATTTCCCGGCAAGCACCGTCACGACTGCCAGCTATAACTCTCCCAATCTCTTCTAGCGGAGAAGAAGCTAAGGGTAACAACGAGCGCAACCATGAAGCAGATTTAAAAGAAAACAACGTAGGGTCTTCATCCATAAGACAACCAAATTTTTACATGACAAAAGGCGGATCGCAGCACGAAACGCACGAACAACAACCATGCAGTTCAAATACAGAAGACTTTAAATGAAATAATATATTTAAATAAAGGGTTGTTTGCGATCCTTCAAGGTTGGATCTGCTAGAGGTTCTCCCTTATCGCTTTAGATTAGCCCAGTGCGGCGGCTGAGGTTTATCCCCGGCCGGCTAACATGTCCGTGGAGGAACAGGGCTATCCTGAAGCGATGGTGGTGACAGAAGAGGGACCAGAGTGGTTGCGGGCTGAGATAGAGCGCCTTTCCCGAGAGCTGAGCGAGACGACCCACGAGAAGATCCAGGCAGCGGAGTACGGACTTGCCGTGCTGGAGGAAAAGCAGCAACTGAAACAGCAATATGACGACCTGGAAATCGAATATGAGACTGTTCGTCAGGAACTCGACCAGCTTAAGGAGGTAAAGTTCTATTACATAAACGTATAAATAGGTGATTAAATTGAAGGTTGTTGTGGAAAAATGTCAAAATAGATGGCTGGTCCCCATCTTCATATGTATTTCACCCCACGTCCATTATAACACAGCATACGTAGTGTCAATTTCCCGTATTGTTAAAGAAAGGGATTGAAAATGTGATAATCTAGCAAGAGATTATCTAGAGATATTTATCATAGATACTTGAAACAAAATATTAAAATTTCTCAAATGCACTCTGGCAGATTTTTCCACGGCACCCATCTTTTCACAAGGTCAAATGTAGGACCTGGAAGTTTGCCTTCAGCTTTGATTTACCTTAATCTTTAGAGGGAAAAGTTATCATTCTGGACGCGTGTCCTTCTGCTACATTTCAGCGTTGAAGAAACAATGTTGTTTAGGGAAACGGCAATTTTGGCTCTGACTAGGAAGCCGCCCTACAAAGCCTAGTGCCATTAAATCATGCAGTGTTCGGCTCCCCCAGATGAACGAAAGCACTTTATTTCACCAATAGGCCTACGTGAAAAAGGGTAACGAGGTAGCCACAGCCCCTGAACCGTGCCTGTTCAGCTCTGTTTTTGGGCTTACTGTTGTTATTTATTTGTTCTTTCTAGGACTCGATACAGTTATTGACAGTTTGTTTCCGTTTGTGTATTTTAAAACCTAGATTTTTGTGAAAAGGTACTGTCATAGTTTATATGTAGCTGGATATATTTGTAAAGTGGAGACTAGGCGATAACATAAACGGCTTTTAGAGATGTTTCACTGTTATTGGTGAAGAAGGATGCGTCTGTTACAGGAATATTTTGGAAAGTGTCATATTTTGTCCCATAGGCACGATATGTATGCAGTCAGTGAAATTGATTCTGCTGTTTTTATGGAGAACTTGGTTATTTGTGAAAGGAGGAGAATAAAATTGTCTGGAAGTTGTGCTTTGTGATAAGATTGGGGTTTGAAACCTGCATAAAAGTGTGCATGTGCATTGCTGTATTCAGGGCCTATTCAAACTGTGTCTCCCTCCCCAAATGCTTACAAATAGACATGGTTACCACTCATACAACAGGGTTCCCATGGTTGCTTTGTATCTTGAAGAAACCTTCACAGTCTGTACTAGAAGTGGTTTAGTAACGCATCACGTAATACTTGACACATCTAAATTTGAGAGATCTATCACCATAAATGGGGCAGATTGCCTTCAATATGTAGGTCTGCTAGAAAACATGAATATGCGTGTAGTTTGGCGGGCTTATTTACTGCCTGAAAACCAGGAAGTCAAACAAGTTCCAACCTTGCAAGAATGCCAAGAATGCTGACTGTTTTCACCAGAGGAATATACGATAAAGGAGAGCAGTGTACTTCCCAGCCATTTCTCAGAGGAAATACTGCTTCTGTGGCTGAGCAGATGTGAACCTTGTGACAGTAATTACAAAGCAAATGTAGGTTAAGGAGCCAAAATCAGGACAACTGCACATTTTTGTCTTCTTCAGTTTGTCTTACATGAAGCTGATTGAAGGAAAATAGACAGGAGTTTGTAGGGACAAATCTATTATTATCATTGTGGGTGGACCTATCACATTTATTCTTAGTCTCAATGGATTTCGGTTAAGAAGAACACAATTAACACTGTGGAATTGCAGTTCAAGTGTGAATAGCAGTTCAAGAGTTCCTCTATTTTTGAGTGCGAGACAAATGATACAAAAAAAACCAAAATATTCTTTAGTCTCAGTAACCATCATATTTTGTGGTTCTGTTCAAATAACTTAATGTTATGAAATGCTGGCTTTCTTTCAGGGCCACCAACTTGTGTTCTTTGTTGCCCATCCAATTGTTTCTCTTCTTTCATGAGTCAAACTCCGGTCTTGGATGCCTGACATCAATGTGCATGTGTTCTGCTTGTTTTTATTTCCCAGTGCCAATAGTAGCCCCCTCCCCAGAATGCACTTCATTTACATCCCACATGTCCCTCCCATCTCCCACTGGCTCAAACATTCCTGATGACTGTTCCAGATTTAACATGTAGAATCTTGGCAACAGGGTTCTCTTTGTCTACTGTTTGTCCTCATGCTGCATTGAATAGTCTGGACTATTTGGTTTGATATATTAGATACTATTGCTAGCCTAACTCATGCACTTGACTTGCTGAAATCTGGGTCTCCAGTAATGCATATTATCACTCCCAAGTAAAATAACATGTTTAGATGCATGTGGGACATTTTTGGATTAAACCAGTGTCTACAGTAACACACAGAATCACACCCACGTAAAATAGCACATTTTGATGCACAACTTGATGAACTTTTTTCTCCCATTTTGTACTTCCCTGTCCCTGCGGAAGGAGAAGAAGCCTGGCTGCGTCAACAGGTGATGACCTCATCGTTTCCACTGTCTCTGTGAAAGAGTACTTTCTATGAGGCTGCTGATTTGACAGCCTGTGATCAAGTTCTCAAGCATTTCTTCAGCTGGCCTGCAACTATTCAAATTGGGAAGCTAGCAAACAAGTCGTTTTTTGATCTTGGTAACCATGATGACTAATGATAGTGTGCTTTATAGAGGCCTAAACTTAAACTAATGTCCACAAAATAGGAATTGTTTTGTGTTCATTTTTGTTAGATAACAATTGCACTAAATATGTCATATAATGACTTAATTTCTGTGCTCATATTAAATTTTTATGAGATAAAATAGTGTTTTTGTGGTAATATCATCTCACAGTAACCCTTTGAGTCTACCAGGCAAGTATCATTGTTGTCTGTTCATGGCAGATGTTAATCTCTCTCTTACCTTAGCCTCTGTAGATCCAAATGCTGTTTGTCACATTGCCTTGGCCCGGTATCTGAAAATAGCTTTGCTAATCATCCAAGTAAACTTAGCATTTTATCATAATACTCCATCATCCTGTATGTGTCCTTATTAAACCTTTATCTTTAATGAAGATGCATTTCATAATTTAGGAAGCCCTTGTAGCAATTCATTTTCTGCACCTGGAATTGGTAGATTAATTACTGTAGTTGCCTACAGCTTGACTTGCTAATAGAGAAGCATTCCATTGCATCACTGTTGAATCGATGTCATTGTCACCAAGCTATTTCATAGGGCATGTAGCAGTTTTGATGAAGTGATCTTTTGTTGGTGTGAATATATGAAATGCTGATGTATTATGAATAAGTTAAATACAGGGCTCTTTATAGATTTGACAGATTTGGTCTTAATGAACCTTACTCTGGTACATACTACCCATAATCTGTCATTTTTACTATTGGTGAGCGTGGGAAGTGTTAGTATATTGCTTTGATCAGTGAAATTATGTTGTATGCTGATGGCAGTCTTGTATGTCTAACTCTACAGTACATCGCTGGTGTACAAGCTAATTAGGGAGGAGCGAGCTACCACAGCCTCTGTTTAGACTCTAGAGCTTGAGAAATGGGTTTGTGCAAACGATTAAAATGTCAAACTAAATGAATATTCCAGGGGCACCCGCAGTACCCACTGTTTGTGGCTATCAAGGACCAGGTATTGTGGTTCTCCTGTGCTTGAGTTTTAGAGTTTTTTCTTAGCTTGTAGTCTATGGTTTGTTGATGGTATTGTATTCGTATGATAAAGGCCGTAGCTTATGTTACACCATTCACTATATTTTGAGATTGTATGTATCGTCACATTTGGAAATGTGGTGCATCATTGGTAGCAGTATATGTGGATGAGGTCAAGCTAACAGCCATGGCCAACATACACCAGGCAATTTGTTAGTCAGTGATGCTTTGAATAGCACCCTCTGAGGTCCTCTCTCATTGGGGTGTGCCCGTGTGCCAGCAGAGAGCCCTGAACTCTGATGTCCTGCTGTGCTGATCTTCTGGGCCAAGAGGTGACCCAGTCACAGAGCATCTGGGCATTAAGCTCGACAAAAGCAGCTTCCATATATAGCTCTAGTGTTTTACTCCCTGTCTTTCTGTCTCCCGCTCCACTCTTTTCTGCTGTCGTTCCTGTTTGACTCGTCTCTGTGCTGCAGAGCAGAGGCAGGAAATGCTGTGATCAGGAAAGAGGAAAGAAAACGCACAGGAACATTTCCTTTCTCACTTCCCATCTGGCTGTTTCATCCTCATACCAGTCAAGGTCTTTGTGTGTGTGTGTGTGTGTGTGTGTGTGTGTGTGCGTTCTCTCGTTTTTATATCTATGTGGGGACACTAACCTGACTGCACACCAACACTGTGGGGACTCAGTTTCCCGTGGGGACCAAAATCAGCGTCCCCACGGGCAAACTCCAACCAATGAATAGAAAACAGCTTTTCAATATGCTCCATGTTGTTTTCTCAACAGTCCCCAGGAGGTGCAATTTCAGTGGTGTGTATAGCATGTCATCCATCATAGCGACCCCTACTACCCTTCTGGTCAAAGATGGTATTACAGTTTGGGAACATTTTGGTGAACTTTTCTTTTATCTTTTCGTGAACAAAATGATTACTCTGTTTGTTCTTTTACAAATTTTATGACACAATTTTCTTCTGTTGTTTAGTTTAGAGATATAAAGTATTTGAAGTTGTTATTGGTTGCAGTAAATTATAGTAAATTTAAACAGCCAGAAAATTCCTCAACATCATCTAGTAAAAAAAACAGTTTTGTCATTACTGTTTGGTACAGAGACCAACAGGTTTTTTTCCTCTTAGAGACTGAGACCCTTGTACTGCTAACTAGCTAGTTCAAGTGCAAATGCAAATTTCTTTGTATTACTGCTAACGTTAATATTATGACTTATATCGAGCTACATAGAGAGTTATTCATCTACAACATCTTACTATTTGGTATCTTTAGCTAACTTGCCTGCATTATGCCAAGGAGTCAGAGATGTATTGTTCCTCGATGCAACGCCACCAGTTCTGTTAGCTTTCATAATCTGCCGAGAGACCCAGCGCTACTTAGCCAGTGGCTTCAAGCTATCGGTGGAGCACGCCGACTTGCTGAAGAAAGCCCAAGTGTGCTACGCGCACTTCACACCGGACTGCATTTTGTAATCATTACATCAGCTAAGTAAAACAGCTTAGTGCAATATACCTATTCATGAGTTACATTGTACTTGTGATATGATTGTGTCATTGAACATGTATTGGCCACTATTATACAGTTGGGCCAAGCATGCCCGACTACAGCACAGCAGTATTAGACTTAGATTAAATCAAGAATAGCTTCATAACTATGCTGACATAACGTTACCTCGGTAACCTCACGGCAACACAAGTTTTCTGGAGGGGACAGGTTCGCGCAGCGGCCACAAGCACACCTGTTGGGACATTAGTTTTTTTTCTGTTTACATGCAAGTTATCTATACAAGCTACAACAAAAATGCTTTTGCAAACGGTTGAGGGGTATGAGATTTATCGGTGTTTGTTTTTGGGAAGTTGTAAGAGGTGCCTGCTATATTGAGTGACAAAGTTGCTCAGTGAGGTTTCAGTTCTGAGGCTTTACCAGGCTTTCACACATCATAGATGCAACAGGAAGGAATAGTTTCTTTGGAAGAAAACATTTAGGCCAGTGGAAAGCGATACGTGCTGACACACATGGTTAATGTGCGCAATCACTTGCATGAAGTATGAACTTCAGTACCTTCAACAGACAAAAGGGAGAGGATTTTGCCATCACCACAAGTTTCATACTGACTGGAAGATTGGGATGTGATCAGGAATTTCCTTTTTCATTAGTGTTCTTACATTTCTAGTTAATTTGGGTCTTAAATTCATTATTAGCCTAATTCGGGACATCAATATCAGGTGTGCAGCACGGTGGTGCAGTGGTTAGCACTGTTATGGTTAGCACAGGTATGAGTGTGTGAGTGAATGGTGTGTGTGCCCTGTGATGGATTGGCGGCCTGTCCAGGGTGTATTCCTGCCTCTCGTCCAATGCATGCTGGGATAGGCTCCAGCACCCCCCGCAACCCTGACCAGGAATAAGCAGGTTAGATAATGGATGGATGGATGGATGGATGGAATATCAGAGGTTGAAGTAATACATTTCAACTGTGACTGAAATTAATTTTTCCCATGTATTTATACTTTCATGAAGATTTTTCTGTCTAATTTTACTATGAAGTAGCCTGTGTGTTACATGAAGTAGCCTGATCTACTTTGCTACTTTAAAAATATCTATTCATTATGGAATACAATTAAATCTTAGTTTACTAATACTGGAGTATTTTTCAGAACAGTATTTTTACTGTAAAATTTCTGCAAAGTAACGGTAGGCTTCTACTAGTTCCACCCCTGCTCATTAATAATAAATTGCCCACAGTGTTGCTACCTATGGTTGCTAGCTACACACAGATCCCAACCTTTAATATCGCCTGTGCAACCATGCAAATTCCCCACCGTCAAACACATCCTGAATTTTAATGTCCCCTGTGCGACCACCATGCAACGTCCACACCCTCCATTGGTTTTCCTTACTGCGTGGGGCGCGACAGGATAAGTGCGCTGTAGAGATAACTTGTTATTTTTGTGAAGTAGGCTAAATGGCCCTTTTAAATTCAACATAAACATTTGTCCGAAAAAAAAAAAAAGGCATCAGATTAATTATTATTTTTCTATTCCGATATCATGGCAGCACATGCCATGGCGTAAATGGAGCACTACTTTTTTGTCACCCCTCCCCCATCAACGTGGAGGGGATACATCATCAGGTGCTAAACAATCTAATCAATCAGATGCTGCAGATCTTGGAGAAGGACACTGTTGGAATAATGGTAAGTCTAAAATTTATTGTACTATTTGCTTAACTTAATATGTATATCTACCAAGCTTGCTTGCTTACTGTTTGCATGCCTAACACAACTAGAAAGGGTAATGTTACCAAAAATAAAAATTTAAAAAGTTAAAAATGTATGGTGGCAGGTAGCCTACTTAGCTAATTGCTAATTGGAAGTCAATTAGATTGCTAACGATAGCTAGCAAGGTTGCTGAGCATCGTGGTTTATACTTGGTTTACTCATTGAAAATGAGCTGGGATCAAAAATATTAAAACCCAGAAATGAACAGCTTGTGTGTGCTCATTAGTTAACTGGTAGAAAAGGTACTGAAAATACAAATATAATGTTTAAAGCACGATAGTAGTTAGCTACAACTTGATTGCTAACAAAGTCGATTAAATTTTAGCTAGAAAGAAAATAAAAAATAAACAGCTCGTATGTGCTCATTATAGAAAAACGTTAGTTAAAGTAGTTTTGTGCAGGAAAAACTTGATTGCTAACTACAAGTAACGTTAGCCTAAGGAAGAACTTTATGTTGGGCAAAATATTAAAACATTTCTCAGACCATTGCTAACTACAAGTAACGTTAGCCTAAATTATATTTCCCAACGGGAGTGGTGACAAAATACATGTAGGCAGCTGTGTTCGGAATGGCTCTCTATACACTTTATAGTGCACTATTTAGGATATCGGCCATTTTGTAGGGTGTCCGAATTTAAAATGTGACACCCTAAAGAGTTCACTCAATATCCCCCATAATGCACCACAAAATGTAGGGTACAAATGATGTACACAACATCACCGGATACATTTTTTGTCAATATGGCGACGGCTGAGCCTGCGCTGGTCTACAAATTTAAATATGAATGCAAGTTTCAGTTTAGTCAGCTTTATAACCTAAATATAAATAAACGCGGTAGATTAAATGTATTAAAGTGTTAACAATTTTTTAATCTTACAATAATTGCTAGCTATGTTTAATGGAAAATGCAACTTAATTAGCTAGCTACCTACCTAGTTACCTAACTTACGTATCTACCTAAGGAGACAACAAAACCCTTGTTCAAAACAAAAAAAAGAACCATTTTTACCGTTTCTTGCATGCTTTCTCACCAAGCCGGTGACCGCAGTTACGTAAGCGTTGCGCGTTGCCAAGTAACCTGCTCAGAAACGGTAGTGTCCGGAATCCCTGTCTAGTGCTCTTATGTAGATTTCCCTAAGTAGTGTATAGGGAGGGAGTGAATGAGTGAGCCATTCCGAACACAACATATGTTAACTTATTTGTAGGGGTGTGATGTATAGTACCAAGCCATTCGATGCGGGATTTTAGCTTCTGCACGTGCTGTGTCTTGCTTAACGCCTGTGCAGAACTAGGCAATTTTTTGTGCATAACTTAAAATTCAGAACTCGGAGAAGGACCATATGCAAGTGTTAAATAAAAAAGATTCTGTACCGTTACACCGTAGTTATTTTCATTGTATAGAAAGAGGCAGTTAGTGAGTGTCAGCAACTATTTACCAGAGCTACTCATGGTAAATGGCATAGTAATTAAGTGGGCGTATTGGACGCCACATTATTGCCAAGATTATGCATGTCCTAGTACAGTGGTCAGGTAATAAAGTGCTTAAACGCAGTACTACTATGGTAGGCAAAGGCCTGCAACATAGGCAGGTCGGAATATTTTCTGCTCCTTTTTCATGTTTTATTGTTGTAACTCATATTGTTTTAATATTAATAACTAGTAGTTGTGTTGAGGGAATAATTTAAATATTAAGTGATTTGATGTGGTTCTTTTTGAAGTGTGACTAATTTTATGTCCCTTGTGCTTACAGGAAGATAGCCGAAGATACAGCTTTGGGCCCATTGAAGGCAGCTCTGAACTTACAGATGAGCAAGGTGAGATAATTGAAACAAAAAATACCAAACACTTTTGATGATTTAGCACTGGGTCCAGATTGTGTATGGGGGGGGGTCAAACCTGCCATAATTATAAATTAATAAATAAATGCAGACACAAATAGTTAATAAATTAATTCATAAATGTATAAATGAATAAATGCACAAATAATGGCAATTATTTTTTTCTTGTATCCACTTTGCTACATGCCACTGTGGCGGGAAAGTTTGATACATTTACCCGACAATTTTGAAATCTACCCGCATTTGGCGGGTGCTAATTTCCCACCCTGATTATAATGTTAGCAGAGTACACACTTTACATGTGCTTGTGAAAAGCATTTTGAAACCGCGGAGGTCCTTCCAAGTTGTACACAATTTGGAGCAAGAGACTGCTCTGACAGAGATCTTTTACAAAGTTAACATTCTTGTTTTATGCAATTTCTTTGCAGCTAATGATGGATTATTAGGTGGATTTGACCTTGAACAGAAGAGAGGTAGGATAAGACGATCTTATGCCCTTTTTTTGCCCTGACAGTTTAATCAATACTGGGGGACACATACAACTCTATCCCAAAGCTAGAATCTAGAGAGAGCCAAGACTAGTCTGTGGTGTTATTATGTAACACATTCTGAAGTTATTTAGTGCACTGGTTCTCAAGTTTGATTCTCGGCCCCCCAGTGTATGCTGGTTTTTGTACCAACCACTGTTTCAATCCCAGAATTGTAACAAGCAGTTAATTTTTCATAATTGGGTGCTTTTTATGGCATTGTCAGAAATGGCTATGCATGCCTTTCAGAATAACACATTGTGCTCTTTATGGTATATTACATACAATTACATGAAAAGATGTAACACATTTTTTTAACTGATCAAAATGAAAGACTGAGGTAAATCAATAGGCTGCAAATTAGGTTGTTGAACATGTGTGTAAGTTCTTGATAATTTCTTTCTTTAAACTTAATGCAATGCAGGTTTGGCTCGTTATCATTTGCGGTGTCTTTGAATTGTTCATTATCGACCAAATGGTTCATTTTAGTGGCCATGTGCCCATACTTTCACCAATTAGGAGCCTATTGATTCACCTTTGTCTTTAATTTGATCAGTTTTGTTACATTTTCTGAATGACATTTTTTGCCATATATCACCAAGTAAAATGTGAACATGGGACTTTATAAATGGCATGCATAGCTATGTTCTGACATAATTTGACTTAAAAGGGTAAATAGTCCTTAAAAAATGGGAAAGCCCAATCAAAGTGATGGACAAGGTATTCTAAAAACTTCACTAGAAGTTTACAAATTTATTGGACGTAATAAATTTACTTCAATTAAAGGTTGAATTTTTCTTATTTCTTCAGTGTGGTATTGAGCTAATTCACCAAATGGTGAATCTTTTATAACCCTTTTTACTCATCTTTACTAGTGGTGCCAATAATAATGGAGGGCACTGTATGTTTGTTGCGCCTGTTTTTGGAGCATCAAAAATGATTTTATGATTTAAACATTTGTCTTAGCCAATGCAATTTGTGGAATAACATAGGTGTCGTAGTGTATGCTATCTCGTTCTTTGAATTTGTCCACACGTGGCCTAGGAATTAAGAAAAAAATGTTTGTTTCGCATTGATTTAAAACGATTGTGCAAGATCTTTTCAAAGCTAAATAAGCAGCAGATGGCGTGAATTGTTCATTTTTTAAATAGTTAGCTTTTTTTGACTCCGTAATCAAAGAAAGGGATAAAAGTGTGAGTGTTTGACTAATCACTTGCTAATATGATAGTTGTCCTCTCAATGGGGCTCAGCAGTTGCAAACTAAAAACGTTCCGTAATCCTTAGGTGTCAATGCATGACTCACTTTTACGGGAGTCATATGCGACCAAAGCAGTCGCAATTTCAACCCCTGACTGGGTCTCCCAACTCTTGGAACAACTGTACTTTTTTGACAAATGCATTTGTATATATTTTTCATATATATATTCATTGGACATAAGATAGTCATTCATGAAGAAATGGTTAGGCTACTGCAGACACGATAGTCTGCCCGACGGAGTTACTTGACAGTAGTGTTTTCGTCAATGTGCAGTGCAAGCAACCATGGCTTTAGCCATCTTCATCGTACAGTGGTAATGCAAAGAAACTGACCATTGTAGTTTTCCTCATTTTATTACTGCAACCTGGAAACTTGCAAGCCCAAACCATCTTCCAGGGATTGTGAGCCACACACTGTAAACAATAAATGTTTGTGCATGCAGAATAGCTGAGCTACGGTAGGTCAGTACTGCTAGTTCAAGGAGCATGCAAGAAAATGTATTTTAATAAAGATTTTGGTGAATAAATGTAAACTTTCACACTGCTTTTCACTTCCAAATAGAAGGTTTAGTTAAACAGGGCTTGTTTGAAGTAAATTGAACCTGCATCTAAATATGCCCCTTTGGACTCGATTGTAAAGCCGAGCTGAGCTGTTTTTTTGGCGATCAAATCTCAAAAACGAAAGATGTGACAACATTATTATTATTGCCCATCAGCATGTTGGAAATAGTTCTGAAATGTAGGTCCAAGTGGGGGGGGAAGGGAATTTCCCTTTAAGGAGATTATTTAATGTCTATTAAAGTATGATTTACCCTCTTAAAGCCGCATTATGCCAGAAGAAGCTATGTATTACCCTGGCAAAAGCTTGAGTCTGGACCATACTCCAGACTCTGATCTTGTCGGCAAGTCACGTAGATAATGAACGGGCTGTGCGCTCAGGCAACCTACGCTGGTTTGATATCGCCATTTTGAACTGAACAAATCACAAGATGTTTTAATTAAGCACTGCCTCACCAATTACTGTCCTCCTCGTCCAGAGCCATATCTGTTTCTGTTTGTTTATGTCTTTGACCAAGTTGTAGCGAAAAGTCACGAAAGCCAACGCATTTATGCGACAAAAACGTCAGAATTGTTGGTGCTTTGCAACATGTACATAGTTTCTTTACCAGAGAGGAAACCGTTTCTAGCAAACTCCTAGTTTATTTTTCCGGTATGGGCGGAGTAGCTAATAAGCTAATGATTGACAGGTGCGAGGCGTTGCACATTGAATGACATGAACCTATCAAAATGCGCGCTCAAATTCTGAGCACATATTACACCAACAATAACAGCCTTCCCAGATGTAGTGGGTCAGCTTAGTGCTGACTGACCACGTCATCGCGTTAGCCAGGTTAGCTATGTATGCCCTAAATAATGACCGTAAATGGCCAAACCTGCAATGTGTTATGTAAGTTACACACAATTATGGTTGAATTTAAACACATTTTCAACCACCTCAATTAGTCAAGAGATTGACTTTGACAAAAGCATACACAGTGGACCGGTCCCCAGCCCCAGAGCTGAGAAACACTGCACTATTGTGTGTGTGATGATTTGCCAGTGACCAGCAAGAAGTATAGTGGCAGTGGAGTAATCAGTCTGGCTCTCTGTAGATTTCTAAGAACATTGTGTAAGAATGTTGATGTTACTATCTAAGAGCATTGGTAAAATGTAAGTTATTTTTTTGGGTTCATTTTATTACATTTTTCTGAAAATAGGCCAGTGCTCCAATGACAGTGTTGATAGTGTCATCTTTGAACCTACTCGCACTCAATGAGGACACCAGTGTGCCTCAACTAAAAATAACTGGCAGTGTATTTGTAAGTTTATATACAAATCTTCACATGTAATCTACCATTTGTGATGAGAGTAAAAAAACTGAGGAGAGTAAAAAAGGTTACTTTTTCTTAAGCTCCATTGATCTACTTTGTGCTGTCATTTAGAATTTTTTGCTGGTTCAGTTCTTGACTAAATCTAACTCCTTAAAGTTATTGCAAGCTAATAACCTAAAGTTAGAGTAAATTTAAGCTTACATCAATGTATAAATCCCACATAATACTTTGATAATCATTTGTTCTATGAATTGAAGGCTGTTTCATTCATTATACCTGTTTGATTGAATTCAGGGTCATAAGATGTAAGCCATTTTAATACAGCAGCCATACCACCATGCAATATGCTCCTGCTGAATGGCTGAAGCTAAGCAGGTGTGGGCTTGGTTAGTACTTGGATGGGAAAAACTAAGTTGCTGCTGGAAGTGGTGTTTGTGGGCCAGTAGCGGGCAGTCTTTTCTCTGGTCAAATAAAACCCCAATGCCCCAGCGCAGTGATGGGGACACTGCTATAGGAGTTACCGTTTTTCGGATGTTAAACCGAAGTCCTGACTCACTGGTCATTAAAGATCCCATGACACTTATCGTAAAGAGTTGGGGTTTCCCCGGTGTCCTGGCTAAACTGCCAACCCAGCTTTTTCAACCGGCCGCCTAATCATCCCCAAGTTTAATTGGCTAAAAAAAATTGTAATCTCCCTCTCCACCTCAGGTGATGTGTGGTGAGCATTCTGACACAAAATGGCTGCCGTTGCATCACCCAGGTGGGTGCTACACATTGGTGGTGGTTGAGGCGAGTTTTCCCCTCATCATTGTAAAGCGCTTCGAGTGTGGGAAAGGCGCTATATAAATGCCAGGCATTATTATTATTTTTCAACATTTAAAAAAATGTTTTTGTCTTAGATTTCTTTCACTGTAAAAACATGCGACATAAGGAATGATTTGTTCTTGTTAAATATATACCAGTTTCAAAATTGCATGATTCTTGAGTGCTGACTGATTTTTTTTATTTACAGCTTACCAGAGAAATGCTTGGATATGCAACAGATGAAGCAATAACAAGCATTGAGGGCAGTGATGGGTATGTTCCTCAGTCTACGTCCGAGTCAGGAGATTCCGAAGCAGAAATCAAACAGGACAAAGTTAGAAGAAAGGAACATTCAACAACTAGATCACAGGAAGTAGATGTCCAACCACGTAAGTGTAGGCAGAAGACAAGTTCTAGTTTCCTGACTGGAAATGAAAACTCAGAATCCTCTTCCGATGACAATGAGGTGTCTGTCATGCAGCTGAAAAAGAAGGATGGCGGCGGCAGATTATACAACAAAAAGTATCACTGCTTGTTTTGCTTTCAGTCATGCAGTAAAATGGCACGTCACTTGCAATCCAAGCACAAAAATAAGCCAGAGGTAGCAAGAGCATTACGTTTTCCAAAGGGGTCAAAAGAGCGAAGAATACAGTTGAATCTGTTAAGAAACCGAGGCAACCGTGTGCATAACAATAAGGTCCTGAAAAAAGGAAAAGGACTGGTGGTGCCGTGTCAGCAATCCAGTGTACCTGTAAAACCCAATGATTATATGCATTGTGTTAATTGTGAGGCTTTCCTCAAGAGGAAAGCGCTGTGGAGGCACATGAAAAGATGCCATCTAGCCAAGAAAGTCAGTGGCATTAAGCCTGGCAAAACTCGAGTCCAGGCCCTTTGTGCATATGCACAGCCAGTCCCAGACCATGTGAATGCAAGTCTTTGGAAACTGGTGAATGAGATGCATGTAGATGAAGTGACAGATGTCATCCGTAGTGAGAAATGCATTGTGAAACTTGGGGAGCACCTCTACAATAAGCATGGACATGATATGACGAAACACGAATATATCAGACAAAAGATGCGAGAGACTGGACGCCTAGTCCTTGAAGGAAGGAACATTGGCACGTTGAAGACACTGGAAGATTTCTTTGTACCAGCTAACTTCCCCCATGCGGTTGAAGCAGTGAAGAAGGTGGCTGGCTTCAATGAGGAAAAAAACATCTACAAAATTCCATCTCTGGCTTTGAAGTTAGGCCACAACCTTAAGAAAGTAGCTGCTATCGTTGAATGTGAAGCAATGATTTCAGATGATGAGAATGCCCTTCATAACGTGCAGCTTTTTAAAGAAATGTATGACACAAAATGGAATGAGTGTGTGTCAGCCCAAGCACTCAGAAATCTGAATGAGTCAAAATGGAATGCCCCTCATCTGCTGCCCTTCACTGAGGACGTGAAGAAAATGCACATGCATCTTGATGTACAAAGGGAGGAATGCCAAACTAAACTTGCAAAAGAACCAAATAAGAAGCATTGGGCAGATCTTGCCAAAGTGACGCTTTGTGAGGTGATAATCTTCAATCGAAGGAGAGAGGGAGAGGTAGCCAAGATGCCCCTTAATGCTTTTACATTGAGAGACACTTCTTTGATACATCCAGATGTAGAACTTGCTCTGTCTGACCTCGAAAAGAAGCTTTGCAAGCACTTTCAGCGTATAGAGATCAAAGGCAAACGAGGACGAAAGGTCCCAATCCTCCTCACACAATATATGCTGGCTTCGATGGAGATGCTCGTGAAGAATCGCCAAAATTGTGATGTTCCTGATGAAAATCTATTTATGTTTGGGAGACCAGAAGCATTGACTCATTTCAGAGGATGTGATGCAATACGTGAAATTGCTCACAAATGTGGAGCAAAGCACCCAAAAGTTTTAACCTCAACAAAGTTAAGGAAACACATGGCCACCATGTCCAAAGTCCTAA
This sequence comes from Ilyophis sp. 1 JC-2022, assembly GCA_022702515.1. Classification (NCBI taxonomy): domain Eukaryota; kingdom Metazoa; phylum Chordata; class Actinopteri; order Anguilliformes; family Synaphobranchidae; genus Ilyophis; species Ilyophis sp. 1 JC-2022. Next base: position 50,123,843 of record CM040402.1, read on the forward strand.
ATTTAAGGGACAATGAAATTGATGATCTGGCTGATTTTCTTGGCCATGACTTCAGAGTGCATCGACAGTACTACAGGCTGCCAGAAGGAACATTACAACTTGCAAAGATAAGCAAAGTTCTCATGGCCCTTGAACGAGGACAGCTCTCTGAATTTAAAGGCCGGAATCTTGATGAGATCAACATTGATCCAAACGGTAACACATCAGTTCATGCAAATGCATTTTAATTTATTAAAATAATTTAATTGTCATATGACCATAGATTGATACATAAGTTTCCTGTGTTTTCCAGAGAAAATTACTGAGGACAGTGATGTATCGGCGGGTGAAGATGGGGATGGGTTGACTCTGGAAGAAGCAGTGCCATCATCTTCAGAGTCGTCAGGTATTTAGGCGCCAATTGGGATGGGATGATATGAAAATGACTAGTTTCAACACTTTCCGTACTCATTGGTGAGCATTACTGAAAACTAGTGGTCATATGTTTACAGGTGGATCAAGGCTCAAGAGGAAACGTGCAGCTCATGTGCAAGACCGTGAACCAGAAGCAGCCAAAGGTATTTGTCAATTAGCTTGTAACACATCAGAGTTTCTCTGATTATTTGATCTTCTGTATTGTGACTATATGAAAATGTGAGCATGCGAGCAAATCCTATGAGAATTTCTACAAACTAGATTGTCATTGTATGCTTATACGTGGATCAAGGCTCAAGACGAAATGTATAACTGGCAGTGATCCACAACTAGCTGAAGGTATTTGCTCGTTTTAAATTGGAGATCTTTTGTTGTGAAGTCAGGGTCTTCCCTGCACATTACCCCTTTAAGCAGAACTTGTATTTCCAGACCACCTAACAAAAAAACTAAATATTGAGTTTTGTATGAACTTTATTGTGATTAAGGAGTAGTCGGTTGCATATATTGGAAGACATGTTACCTAAACCAGCTTTTCTCATGTGTTTTAAATGTGGGTTGAATGATAAAACCCTCTGAGGGTGAATCCCAAGCCACCAAAGGTGGGCTATTCAGAATTTGCATGTCAACATAAACGCCAAGTAAACACCAAGATTAAATGGCATCACTGTTTGTCTGCTGGTGTTTCACAGTTGTTACCTATTTGTGTCGTATTGATGCAGCTCCTCGTATTAAACGTTATTTAGTAGGAAAACATGGAGGGCATAGCCTACGTTAGGCATGTAAATAGCTAGCTACAAGACGGGACTCATTGGGGGAGCAGCCTACAATTCTCTAGTTGGAGAAATGAGGTTGAAGAATGTGGAGTAGCCTATTTCACTCGCTATCAGAATGCCACGGATCAGATAGGCTGTCAGTGGAGTCGTTGCACAAAGTTTAATCTGGCAAATCTAAGTTACTGTTAAAGCAAATAACTTCAATGCCTTCGCAGGCTCCTGCAATGCTACATATGTGTAGTCAATCTACAAATGTGTCTTTGTAACCATTCGCAATAGCCTACAGACTAATATGCTATTGGTAACTTGTAGCATTGGAAGCGAGCTGCTTCTCATTTTGGATTGTAATGTTTTCTCAACAGTCTAGCTCAGCATCAATTGGTAAAATTACATTGCTATTATTATTAGGCTATTAATAATAATATTAATATTAAATTGTTCTAATTTATAATGCTATTCACACGCTTGCTAGGTAGGTAAGCTATGGGTAGGTAAGCCTACCCTATGTCTGCACACAAAGTTTTCCCAACAAAAAAATCTGTCCATTAACAATTAGCTTATGTACTAGCTAGTAAGTTGACAGCTCGAGCGAAGCCTCCGCTGTCCGAGACAAACGTTACCATAACAACAGAGGCAGCGAAAGTCAAAGTTGCATTTATTTTATGTCTCAGCGACCGTCGCAGTGACCACAGGATGACAGTCGCCCGAAGTATAAACCAAATGTCGCTGCGACCAGCAACATCCATGGCACGTCGTCGGTCGCAGCGACACTCTGTCGCTAGACTATAAACTGGCCATAACACTACATTTGTTGGCTAACTATAACACAATGCTTTGCTTGTTTTGCTATTGTTTCTCTTGCTATTGTAGCGATAAAGATGGGATGTCAGACATGCTTATCTTTTTGGAAAAAGTCAAGGAGAACATCAACTTATTGTCATTTTATTAAGGTTCATCAAAAACAAAGAGGAGGAAGTGGACCACAGAGGAAATCCAGGCTGTTGAGAAGACTCTCATGGACCATATCAAGTCTGGCATGGTTCCAGGGAAAGCCCTGTGTGTTAAGTGCATTGAAACATCTCCACAGGCACTTAAAGAGAGGAGTTGGGAGGGAGTGAAGTTTTACGTTAAGAACCGTATAGATGCTTCAAAGCGTGAGTCTGGGAAACTTGTTTAACCTCTTTGTGCAGAAGCAAAATTGGGCCAATTTTTGCCTGTTTTGCACTGTTCTGTTTAAAGCCTTATAACCCAAGATGTGCGCATCACACACACGCATTTGTATTAGCTTAAATTGAAAAAGACCGTTGTACCATTTAATGTCATTGTTTAAAATTATTTGTTTACATAATATTTATATACATTATGGGCTGTAAATGCACAAAATGCTTGCAGAAAATGTAAAACGGAAGTTGTAATTCTTACTTTACAGTGCACCTCTGAAAGTTTACATTTTCTGGTCCACACACCTCTTGACCACATGTGTACAAAACTTTGGGGGGATATGTAAAACTACTCAGGTTCCACAAGTTCATTTGTAAAGAGTGTATCCTGGCATCCCTTAGTGTTTCCAAATGTATCCAAAATGGATAAAATGTGCATTACAATAAATCAGGAGGTAATCAGGTTCTATCTACACAAAGTATTCTGACTCACAGAAAACATGTTTGCATTCAGCGCATGAAGGAATTTCCAAAAATGAATACAATGCTTTGTTTGTCCATATTATGGCCCATTGATGCTGGTGTGCTCAATATAGGGTAATGCGTGGCTAAGCTATGTATAAATACTAATGTTACAATACATGATATGACTTATCCTACCATTCAGCCACACAATAATAATAATCACAATAATAATAATATCATTACTTTAGTCTTATAAATATCACAGAATATTGTGACACTGGACCTATGACACTGGATTACTATTGACAGCCAGCAAAAATGTCATAGGTTAGTTTATGGCCCATTGATTCTGGTGTGCTCAACATAGCATAATGCATATGCACCAAAACTAATGATACAATACATGATATGACCTATGCTACTATTTAGCCACAAGGAATTTGATAAATGCTATATTTTACATGGCTTCTGTGACTAAAATTCAACCTATGCACAAATAAAGTTATTACTTGAAAAAATCTACTTGAATCTCCGTGTAATAACGATTAGGCATTGTGCGTCTTAAACTGTTAAAAATCGGATCCAAAATGGCTTCCGAACGGATCCAACCTAGTCTTGTGTTACGCATGGATATCGGTCAGCTGGTTAAATCTACCTATGGGAATGCCATACCATTTCAGAAAGTTTAGGATGCGCTCTATTGGACAATATAAGTGTAAATTAAAATCACGTTTGTGTGAAGGATTTACTAGTGCTTCTTTTGAATGCGGTCATTTACGCACGGCCATTTTGGAGCATGGACACATGTTGTAACAAGGATTAAATATTAAAAACGGGTCAACTAAGGCAAAAAATAACCTTAGATTCTTGCAGGGGACATCTTAATCTTCATAACCAAAGGTAAGGTTACGACTTTATTTCATATTTTACCGGAGCTTTTTATAGCAAAAGAAAGTTATGTGGTGACAAACAAATAGCACTCGTTTTTTTTCCTGTGGAGTGAGTAGGCATGTTGACAGTTCTACTTGTATGTATTCTGGATCTTGGTAGATGTTTCTTGCTGCTGTGATAGTAAATGATTTTTTGGTGATAAAATAAAAACTTTAACTCTCAAATGTGTTTAAATGTCTGCTATCTTACATGTGGTCGGGTCCATTGTAGATAACAGTGTAGCAGCATAGCATGCTACTTTCATGAATTACAAGCTGATGGTGGCCGATAGAAACGTGATATTTCGCACGCTGATAGGATATTAAGTACGGATTATGATGCTATGCGGGTTATGGTGATAAAATCCGTATTCTCGTGGAACTAGCAACGTATTTGTGATGATTTTAAAATTGAGACGCCGGCGTCTCTACCATCGCAGACAGCTGAAGCACACTGGGTCGGGGTAGCCAGCCAGCCGACCTAAGTTCCTGGATCTTACCGGCTGCACCCATGATCTGGCTGTAGCTTCCAGCTTTTGTAGGCAATGGGGAGACCCAATTTACTATTTACTTACTAAACAGTTGTTAACATTCTTGTATAAAAGCAATAGATCACTCGATGTTTGTGTGTTATTGGATATAATCACTGCGGAGTATTTCGCAACTTGACCTGCGTCTCGTTGCTGCGATGTCACCGCAGTGATTATATTTTCAATAACGCACTCTTGCCTGTTAAAACTTGCCTGTTTATTTCGCAATGTGTTTTTATGATATGGAAATATTTTATTTCAGCAGGAGAGATGTAACAGGGCTGGCTTTGTTCCACATGTATCATGCTTTTAGCATTTGTTAAATTAGTTTACCTTAATCAATCAATGAATGTCAGATTCCTCAAACTGATAAATATTCATATTCCAAGTGATCTTCAGGATCAGATAGTTGAAAATATATTTGTGAGTTGAAACTAGGTCGCTAGGCCTTTTAGAAAGTGTTTTCCCCACCTCTACTGAAAGTCATGCTCCCTCTCCCAGAGTAGTGTGTGTGTGTGTGTGTGTGTGTGTGTGTGTGTGTGTGTGTGTGTGTGTGTGGACTCCTGAAGCCTGTGTGTATGCATACATGGATACATCATGAATACCTGCTGGAAGACTGATAAGGTCTCGACATACATTCTCACAGTTGTGATGTTGACTATAACCAGGCGTGTAATTACGCACTCAAAATAACTCTCCGACTAGGCTACTGTGGTACAGTGGCGCCCTGCTCAAACGGGACTGAAGAGAGTGCTGAGAAGTGAGTCACGGCTTGTCACATTTACTTGGTTTGCTTCCTGATAGGGCCGTGATACCACCGTTACAAAGAGCTCTCTGTGTCTCCTCTCATAAACCTTCACTTCCTTATGGTAGAGATAGGTCCAACATTCCCCCTCTGATGAGCTTTCTCTCCTTCCGGCAGTCTTGTCTTTATTTACACAATTCCGTTCCCTTTATTTTTTTTGTCACAAGCTGGGGAGCCTTATTTAAGGACGGTGGTTTGAGGAGAGCGGGTTAAGAATGTGGCCATATTTACATGGGTAAATGGCATGTGTGCTGCCCTCTCACAGGCTTTCGCTTAGTGAAAGACAGACGAAGGGGGACAATGAGAGAGGCTTGGCAACGTGGCCTAAAGTTGAGATTTGCTCAAGATTTGAGGACTTGATTGATTCCACCTGGGCCTCTGACCTCATTCTTCCACACAATAAAGGCTAGCATTTGTGTGTGTGTGTGTATGTATGTGTGTGTGAGCACATATTTGTCACTTTTTCAAAGCCCAGATGTTGCCTTTGTCATGAAATGGAGGTCAGAAGTCAGAAGTCAAGTCACCCAGGCGAATGAGCGAGCCCCCACCTGCTCCATGCGCCTCGTTTTCACTGCCACCCACATAAAAGCACTGGTGCATGCCTGCTGTACACCTCCCTGCGCTAATGAACCGGTGAGGGCGTGGCTAATCATCTCCTTTGTGCTTCCTTAGTAACAGCCGAGACAGCTGAGCACAAATCATTCCCCTGCGCTCTGACTTTCGGACTGAAGCGCTACTTCTGTCTCTTCAAATTAAGCTCTTTCAATAGTGGAAATGCAGTCTTAACAGGAACTAAAGTATTGCACTATTTTGGTGACAATCCCTGTGTGTCATCTCATAAATTGATATACTCAGTTTTGAAAATTGGCTACGCATTAGTGTAATTGGCTGTTATTTTTTATTTTTTTGGTGTAAGCTCATTTGCGTGAGCTCATGAATAGATTTAAAAAAATAATAATGTCATACTTGGTTACATATGAGTATGGCTCCATTCCTGTTAAGAGAGCAGTTTTATTTTTTGTTCTGCTGTTGGATAGACAGCAGTCAGGATCCTTTCTCTGCATTCCCCTGCTGTCAGACTGGAATGCCAGACCCTGACCCAACCGTGACCCAATCTCTGACCTTGTCACTTTCCACTGTGACTCTTGCCCTGTGCTCAGGCCCTGTCCGACCAGGCTGCGCGTGCGATGGGACTGGAGGAGGGTTGGTCCATTCCTCAATTGCAGGGGGGGTCGCCCATCTCATCCAATCCCATGCTGGATCAATGCGCCCATCTGCTCGGCCATTAGTCGTGGGTCACTGGGTACTTGGTTCAAGCGGTGTGAGTTCTCTGAACCCCTCAGCACTTGCCCCTATCATGATGCAAGGACCCCCACCCCCCTAAAGAATAGTTTTTTATTCATCTATCAATACATTTCTAACTGTTAATGTGACAACTTTCTGTACATCCACTTTCACCAGAGATTCTTATTACACCTGTGAAGGACATGCCCATATGTCCACAGGTGAATGACAGTCATCATTTACTGAACAAACTCCCCACCTTCACCTGAGTTTGTCGCCCACCTTTATGTGTTAATGACTCATAAGCCCATACCTCCACCTGTGAATGAACACTACACCTTAACATAGTACCATGACTCAACCTGCAAGAGATCTACAGTAGCGTATCTCCACTTGCAAAAGACCCATAGTAACATATCTCTCTACGTTCAGAAGAACTCTTTTTCCAACTACGACTTTTTCCTCACCATTCAGCTGGACCCTGTTAGAATGCCCTTGCTGCTTTCAGCAAATCAGTTCCATGATAATATGATTTAAGAAGTTACCTAAAGCATTCGATTTGTCATTCGCGAGACTTCTGTGATTTAGTGAGGAGGCTCAGGACTGCCCAGCTGGCCCAGGAGTGGACAGCCCCATACAGTAACGGCTTTCCCTTGGCTGAGACCTCTCTCCCACCCAAATCCTGTTACCATGACAAAGGGCTCCTGTTGCCTCGGCCCTCCTGGCTTTGTGGAGGGTGTTGGAGAACACAGTGAAGGCATTCAGAGCCCCCCCTCTGCCAAACGCCCACACTGCCAGCGCGGGATTGTTTTGTGGAATTTGGGTGGATAATCGTCCCCAAATATCATAAAGCAGGGTAAGCCTGTCAGCTGAATGGGGAGATCACGGCCGTTTGTGTGCCTGAGCCCACAGGGACTTCACAAGTCTTGATTTTACAAACACGGTGTGTGTATGTGCACACTTTAATGGGAGACGCAGTCTGTGTGGTAGCACGTCTCATTATACTACAGACTGATTGGCCCATTGTTTTCATCACTGTAAACTGCAATGCAGAGTCTGCTCCAGGAGACTACAATTATCTACTGAGAAGGCTGCAATAATTTTTTGCGTAGGCTACTGTAATATATGGAATATACTACATTTACTTCTGCTCATGTGTATAACCTCAAAATCTTGCATTGGAAATCTCACATTTCTTTGCCATTGTTGAGTCGACTGCCGTCTGGACAAAATGTATTTTGCTTTTTGTCTGAGGAACAAAGAGCGGAAGTGCGGGAGGCCTGTGTTCCCAGACTCACTGCAGCTTTTAGACCCCCTCCTCATCGTGCACACTGTTCATGCCTCTATCACAAAGGGGCTTGCATGCATGTAGAGATAACCCCCCTCCGGTTTGTGTTAAAAGGAGAAACAGGAATAGGCCTCTTCCTCCTGCCGATTCAAAGCCCCCCCCGGGCCGTGTTCTGAACTGAGAAGCCTTGGTCGGCTTAGTGAAAAGTAATCCGCCCGTGCCATGGTGGCGTGGGAAGTTTCGATCGGGTCCTGCCAGGAGGAGTGTTGGCATCTCAGTCTGGGCATCTGCTTGACTGAGGTGCATGATGGGGCATAAATGGCAAACATTAGCGCTGCGGCTGACAGGTGTGGGTCTGCCAGTGGGAGGGGCCTCACCTGAGCCACTAGCTGTGAGCACGGTGGGGTCTCAGTGGCTAGAAAATTAGCATGAGGACAGATGTGAGGTTTTGTGCCTTCTGACCGCATCAGCCAGCGTGGGGGGAGATGGCAGCTGCTTTCTGATGAGGGCTGGAATTAAAGGAATGTGTTTTTGGCCCTGAGCTTTTCTTGCCCACTTGAAGAGGCCCAGTCTAGTGAACTTACATGTGGTCCTATCCAGAGCCTGAGCGTTGCAGCGAGCAGTTCTCCCAGCTCCTGACCCAGCCCCCCCCCCCATCTCGCCCCTCCTCGCCCAGAGCACCCCCCGCCCCCGCCCCGCGTGTACTCCCCGCCCCCTTTATTCTCAGCTTTTGAACTGAACCTTTCATCTGTGACAGTCCAATGCCGGCTAGCTATGCAATTAAGGGGTAATCTTTTCTAAATGGCACTAAATAAAGTCCTAAATCCCCTTCCTGATGGCTGTTAAGAGGATGAATCCCTGTCTGTGTAAAAACAGCTCATGAGTTGGGAAGCGGCCCAGGGCCCTCAGATGGACTCGCTCTGTTTGGGTGGACAGCAGGCCTGACTTTTTTTATTTTTTTATTCACCGCTTGCGGCACCAGTTTCAGAGGAGCAGGCGTTTCTGCTGGGAGTCAGCTGTTTTCATTTTAATTTAGCCCCCGGGGGTGTAGGCTGCGTTTTTGGGTAGCTACAGTCACTCGAGCTTGGAAACCATATGGAGTTGAAAAGTGGGCGAAAACATTTTTTCACAATGACAAATTACGCAGTGTTAGAGGGCACAGGACGCAGCGCTGGGTTACACTGCAGGTCACAGGACAGTGCTGGGTGCACTGCAGGGCACAGTACAGGGCATAGACAGGATTCAGTGTCGGGTTACACTGCATGCCACAGGACAGTGCTGGGTACACTGCAGGGCATAGACAGGACACAGTGCTGGGTGTAGGAGAAAGGCAGTGTAAGGATGGGCTTAATTTGATCATGGGCTTAATAGTATATGACTTAGGGGTTGATTTACTAAGATCCCAAATAAGGGGTGTTATTTTGCGGGCACAACCAAAGTATTTGTACACATTAACATTTCTTTGCGGTTGATAAAATAAGAGTCATTATGCAAATGACTCCAGCCACAAACAGCCATATTTAAATGAGAGATTTTGCGTGTTTGGAGTGGTAAGACAAACGACAAAACTGTAAGAAAATGGTGAAAAGACTGGCAGCAATGAATGGAGAAAAATATATCAATCCTGTTATTTTAGATTACTGTTACACTGAACAAGCTGGCGGTTTAAGACAAACTGTTTCACTGGATGTCTCTTACTTTCTACTGGGAGTTACAGATGTTTGTCAGGACTGAAACGATCGTAACTATACTTACTAGCACTACCCGCACTGTTAGTGTCGCATGAAATCACATTTCGATCTAATGCTGGGTTTTAATTTCATAATGTTTTTATTCGCTTTGTTATTCACTGTTTGTTATAATAGACGTTGTATTGCTTATTTGATTCAAATACTGCTTACTTTTGTATTCAGTAACACGATTTGCTTCATGATTAAAATTAAATTTATTCTTACTGTTCATGGAGTATGTATCCACAAATTCTGTTTTTGTGTGCTTTGAGCGTTAGCTAAACATGCACGGACGTGTCTTGCTGCAATGACCACCATCATCTCATCGAGTATGTGTCTTTTAATACCTGCTTTCCATTTGTACTAAAATGCACCCGCAAATAACTTTCCCAACTTTTCAGGCTTTTAGTAAATCATGCTGCGTGTGCTAAAGTGATCTATTTGCATGACCACCTCACACCGTGTGACTTCCCCAGCATCCATTAATATGTAAAGATCCCCATGGCGCCGCCCTGCTGGAGGTTTCCCCAATACCATGCTCAGTTTGATTCATTAAGAAGCTCCATCCGGGCGCCGCGATAGTACAACGGTAAGAGCGTCAGTCAGCGCAGTTGTACTCCGAGGATCGGGGTTCGCGCCCCGGTCCTGCCATATCCGAGCGTGGCCGGTGCCCTGTGGAAGCGGCAATTGGCAGCCGCTTCCGGGTGGGGGGATGGGCTCGGAGAGAATCACTGCCCGCACGGGACCCAGGCGAGTCGCGGTCAGGAGCTCGAGGAGTCGCGCCCTGTAGAGGACGCGGCGACCTCCTTCCTACTACTAGTACCGATAGACGGGATTGTGTAACAGTGGTTCTCTAGCGGTTGCTACATGGGGGGGGAATTGAATTAGAATAGGGGTTCAATTGGCTACTAAATTGGGAGAAAAAGGGAAAAATCAGAAACAAAATTAAAAAAAAAAAAGAAGCTCCATCAGTAATACAGGAGGGGGCAGATTATGGCGCTGTCACAATGGGTTTATGTTGGCTGCGTCAGGCGCAGTGTGACATTAGTTAGACTCACATTGGTAAAGGAAGTGTTGACGAGGATAGTGAGAATTATGATGTGGATGGGGCTGACTCCACCAGAATCCAACCAACGAAGCCCCTTTCTCAGAACATTAGCATTTTATGACGGTTGAGAGACATCATTATTCAAATTTCTGCTCGACTTTTAAATGTCATCAGTCGCCATGACTTCACCTCAGCGTGACCCTTTTCCTCCGGGCATTCCTGCCGAGAGTCCCAAACCAACACAGCGCTCACTGTTTGTGACACATTTGTCACGGAACAATGCCGTCTTCTTTTTGACCCGTTTACTCGAGCTGAGAGGTGTCCTTATTATTCCTAATTCTGCTACTCGGCTCTTCAGTGTTGTTTGAACACGAATGCAGTAGCTGGATCTTTGCTGTGCTCTGGCCAGGATGAACCCAGAGAGAGAGACTATTTACAGTAGCCTGGCAGGGTTAGTTCAGTCTCCGTAGTGGCGTGACAGTGACTTAAAGGTTGTCGCTGCCATTTTACCCTTGAGCATAGCACTTATCCTGAATTGATTCAGTAAAATATCCCGCTATGTGAATGGATTGCGTGTAAAAATGTAATCGGTGCAAGTCGCTGTGGGTAAAAGTGCCTGCTGAACATTGTAATGGAATATAATGTGCGGTAGCCTCATTGGCCAATCCAATATTGTGTGTGTGAGGACGTGTCCGTGCTGTGTGAAGGAGGCGCTCTACATCGGCTACGTCAGCTGGATCCAGCCCCGGCTGTGTGAGGGGGAAGCTGTACGGTGGCTCACTGGATCAGGTTAGAGAGAGGAGGTGTTCGGCGGTCAGCCTGGTCTGCACTGTGAGAAGGGATCTGCTCAGTGGTTGGCTGGGTTGGCTGGGTAGGCTCACTGTCTCCAGCGTAAGGACTGTGCTGTAGTATAGTGGAGTCAGGCAGGCAGTGTAATCCTGCTGGATGAGCTCCGTGTCTTTTGGGCCGTGCGCAGATCAGGCCCCGCCTCTTGGCTAAACTTGGAGCATGAGCTCATCGCTGACCGGGGTGGAAGCCGTTCCTCACCAGCTCCTCACACAAACGGCGCGGCGGCCATGATTCCTCTGCGCGCCCACACAAAGGCCACTGTGTCTGAGTCAGAGGAAGCGTCTCTGGTGCAGGTCTGAGGTCCACGGCTGCGGTTATAGTCGCTGATTCTGTGTTTCTCCGACCTTATTTTCCTTTAACCAACCGTTTTTATTCTATTTTTTATGTCGTTACATTTTCTTTTCTATTATCTGAAGGAGCATTTAGCTTCCTTGAAGAGAGCGGGCTTTTAGCTTTCAGAATTTAGTTTCCCCCTCTTACCCAAGGATTTGTTGTTGCTTACTTTTCTATTAACTTGTCTTTTAGTGTGGACATTTCTCTGTAGCCTCGAGCATTCGTGCGCTGAACCGATTGGCCGGTGAAAATCTGAGTTCAGTATGACTAATCGGCATAGTTCCTTTTAAATTGTGCCTCAACTTTTCCAGGGATGCTGCGCACGCCACAGAAAGAGATCGCCAAATCACAACGGAATGGCTGAGGGCAAAAGGCTTTTACTGGCTCTTAATGGTGCATCCTTTGTGTTTCTGTGCCAGCACTCTGGCATCAGGAGGAACACTACAGTGACCTCAGAGAGCTAGAGGAAACAGGCAAATCGATTTTTGGGTACAGAGGAGAGAGGTCATATCTTGTGACCTGCCCCCCCGCCCCCCCCCCTCCAATTTTAAGCTTCCTCCTTTCTCTATTGAATTACAGTCTGGCAGCGCTTCCTGTTTACCTCAGCAAATGGCAGCATATTTATAGAGCCAGAAAGCTTCTGAAATATCCTTCCATGGAGGTCAATTATGTGGAGTTGACTGATAATGTTGTTTACCTTTTCAGTAGTGTAGGCTGAGTCTCCCTGCATAAAGAATCACACATTTGCATGCGAGGTATGAGCTTGTCTTTGTGTCATGAATCGGCACCGAGGAAAATTCTGCGTTTGAGGAATGCCTCTGTTTCTGTGCCACTAACTCACACATGACGAGGCTTAGGTTTCCCGTTTTAGCAAAAAGGAGACGTGACAGGCTGATCTATATTTGGTATAAACCTTCTGGCTGGTCAGGAGAAGTTTCCCTCCCTCGTCCCTGAGGTACGCTTTCTTTTAATTGGTCTATTGTGCTGTCCATCAGCTCACAGATGCTCATGAATAGGCCGGCTGTGACAGTGATGCAGTGGGTGTGGGGGAGGGGCGTTTACGAGCGTGCTGGAACAAGCGGCTCTCAGAGCGGTGGCTATGGATCATGATGCGCCCGGCTTGCTCTCTGACCCACACAGACTTTGCAGTTCTCCTCTGGTCTCCACAGTAATGCCCTTTCGGTGGACAGCTCTCGCCAAGCGCAAAGGGTGAAGGGTCGGGATTTTCTGATTGCTCCGCCTCCTCCGCTTGCACACGCACTCCTCACCACCCCCCCCAAGACACATATGCTCTGTCACTCTACACCTTGACCGGATGGCTATTGCGAATAATCCCCAAATCTCTGAACCACATACACTATCTGATTTACAATCTGCCCTGTGTGAAGTGAATGACGAGGTGCAGTGAAATTTAAAGCATTAATTTTTTCCAGTTTCTTAACAATTCTTACAGCTGTAAAGGTTTTAAAAGGTGCATGTTGGCTTTGTGCAGGTAGGGGGGAGGGGTCAAAATCCTGTTGACGTTGAGTCAGTGTTTGGTGGCAGGCGTCATCATCTACGATAATCTAATCCCGAGCGCATGTTCAGTTACAGGCACACGATCTGCTTCAGCCACGCCCCTCACCGAACCGCAATCCTACCTGAAAACAAAAGGGAGCGGCTCCTAAAATGCTCATTTGCATAATACTGCGATCATGAATAAAGATGCTTGGGGAGTGAGCAGATGGGCGACGCACACAGCCGGTGTGGATACGCTGCTCTCTCACTCTTAATACCTTCACTGCCGAAAAAGGGATCATTCATTCATTAGGGCTGACTGGTGTCCTTTGCTTCAAGCCCTGGCCACACCCCCTTTTCTTCTCCAGTGACATTAAAGGGGAACGCCAGATTATTTCTTAAACTTCTATATCGATTATATATGTTTAATGTGAGTCTTGAAGCTTACCGCACTAGAACTGCGCCTCCCAGTTCCCTTGTTTCCAGACGGGCTGCGTCGCACTGATCTACGTCAGCGGTGGTTAATTCTAACTGCATGTCTATAGTGTATACTGGAAGTTTGAAATTGATCAGTTTCACTGATAGATAAGTGATATGACCAAAGGCACACAGCTGGAATTAACCACCACTGACATAGATCAGCGCGACGCAGCGCATCTGGAAACAAGCTGGAAACAAGGGAACCGGGAGGCCCAGTTCTACTGCGGTAAGCTTCAAGACTCACATTAAACATATAAAATCGATATAGAAGTTTAAGAAATAACCTGTGCTAGTTTTTATTTTTTGTTTTGGAGAAATGTTTTTGCAGTTGTAATAGGATAAAAATGAAACTTCTTCAGATGTGAAATTATAGCTTGCACTCCTCACTATAATTCAATGATTTTCATGTTCTATTATTGAATTATAATAAGGCGTGCATCAAACTAGCAGTCAACAAATTAGACCCACCAAATTAGACACCTACATTTCTCATTACGGAATTAAATTGATAAGCTCTTTCTTTTCACACATCCACACGGTTTTACCAGAGCTCACAGATTCTCTCATAAAGGGGGGGTGTCCTCAGTTACCCCCCCAAGCTCACCCCCTCACTAAAATGTAGGGCAGCACATCCAGTCTCATTACAGCCTTTTCTGTCACCGTGGGGCTGGTGCGGCTATATCAGGGCAGTGGCGGCTCTGCAGCAGGAGAATGGGTCTGTTGCCAGCCCGCCCCCGTTCCGCAGACGAGCGACGCTAGCCATGCGTGCAGGCTGGGGGTCTGGAGCAGGCCCAGAGCAGCGGCAGCACATTATCATTTTGGGGGGTTTGGACTCATGCCAGCCCCTCTGAAGGGCTTGGGAACAGGAGCTCCCTCCAAAGGCGTTGCTCCTTGTGGGAACCGGCCGCCTTTCTTTAGGCGCTCGCAGCGAGAGGGCGTGGACCCCGGCGGCTTCGCAAACTAGCTGGAGCGGCGGGGTCTTCGGAGGAGCGCGCCTCGCCGATGCGGGCCGGGCGGAGCATTGTGCAGCGCCCATAAAGCCGCCCCGCCCTCCGCCCACCCCCCCGTGTGGGAACGGGGCGGCACAAAGAGCGCCCGGTGCTCCGCTAAGGCACAGCTCACAGGAACCCCCCCCCCCAGCGCTGCTCCACAGCTGATCCCTCCGATTCGGGCTCCCCAGCCTCGCATTCAAAGGCCATTTTGTCACCCTGCTTTGTGCGGTGCATGAATACCAAATTACACTGGAACAAAAAGGCAGCTGTCGTCTTCCCTGGTTTGTCTTGGACCAAAGGGAGCGTCTGGGCCGTTCCTCTGCCTGGTTACTGCCTTCTCCAGGGGGGGTTTAAGATAATAGATTAGAGTATAGAGATTTATTATTTTCACTGTGACACTGCTGTGTGTGTTGTTTACTAGGGATAGCTGATATATGGAAGAATGGAGAATTCTTCTTCTCTTCTGTAGTTTACTTCGATGACCTTCTATTCTACTTACACTTGTACGCGCTTTGGATAAAAGCGTCTGCTAAATGAATGTAATGTAATGTAATGTAATGTAATGGGTTGCCAGGACTGGAGAGCTCTCTCTGTCTCGGCACAGGCCTTTGGGATGTTCAGGATCACTGTGCTGGACACTGTCCAGACAGGTCTAGATAAGCCGAGTGGCCTCGGGGGGGGGGGGGGGAAGGGGACATGAATGTACCCACATGCTGTTCCAGCGCTCCTGCTGATTTATTAACAAACAGCATCTCAGCCTGTCAGGTCTTCATCAGCCGTGATGGTGCAATCGTTGTTGGTTAATAAATCATTGTTGACATCGAAACAATATTTGGGTATTCTTCTTCTTTCACTTGCATTACGTTTTTCTTTTTTTTTTTTTTTTTTACCTAGCAGGTTTTTGAGTGTACATGTTTTTCTTTCCTGCTCTCATTCTGATCTTAATATTGCAGTGGTGTGAGTATTGCACTGCAGTACATTGGAGTACAGTGCTGTAAGTTACCGACAAGAAGGTTCCAGATTGGGTGGGCGGAGGGTGGTAGAGGATTAGGCTGGTAATTTGAATAAAGCCATTTAAGAGAAGCCTCAGTGTCCTACAGAACATGTGTTCTTCTCTGCATTTTACATTTTCTTCACACAGGCTGTTTCTCTGGCTGGTTGACCGTCTCGGCACACATCTGGTTTAGGAATGGTAGTCAGTTTTCTAAACAATAAGGAAAATAACTGGTCCCCTTTCAGTTATTTTCAGTCTGCAAGCACATTTGTGATGCAACCGATACAGTATGTTGTAGGTAACATCTAGTTTTGCAGTATTGGAACCAGTAGGCTATTTTTTTAAATCCTGGCAAATGTGCACCCCCATAGTGTGGAATGCATAAAAATGCAGATATAATGCATATATTTTTAAAAACTATATGTGAGAATGCAGTGAGAATCTAGAACAACGGAGATGCCCGCTGACACCAAGCCATTAAAGTAGGCCACGTATTAAAGATTTAGCATAGCTCACAGAGCAGCTCATACAAGGTTTGTATGATGAGAAACGTTTGTGACTCGGTGGGATGACTGACGACTCGGGGTTCCTTCAGGACGTAAACGGGCTCACTGCATCTGGTGTCACATTACCGTGGCTGTGCACGCTCACAACCGTTTCCAAGGCAGCCAGTCTGAAAGGACAGTATTTATTTGGAGGTTTACGTTCGCGAGCAGGGTCTCTTGATCTCGCTCGCTTTAACGGCTCCCTCCGAACGACACGTGACCTCGGCCCTTCTAATTGCCGCTGTTGGAGGAGTGAGCTTCTGTGACGTCACTACGTCAGGGTCTCAAACGGTTTTGGCAGCGTGTGCGACAGGCCCGTCCTCCCCGCTGATTTAAAGGTGTCTTGATGGCAGTCTCGTGACCTTCGCCCCTTATTGGGACGGGGACTTTATTAAGGCCGCCGACATTCATGAATTCAGAGGAAAGGCTGGGACTCTACTCTATTAACTTCTGGAGGAGCCTGTGTCTCATCTCTGATAGTCTCTCGGGTTTATAACAGGAAGTGAGTCAGCTGTATGGAACACACAGGGCTTTCCGTTTCTTCCTCCGAGGATGGCCGGGGTAGGGCCTGATTTAGTCATTCCCGGGCCTCCCTCTGTGGTGGGGGTCAGCTTGGATGCGGCCATCTGTGGCCCCCCTCCCAGTCTGTGCCGCTCTGTCAGTGTAATTGGCACGGTAACCATGACAACATCTTTCCGCCGACTGAAGCGTGGATCGCGGAGATTTAACGGGAACAGATATCGCCTCAATATCACGCTCTAGCCCCAGGGGAGGTTATGGATAGCCTCGGTCACCCTTCCTGTGGTCATGTGCACGCTGGGCTTTATGCTTCTTACCTCTGTTGAGGTAAATTAAATGAAATGGCTGCATGAACGTCAGTCTTCCTGGACACGGTGTCTGCTGAGCACATAAAGTGTGGCCTCGTGAGTCACTGCCGCTTCATACTTTATTACGCTATGAAACATTTCTGCAGTTGCCAGACCGGGACACCACTTCCTGTCGTTTTGCACCCATTGTTTTAATGGCTTCCAACACTGTAAACGGATATTTTTGTCTTGGAAAAACTGTACTATTGTGCTGCTGCTGCCAGGATGACCACTCACACTAACAGAGGAAGAGAAATGTTGAGTACTGACTATATAGACTAGGCTTTAGAGTCATGTTTGAACACCTGTGAAAATGAGCAAATCTGGCTCATTTTAATCCCGAGGACTGCGAAACTATCGTGTGGAGTGAAAATCACAAAGGGATCAGGAATTAATTAACCTGATTTCTGTTGGACTCCAGACTGGCGGTCCTGGGAGTGTGTCTGGCACCGCAGGGTCTGAAGCCTAGCTTAATGCCCTGCATTAGAGCACACAAATCGCGCACACAGAAGGGATCTGAGGAGAAGTGTGTCTTTAAGGCTGAAGTGGGGCTTCTGTCTGCGGTCACTTTTCTAACTTTTCACGCGGCACATCGGCACATTTCCGTTTGTAAAAGGCGCCTGCTCCACTTAGCTCCAGCACCCTCCCCATGTCTAATTAAAAAATGAACCAGGCTGCCAGAGGTTTCTTTGTACTGCGCAGTAATCCGTTACTCTCTTTGTTAATTGACAACGGAACGGTTGTTGGCAATCGAGCAAAGCATGTGGGGTCTTTTTATGCAGAGCAGGAACAAGCGCAAGCGGAGCCGTGAGAGGGTCGCCTAGCTTTCGTATTTGTTCAGCCTTTCTGGAATGTTTTGAGTGAAGCTCTTCTCACCTTTTTTGTTTCTCTGCCTTTATCAGGTTATTTTCAACCTGGAAGAATTATAAAGCCAATTGCACTTCACAGTCCGGTGTTTAGAGTCAATGTGAAAAAATAAAAGTGACATAGCCATTTGTGTGATGTCAAAATTAATTATCGCTTTTGTCATTTTGGAGCCCGGAGTCTCATGGCTATCATGCCAAGAATTTTCAGTTGTACTATACAAATAGTTCATTGTGTAATCAAATCACAATACAAATGAACCAACAGAGCTCATTGGTAGATAAATCATTAGAGGAAAACAAGAAACTATAACCACTGGTTTTCAATGGCAAAAAACATAACTACTACCTAGAGTTTTCACACTCTCTATTTAACATAAATATGCGTCATCGGAGTCAGGTGGTGTTGAGAGAACATTAGGTACATCCAGGGCTATTCCTGCCATTAATAATAGATAAAGAACTAGACCTACATTCAGTGGTAATAACCCACAAGCGGCATTAATAGGTAGTGGATTTAAACTGTAATATGCCTGCAGCAATCAGCTCAGCTACAGCGGCTGCTGTGGACTGAAACACAGGTCACAGGCTGTAATGGTGGGCCCGTTGGAAACAACATTTCTTGGAGGAGAACGCGATTAGTGTCTCCGTTAGCTGTGTAAACACCCCTGCGGGTCTGATTAATTCTCCAGGAATGTTTAAAAATTCAGCCCGCCTTGCTTTGTGGGTTTAGCTGGTCTGCGGGTGTGATAAGAGCCCCCAGGTTTTCCTCCTTACAGCTCATACGCCACATCTTGCACGGAGCGCAGAACGCAACCGAGCCGAATTTCCTTGCAGAACAGTGCCTTCTCCCCTTCCAGAAGCGGGAGATAACGCTCTCATTTCTACGCTCTGTTTTCTAACGGCCCCAGAGAATGCGTATCTATGCGGCAGCTGCGTCTCTCAAACTATTGTCTCCTCCTCTTTGAGCTCAGGCTTTTTATAGGCATCGCCTCTGACCGTCAAAGCAAATGACCCGAAAATGCTCTACTCAGGAGAAAGGTTCCTGCCAGCCTGAATATGCGGCATCAGGTGCTGCAGTAGACGTGTGTGTGTGTGTGTGTGTGTGTGTGTGTGTGTGTGTGTAGCTACTAAACCCATTAAATTCTCCATAGTCTTCTGCTTCCTGACAACCCGTGTGTGTGTGTGTGTGTGTGTGTGTGTGTGTGTGTAGCTACTAAACCCATTAAATTCTCCATAGTCTTCTGCTTCCTGACAACCCGTGTGTGTGTGTGTGTGTGTGTGTGTGAGACAGAGAGAGAGATACCAGAAAAAAAAACCCATGTGCTGCATTCATAGCAGTGTGAAATGAATAATACCCAGGATGCTGTGCTTTTCTCCAATCAATATGCCAGACAGAGTCCAGGTCAGTGCTTTCCCTCCGTGGAGATCTGTATCCCCCTCCGCACAGACCAATGCTGCCCTACATACACAACTCTCCACTCCTTTCAACAGGAACCCAACACATCCCAGTGGAGTCTCTGGTTTATTTTATATAACGCAAAATGTTTCTAAGCTCATTAACCTGCTGTGCTTTTACTTCATCAAGTGCTACTTGTGTGATGGCGCTGGTCACCAGATGGCTCCAATGACTAGGTCTCCACAAATCCAAAGCGCTATTCAACCATATCGTTTTTTTTTTTTCATTTTGGAAGAAGAAACCCACTCCCTCAACCAGTATGTTAATGGCCTGTTCAGCTCGGAATCTCTTGGGATCTTGTAAGAAGCTGTGGATCAACTTCCAGATTGCACCGGAGTATTGACAACTCTTGGTTGTCATGGTTACCAATTCAAACTGAGAGTTGTAACATCTAGGGGAATCAAAATGGCTTGTGTTTAACCCTTAGGATTGCAAACTGCAGCTATTGGCTTTATGAACCCAACAGCCGCAATGATTTACATCGCTGCAAGGAATTTCTGTGTTGAGGAGAGGTGTTAATTAGTACTTTGTCACTTATTAACACTCGAACATTGGCCTTTAGGATTCTGTTTTTATTGTCTTGGGTAAATGAGGAGCTACTAAACCCATTAAATCCTCCACAGTCTTCTCTTTCTTTTCAGCCCCTACATTGTGTGTGTGTGTGTGTGTGTGTGTGTGTGTGTGTGTGTGTGTGTGTGTGTGCCTGTGTGTGTGTATATGTGTGTCTTAAGCTTTCAAGTTAGCCTTGTACTAAATAATGTTCAAAAAGGCAGCAAATAGCCACCTTTCATACCACTAAAAGCTTTCAAATGGCACCAGAGAGATTCAATAGTCCCAAGAGCTTGTCAGGTTTGTCTGTGCACGAGAAGCTGACTGGTCCTGCTTTTTCCTACAAAACACTTTCATTCTTTCTGTGTTAGCAGCTGATGGATGTGTTTATTGATCTGTGAGTGGGGAGGGGGCTGTTGGCTGGGGGCTGGGGGCAGGGGGAATTGGGGATGGATGGATGAGCTACTCAGGCTATTCTACCCTGGGCTAACTGTTCCTCTCATGTCTTTCAGTCTAATGGGCTGCAGAGTTATAAATACTATATGGTCTTCTGCATATGGGAGTAGCAACTACGCTAAATGAAAAGGAAGCAAACGAGCTTGGGACAAGTGTGTGTGTTAATTTGCGTGCATGAGTGTACATGTGTTAGGATAGTGTGTGTGTGCGTGCGTGCGTGCGTGCGTGCGGTGTTTGGAGAGGTGAGAGGTTGTGAGAGAGAAAGAGGGGGAGAGGACAAGCGAGGCCCTTGTTGTCTTGGCTGTAATTCCACGTGAGATGTGCATCATGGGGAGGCCACAAGAATTCTGTGACCCCTGGCAGAACAGCGCCCCCTACAGTCCTGTCCACAGGGCCTGACCGGTCAGTGACCCTGCTGTGTGTTCTCCCACAGCGACTGACGGAGTGTGCCATGCCCTGGTCAGGCACATTCCATCAATACGCACTGTCTTGTACGACACACGCATGATCGCTGAGCTACAGGGAGACCAACACTCAGTCACGCTTTTAGTGTGTAGGGAGGTTTTAAAAAAACATTTAAATAAATAAAAATTTAATCTATTTTCAATTACGTTCCTCCGTTAGCAGATAGCGTCTCGGTCCACGTGTCGTTGGAATGTAGCCGACGGTGCTGGTTCTCCAGGTCTGTGTGTCAGCAGATAGCTTTGCTGTGGGGAAACCGCAGTGCAGACGGGGGCTGCCTTTTTCCCCTTTCTTTTTCATATTTCTGACATTTTTCTCATCCTCTCTCTTTTGTCGAGGTTCTGCTTTGCTTATCTCTTTTTTTCCCCCTCCCTCTCCTGCTGTCTCTCTTTTATTTTCTCATGTTATATATCTCTCCATCTCTGTCCCAGCCTAAATCCCAAAGCTTTCTTATTCAGTGAAGGGGTCATAGCTGTACCTGTATTTTTCAGATGAATAAAACTGCAGCTCTTGCCACGCAAATGAATTGTCCTCTGCGTGTTTCCTGCTACTGTGTGTGTGTGCGTGCGTGCGCGTTTACTTATTTTATGTCCAACATTCCTGTTGGCATGGTTGGGGATTCAATTTAAGGGTGAGTTTGATGAGCTAGTCATTTTGATCTATCCAGATGTTTAATACAGAACAGGCCTTTTGGCAGTTTAAAACCCACAGACAACCGAGAGAGCACCATGGCTTCAGACCACTGGTGCAATGCAGAGTACCAGCCAATGCCAAGTTTTTAAATTAAAAGCCTTGTTCTTAATCATCACCATCAGCAGTAAGGTAGTTTCCATTTCAGGTGGTGCTGTGCTAAAATCCTACCCTTCAGCAAGTTACTTAATTACTTCAGTAATCTATTCAGATTCATAAGTGTATAATCCATACCACAGCAAGTAAAAGCCCTGTTAATAAGTAAGTGTTTTAGAAGGGCTGGTCATATTGCATACATGTAAAATGAAAGGGGTGCAGCGTCTCCCCAGCTCTGGACTGGACCGATGGGCGTGTACCCCACTGAGCCCCCTTCCCAGCACCACCCACAGGGTTCTTACCGGGGTGTCGACCGCTGACCCCCCAGAGGCGCTCTATTGTTTCTTCACATTGTGAGGGCGCTTAAGCCTCGCGCTGCGCGTCGCGCTGGTCAGGCTTGTGGCCCTAGTTCATATAGCAGAAACTTGGACACGGCCTCCTTCCTGTGGGCTTTGATACCCTGTAATCAGCTGATTCTGTCCCCCGGGGCTCCATTGTAGGCAGATTAGAACGTGCCGTAATTACAGCGGCATGTCCCTACACGTCCTCAACGGAGACGGCACGGGCTAAACGGAGACTCCTCTCCCTAATCTAAGGGCGCACTCTTAACAGGGAGGATTTGGGGCTCTTGCCACCGCCTGAACCCCGACAGCGCTAGGCTCCTAATGAATTAGGCTTGTTTTATTGTGATGTTCAATTCTAATGGCGTTGTTTTTTTCCATGCTAACCTTTCAGTTTCCTCTCTGTTTGTGGTTGAGCTGTTTGTTCTTCCTCCATGTTGGGACATGGCCCCCCTGAGCATGCACCCCCCCCCCCAGGAGAGGTATAAACTCTGGTGCTCTTCTCTTCCACACAAAGCACTTCAGTCACATGTTACAGGGCATTTAAGGTAATTCTCTTACAAATTACCAGGACTCGCTCCTTACTATCAAATAGGAAATTTATAATTAAACTCATGGAGGGGGATCGGTTGGCCGTCCGAGGGACACGCATAGCGGGTAGTAGCCTGCTGGTAAGGGGAATAAGGAGGCAGGGAGCTGGAGGCTCCTGGAAGGTGGTGTTGAGGTGCGGCTCAGAGAGAGTAGGCCCGTAGGTTGCACCCCAACACAGCATTCTTCTCTCACTTCTCCTACCGGCGCTGTGCCAAAAACTCCTTTCACAGTGACATAAATCACATGCATCTGCTGCATGATTGAATGGGACTTTTTATGATCTTTTAAGCCTGTGCAAACACGACATCTGAGAGGTGCCCTCGTGCTGGACAAAGGAGAGTACTCAACAAACACAAATTCTGCTTTTCCAAAACTACTGTTCTACTGCCGTGTGGCCTGTATCTTTATGATGGCAGTGATGCATATGTTCAATTCTGTTCACGTCAGGTTTATTTTATAATGGCAGTAATGCATATGTTTATTTCTGTTCACACCAGGTTTGTTTTCTAACTTGCATTGATAATGCTATCTATCAGATAACTTAATGTAAACTAGAATGGCATTCAGAGAGATGCTACACCCGCGCGTGTGCTAATATCGACCCTGAACGTAATATGCATGGGGCAAAATTTTTTATCTTGCACTGTGAAGTCAGGGGTCATTGCCAAACTGTCAACATTTCCACAAAATGTAATCTCAATCGGAGTAGAATTGTTCGGATGATAGGGACACAAACACAGACAGACAGACACACTGACAGGAGTGAAAACAATACCCCCTGTTTGCGCTACATGAGCGCAGGTGTTATAAATGCTGAATAGTTCATAACATTCCCCTTATCACCATTTTCAACAAACTTTACACCCTTTTGTGAATAACCATGTGGATTTCATGCCATTGTGCAGGGTTGGGCTTCTGTACACAGAGATTACTGTCAGGATCCTCGCTGTATATCTCTGTAATCCAGGGGCTGGTTTATGAGACTCTAATCAAGGGCAGGTCTGGTGGGGGCGGGGCATGCTGAGATCTTTGAATGAGTCGCTCAGGTCTTGGATGGGATCCAAGGATCAAGGGACTTGGGATAATTGGGAAGCGTCGTGGCCATGGCAACGGGCGCACTGGATGGACAGCTGTCACCAAAAGCCGCCCTTCACACCAGCTGGGGCTCCACAGGTGTGGCGCTCCCACCTGTTCTCGCTCGCAAGTGTCGTTGTCTTTTTTCAGTCTACGGCGGGGATTGCGGTCTCATCTGTGTGGATTAATATTGATTGTGCCGCTCTCTCCCGTCACAGTTTACTTGTTAGTCAGCCTTCGTTTGATTCTGCTAAACGAAGATTTCGCTTGATTAGGCTTCAGTTCAGATAGTAGACTTTGACTCTTCCTGAAACAATTGACACCGTTAATTTATGTGTAGTCCATTAACAGTCTGGCTGCCAATAAAGATCAGTATCACCCCGCTGCCTGCTTTGCTGGACACGCCCAAGGTCAGAGGTCACTGGCTGGCTCAGCGGCCTATTCTTTGTAAGACGTGTGACTGCAGGGTTGTCTGGGCTATGGGCTGGCTGCAGCTAGCTGCTTTGGGCTTTCTAAATCAACAGTAATTCCCTTCTTTTCAAAGGTGTGATATCATGGCTCTCTGTGGGAAATGGGGGAGGCTGGCACTTCTGCTCACCGTGTGTGTGTGTGTGTGTCTGTGTGTGTGTGTGTGTGTGTGTGTGTGTGTGTGTGGGGAAGGGGGTTTTGTTCTAAGATGACAGTGGGGATTTTGGAGATGTTCAACTGCAGTGTTTAATTGGTCTCTGTGGATCTGTGACTTTACTTCTCTGGGGGTTGGGCCTTTCATTTCAGGTCCCTGCTGATATCAAGCCAAGCCCTGTATTTAGAAAGAAATCATTGATATTGACACAGCGGATGCACTTCCTTTCAAAACGACAGTATTATCGCTTCTTTCTTCAGTACATTCATTTGTATCATGTTTGTGCCACTCACAGAGAGTGAAATACCTGTATTAACCTGTAAATATTAGGGCTTAATGTTGATACACGTTTAATGTTTATTGAACACCTACGGGAAATTGATCTCATCGTGAGTTTGCAGCCCTTGTGTGAGTTCCTTAGTCCTCAGTTCAGTGCAGATTAGTACACAGAGAGTGTACTCCTTGAGTGCTGCATTGCCGTTGCGGCAGTGATTTGTGACCTGGCTGATTTTTTTATCCTCTCTCCCTCCTCCCTCTCTCCCTCTCTCTCTCTCTTGATTACTTGTCTGATTCACTGCAGTATTGTAGCTTCCTCTCTTCACGGTCCTTATATCTGACCTTGTCGCGGCCGATGCTGAAATTGTCTAGTCCAGAGGAATATGATGGTGGGAATGATGGACTGAGTGGGAGGCATAATCACGTGTATGAGGATGGAAGTGACAGAGAAGTAGGTCAGAGCCAAGTCTGGGTTTTACTGCGTGCTTCTGTGTGTATGCGCGCAATCTCAGAGGTGCTTCAGCCGTGCCAGGCCCCCAGAGGGTCTCGGGAGAAAAACACCATTCTGCTGTCAATAGGGCTATTGTTCCCTCATGTGTTTTGAGGAATGACGTTGTGTTTGTGAGTGCGTGTGTTTGTGTGTCGTGCGTGCGTGCGTGCGTGCGTGCATGCGTGCGTGTGCATGTGTGGGAGTGGGAGTGGGAGTGGGAGTAAGAACAGATACTTGCATCACCACTCTAAACATCTCCAGACGTGTACACTAGAGTCCTGCGGGTGACTCCAACCTTTCAATGAATAGATTGTAATTTCTCTGCACGGTTTGCTGTCTCCGGCTCCGCCTCATTTAGTGCTGAAAACAATCCACCATTTCACATGTCAATTCTCACAGCAGTGTGTCCAGAACACCATCTTGTGTTCCTCTGCTCTTGCTGCTTACATGCATGGAATGGCAATATTGCTTTTCACATCCTGTTCATCAAGGCCATGCCATGCCTGATTTTTCAACCTACCAAACCGGATTAAAACGTAATTTGTCAAAAAAGTTGCTTAAGTAGGTCAGCTTTAAAAAAGTGTGTTCAGATTATCCTTTCCAAAAAGGATTTTTTTTGGGATTAATACTGAAGGAATGGAAAAGCTATGCACTGAACCGTCTAGGGGAAATTCATAATGGTCACGTGTGCGAGAGGAGCTTAAAAACGGGTCATATATCGTCTGCATCAGGTGGACCTGCGGACTAAATCTGAATGTAGAGACGAGTAAGAACTTAAATCTGAAATGAGTAACCAAGGTTGTTGGATTTGAATTAGAAAATGAGTGAGCTGAATATCTTTCTAGCTAACCCAGATTTTTCCAACCCGGAATGGACATTGTGTCGCTCCAGAGAACGGATCAGAAGCAATGTGCACCACTGCCCGCGGCCCATTAAGGAATTAAGGTCACAATGCAGAAGAGTGAATGATTAGCTTCTCCTAGCGGCGTCTGCAGAAATGCACCACGCACAGCAGAGTGGCTAACGGTCAGCTGACGGACATGGCGTAGCCTTTTAAAAGGTGTTCCTCCATTACATCTGCCCCCTGCCAGGGGAAATTGCTTTATTTCCCTGCCTCACTAAAATTTCAGTCCCTTGCTTCCGTATATTTCAGCTCATCATGCACTATTTTTTTCATAATTTATTACTGCAGTCTCTCTTGACCATAATGGCTTTTTTCATTTCGGCGTAGCTTAGCCCAGTTTGTTCGCTCTGGTGGAGTGTTCTCTTTTGAGCTGTATCAGTGGCCAGGCTCTTCAGTATGAGTGGAGCATTCAGGTGGAGGTTGATCTGAAGCTGGGGCAGATATGCAGATGGTCCATCCCTCCATCTTGTCATTTCCCCAGGGCTCTGTGGACCAGCTGGCCAATTGATGATCATCCTAAGCCCCCCCTTTCCCCCTACACAGTTTTTTTAGTCAGAATTGATATCTGGTTCGTTCTCTCTCTGGGTCCTCTCATAATGAATTCTGTGTATCACTACGGGTGAGCCCTACAGGTGGCCTTAAAATCAGCGTTGCCATGTTGCCGCTTGGACTCGCTGGCGCACTTCCAGCTTTTTTCACGAGTACACAAAGCTGTGTGAAACAAACTTTTTTAAATTTATTTTTTTACAGTTGTTAGAGAAAATGGCTCTGGCGCTAACTGGTGTGAAACGAGCAGAGTCTGTTTCCTTTAGCTGACTGCAGAGTGAAAAGTTCCTCGCGGGTGTTGATTTAAGTAATCTCCCTTCCTTACGTGATTGGAGATGCCTTGCTGAATGGTTGTGCAAAAAAGCAGGATTATAAAAGTGTCCTGATTATGACACTCCTATCCTTGCCTCTCTTCTTTTTCCCAGGCCTTTGGACAAGCTCACTCCAACCACAAGAAGGTGGCCGCGGACGGGGAGAGCCGGGAGGAGTCCCTGATCCAGGAGTCGGCCTCCAAGGAGGCGTACTACGAACAGAGGGTCCTGGAGCTGCAAACGGAGATGAGGCAGATGAGGAACGTCTTGACTAACACCCAGTCGGAGAACGAACGCCTGGCCTCTGTTGCCCAGGAGATGAGAGAGGTGAGCTGGGCCACTTCCCCTGTACTAAATCCATATATATACAACAAATGATACCATTGTCACGGCCTTGCTGTAACAAATCACATGACGCGTTGAAAGGAAGCGTGGCACAGCACCGAGGTTCGATGTGAGACTCACAGGCGAATAACAGCCCTTCTCTCTCCCCCTGCAATGTTGTAGCAGCAGGAGGGGGGTGACCGTACGCCCAACCTCGCCCAGTCATTTATGTGGTACGTGCAGCCTTTAAATTCCCCAGGTGGGTGGGGCCAAAATTACAGGGGAGAGCAAAGTGCAAAGGGCCGTCTTAGCCACTCGTGTGAGGGAGCGAAGGAGAAGGCGCCACTCTGGATTAAAACTGGGAGCGTCTGCAACGCGCCCCCAGTGCATCTTCAATGCGAGTGTGTGTTTGTCATGTGCTCCTTTCCTCTAAAGCATAGGTGTCAAACTCCCGGCCCGCGGGCCGAATCCGGCCCGCCACGTCATTTTATGTGGCCCGCGAGAACTTAATTATCTGACGCGGAATCCGGCCCGCCACGTCATTTTATGTGGCCCGCGAGAACTTAATTATCTGACGCGTTTTTCTACGTGGCTGGTTAACGGGGATTTACTTTTACGATATAACAGACAAACGCAGACGCGGACGCACACCCGCGGTACATACGTTAAATAAAACGATAAATGAAGTTTGTATAAAAAAAAGGTGATTGCACCCCCCCCCCCGTCAACAATTACAATCGAGGTCCGCGAAAATCCCAAGTATGGTTATATTTGACACCACTGCTCTAAAGGAACCGTCTGACGGTCCAGCATGGCTCCTGGAATGCCGTTTTCACATGAAAACACTGGGCCCGCAGTGCGGTTGACTTAATTCCTATTGAGTCAGCCCTGCTGATTCTGTGTGTGTGAGAGGTTGAGGTGTGTGGAGCTTTGTAAGAATCACTACCATGTCCATCATGTGTATTCTGTTCTACAGAGGACAGTGTTAATACTGATAATGGTCCAATTTAACAGGCTGCCTTTCCCTGGAGTCTCTGCTGAAGAGTTCCGTTGATGATCTTGCTGTATCGTGAATATTCGTACCAGCCAGACCTGGAATGTGTTCAGGAATATTTGCCATTTCAAACAGCCCTACAGACATGGATAGTGATTTATCTCAGAGCTGTATTCTGATGGTGAAATGGTGTCATTGCCAGTGAATATTCATAACCACCTGCTTTCAGCTGAACAGGCGGGATAAAATGGTATGTTAAACATTCAATTTGGAGTCAAGCAGAGATGGACATCTTTCTTGCAAATAAATGTTATTAAATGCAGGTATAGAGGCAGAGACAATGGATGGAAAGCAGTATAGAGGCAGAGACAATGGATTGAGCAGTGGCGGCTGGTGCCAGATCTCTTAGGTGCGGCTATCTCCACTAACACCCCCTGTAACAAATTCAGCAAGGTGCTTATTTTAAAACAGTTAAACAGTCACTGAGACGCCCCACCTTGGACCCTGTGCACTTACAACCCGGTGGAGTGCAGGAGAGATAC
The DNA here is from genome assembly GCA_022702515.1 of Ilyophis sp. 1 JC-2022. Lineage (NCBI taxonomy): Eukaryota > Metazoa > Chordata > Actinopteri > Anguilliformes > Synaphobranchidae > Ilyophis > Ilyophis sp. 1 JC-2022. Next base: position 50,152,415 of record CM040402.1, read on the forward strand.
ATAGATAGATAGGCCTACCACAATTTCCACAATTATGCATAAGTCGTGTTGCATTAGCTTGTGGCACTTTTAATGCAGTTTTGCTATCTTACCAGCCTACATAACAGCTTTGATAGCCTATTTAGGCTACGTTAGAATTAATGTATATGTTTATAAACTTAGCTCTTATCTTGGATAATTTTCTAGCAACAGTGTTAACATTGTTAAAGATTGCTAAGTTAGCCATGACTTAATTTAGTAGTAACTTCGCTAAATTGAGGCAACCACATTAAAACATCACCCAATATTAGGCTATCAAATTTAGGTCAGAATTGCATAAACATGAACATTACAGTAATAACCATTTAACTGTTCGCTTGGTTAAGTTACGTTAGATAGTTGTTTTTGTGGGCTACTGCGTCTTCGTGGTTCGTTGTCATAAAGCACATTTTTAGATCATACAGTCCTGATGCTGGTACTTGCTTTTCCCACGGCCTCAGAAATCGAGAGAATATCAGAGAGAAGGAGAAAGAAATTGTGATTCCTGCGATTTAATTAATTATGTTGGAAAACGTTTGAAAAAAAACCGTATCAGACTAGATTTCCCCATATCATAACCTTATACGCCCGTATACCTACATCTAGCTGCAGGAGAGTGACAAGTGACGCTTATTGGTCAACTGGTGAATAACATCATGGGCGCTAATTTACAGCACCCTAAGGGGAGTCTATGGAGCTGGCTAAAGCTAAGCTAATGATTCAGTCCAAGATCACTATCTGGGCATGCGCCAACTCACTGATTTTTGCAAAGTGCCCGAGAGACCCGGGACATTTCGCATTGAAAAACGGTGACGAGTGACGACGAACTAAAATATTACTTTTTTTTTTATCGCTGAAAGCACTCAACTTAGTTTCATGTTTACTTTTTTTATTACTAAATCATTTAGAATAATTTATTACTATTACTGAATAGCCTAATTCTTGATTATTTATTTTGGGACGGAGGGGAAGATCGATGCAATGCCTCAGGAGGGGTGGTGGGAGCCCAAGCGCCCTGTATTAGCGGCCGCCACTGGGATGGAGAGCAGTATAGAGGCAAAGTGGTGAGCAGTATGGACTCATAATGTGCCCTCAACTGAATGGCAGATAGGATTCTGGGAGCTTCAGTCTGATCAAACGGCAGCGATCTGCTGCAACCTATCTATATAATATGCTCCCCTTTTGAAATGGGAAACAACAATGAACCCAATGAACCCATGGCTCTAATTTAAGCGTATGACCTTTTTTATTTCAATTTGAATTCCATGCTAATTGAGCCTAATTTAGAAAGAATGAAGCTCACAGCCTATTAGGACAGTCTTGAGAGGACAGTGATAACAAAAGCCCTGCATCTTGAAAGCCTGCATGCTTCTTTGAATGATGAATAGCACTTTGAACCGTGGTGTCTGACACAGGGAGAGGGGGTGGGTCAGGGGGAGGGGTTTTCTGTGGCAGCTGCTGTCACTCCTGGATCAGGAGTTTGATCTGTGAGATGGGCTTCTGCCCACAGGCAATGGGGGTGGAGCATTTTCACCTGTCAGCTAGTCGTGGCGTACAGGGCGGAGCGCGCGGCAGCCTCTGAAGTTTTGGGTTGGGTTGTGGGCTGATCACTGCAGGGGAGAAGGACGGGGAACGGTCCCTGTTGTGTTTCCAGTAAGAGCTGCTGTGGTGGTGCGAGGCTCTCACCAGAGACTGTGCAAAGTGGTGCCTGTTTGTTTCTTGGGGTTGGTTTGATTTTGGAGCATGCCCTTTTCCCTTGGGCTCCAGCCAACCCCCCCACCCCACCCCCACCCCCACCCCCTTCCCTCCCATCAGAACACAGACACGTGAACTCGAGACTCTCTGTCTCATGTCTCATCCCTGGGTGTGATCAGCCCTGCAGATACGCCCGTCTCTCTGGGGGGATGAGAGCAGGAGCGGGAGCAGGCCCTGGCTCGTCCATTTCCACCCTATTTCGGGAGCGTCATACCCCCTCCCCCCTCCAAGGACAGGAACAGGGAATTAAGTTTACGGCTTGGGAGGGGGACTGGAGGCCCCGGGGGGGGGGGGTGAGGAGAGGTCCTGGAGGGAAGCCGCCATCTGGAGGGCCAAGCCCTGCTTGTGCGTGTTTATTTTCCACTGCTGTAGTTCCCTCCTCTTCCTGTTACTGTTGAAGCTGGAGAAAAAATAGCCGACATCTCAACTGCTGTGAATCTTTTTTTTTTTGCTTCAATTATCCCTCTGCTTTTCTATGGTGTGACCGTTATTTATGCTTCTCTGGATGTTTGCATGCTTTTGCTTTCCTGTGCACGGCTCAAACTAACGATCAGTCTGTTTACAGACAAAGTAAATAACCGTTTTTCTTTTGTTGAGAAACTGGATTTGACAGTGTTTGCAGTACAGTTTGTGTGCTGGGGTTTTTAGACCTCTAGAAACATATTCATTCATTCCGCTTCTACAGGCATTGCACATAAATTGGCATGTCTGGGTTTTCAAAAAAAGTGGAGATTATGGAAAGTACTTCCGCATAAACATCTTTAACGTGACAATTTTGTCAAACTGCTTTAAGATGTCCAACAGCCTCCAAATACTTTGCGAAATTGGCTGGTCCTCTTTCGTCTCCCTGCCAAATTTGTTGATGGTGGATTTCACCATTTCCAGATGTGAGTCTCCAAGGATGTGTTCCCAGACTCGAGACATGCTTTCATTTTGAGTGTTTGAAGCGAAAACAGGAGAGCTGCTCAGTATTCTTTGTTGTGCTAGTGCAGTTTGTTCTTCTCAACATGTCTGGGCAGCATGGTTTCCTGGTAATGAGCAAAAAGATAGTGGGTGGAGAATAGCTCAGCTAAACTGCTGCAGAATCTGGTGTTATCATAGCCTGTGTAAATCTGTACTGCTCAGGAGGCTGCTGTTGTGAGCATAACCTGCAGAAAACTGAACCGCTCCGGACATCTTTGTAATTAGCCTAGCCTGCAAAAAGCTCAGCTGCTACGGAAGTCTTCGTAATTAGCGCAGCTTCTGCAAAGCCGCGCTGCTGTGGATGCAGCCCTTGCCAGAGTAATCTACACTAGGTGAGCTGCGGCATACTGGATGCTGTTGTCGCTGGTGTAATCTTATGGCGATGGTGCATGATTGAGGCAGGCCTCATTTCTGCCGTGCTTGCAGCTGAACAGCAGAAGTGTGCGATAGATGAGATCCCTGATGCGTAATGAGAGACAGCAGGGTGGTGTGGGGGCAGGGCATTGGCCATTCGCTCGCTTGCTTCTGCTGCCGCAGTGGCTATGCAGTAGTGCCAGGATGGGAAATGGTCCTCAGCCTGAAACAGGCACCAGCGGGAAGCTCTTGAGGCTGCGCAGCACACTGTTTGGCGTATGCGATGCATAGCCCGCTGCGCTGTAAAGGGGAATGAATGAGGCCTTACTGATGGCTCCAGGAGATGACATCACCACCTGTAATTTGTCAAATCGGTCTCGTTATGGCTACTGCCAAGTGTGTCACAGCCCAGCTGGGGTAGAACCATCACTGCATTGCAGTATAGGGAGACTTTTGTGTTCGGAGCAGAATCGGGGGAGGGGAGAAGAGCAGTGGCATGATCACCGTGCCTGCAGCCCCCACACACTGTCTCCGGCACATTCTCTGCTGCTTCTACAAGCTGCCTTCATAGCACCTTCCCACATCTCTACATAAAATAAACTGTGTGTGTGCGCGCGTCCGTGTGTGTGTGTGTGTGTGTGTGTGTGTGTGTGTGCGTGTGGCTGTGCATACGCTGTGTGTGTGTACATGTGTGCGTGTGTGTGCGCTTTTGGTCTGTTGCAGATTAAGGTGTGTTGTTAAAAATGTACAGGCTAGTGCAGGTTTTTCCTATGGGTTTTTTCGGCTTTGTTGGTTCGGGTCAGGTCTGAAACAGCAGGCACCGCTGAAACTCCAGTTGTATGGTTTTATAAACTCTTTCATCTGACTTACCCTTTTTCTTCACAGCTTTGATGTCCCAGTCAGGTGAAGTAGGCAATGCAAACACATGAGTACCAAACCTGCACACAAAAAACACATTTCACCAAGGGGGGTGTTTCCTTGATGTTAATGATGAAGGCTCTGCTTTAACAGCGGGGACGTCTGCAGGACCAGGAGACCGAAAGACACACACCCCAGCAAAGCAACTCCCACTTTTCCCCTCGGTAAACAACAGTGCAGAAATTAGACATTTACCACATTATCATTTATGAAAAGAATGAATTTTTTTTCACTCATTCACTTCAAACATCAAGTGAGCCGTCAGTGAAAGCCTGCTGCAGCAGCTTACCTGATGTGGTTACAACTCACTGTTTTCAAGGTCATAAGAGAATGTAGTCAAGTCATTTTCATATCCAAGGATGGTAGCAACAAATTTCTTTCATGTAACTGAAACAAATCGCTCTATTCAGTTTCTAGTGAGAAGAAACTTATGCAGTTCCATTGTGTAAAGCACTGTGTTTAAATCAAGGGCACTGATGAAAGCTAATTGCACCCTTCACATTGTGGATTTTTGGGTATGGGGACTGGTGCTGTTGTAATGATAGGGGTACAACTGAAAGACCCCATTGTCTCGCCGGTGATGAATGTAGTGAGTGCAGTAAAGAGAGGAAAGAAGAAGAGGGAGGGAGGGAGCGAGGAGGAGAGTTAAGAGAGATGGAGTCCCTGTTCTTTGCCACCAGAGAGTTTTCAGGCAGGGAGAGGTGCAGCTGATGAACCTTCCAGACTCTGTGGATTCTGGGTGGTTCTGCCCAGCGTTTGCCTTTGTTTGTTACAAAGAGGAAGTGCAGGGGGGAAATCTGAGCTGTCATTTTGAGAAATCTTTTTCTTTTCTTTTTTTCTTCTTTTTTTTACACTGACTGCTATTTTTGTCTTTATTTTATCTTAAGGAACTGTGTTTCTTTTGTTTACTAGGAACCCAATGAGTTATCATGAAGCAGTGTTTTTTATGGTAATGTGTTATTGCATTTAGGGTTACGTTTTATTAAAACGATTGGGAGCTGAGTGCTTGGATGAATTTAATAGGGTGGCTGACCTTCCCAAGCTCAAGGGGACGGGAGTACGTGATCTCTGGCTCTGAAGTGGTTCGGTGATGGGGCTCCATGGGTTTGGTGGAGGCACAGCATGGTTATTCATTTATGGGTCAAGGTCAGGAGTTCCTACTGTCCCAGCAGCTGGGTCAAGATCTGCCCTGTCACCCCCCTCTAGATTAACACCCTAACGGGCACTTCGCTGACCTCTCTGTTTTCAGCCATCGATTCGTTTAATGGCAGGAAATGTGTGGCTCCCACAAGCCGGGCAGACGAGCCGGGGAGCTCCTACCATCTCTGGAGAAGCAGGAAGCTGAGGTAGCGCGTGCGTTCTACGCTATGAAAGCTTGTGGACTGTAATTAGGGGTATTTTTCGACATGGCTGAGTTATAGGATTAACAGTCACAAAGGGAAATTAGAACCGAGAAAGGCCTCGCTATAATGCGTGTGACACCATTAACTCATTTTTAGCTTGTGGCGCATTCAAGCGCGTTTTATTCCCGACTCTGTGCTTATTCTAAGAAATGGCAGCTTTAGCAGCACTGCGGATGAAGCCGACAGACCCTTCTGCTGTGGGGTTTCATATTTTTAGTCTTGGAAATCCCCAAAATGGCAGAAGTGCTATTTAAAAGTAAATGTTTACTTGTAAAATGTATAGGGAAATCAAACATGCTATTTAGCTAATTGAATATGATATTTTGTTAAAAACAAAACCCACTGTAAAAAAACAAGCCTAATTTGTAAATTATTTTTGTATATTTTACAATTCTAGTTTAATTTAATGTTTAATTTACTGCAAAGACCAATATTTCTGCTTAGGCCTGTATGTTTAGTAGTACAGGTTTTATTTTTCAGTACCTTAGCTGTATCCAGGTTAAGTGATAGCGTTGCAGTAAAGAACCATTATCTGATGTATGTTGTAGTCTCCTTATTCTGTTACATTTAATTTAATTGGAAGCAAGTAAGTAGTGCAAAATAGCATTTTGATTTTCTTTAATATTTCTCCATTTAAACACTTTTAAAAGCCAACAAATGGTTTGGCAAAACTGATAAGTCCCAGCACTACAAGCATTAAACCCTATTCAGTGTTCAGTGATTCCTGTAAACATCAGTGAGGCCTGCTCTCAGGGGAACCAGGACGGTGCCTTCATGAATCCACACCCAAATCCCATCCCAGCCCCCATGCTGTGAAATAATTAAGGAAGGAATTTAGTCAATAAATGTGATTGGTTTCTGCCCCATCAGCTTTCTGACATTAATCCACAGCTTTAGTCTCTGAATTTTGTGGTTGACTTTTTAAAAAGAAGCATTGCAGTATTTTAGAGAGGAAGAGAAGGAGAGAGGGAGAGGGGAAAGGGGTGAAAGATGAGAAGACCCTGACACCTTTATATGTATAATGGGAGCAGTCAGATGATATTCTGTAGCATACCAATTACTGACCGAGCTTTAAATAACCTAACCCTACGGGTATGGAGTGGAATACGCACACACGAGTTTTCTGAGTGAGGCTGCTGGCTTCCACTGTTGTGAAGTCTACCATAAACTCTTAGGAGGTATGCCTAGAAAGTTGTTTGGATATTACACACATTTATTTTTCCTGCAGAGACCTCCTCCCTGAATTTCATCTTTTTTGTTGTTGTTATATACTGTATGTAAACAGTATTTAACAAAATTTGTAACAGCAACCTGAAGCACAGTTCAAACTAATTGCCCAAACTTAGCTGAATTGGCTGTTTGTTTGAATGAATGACAATGGTTGTGCTCATCAGTCTCACAGTAAATAATCCGAGCCACGCCCACCTGGACATTTGTGCCTCCTTCAACCGCAGGCAGCCAATTAGAATGGGAAAAACAGAGCATGCTATTACTGGCCTCACAAAACTGGCTCACTCAACAAGTTATTCACGCCAGTTGGATCTAATTTGCAAAATACGGTTTTATAATTGGGTGTAACCTGGGAAATTGCAGAAATTGGCTGCCAGTTGAGGGGGAGTGAAGAGGCTGTTTTTGCCGACCATTTTGAGTTTATCCAGTTTGATTGTACCTGTCCGCTATATTAAAACTCCCAGAGATTCTCAAGCCCATGGAGAATGGCAGGAGATTTGTTCTAGAATGACAAGGAAGCTGTGGTCTGTATTGGTTGATATTGTGAACCAGGTCTTCCCAACAGGCAGAGAGTCCTGGCCTGGTGGCCTTGTTTGGCTGTCTGCCATCTGCATGCTCAGTAATAACACGAGTGTTGTCGTGTGGCCAGAGAACCGAGAGCTCTTGAGCTGGGATCCTGACATTAACCTGATGGCCCTTGAGTACTTACTCAATCCAACCCGATCTCATTGGACATTGGTGTTAAATTAGTGAGTTTAAAACCTCCAGATGTTTTGCATGTAATCTCCCTGAAAGACCACCGCACCCAAACCACTCTTCGTATGTCAGCGAGATGGATGGTTATTTTGTGCCATCTCCCCCCCACCTTCTAAGCTGTCTTTACTTAAATAAATACATTAAAAGAATTGCCATTGATTTTGTAATGATTTTATGCGCAGGTTAATTTAACTGCAGACTGCATAATTGCTTTACTCCGTAATTCATGGTAGCATCAAATTACGCAGATGGTTTATTATTTCTTTACAACGCATGGATACGTGACATGCAACATGTAACAATAGCTGTCTGAGGGGTGTTGGAAAGTGAGAAAGAGAGAACTAAACGCACAGGGCCAGTCTCTGGTTTCCCCGCGCGGCGGCTCGCTTGTTAGCCTCTGGAGATGGGTTCCTCTCACAGAAAGAATTCTTTGAAAAGTGAAACGTGACCCTGTGTCTTGTCGTAGGCCATAATGGAGCGCGGCAGGTTCATAGCAGCCCGCATTCCCAGTCTGAACACAGTGCGCAGCTACAGAGCACGTCTGTCTTTACCCCCATCTGCCAGCCTGCAAAGGCTTAGAGCTAATTTCCCTCAGACATCTTCGCCTGCTTACCATATATGCTTTTTATAAGGCATTGACCGCAATCCCAGGGTTTCACAAGCTGATATGGATTAGATGTGGGAAGATGATATACATGTTTGACCTTTGCTTTGAAAATCCGGCCGGCTGGCTGCAATACCCACCGTCATATGTGAAGCGCACTGTGATCCCCCTACTGCAGCTTCACTATATGCAGTAGGATACAAAGCCATTGCTTTTTTAAATTGAACACCATCTTTCAGCTTAAAAGTAGCATTTGGTCTACGATGGAGCGGTTGTTCCATTTGTTAGCAGCGGCTGTTAGCAGCTTCGTACGAGGCAGGCTCTCAGGCAGACGGCGTCTTTCTCCGTTGTCGCATTTGTAATCTTGTCACCTGCCATCTGAAATCATGCCGCTTTCAAAGAAAATTAATCAGGGAATGTGCCTGAGATTACGGGGCACAGATTTATGGGGACAAACCAATCCAGAAAACGATTCAGCCTGAGTACACAAGCTACGCGGTCACAGAATCTGTCTGATGGATAATCGGCCCAAATTTCAGCTCTAGGGAGCTTTACTGCAGGCAGGACACAATCCAACAAAATTGCTGATTAACTTTTTTAAGTACAGTACTGAGACTGAAGGTGTGATATGCTGTGAAAGACATTTTTTTAAATGATGAGACTGATGTGCTTCCTTTGCTGATAAGGGATTAAGAGGATAAGGCTCAGGTCCTTAAATCAACTCTTATACGGTAATCTCTCAGACGAGAGATTTCCACCTCCTCTACGGACTGTGCTGCACGTGAAGCTCAGTCTCTCTGAAATTCGGTGTGAAATATACTATATGTAGGGACTTCAGTCACAATAGAAGGGTGGAGGAGATGTAACCCAAGAACCTGCTGTCAGACACTCACTCAGACACGCACACTCAAACACAGAGCTGAGTAATTAGTGGGTGGCTCCCGGCCTCTCGTGAAACACAGGTTGCGTCTCACCCCTTGGGTGGTGTGGGGCAGATGCAGGGGCCCAGTGGGGGGGGATTAGGGAGGAGGGGGTCTCTGATTGATAACAACAACACTGCACGGCAGGAGGGGGGGTCTTCTAAATTAAGCTTTTCATTATGGCGATAAAGGACACCTCCTGACCACGGCGTTTACGTGGTGGGGAACCATACCCCCCCCGCCCCCCCGCTGTCCCTATGGATAGTCCACCCCCCCCTCCCTTAAAGCTGACAGCGACCTCCAAATCACTGCTGCCTGAGTAAATATTTCCCAGCTTTCCTGTCGGACCGAAATTTGGTGGTGTGTCTTGGTGCCGTAGCCTGTAGAGCACTGTCCGCATGCTCATTGCGAGCCGCGACGTCTGTGGTTCAAATCCGGCCGCGCAACCTTTGTCGCATGCCTCTCCCTTTTTCTTGCTCCTCATTCTTCCTGTGTCTCTACAATGTGCTGTCTGAATCTGAACAAGGCCAAATATATATATATATATTTATGTTAAAAAAAAAAAATATATAATAATAAAAATTATAATAAATTTCCCCCTAGTTCCACTGTCCCTGAGGGCTGCAGTAAGCTGGCTGATGGGCGAGGGACATGTAGCTGGGTTTGTTAAGGATTTAAGCTTCAACATTAATTTGGTTTTGTGACAGTTGATACGCTTTTCATCAAATCACATTGACACTGTAGTTAAGTTTAATGTCCCAAATGATGGCTGTTTGATGTGGCGTGCTGGTAGTGTTTTACTGCGGAGGGTAAGAAGAGCCTGCACTTTACTTCTTTTCTTTTCTATCAGGACTGGAACTCAAACCAAAAGCCTTTCTGTAGCCTCTCTGAGCCTGAGCTGTCCAGAATTTGGATCCATTGTCACTCAATTCTGCTGTGAACATTTGAATGGAGCCCTTATTCAGCCAGGACTTCAGCTGCATATTGAAAATCTTAATCAGTGATTAAAAACGTCCTAACTCTGATTACAGGCATGCATGATCTAATTTCATGAGCAGTCAGACTAATAATTTAATCAGCCTGACTATATTGTGACCCACTTTTCAGCCCTAAACATACAAAGATATTTAGTTATTTTTTTCATTAACGTTTTTATTCCTGCCTTTGCTGACGGAACTCTCTAAAAGGCATCTATAAAGAAATCTTCTTGTTGCAGGGTGTAAATGTATTTGTAAGGGATTAAATAAAATAAAATTTTATTCTATTGTTTAGTTTGGAATTTTCTGCCTCCAATTTATGGTTGGCTCTTTAGACTGACGAGCTACCTGTAATAATATCTTTGTTTAATCAGCTTTGCTCATTTTAAATCATAATCATCCATGAGCATCCCCTGTATACCTGCATTGCTTGGAGGCTGAAGCACAGTTTTGGTGATGATGAACGGTGCTATATCAGTGTTAACGATCGCACGTCGCTGCATGATAAACGATCTCTGGTTCGCGCTTACATTATTCATCAGTGCGCTGCCAGGATGATCACACCAGCCGCTAAGCTGTGCTGATAGAACAGCCGCAGAACTTCATGAACATTACAATCCCTCCCTTTCAACTCCAGTCAAGCTCAGCTGTGAGTAATTGAATATTACACAGCCCTAACGAGGCGCGCATCTCGTCTATCAGAGGCTGCAGTAGGTGTGTGGATTTTAGGGAATCGTCTCGTTGCGGTTCATTTCGCGTACCGAAATCCTGTACACACTGCACCTCGTCAAGGGACACTAACTAAAGTGTTTCCTGCATGGCACAACCACTTATCAGTCAAGGGCCTGCTCTCACCTGACGCTGACAAATCCCCCCATTCAGATGTAGAGGTGTTTCAGTCCCTGATTTAGATTCCCCATTAGGGGATATTGATCGACATGTCAGTGCAAGCATTGATTGACGGGACGGCGTTGGCCAGCTGTTGGCACTGCAGGCTTCCCCGTCTGCGTCCGGTGCATTCTGGTGCCTCTAATCGAGCCCCTGGCTCCATCATTCCAGGGTTACGAGAGCTGGGTTCATGTCATTAGGCCTCAGTTAAGGGCTAGCGGGGTGGCTGTCAGCTGGCACAAGCTCAACCGATAACCAGTCGTCTTAGCCGGCCGCCCCATGCTAGCACGCGGGCGAGAGATGAGATAATGGCCCTCTATCTCCCACTCGCTGACGTGAGCGACGAGTGATACGCCCCCTCGTCAGACGCTCTGTAACCCGATTGGATTAGTACCTGCGTGTCGTGTAAACAAGCAGCCCCACCCCCAATCACTTGTGAGTCGCAGCGCGACACACACACGCACGCACACAGACACACACACACACACACACACACACACACACACACACACACTCTCTCTCAGGTCTTCTTGAAGGCGTATCCCTTTACTGAAGAGTTCTTATCAAACTCGTGGAGCCATCAGGTAAAATGATCTCCCCTCCCTCAGGGCTTCTATGGTTTCCTGGTTTGCAGACTGCCAGGCTTATCTGATCCTGCTTTCTCTGGGCCTGGTGGTCAAGGAGATGGAATCAAAGGAGACTTTCCTCCGCCGAGCTCACTACCTCTCACGTTTGCATTATTAATGAATCTGAATCTCCTGATCATCCACACTGGGCCTCAGTGATGAATAAGTCCACGCTGAGCTGTCAGGAGGAATTCCATTTAGTAGTCAATCTTAAGCCGTCTGCTGGAATGCTTCCTGTGTGTAGTCCTGATATAATCTGTCTGATCTGAGCATCTCGGAGCACCACCATTATTTTGGGGAGAATGTTTATCTCCTGTGGGGAAAATCGGCTGCTGTAAATCAGATTAGTTTGTCTTCCCGCATTATTTGAATGTTTCATTGATCTCAAGTTTTCTCTGTTGGGCTTGGCTCAAGCCTCTCAAACGATCTCTTCCGCAGGGTGGACCTTATGACATCCTGCTATGAGATGACATACCTGGCAGTTGGGGCTGCTTATTGGGAAGATGATAGTAGGCAGCCCCAGAGTTTACAATGTCAACAGCAAAGACTAATGTGGCCTGCTGACTGGGGCTTACTCCTGTTTCTGTGTTCCAGAGGATCCCACAGGGCTGGAGGAGCTACCAATACTGACAGTCTCACCTTCTTATCTCTGCATTGCTGAACAGTAATGTGATTCGGTTGCAGGACTTTGTGTCACCTCCCTCTCTCTCTCTTTCTCAGAAGGACAACGTGGTGGTGCTACTGTACTGATTGAGTCTCTCACTCGCCTTCCTCCCCCTCTCTGCGCTACAGAACAGCCAGGTGGTAGAGCTGCAGCGGAGCCGACTTCGTGATGACATCAAGGAGTACAAGTTCCGGGAGGCACGCCTGTTACAGGACTACACCGAGCTGGAGGAGGAGAACATCTCTTTGCAGAAGCAGGTGTCCGTACTCAAGCAGAGCCAGGTGAGAGGAAGTGGATGGGTGGGACAGTAGAGACAGGATGTGGAAGTGTGGAGCTAAAGTGTGGAGTTAGAAAGTGATGGTTTTCGGCTAGAGAGTAGTAACAGAAAATTATGGGGTGGGGCAGGAGAGTAGTGACAGGAAGTGATGGGGTAGGGCTGGAAAGTACTAACAGGAAGTGATGGGGTGGGGCTGGAGAGTAATAACAGGAAGTGATGGAGTGGGGCTGGAATGTAGTGACAGGAAGTGGCAGGTGGACCTGAGTCAGTGCAAAAGGTTCTCATAACTACAGTCCCAACTGCTCACCAAACAATAAAAACAGTCAGATTTTTATGTTGCGGGTTCTGTTATGTTGTTCATTTTAATCCAAGTCTCTGGGAAACTGAAGGTCCATGAACATAAATCCATGTGTGTGTGTTTGTCTTTCTTAATCTCAGGCCTTTTAGTTCTATAACCGTTAATGGAAAAAATCAGTTAAACTCATATTGGCAGGCATGTTTAGTCTGTTATGTAAAGTGCCCCCAAGCCACCGGTAAACATTCTGGTGAGCGGAATATATTAATAAATACAAAAGCCTTATGCAGCTGTGATAAACCTTTTAACACAGCACATGTGACACTGAGAGAGAGTTTGTATGATTGTGGTGCAATTGAGTTTTTCTGTTTGTACTGGTTCCGAATGGTTGCTTAGTTAAAACGATAACTGAAACATGAGGCTGGGTGTCCCATAAATATTTTAACCGATTACTCATTGCTGGATAAGTCACATGCACAATACAGAACTGTAAGGTAACAAGTGCAACACAATGTATCAATTATGCACTTGTTATGCATTATGCAGTTATGTCATTCTACAGTATTAGAATGACAGCACAATCAAATTATGTATCCAAGGTCAAAATATGAGGTGCCGCTGTGTAAAATTAGCAGAAAAATACAGTACTCCTGTCTGTGATTAGGACTGGCCAGTCACCCTGATTCTGAAGTCATGTGATGTTTCATGACTATGAATCTGTCAGTGGCGTCAACTCTTATGGGTTATACACAAGAATCTTGCCCTTTTTTCTTAAAAAGTTGCTTTAAAACAAACCGTAAATGACTGTGAAGCACCCTTTGTGTTTTGGGGAGAGAGGAAAATATTCTTGTGTGCCAGGATGTTCTCAGTCTGTGTGGGGTTGTGTTTATCTGTGTCGAAACGTTATTTCTCGCTTTCCCGTTTCTGTCAGGTGGAGTTTGAGGGGCTGAAGCACGAGATCCGCAGGCTGGAGGAAGACATGGAGTTTCTCAACAGCCAGCTGGAGGATGCCATCCGACTGAAGGAGATCGCCGAACGGCAGCTGGGCGAGGCCCTGGAGACCATCAAGACAGAGCGTGAGCAGAAGAACAACCTGCGCAAGGAGCTGTCCCACTACATGAGCATCGGGGACTCCATGTACCACAGTCCCCTCAGCATCTCCCTGGACGGCCTCAAGTTCAGCGACGACGCCGCCGAGCCCAACAACGACGACGCGCTCAACGGCTACGAGAGCAGCTTCAGCAAGCTGGCCAACGGCGACGTGGACAACAAGGCCTCCACCCCCAAGAAGAACGACCTCTTCAATCCCGCCCCCAGCCTAGTCAACGACCTGCTCAGCGAGCTCAACATCTCTGAAATCCAGAAGCTCAAACAGCAGCTCATGCAGGTACTCCGCCCACCCTCCTGTTTGTTTAATTCAGAGGACAATCGATTGTGAGACTCCTATAAATCAAGGGATATAAAGCACTAAGGAATGTCTCTCTCTGCTTACACCCGCAACATAAATCGTTTTAAATTTATAGCCAGGCACCCATTTTCATCCAGAAACCTGTATGAAGTATAGGCAGGAAAATCATTGTACACTAGGGTACAGGCCTTTTTTAAAAGTCCTTTGCAGTATTGAACCACACTGGCAGGTCATGAATGATGTCCCATTGTTTACAGCACACTGTTAGTTCTTGCAGTCTAGAGCGGGGATTACTTTCAGGGATGTATGGCTAATGGGTAGAGTGGTGCTTGGATGGAGGAGGCAGCTGTTCACGCTGAGGAGAGGAGTTCTGGCTTCCGCTAACTCTCCGTGTTGCCATAGTTCCTCACCTCTAAGCCTCCAGGTCACAGGACTAAATCCTGTTCTGAGGAACTTGAGATAATCCGTGACGAAACGCCCCCCTCCAGCATCCCGCAGGTGTGCGGGAGCGGCGATCTGTCACGTGCCATCTGTCACAAAATATCCCTGCGTCCTGCTTTCTGGGATACCGCCGCGTGGGACGTTACAATAACGCCGTTGTGCGCAGGGGAGTCCCTGGTGAAGGGCCTTTGAGTTATTCAGTTGTGTTGCCAAAACATGGAGCCTGGCTGCTGCACTTTCTTTGACTGGGCCAATGTCAGGCCATTGAAGAATCTACAGGGATTAAACAGTCATGGGGAGTGTTCATTTTCATGGAGGCAGCTTCTGGAAATCAAGATAGGGAAATCTGAATTTTCATTAATTATTTAGGAGCTTTCATGCCCTTGTCATGTCCTATTGATTCCCATCTGTCCCTGGCATCCACTCTGAAGAGATGCATTACTTTATTCAAAATACTTTAAAGTCTGTGGAGATCCATTTTTAATCCAGATAATTATCTACTCCACTTATTTTTTCTTATTCATTGCACAGATACCACTGGCACTGGTGAGAATAGATCAAATACCCTGAGGCTAGAGAGCTTATCAGACCATTACCAGACCACGTCATCAAGGGTCTGACGTATCAAACAAGCCTTAAATCATCACTCTGCTGCCAGAAATATCCAGATATGGATGGATAACTTGAAGGGCTTCTTCTCCTGACTTGTTTTTCCATAGAGTTCAATAGGAAAATTTGTAAAGCGAAAAAACCCTTAAAGTGATCCATCCATATCTACTGCATATCAGGCAGCAGAGTGATGGTTTGAGGCTCGTTTGATACCTCAGACACTTGATGACTTAGAGCCATTTTACCAACCATGTATTCCATACTGTTCCGGCATAATTTACAGCTAAATCTCGTCCCACCCCCCAATTCCCATAGAGATCCATTCAAATGTTATACGTCATAGTATCGCTTGTAAGAGTACCAGACAATAAGATATCAAGAGTCTTTTGATGTTGTTGGGTCACAGGCATCAGGAAGTTATGGCATGCAAAGGATATGCAACCAAATATAAAAAATGATTACTTAATTCTATATATAAATTCAGGGGTGCCAATAATTGTGGCACACATGATTTTGTTAAAAAATCATTATTTCTTGATGTGGGAATTTTCTCTCATAATAAATTTACTTCAATTAAAGGTTGGATGTTTCTCATTTTTTCAGTGTGACATTAAGCTAATTCACAAAATGGTGAATTTTTTATAACCCTTTTTACTCATCTTTACTAGAGGTGCCAATAATAGTGGAGGGCACTGTATATGATTTTTAGGGCGTGATATAAATATCCACAGAATTGAACGTAAACTAGATTTCAGATTAGTAGGCACACTAATTAAGGTCCACCTTATTGACTGGATTATTTAAAAGATATAAAAATGGAAACGTGAAATGTTATACTATACACAAGCCAGAGTACCTTTGGCCATTGCCCTTCTACTTGTCTTTGTCTGTCTATTCATCAGCACATTTCTATTTTTAGGGAAATTAAATCTTGACCCTTCTTGCTCTTGGCAGAACTGCATATTTGGCTTTCCTTTCAAAAGCTCAAAGCTGAATTATTAATGAAGGTGAAAAGGATTCTGATACTCATTATTAATTCATTTATCTGAGTAACAAAATTAGGCCAATGATAAACTTGTAAAAATATAAAGTTACCCTGTCTGCTGAAGGTGGCTCTGGTGAAAAGACCAGAGCAGTAATTCCCACACAGAATATGTCATAAATCACTGAATGTGGACAAATGTAAGCCTCCATTTTCCTAATGCATGGTCTGGTCTTTTCCAAGGTGACACACAATGAATTTACCCTTTGGACAGTGAAATAGATTTTCTGAATCCTTTGAAAGCCTGACTACCACAAGGGATTTAAGTCCCCCAAATGTTCCACCGTAATATTTACTCTTAGAAAAACGAAACCATGTCTTGTAAAGTAAGTAAGTAAACTTTATTTATATAGCGCTTTTCAAGGACAAGGGCCATAATGTGCTTCATAAATTCGCAGATCTAATATCAATGGGCAGGCTGTTCCATAAACGAGGAGCCACAGTGGCAAAAGCACGATCTCCCTTCGTCTTCCATCTAGACCGAGGGATAGCCAGCAGTCCTTGGTCCGAAGACCTAAGAGTCTTACCGGTAGAATGCACTCCAGGATCTCGGGCCAGTTTATAGTTGTTTTCAAGGTTATCTTGTCAGCCATGCATATGGAATAGAACTATAGGCCCCTCATTATGATCCATGTGTGTATTTGACTGGCTCATCTTGTCTTCCCCCAGGTGGAGAGGGAGAAGTTGAACCTGCTGTCCACCCTGCAGGACTCCCAGAAGCAGCTGGAGCATGCTCGCGGAGCACTGTCCGAGCAGCACGAGAAAGTCAGTCGACTCACTGAGAACCTCAACGCCATGAAGGTGCTGCAGGCCAGCAAGGAGCGTCAGTCGGCCCTGGACAACGAGAAGGAGCGTGATAGCCATGAGGACGGTGACTACTACGAGGTGGACATCAACGGGCCCGAGATCCTGGAGTGCAAGTACAAGGTGGCCATTTCGGAAATTGGCGACCTGAAGGAGGAGCTGAAGGGTCTGAAGACCAAGTACCAGGACTGTGAGTCCAAGTACGAGGAGGACAAGGGCCGCCTGGAGAGCGATGTGACGGGGCTGTCGGAAAAGCTGTCCTCCCTGGAGAAGACCAACCGCACGGACCGCGACCAAGTGGTGCGCCTGGAGAAGGAGCTGAAGAAGGTGAGCGATGTCGCTGGGGAGTCGCAGGGCAGCCTCAGCGTTGCCCAGGACGAGCTGGTCACCTTTAGCGAGGAGCTGGCAAACCTCTACAACCACGTGTGCATGTGCAACAACGAGACGCCCAACCGCGTCATGCTCGACTTCTACAAGCAGGGAAAGGGTGGGCGCAGCAGCCCCGAGGGCCGGGGCCGACGCTCCCCGATCCTGCTCACCAAAGGGCTCTTCCCCGAACCCGTGAAGGCCGAAAATGGCGATGGCACTCCGTCTCTCTCCTCCCCCGTCTCGGACACGCGCAGGGAGCCCATGAACATCTACAACCTGGTGGCAATCATCAGGGACCAAATCAAGCACCTGCAGATGGCGGTTGACCGCACCACGGAGCTGTCCCGCCAGAGGGTCGCCACCCTGGAGCTGGGCCCCGTGGTGGACAAGGACAAGGAGGCCTGCATGCACGAGATCCTGAAGCTCAAGTCCCTCCTGAGCACCAAGCGAGAGCAGATCGCCACCTTGAGGACCGTGCTCAAGGCTAACAAGCAGGTGAGGCCCATGTTTCTGAGCAAGCACAGAGAGGATGGGTGCCTGCCTTTATTTTTAAACACGGAGCACCTGCTGTAGAAAACACAGTTGAGTAAACGTGCATCAAACGCACAGTGGGGTTCCCGATATTGCAGTCTGTACAGACACGTCAGCTATTTCTGTCTGTTTGTATTTGTTTGTAGTGAAGTGCCTTTTTAATTACTGGGGAGAGGTGAAAGGTTAGAAAAACAACCCTAGACCTCCAGTTTGAGTCCAGCTGTTGATGAACCTATTTGTGGATGTTGAATTTGAAAGTGAACCTGCGGTTTCATTTCAAATTGTCAGGAAGACGACGCCACTTTTGACAAACTCTCACCACAAAATAGGCTGCGAGTGTGCTGTTGAACAAAGCTGTAGAAACGGTAATAAATATAGTAACGTAATTAAAAGGCAGACCTAAAAATGCTCAAGTGCAGCAGTTGCAATGCTGTCCTCCCTCACAGGTCCTGGCATTCGGAGAAGCTGCAGCCCTCAGCTTTGGGGAATGTCTCACCTATCTGCTGTTCTCCTCCATTCTCTCTGACAGACCGCTGAGGTGGCACTGGCCAACCTGAAGAGCAAGTATGAGAATGAGAAGGCGATGGTGACCGAGACCATGATGAAGCTTCGCAATGAGCTGAAGGCCTTGAAGGAGGACGCTGCCACCTTCTCTTCCCTCAGAGCCATGTTTGCCACACGGTGAGAGCCCCAATCATCACACGCTAAGGGACTTCGGAGATACTGTTTGAAAAAAAATATCGTATTAAGATATTTTAACACTTCAGAATTTTTTGGCAAATACTGTAAATTATTGCCATGTTCAGATATTGCAATATATTTTTTATGGGTGTGAAATCTATTATTCTTATATAAGTGTCACCACACGAATGGAGCCATGCTCATCACACAGTTTGTACTTGTCACACAAAGCTATGTGTGCCACACAGTGAGATCTGTTTGCACGATTTTACATGCTAAGAGCCAGGTTCACTACAAATTAAGGGCTTCATATGGTGAAAAGCCATTTTCATCACAAGGGTGGACTTACCACAGGCACTGAGCTGTGATTGGCCTGTATTACTGTAAGTAGTATGTTTGCTATCCACTAAAAGCTATGTCCAGTGCAGGCTTAGAGCCATGTTTGCTACCCTCTGGTTATGTTCTCCATATTCAATAGTCCGAGAGCCACGTTTACCACATACTTATAGCTGTGACTTGCTCACTGTTAGGAGCCAGGTTTACCACTTCCTATGAGTAATTTTGCAACACTTAAATAGATGTGTTCATCACATGCTAAAGGTGATCTTTCCAACATGATGAGAGAACTTTATCTTTCTGAAGAACCATGTTTGTGAATTATTAGGAAATTATTATTTTCCTGTTGGCCACAAGTAAAGACAGTGCTAAGTATCAAATGCGGCTCAGGCTGTGATCAAATGCACTTAATTTATTCAATCCCTTTCAGGAATTAGGGCAAGGAAGGATAGGTCTATTTGTGTTTCTGTAGCAGGGGGTTATTGATAATCTTAAAAACTACTTGTAAAACCCACATTGTAAACAGTGATTATTCCCAATATCAGTTCGAACTTATTAACCCCTTGTGAGTTAATCTTCCTGATTTCCATAAGAAGCAGGCCAGGGTTTTACCCCCACCTTCCATAATCACCACCTAGCCAAGCCCAGATTATTCTGTGGGTACAGAGTACAGCAGCCTATCATCCACCTAACCCATGCCCCTAATGAAAACAAGGATTTTAATTTTATTTAAAGATTGGCCTAAATCCAGCAGTTAATCATATGCATCGGTGGGCACCTGTTTTTTCGTATTCTCACAATATATGCAGCGTGAGTTTTTCGCATTTACATCAATGCTGGTGTGCCAGATGGCAGCGCTCAGCACTTAAATTCTAAGTTAAGAGCTGTACTGGCTGTACAGTGGAGGGGGCTCCAGCTCTGTAGAGAGTCAGGCTCTCTGTCAGAGTGCCTGGGTCACCCACAGCTTTCCAACCAGCTGCCCCCAATGCATGCATTACACTGAACCCAGCTAACCTATTTAACCTGTTTCTTTAAATCCACATTGTGGATTTTTTCCCCCCAACATTCCCATTTAATCAAGCACATGTGCAATTTAAGATCCATGAAGATGAAGACGTACTGAAAAAGGGTCATTAGAACGGAGAGAAATTTCCACCCGCGTTTATGTTAAGAGGTTATTCCTATCCGAAGAGTGCGTGATTAAGTTCACATGTAAATGCCTGTGACAAAGACCAGCCCTCAAGTGGCAATTCCTTTTGCTCCAAACTGAATTTCAGACAAAGTGCAGCTTTGTTCATTTTTAAAAGGCTACAGGAAACAAGCTTTTCTGATTTTCTTTTGATCCTCAGAACATTTGCATGAATATCTCTCAGAGTAACCGAGTACTTGAACTGTTTGTCTGGGCAGCTTGCACATCACACAGCAGTAATGCCTTTGGCTGGAGTTCCCTGAAACCTCCCTATTAAATATGAGTGGTAATATGGGTTGCTATCCATGTTTACGTTAAATTATTATTCAAAACCCACCCACTACCCTTGGTTACATGTCCCACAGTTCACTGGTAAAGTAGATATGCAGAAACTGAACTGTCTCCGGGGGACAGGCTCTGCATGGGTCAGCCAGCATGACTTTGCTTCCCTGTTCAGGCAACTGTATGAGGGTGTTCTGAAAAGCCTGTCGATTTTCTCCATCTTCCATTCAAACTAGTCTCTTTAGTCCACCTCTGACTGTCCTTCAGTGCCAGTGTGTTTGGTATTTAGGGTCAGCCTGTCCTCTTGTTCAACTAATTAAAGTTTTGAAGCTTAGCTTACTCTACTTTTATAAATACCAACTACATGTTAGTATAGCAGTGGAAACGCATGCTGATATATCATTGTGAGTGCTCCCTGCACTTTTAATGTACTATTTTATGATACTAACCACAGAGTAGTGTAACAATAAGAGCGCAGAATGTAGGTCATGTAACAATGGATAAGACACCATAGGGTACTATAGGGTTGAGAATACTGGTAGTTGATGTTGTAATGGAAATATGAGAAATTGATGTGGTAATCGATAAACTCTATGCACGTTCATACAGCAACTGGTGTTTTTTTTTTTTTTTGTCAGTTATCGGATATTTTAATTGAAGATCAAATGAAATGCCAACCAGAAAAAAAAGGTTTGTTTGATTATGTTGGCTGGAAGTGTTTTGGAGATTAAATAAGCTCTCCAAATAAAAATGTGAAATACGATCTTTTATTATCATTACCATGGTAACATTACCATGTATGGAAAAGGGAACCATTATTCTAAACAAAACAATTTGGATGCTATGGGAACCTCAACAGTAACAGAAACTTAATTGTATGATCTATATAGTTCAGTCCCTTTTTTTACATTTCTGTTTTAACAACCAACGAGATTGGATGCTGTTGTTCCAAACACGCCCTTTTCCTTTTACACTTCCTCTTATTTCACTATTGTGTAGATTGAGGCCAGATGAGCTTGAGCACCCTGCCTGCCGTTCCACTTCACAACATGCCTAAATCCTGTTCCAGGGGCTCCAACAAGCCCTTGTACAGTTCTGTGAGGTGTATCTGTGATAAACCTTTGTCTGTACCAAAACTGGAGGCATTCAAGGAGAGGTTATGGTGACATAACATGGTCTGGTGAACCTCACAGCTGTTGGTCAAATAACAAGGAGTAACCTCTTCCTCCCGATTGGTTGAACAGACGTAGGTGCAAGTCTTTGTGCTGGTTCGCTCAGTATTGGTATGCTAATGACTGGCACAGAGTGGCTCTGAGGCAGAAGCCCCCTTTTGAGAGGGTTTGAAGGGGTGTACGTGCCTGACAGGAGTTTCCCACACTTTCTCTCTGCCCGTCCTCATGTTCCGGCGTCCGGCTTGAGGACCCTCGGGCTGCTTGGGTTAGGATGCCCCCTCGCCCCCCCAAAAATCTCTGAACCGTATTCTGGCTGTTAATTAAGGAGGCTTTCTTATGTAAATCTTAACCATGACACAAGGCTGTTTATGATTTAGGGAGGTTGTTGAGGTTTGTTCATAACAGAAGTGAGCCCTTCAGTGTATGTGTGTACAGCCTGTATTTGTGCTTTGATGTAAGTGTGAGGTTTTTACTGCAGTAGAGTAGTAGATGTGTCACTCAGGAGCTGGTTTTGTGACCAGAGAGCTGCAGGTTTGATTCCCTGCTGGGGCGCTCATTCTACCGTTGAACTGACATTAGGTACGTTTACCTGAATCATCATTACCTATAATATGCAGTTATTTAAATTGGTATTGTATGACAATAGAATAAGGTAACAACATCTGCTTTACTTTACTTCGGCTCCATCTCCGGTGTCATGGTTACTACAAGGCCCCTCCCCTTTAGTGGCTGTAGACATTAGGAAAAGTTGGCATTTAGGCGAAGCTTTTGTCAGGCTGGGTAGGGAGATGTCACACCATTGTTTGCCCTCATGTACCAAACGCTTTCTAATTTTGGAATTGTCATATGAAGACCTCATGATGGGATGGTCTTTTTTCCATTGCAGAATTTTGGCAAGCATGGAACTCTGTGTGCTTATCAGGGTTTCCGTTGAGTTGTAGACACAGTAAGATGAACTTCAAGCTAACCACGTTCCCGGGGTGTCTCGGTGGCGTGGCGGGGCCTGTAAGAGCACCGTCCGCATGCGCGCTGCGGGCCGCGACATCGCCGGTGCGGGTCCGGCCGCACGGCCTTTGTGGCGTGTCTCTCCCTCTCTCTCGCTCCCATTCTTCCTGTCTCTCTACACTGTGCTGTCTAATAAAGCTGAAAAAATATAACAAAAAAACCAAACCAAATTACTAATATTGTTTGAAAGGAGCAATGCTTTTTTATAAAGTTTAATGAAATTATATAACCTCCGTTCCAGTGGCATTTGTAAATACTGCATCAATATGGGTCTTAGCAAAGCAGCAGAGCGAGAACAGTTCGTTCAGACCCTGCACTGCCGCAGTGTCTGAGGCAGCAGTGTGTTTTTCTGTTTCTGGCTCTTTCTCACCCCCTCTTTTTAGCGGTGCTCACGTTCACTCCCCCCGGCGCCATTTACTTCCCCCAGTCTCTCTCCGCCGCCTCTTCTCTATGTACATTTACTGTAATTCCCCAGGTTCTCTCTATTTCTCTGCTGCAAGACGATATCCCCGATATCCCCCCCCCCCCCTCACCACCACGGCAGTGCAGGCCCCTCCCCTTGTGGTCACGCCCGTTCCCACCTTGTGAGCGAACAGCTGGACTGTGTGTCTCCTCGCTGCTGATATTGTGGTTTGTGTGAAGCGCAAAGCCCCTTTCTCTCACCATGCTGAATGTGGCGATTGTTCCGGGGGACAAAGGCCAGCAGCCCTCTCCATTGTAGCACAGCACCCCAGTTTATCACAGGAAGAAGGGGCCCATTGAGAGCCAGGGTCCACAGAAAAGAGCAGGCCTTCTTTTCCCGGGAAAACCAAAGGCGCCCCCCCCAGATTCCTCCCCATCTTTTAAACCCGTCTTCGTTCATGGGAAGACGCCCCCCCCCCCAAAAAAAAAACACTGAAAGGCTGGACCAAATGGGGTGTCACTAATCCCCATTGTGGAGTTATGTCGCTTTGTCTTCGCTGGTCTGTGTTTTTTTTGTGGGGTTTACTTGTCGTCGGAGTGTTGTAGGCTCGTACACTGTCATTCTGAGCCAGTGGTGAAAAGGGGATGGTTTAGTGGGGAGTTTTGTCTTCATTCCGTGGGTCACAGGTCACATGGGTTTTCTCTCAGGGAGAGGCCAATGACCTGAGGCCCTGTACCATTTTAGACCTTTAACAGCCAGTGGTGTCAGACACTCGGTCACAACGTTAGACCCCTGGCAGCAAGCGTATAATGACAAGCAAACATTCCCTGAGTAGCCAATGGCAAGGGACCCTCAGTCACATTAGAGTCTGAATAGCCAATGGCACAAGGCCCTATGATCATGGTATCCTTGTACCAACCTTTCATTGCACAGCTCTGTTCATTGTATACAATCATCATTGATAGTGACAGCTACAGTTAACTGTGTGCAATTAATTTGTCATTCTCTCAATAAATTTGGATGGGACGTAAATAAAATAGATTTATAGTTTATCAAAATATCAGCAAAACGTAATGACTGAGTTTGGAAAAGCTTGAGGGTGAAACTGAAGACTGGGTAATGGAAGAACTGATCAGGAATTACATGTTAGAGAGAAATATGACAACACAGTGTGAGGGGCGGCTCTAGCACAAACTAGGCAGTGTGATTGAGAGAGAAAAAGTGAAGGAAATGGAAGAGAGATGTTGAGAGAATAATATGATTTCTGCAGTTGCAATATGGTCAGATGCGACTGGCCAAGTTTCTTTCTTTTCAACCCTAAGATTTCTAAGCTCAGTTAGAATAGCGGGTGGTCTTTAAAGATAAATCCATTAAACCTATGGTGGAATGAATACAGCAGAGGCTCTCTGACTGTCGTATACACAGCCGCCCCTGCAGCTGCTCTCAGGCCCAGTCTGGCAGCACCCACTGAAAGGAGAGACGATGGGGGCTGTGTCCTGCTCTGACGCCGAGCGTTAGCTTAGCCTTCAGGCACGCACTCACGCACGCACGCACACACGCACACAGCTGCTCCTCAAGACAACTGTGAGGACTCCCCAATGTCACATTAAGCTGTTGTGTTTTTCTCAGTTGCAGAGTGAGTGTGTGTGTTGGATCAGGTGTCTGTCTGAAGGTCAATGGTCGGTCTCCCTGTGTGCGCATACGCTGTGGGATGATGCTCTTTCACTGACTCACCACCTCAGCTGCCAGGACCTTAGAGTGTTCATTAGAACCACAGTGATCATAGCTTTCCTATTATCCCTGTAGCTAACACTGAGCAGAGCACTGTTGTGCAGACGTAGCATAGCAGTAGCATAGCAGTAGCATAAAATGTATGATGATGTCTACGCCCTTTGATTCGTGCTTTTAGCTGTCGTTTATTTAGGGCAGTTATTAACCGTTATTTTCACACACCTCTAATGTTGTAATGTGAAAATCGGGGGCTGTATCTCAATAAAAAGCATCTGACTTTTAAATAGACCTAGTATAGTGGTTATAGTTCACTGTTAAATAGACCTAGTGGTTGTTCTTTGTTTGAGAAATTGGCAAATGAACGTGCACATTTCACAAATTCAAGTCTTGTGGTGTTGAGAATCCAGACATTGTAAACATTGTAAAAGTTGCGCATCTGACACAGGTGCATTATTAACACAATACGTTTATCCGCACAGCTCATGGATTGAATATGTCTTTAATATGACAGACTCCCATGCAAGCATTGAGTTGCTGGCAGAGATTGCGTGTGCGGCAGCAGAAGGGGGTTATGGGAGTCTGATGAAATGCTCAAGGAATCTCTTGGTGTAGAAGGTCTTGTTTTAAGCATTTGAAGCTGCAAGAATGCCCTCTAGTGGAACTTGAAGTCATTGCAGGAAAACTAATTTAGTTTTCTCTTATCTTGGAGACCAAAGCACTGATCCAGGATCTGTTGACAGAAACCCCAAGCTTATTCTGCAAGACCGATGAAGCTGATTTGGGGTCAGTGGTTAGTCGATGCATGTTTGGATTTTGAGCGTTTGAGCCTCCTGCTGGATTGTTTGTGAAACTGCATGCCTTTTTTATATTAGTGGGGAAAACGGAAGAGAAGGGAACAGTTGCCAAATGCATATTACTTTAGTTGCTAGTCCAATTAGTGTAGTTCAGTACAAACAGCCAAAATTGTTCACAATTTTCCAAATACATTCCAATAAATGCTCAGGAAAACTAAGGTGCATGCATTAAGCTTCTCTGACCAGACGGTTTAGTGCTGCAGTCTGTCTGATCCTAGTCGCTGAACGTCCATAACTGTGTGTTAACTGGCTATTGCAACAGGCAGTCTGAAATATCCACTCACTCTGAATTCTCGGTGTGTATTTTCCCTCGATCGATGGGGTTCTATCGCTCAGACAAAAATAATACATTTAAATATCCATGGCCAGCTGGAAAACGAAACCAATTTGGTGTGAGCTTGACAAACATGGTGGGATTGCACTGCCAAGTACCAGTTTTCATCCATTCAAAAATCGAATGTAGAAAAATGTTTTTAAAAAATAAATGTTTTTACATTCCCTTGGCATTAACAGTGTTGGGCATTTATGGGCACGCTGACACAGAAAGAAGAGCCGTTGGACACGGTAACAAATCTACTGCCTCTATGCACTGTCCTGGTCAGCAGCTGTTTGTCCTTTGGTTTGCTCTATTGGGGTTTTCTCTTGCCTATTTGTTCTCTGTTGTGACTCTGTCTCTCTCTCTTTCTCTCTCTCTTTCTCCCTCTCCCTCTCTCTCTCTCTCCAGGTGCGACGAGTACGTGACGCAGTTGGACGATATGCAGAGGCAGTTGATGGCGGCGGAGGATGAGAAGAAGACGCTGAACTCCCTCCTGCGCATGGCCATCCAGCAGAAGCTGGCGCTGACTCAGCGGCTGGAGGACCTGGAGTTCGACCACGAGCAGACGCGGCGCGGCGGGCGGAGTAAAGCCTCCTCGGCCCGGGGCAAGGGCGCCCCCGCCAACCCCCACGTAAGTCACGGGCACTCCTGCGGCGTGAGACCCGAAGCCAACAGCATCGGCGCCCCCGTGGTCTTCTGCAGTGAGAAGTACAAGATCTACTGCGACTAGACGCCGACCGCTCTGTACAGAGGGGAACTTTTGGCCTCCCCGCCCTAGCTTAAGCCCCACATGCTTAGCACTGACTATGCTCTTTGTGTCAGGTTCGCTCGTAGGGGCGCCGTCGCAGTGCACGGACTGCGACCGCGCCTACTCGTGTAACGCGTATGGGAATGCAGCCGCCGGTTCGTAGTAATGTATGGCATGACGATAGCTCTTTACAGTTTGCATTGGGTTTCTGCTGTTGAGGAATTTCTCGTGCTGTTTGTGAAGGCCTGCACTTTCCCGCTTGTAGTGACCTGCGGCCCGTGGGCTGGTAGCGTAGCGCGGGGCCGTGCACGTCTGTGCTCTCCCCTCTTCCTCCGTCCTCTCTCCTCTCCTGTAGCAGACCTAACACTAGCCTCTGCTCCCTCCTCATTCCTCTTCCTCGGTCCTGGTCCCAGGGCCTGTCTGAGCTTAGCGGACCGTCCGCTCACGACGCACACAATATGTAGAAATATGCAAACGTCTCCTGATTTGTGGGGGAACTTGGTCTCACCAGCCAGATACGACTGGCTATGTGAGACCTGAAATCTGGGAAAGAAAAATGCATGTTGATGATGATTAGGATTCCCAATTGGATGAGATTCAATTCCAAAACCTTTTCTAATTGGCGGTTGAGCCTTGATGGAGGGGATCTGCTCAGCCCCGATGCAGATGTGCAGGTCTGTTCAGAGAACCAATCGCATTGCTACGCTTTACGGTATCTGTGTCACTAGTTAAATTAAAGCTTTTTTTTCTTTCTTTTAAAGCTGGTTGCAGGCAATGCAAGGACAGTTCCACAGGGCTCTACATTTGAAAGAGATGCACAGTATATGTCATTTTACAGATTTCACAGAAACCATAGGGCTTTTCCCCATGACTTAAAGCAGTCCTGAGGAGTTTTCTCAGAGCCATATAGAAAATGAGTCCAAATTAAGTGCACTTCATATTCGGTGCCTCAGAACTATGAACAGGTGAGAGTATCTGGCGTTCTAATCAAAGAAACTGTGAACAGAAATGAGGTCGTTTTGACAAAAAGCTAAAAGTATTATTTTTCAATACAAATCTCCGATCCAGAAGCACAAATGAAAGGCACAGCGTTCGGATTATTACGAATCCAGAAACAAAATCCGATTCTTCGACCAAATCATCTGCGACATCGATGTACAGCCCTGTATTTTGTGTCTGAATTCAAGCTAACGATTTTCTACCCCTCTGTCCCCCCGCCCCGCTTTCTTTGCAAGCTTGTCTGGAGCTCTCGAATGAAAGCTTCGGATTGGCTGAACCCCTAAGTCTCTAATGCTGTCCTGTTGCTTCGTTCCGACCTTCTTCTCTTTTAGATTGTCAGCAGCTTGCTACCTTTGCAGCGCCACCCTACCTTTAAGTAGCAGGGGGAAAATCCTTTTGTTAAAGTCAGGTAATGACCTCCCGCGCGCGTCCTCTCTCCTTGCCGACGGACCAGTGTGTTTACATCAGTAATCAATGTTGCAAGTCAGCCATGAAAAGACCCGCTTGGCTGTTGATATGAAAACGCGTGCACTAGCGTCGTACAGATGTTCTAGGTGTTGGAGAATCTGCGAAGGACTGCTCACTAGGGAGGAAAAATCCGGCGACTGTTTCCAATAATGAATAGCTTTAATGTGCAAGCTAGGCTGTCAATTAATGTGGGGCTTCTAGGTTCATTTGTTAACTCTTGTGGATCGTAAACACTTGAATGTTAGCTTAATACAACTAAAAAGCAGGATTGATGTGGCAAAGTCCATATGGAGAAATAAGAAATTGCGATTTAAAAAAAAACTAGCTACAGATCTATTCTTCTATTCTACGGCCATGTTCAGATTTTTACCTTCCAGGATGGTTGTTGCCTCTAAAATAATAGAAAGTATGACGTACTTGAGGCAGCAGTATTGGCAGAATCTGGAAGGAGGATTAATGACAGTCAACCCTGCTTTTTTCTATGCTGCACTCACTCTCCCAGATCATTAGCATCTTCCTGTGGTTGCTATGAGGAGGATTTGAGACAATGCTAACATGACCATTCTAAAGGAACTGCTATTTGGGCATTTGAATAACGAGTCTGATCAATATTAGCCCACTGATTTTGGAAGCTTGGACAAAAAAAAACACATGCAGTACCAACAGGCTTCCCTGAGATGCGGAATCATTAGTCTCTCAAAGTAACCGGAAGAATATGCATAACTAATTGTGGAAATGTGTGGCAGTTACTTTTGGGGGAACATTGTTTTGAAAATGATTCTTTGCATATTTATCTTTCTTTTTTTAAAACTTGGGCCTGGACCCTTCAGAGGACATTGATTCAAACTAGCTGTGGAAGCAGCTCACCGTGTTGCTTAGATTCTAAACCCCTATGGAAATGGGCTCTCTGAAAGCACCGAGCTTTAGGGTAGATTTTTAATGATAGGCTTTTTGATAACGTTTTGTGATTTTTAGAGGAAAAAATAATGTAATTGGAACTTTGGAACTAGTTTGAAATCAATGTCTGCCCATCAGGACACAGCATGAGAGCTGACTACACCGTCTCCTACCTCTGCTTGCCACGATCCTTTTACTTCAGCTCGTTTCCACTCACACATTCACCATGTTTGTTTTGGTTTTCTTCATGTTTTTTGTTTTTGTTTGTTGTTGCTTTAAATGGCAAGCCTGCATGTGAAAGACACGCCCACAGTTGACCTGCATGTTACTGGAGAATGTGCTCTCTCTCCCCCCTCCCCTCTTCTCCGATTCGCTATCTTGCATTTGTGCATGGTGCGCGCTCCAGGGACTGGTACTTATGAGCCATTCGCTTCCTGCACCAGCTGGTCTTCCTGTGTATCCATGAGCTTTTGTGTCAATAACACTAAATGGGGAAAAATAGGTGATGATCATAATAATAGTAATAGTGGTGATGTCAACAAAAGAAGAGCCTTTTAAACACACCTTTACCTGCATCTGGCTTTTGGACACTAACCAATTTTTTTGCCCCTTCTTATTTTGACTAACTCGGCTTTTCAACCTTGGCGTGTAAACTTTAACGTTAACTACATGCTTCTCACTCACTGATATAGCTTTTTGGTTATTACTATTTAGTATGTTAATGCTCATTTTGATAATTTGTTTTGTTTCTCCATTTTGCAGTAATGTAGTTGAGCCCGGATGTGGATTGTCCAACAAAGAGTGCGGTCCCACGACCAACTTCAAATTCAGTACACCTGCAACAGCTAGCGTTGCATGGCCATTTGGACTTAAGAAAACCACTTGGAGGTGTTTTTAAACAAAAAAAGGACCTATTCCTCTTAACATACAAACACTACAGCATGAATGTCACGCCACAACAAAAAATAGATTTACCTTTCAAGCGCTGCTGCAGGAAGATGATACTCACAAGTACCAAGGATATTTCCGCCTACCTTCTTTAGCGATCAAGATTTTGATTGGCTACAAAACTCTGAAATAAGAAATGGGGAGGGGTCATTTCTCAGCACAGCTTACTGCAAATAATTTTATTTTTATTTTTATTTTTCTTGCGCACTTTTAATATAGGGGTATTTCACTTTGGCTTTTAAAAAAAAAAAATCTCAGAAAGGTTTGTAGTGCTATGGTTTGTCAGTCATTTTAAAAGTATATACCTTAATAGGAATAGATTTTTTTATTTTTTTAAGCGACCGTAAATTCTAAAAGACGCTCCCAAATTCTAATCGTACTACAAACCAGAGTTCTACCTGCTGTGCTTCAGTGAGTTAATCCATGAGTATATTAATACGTTTTTGTTATTTTTTATGTTTATCATAATTATTATTGTTGTTGTTATTATTTACTGATGTTATACTGCCATGTTCTAAACAAAATCCAGGGTGAACAAATTCTGGGGTTTTCATGTATTATTATTCTTAGGAATAGTTCAAAGTAACAAGGAGAAACTTGTGGTTCTGGCTTCAATGGTAACAGGCACTTGAAAACCATGAATAAAATAATTTGTATTTCCAATTTCCAATGCCATTCCAGAATCTGTGGAGTTACATTCAGGCGGGATCCCTGACGGACAGAATTCTTTGCAAGTGCACCAGTTAAATTCCAAATTGGAATGCTTTCATTCTCTCTTTGTTTACCGTGCCAAATCTTGGTACATTTAGGTTTTAAAAATGAGAAGAAAAAACGAGAGGTGGTAGAAGACCGTGTGTATTGGGTTTGTGATTCCAGCGCCTTGTTTTGGTTTGTTTGTTTTCTCCATTTTGACCAGTAGTGCCTTTCATTATTTCAAGGGAGAATTGTAGTCTAGTTAGAATTTTTTTTATATAAAGTAGTTTGTCACAAATATTTAGTTTAAAAGAAATTTAGGAGCAATAAGTGCAAAGAGAATAGTCCTTTTTGCCTGAATATGATCATAGTCATATAATTAGATAAGGAAATAAATTGTGTCGAATTCTGTAGGTCAGTGATCCCACTCGCACGCGGAATTGCAAATTCAGGGGTATAGTGAAACGTATTTTTTATCAAACTTTGGGAACCAGAAGTAATCACTTTGGCCTCCTATTGAATAAAATGGTTCAGATCTAACACATTTGTGGGTGCAGGACAATGTACTATTTGAAATATTAACGTATCTATAGCTTTGTATGGTGAAGGTAACGTGATATCAATAGTATTGTTGGCAAATGTGCAAGAGAGTGGTTTTTCTTTTGTCGGTTTGTTTTTTTCATTTAATTTTGTTAAAAAAGGTTTTTTTTTTTTTTTTTACATCATCTAAAAGTGTTGTTATTTCAGTAAACAGAAAGCAGATTTCGCATCAACAAGCTTGTGCCATTTAAGCGATGAGGTTTGTTGAAGCACTAAAACGTCAAGTTATTGATATGGTTGGGAAGTTTAAAATTAAGTGCAATTCAAATGCTGTTTTACGTGGAAAATTTAAGTTTTCTGTTTGCTGGAAGGGATAGCACTGTGATACTAGCCGTGCAGATTATATTGTCATATTCTGTTACAGTATTGACTCATATGAGAATTTGATACCTTTATATAAAATAATGACTTCATCTGTGTTGGTATTTATTTGAAATGACGTCATGCAGTACTGTATTACGTTAATGTGCATTACCATTAGTGGCAAATTGATCTCAGTTTAATGTCATGCATGTACTTCAGTCATGGAACCTTTACACACTGCTGAAAACAAATCTAAAACTAGGGAAATGTAACTTTCAAATAAAGAAGAAAAAACAAACAAAAAAAAGTAACTTTAGGCATTAATGTATTACTTGCGAACTAATCCCAAAAAAAGAAAAAAAGTTTTGTTTTCTCTAGAAAGGCTGTCGGTCTGTGTAAAGGTAGTCATACTGGCTAAATCAATAAATGTGACTAAAAGGTCTCGCAGTTTCTAGTTTTTGTTCTTGTCTCGATTGATAATTGGTGTTTTCACTTGGCTGTTTTGCCGTCTCATCAAACCGGTCGGCCTCTGCTGGGGGAAAAAAATAAAAAGATGAAGCTGGATTCGACATCATTCCCGCCCGCCCCAGGCCCAGGCCCCGGCCCCGCCCCCCAGCTGCATTCTGTGCCTGGTTCTGAAAGGCTCTGGTTCCCACACACGGAGGGAGGGAGGGAAGTAGAGAGGAAGAGCTCTCTCCCAAACTGCCTTCACAATCAAATATCAGGCTATGTATGGAACTCTGGTCTCCACTGTCTTTCTGTTTTCATAAGTTGTTTCTCATTTTCTTTGTTTTTCCCTGTCTCGTCTGTCTTGTCTTTCCCTTTTCTCATTGTCGCTCTCTCTCTTACTCTCTCTTTCCGTTTCTCTCTCTGTCTGTCTGTTTTTCCTCTCCTCCCTCTCTTGTTGTTGTGCTCGGTTCAGGAGAACGCCCACCTTAAAGGCAGCATCCGCCCAGGGCTTCTGACCTTCCGCCCTGCTGCTTCCTGCTTAGCCCCAGGAGAATGGCCGGGCCTACACATGTGTGTTTGGCCCAGATTTGAAGCATGACCCATTGACGTGCAGCATGTCCTCTGTATTGCTTTTGTGCTGCACAATCCCTGTCAAGCCTTTTGCTAGCTGAGGCCTGATGTCAGTACGCAGCCAGGCTATTATGGAACTACCGAAGGGGGCCACATTGCAAAGCAAAAGGGAAAAGCTTTATATCTCACTTAATTCTCAGTATGTCTACACATTTAAAACATTCAAAGAAACAAATGACCAATTGCAACTACAGTTCGGTTCATTGTTGGCCTTCTTATGTTGGTTTCAGGTCACTGTTGATCTCAGGAAAAGGGTTTTCCCCAGCCAAGCATGCAGACATCATCGCCTAGAGGGGAGAGTTATGTGTCTCTGCTACATTTACTGTGGTGGAAAGTACCCACAGCTCCACTCTCTCGCCTTGGCGCTGGAGATGGATGATATCCGTGGCAAATCCGGTCTTCTGAAAGAGGGGAAGAAAATGACGGGACGGGTCAAGTGGTTATAGACAGAGGTTCCCCAGTTCGTGGGTGTTTTGGATGGGGTCCAAACCGTAGAATTCCATAAATGGGCCCCTTTACACCGGGCATAATTTAGGGCCCTGCTGAAATCATGGCGATGTATGAAATGGGGTGAGAACTAATTCCAGTGGCAGCCAATTGCGTCATTGCTCTACAAAGGGTCTATTGATTGCCCCAATCCAGATTTTTCTTAAACATACTGCATTCTACAGTCAAAGGCTGGGTGATCTGGCTAATGAGTGTGCTTGTGCTTCTATGCCCTTCAGAAACACACAGGATTACTCACCTGATTTCAACAAAAGGGTCCTGATATTTGCAGTTCTTAAGTTCATAAGTAGGACCATATCAGTTGCAGTATTTCTATTTCCCACCAAGTGGCGCTGCAGCACAGCTGGTGAGGAGTCTGGCTAAATGACATATTTTATTCCTACTCCCACTCGTTGATGTGTGGTTGTTTGTCTTCTCATAGTATCAAGCACAAGAGGGATGTTACCTGGGTATATGATGCCAGCGTTCTTATAGTCTGAATGCAGACCTCCCAAACACTTTAATCTGAGATGTATGGTCATTGAAGTAATCACTGGGTGTCTTTATCGAGACCTCCAGGTTATAGGGATAAACACTCATATTGGCACTTGATTATAGAAGGTCTCTTGGGGGCTTAATTTGCCGACTTGATGCTGAAGATGCTAATAAAACACCTGACTAAACCATCAAACTTAAAATGACAGTGCCTTTTCACTCACATATGATCTCCCAGCAGGAGAATTTCAATCGAAAGTGATTGTCGAATATTGTATTACTCTCGTACTATTACTATGGGGAGACATTAGCATATTGTTTGCTCTTTTTAAGCGGATGGATTATGAAAGTCTATACAAATATGGAAATGAAGCCTGTGGTATCCAACTTTGAATGCGCAGTTATATTTTAAACCTGTCCCATCACCACAGTGCCACTGCAGTTTCACTGCTCTGTCAGTTCAGCAGAGTGCAGAGCATACTAGCACGTGCATTCCCCCAAAGCTGGTGTTGCCAACCATCGTTCCTTTTCAGCTGTCCACTAGTCATCCTGATAGTCATGATGCACAGCTGTTTTAAACACCTGACGGACCATAGGAGTCACTCTGTCGACTGAAACCCTCCGACTCTGGGCAACGCTACAGCCAATTACAAGCTTCCCTGTGGCTCAGCTTCCCACAGCTGCCACTGGCAGAGTGAGGATTGGATTCCACACGGTGGGGCTTGTGACTACACTGTCAATAAATGCTGTAATAGTATGTGCCACCAAAAAGCCCAATAATGCCTGTGTTTGATGTATGGCCTCTTCCAGGTCTTACTGTCTTACCGTCTTACCCATGTATTGTGTGTGCTTTCATGCAGCCTGGCCTTGGAGCAGTGAGCACATTTTTTCCATCTGTTTTTCCCCAGTGGAGCCTGACTTACCACACCGTGCTGTATAGTTAACATGTCTGCATTTCCATGTGTTGGACGTGGAGATGTCCCTGTCTCGAGGGGTAGCATGGATCTTTGTTTGGGGAAGATGAGTCTGAAACAGTGCGCACAATGTGGCCTCTCTTCCAGCACTGCTTGTCACATGACAGCCAGAACCCACGAGTGCCCTCAAGGAAATTGTGTCAGGTGGTCAAAAGCGCACCAACACTGGCATCCCCAGCTTTTGTCGATTCACAGAACGCCACAGACTACCAGCGAGGTAAGATTGAATGCCTGTCCTTATCAAGAAAGGAACCAGTCATTTACGTATGTGTATGCAAAGCCCAGCAAGAGCTGGTTGGATATGACATGTTCTCAGTCCTAAGATCTGTGTCTAATGAGCCCGTTGGAGAATGGACAAGAGTGTGTGTGACTCAGACTAATTGTTACATTTTAGTGGACATTTTTGTTATATTTTATTGGACCCCCCATTTTGGATTGCTCAGTCATATGTGTAGGCCAGTCACACCTGAGAGAAAATCATCAGTCATTCCAAGAGCACGGACCAGCACACTTGTCCTTGGAATCTCCTTCTTCCAGCTGCCAAATTGTTGTTTTTCAAAGCTTAATATTTAATACATTCAAGATTTGGCATCTTTTTTTAACCTGTAAGTTTTGTAATAATTGTGAAGGCATCAAGACACACATTTTTGTTGAGCGTTGTGACATATTTGAAGAAATTGTTTTAGTGAATAAGTAATCTTTCACTTGGACATGTTGCCATGATAACAGAAAAACGTATAACCAAACGATCTGAAGAAAAACGATGCAAATTGCCTTCATTCCTTAAATGGGAATTGGCCAATGTTACATTTATGACTCAACATGGCTGCCCATTAAACACTCATTTAAAATACAGAAGATGCAAAGGCATTTTGCAAGTATATGAATCCTGTGTGCAACAACTAACAGCCCAATCAACTCAGGAAGTATGAACATGTATCACGGCATGCTGTGCCTTATTCTTGGATGTGAAACACTTGAATAATTAGATTTGACTGAATGTACTGTGGCTGAAAAATAGACTGGCTATTTTCCCTCTTCTATTCCTCACACACCATGGCTTCCTCCCCCCGCCCCCTTCTCTATCTCCCTTCCCCCCCTCTTTCTCTCTTTTCCCTCTCTCTTGCCTTCCAGTAAATGGGTTTTTGTGTTCTGGGCTCATTGACTGAATCCCGGAATCCCTGAGGATCTGAGGACTTTTGGAGCTGGCTGAAGTCTTGGTTTCTGGTTCTCCAGCTCTACCCAAGCATGGGATCTGACTGACTGCTCCTTCAAAAGAGACGAGCAGGAGCTCTGCTTGAAACAGCCCTCAGGCCCTGAGGCCCGCGCAGAGGAGGTTTACCCAAGGAGTGCTGTGTCCGAGGACATAACATTGCAAACTGGAAAACCAGAGTTATGTTATCCATGACAAAAAAATAAAAAATAAGCAAGCTTAAAAAAACACTCCTTATTGTTGTGGTAGACAACAATTAACAGTAAAAATAAAAAACATGGCTGCTCTATGATGGAAAATGTTGTGACGCTGTTTTGCCAAGCCCTTCCTCTCTCCATAGCATTACCAACTGCTCACTGATGAAACTTAGGCTGCAAGTAACTGTGTTGTAGCAACTTGCTCTGCCGTAGTACCGGGATATTCATAAAGATGTATTTGTACCTGACACTGCAGTAAAATGTTGTCAGAGCTATATTTTGTATTTATTAAATCTACTTATTTTATGTATCTGGAGCAACATACAGGGAGTGGGGGGAAAAAAACAACACAATCCCAACAGTTAAGGGTTCCTATGGTAACCATAATGGTGTGGGATACCTTTTAATGGCACAGGTTGATTGCACTCATACTGTAAAAAGGGAATGTTGATGACAATCCTTACGGAATGGTCAGTGATCATGTTCACCATATTTTAAAGCATTTCTTTCCAGTAGGGAAGGGTTTCGAGATAACAATGTCCATGTCTTCAAGAACATGAGTAGTCAACCAATGTATTAATGAGCATTATACCAATATTATCCATATGGCATGGCCACCTCATTCACGTTTATGGGATATTCTGGAACAATACCCAGGACATAATTTTTCACTTCCATCAAAGCATGAGATGATCTCATTTCTTGGGGAAGAATGGTGTCATTTTATCCAGCAGATTTCAGAATGCTTGTAATCTATGCCACAGTGCAAACAAACCATAATGACCACATGGTGGCCCAACACCCTATTAAATAATTTGACATTTGACAAATCCATTCTTGTTCACTACCTGTACATTTTTAAATGGGCCACTTAAGGAGAAGTAGGCTACTTTGGTCCCCTTGTGAGAAAATTAGATTAGCCTAAAGGAGGGACTAGAGCTGCCAGGCATGAAGTAGTTAAGGTCAATCGGAGGTGTATATGGCAAGTCTTTCCTCACTTAAGGAAGACAGGAAACGCGTGAACTCATGTAGCAGTAAAAGGGGAAATTGTGCGTGTCCGTGTTGACAAGGAGGTTTAGGAAAAGAAAGGCAGCAGTGACCTCCCACTCATTATACAGCGGGCGGCATCAATAGAGCAACCTTTAGAAAAGCAAGGCCTAGCCAGCAGAATCATCACTGAAGCGTGGCGGCTTCCCTCCCCATTTATTGAAGGTCTGGGTTAAAGAAAACTGGCATGGGCCTATTACTCAATGTGAAAACTGCCATGTTTTAATTAAGCTTGGGTAATTCCACACCATAACCAAAATAAAGTTTTCCATTATTCATTGAATTTCATGTCATATATAGGCCACACCAACACTGGTGTGTAGGCTATAAGCTATAAAACGTCACTAAATAACGGTTAACGGAGCATAGATTATAGCCTACATTCTATTTGCATTGTGGTCATACACAATTTTCAACAAATTAACATTTTAAATGAAAAGTTTGTATATGCATAAATGCAGGCCAGCCTTAACTTCGCATTCAGTGTGCCTAGTGTAGCCTAATTGATCCACACAGCCTACAAGCACACGCACTAATAGACTATTTCTGTACTGGGATCTGCTGCTAAACTGAGCAGTTCGTCCCAGGTCCCATACGAACTCTGCCCTCACAATGAGAAATGCCACTGTCCTTGCATTATTTGATGCAGCCTGCTAGCATAACCCAGTAGCCTATAGCACCAACATTACACTAATTTTTAATGTCATTACATTGCAGGTTAATTTGCTGTCAGTAGCCTATAAAGTCCTGGACCCATGCCAATTTACATTTTGCACTAACATCATGGCTGAAATTGCATTGACTATGGATCAAACCACCTTTCACGTGACATGACTCAAAATGAGAAACTATAGTAAGTCGTTTATATTTCGTCTAATAAACGCACAGCTAATGCAATAATAGCAACACATCATGTGACATGGCCCTTTCTCGAATATCACGCCACAATTTTCTATTCAAATATGACACTGACAACTCACAAAGATAAGGCCGCATCGACACAGAAATGCCACAAGACATTTGCGTATTGTTATTTCCACCAATGTCAGAGCAAGATACTGTCAGAATGCATTGCAACGACGCACCAAAAAGTAAACGTAATTCTTTTAATGCAGTGCTGAGAACAGAAACGAAGATACATCTAACCACTGCAGGGATCGCTGACTGCCATGATTAACATGTTACATCTGAGTGATGAATGACATTTATATGAGCAGTTCAGGGTTTTCTCAAACTGGTAACATTTTACCTCATGTTTTTTACCTTATTTTTTATAATAATTTCCTAGTGCACTGGTAGGGCTCTTAGCAAAACCTGATCTCGGCTGGTATGACCCTCTTGCACAGTATCAGAGACAAATATCCGTCTCCTTACCATCAAGTTGTTGGCTACACTATTTAATTTGTCTACTTCTGGTCAACGTGGACCAGATGCTTGCCAAGTGTAAGCCTACATTTTAAACACTTTATGGGGGGGGGGGACATTGTAGGAACTCATAAAAAAAATAAAAATAAACACGAATCAACGGAAGCATCCAAAGGGTGTGGGAAAATACTTGTTAAACAGTAGTCCGTTAGAAAAAAGAACGTTTCAGAACGTTTTGAGAAGAAAAAATAAAACTAGTAGAAGGTGTGCTCTTTGCTCTCGGGCGCGCGCACACGTACGCGCAGAACGCAGTTTTCCTCTGCACACTGCTAAAACAGTTTGACGAAAGGAAGAAGGACGGAGCCGGGAGAAGTCAATGGATCAATGCACAAATGAAAGAAAGAAAGGGACCCCGAGGAAAGACAGCTCCCTCCATGAGAGATAAGCGTTATTCAAAACGCGATGTAGCCTACTCATTAGAATCCGTAGTGGGGACTGAAGTTGGCAACAAAAAGGGAAAAAGTGGACTTTGAAGTTGGACTACTCCTTCGTTTGAGTTGGTTCTGGGAAGCAGTAGTAAGTGCCCGTCTCCTGTGCAGCGCTTCCAATTCGAGCTTCTATCGGCCAGTTCTGCGCTGGAAAGAGTAGGCTACTTTCACCACAGCACGACAACAACTGTCGCCGCGATGCAGGGAGTTTCAACAACTGGTGAGCACATTTTAAATAGCAGGAATGCTTCTCCGCTAATTTCCTTATATGAGCTAGCCAGACGCAGATTCTGTAGAATCTGTTTACGCTGCAGTAGGTGTTTGGTTCAAAAACCAATGCTTCATAATTTGCACGGAAGTGGAATTTGAAGCACGGTTTAGCTACTGAGCCATTTAGCACAGAAACTATTTAAGTGACCTATGTTTATTGTAATCAGTTGTTTAATTAATGACTGAACTACTGTACTGTGATCTATAGGCTACCTAATTCCTGTCATCCGCTTTTATAATCCTCACAATAGAAAGTGCATAAGTCATCAGTATCCCATTCAGCAACCGTCCAGTTGCCTATAGTTGTTGAATGGCTACAAATCTAGTTAAATAAGATACTGTACATTGTTTTAACCCATAACTGCGATTTTAAGTCCGACTGATTCCAACATCTTGGTAGGCTACTACATACTATTGTTAACACCAAAGAGATAATTTTCCATCTGTGTTTGCGAACAGTATTAATAACCAAAAGATCTTGAGATGTTGTTTTAAAGATCATCTTTTTAACACTTGACAGTAAAATCATCTCTTTTACACTTGACAATAAGTGTTGGAACCCAACACAAAATGGGTTCAAGCACTGAACAGCTGAAATGGATCTTTGTGCTTACTTTTCTCTTCATCACATCCAATGTGATTGAATCGTCACATTTCCACCTTGTACAGTACTCCAAAAGTACACTGTTACATACACATACAAACCAGTTATGTGCCGGCTATCTGGTTTAGTGGATGGAGAGAAGGCTCCAGTTCCCGTTATAAAAGCGGCTGTGTTCTCATTATGTGTGTTTCTCCTACCCGAATAGAACTGAAGGTGTCGAGTCTCAGTGCAGAGATGATACAGAGAGGAGGGATCCCAGGGCTGCTTGCGACAGCTTCAGAGTGATGTTACACTCCCAGTCTCCCTGTCTAAACTATCTGTAACTCTTATACTGTGGGCCAAGTTCTTTTGAGATCATGGCATTTTTTCTGACTGCACAGGGCAATTCCCTCAGATAAGAGTGTCATTTAGATAAGTGTTATATGAGGGCAATTCTTCTAATCAGGAGACATTTTCTGTAATGAAGGTGGTGTTATAGGGGCTTTCATGAGGGTACTGTTACAAGGGGCATTACATTTTGAATCACAACATTTTTACAGGGGGCAGTTGTGTCATGAGGGCGGCTGTTACAAGGGGTAGTAGTCTCATGAAGGTGGTGTCATAGGGAGCAGTACTGTCATGAGGGTGCGATTACTCTCTCTGTCGTGAGGGTGCTACCGCAGGCAGAAATGGGCAGTGTTGTGTTCTCCTTGCGGGCCCTTCCTGTGCTTGTCTGGGGCAGCTGTGCAGCTGTCGGATGAAATATAGCTTTCCGATGTCCGTGGACCCTGGGAACAAAAGCGACGGAGCTCAATGAGAACGTTCGGTGAAGATTTTCAGATAAGCCAATTCAGGGCTGAGAGGAGAAAAGAGCAGCACAAAGTTCAAACAACCATCAAGCGTGCAGAGAGATGCTGCTTCAGGGCATGATGGTGACTTTCAGCAGTTTACTTCTGAGGAAAATGGCTGCTTATCTCATTATTTATTGCACAGATAGTTAATGGCAGTGCTGTTGAGTTCCTTCAGCTGTCTAATTCTGTGACCTTCAGGGACTTTGCCTTTTTTTTTTGGTTCCGACATAAAGACGGCTGCTGTCCTCTTTAGCGTGACAATTCTTTTTTCTGAAAAGAAATTCAAGCTGCAAGCGGCACGGAGATCTATGTCGGTGGGCCTAGGTCTTGTTAGTGTTCGGAATGTAGGAGAGGTACAGAGAGATTTCCCAGCAGGCTCTGCGTGAGCTGTTTATATTATTTATTATTAACAAAAGCGATTTGGCCTGTCTGTGTTTAGCCAAAGTTTTATAAACATCTCCCGTCCATGTTAAATAAACAGTGAATACAGTAGGAAGAGCTGAGGCGGGAGCAGGAAAAAGAGGGACGAGAACGCTCTCCCAGCTCGCCCTCTTGGTGAGCAGTTTGAAAAAAAAACAGTGACTCAGTCTTGAGAGGAAAACGACTCAAAGATCCCACCGTCCGTGTCACGTTGATTTTTCGAAGAGTATTCACCCTTGGGGGGATTCAGTTCTGATGCTGGGGGGAAATCAGAAGAGCACTTTAACAGGCGAATGAGCTGAATAAGGAAGGCGAAGGCTTGCAGTGCTGTGCTAGATGCCATTTTTAGAGAGGCGATGTGTTTTTGCTGGATGGCCGGAAGGAACAAGAGCTCTGGCCAGCAGTCCAGTAGCCTGGGTGTGCTCCGTGAATGGACGGGAGGAATGCGTGTAAAGGGACTTGAAGTGTGTGTGTGGGCGTGTGAGTGCGTGCGTGTGTGCGTACATTCATCTCTGTGTATGCATCTGTGTGTATGCACGTCTGTATGTCTGTCTGTCTACATCCGCAAATGTGTTGGCGTGTGGAAGTCGACTGAATGAATGCAATAAAAGTGTGTGTGTCTTTTTGCGGTGTATCTGTGAGCCTGTGTGTCTGTGCGTTGACATAAGTGTCTGTATTAGTGTTTTAATGGGCTGCATGAATTGTTGTGTGTGTGTGTGTGTGTGTGTGTGTGTGTGTGTGTGTGTGTGTGTGTGTGTGTGTGTCTTTCTGTGTGTGAGAGTAGGAGAGAGAGTGAAATGTGAAATGGGTGGTGAATGCCTTTGGAGTGCTGCGGACTATGAATTAGTGTGTGTGTGTGTGTGTGTGTGTGTGTGTGTGTGTGTGTGGGTCATATTAAACATTGGCAGATCTCCTCTTGCAGCTCTGACTGCTATGACTGTTTAATAGTCACTGCAGTGTCACAGCCGTCGCAGAGATTTTAACCAGAGCAGGAGAACGCAGTTGACTAATACGTCCATGAATGGTAGACCCTTGCTCAAACCAGCTCACTAGACGAAAAGTGAATTCATCTTTGATATGTGCACATGCACAGGTGCTTAAAATATATTTATGATGCTGTAAAAGAGATTCAATAGGACAGTTGGATGATGGGGCAAAGTCTGCCCTGAGCTGGAACCTGAAGTTAAGCAGTGAGCGGTATTTGAAAGGGAAAAATATTAGCAGAGGCCAAATACAATAAACATGAACTACTGCTTGGGGCTGAGATGAGCTCAGGGACAGATGTGACCTCTACCGTAACACAATAGCACTCTATTACCATCACTCAGATCAGACCTACAATCACAGCTCTCTCCCTCCATACACAGGATCACTTCCCCTTGCTCTTCTGCCCATATAGAGTCGCTGTGCTCCTCTCTTCATCTACACTCACTTCACTCAGTCATATATGGTCTCTCCCCTCCCCTTCCATGTAGAGTCACTGCTGTCTTCTCAGTGTACACTGTCACTGCCTTCCTTCAAGGTCAGTGCCTTAGTTAACTCCACCTCCATCAGCTCAACGATTGCAGTAGAGGAACCTGCCGCTGAGACACAGTTGGAGATACCTGCAGGCGGCAGACAAGTCCACCCATAAGAGTTACGGCTCCACCAATTTGCCTAATACTAAGTAGGAGGGCCTGACAATTACCTGACAGAAATGAACAATGTTAGATTTCAACCAGCATATACAGAACAGGAATAGTTAGTCAGAGATCTTTTGTGGCTTATATTTATAAGGGACCCCACAGCAGGACCGCACAGGTACATAGGCAAGCACAGGCAGATTCTGTAAAGGCAACTGGAGTTGGAGAGAGAGGGGATATGTGCTCAAGCTAAAGGATTTCTCCCTCTTCCCCCTTGTCCTATAGTCCCCCACTCCATGGGGGCTGCACTCACATGGTAGTCACTGTTGCAGTGAATTTATGTTCAACTGTAATGACTGGAATTTAACTTATTGAGGTAATATAGGTATCATTCTCTTTTATAACTGATATCGCAACATGTCTTCTAGTTTGCTTACTATGACTGGTTCTTATTTTAGTTAAATAGAATTAAATATAATTTAGACATGAACTCAACTTAACTTGACTTAATTTAAAATCATATGTAATTAAACTTAATATTTTTGTATTGAGAATGGAGTCATCATTGTAGCCTGAGCTTCCTAGATAAGTGGATTGCCATTGCTTATGTTCATGTTTCCCTGGGCTGACCTTTAACCTTTTCGGGAAACCTTTGCTTTAACCTTTACACAGAATCCGTTCTACATCTTTTCCGGTTAGCCACTTGAACAAACTCTCAGAACAACACGTGGAAAAAATCTGAATCTTTTAAATGTCAAAAGTGCTATTAAAAAGACATTAAACATATTACAGTGTCAAAATGTATTCTGTTGCACATCAATTTTATTTAGATGTTGCTCTAGAGAGTTAATTCCCAAGCTATCAAACGAATATGTAAAATATATGAAAATACTTTAGTGCTGTAGTATCTTTCACTTGTTCCATAAAAGCCTCCAGATTGTTCCATGAATACATTTGCATACATGAGAAGAATGTTTTGCTAGACTCTTGATGTCCTGGTGAATTATAGGTAGATTAGGTTCTCTTGTTTTATCCCACCCAGGATGTGTGGGCTGGGTTTTTGGAGTTGGGACAGAAGGATTGTATTATTAGGTGGGAAAACGTTTAACTGTAAAAGCATGCATTCTGGGATTTGTTTTGTATTGCTTTTTGCAGCAGTGGAGGCATTGTATATTGTGCTTTTCTGTGAACATCAAAAGCCTGCTCTTCCAGATGTAGGCATCCTCCAGGCACCAGCAGCGCAGCACAGAGCAGGAGAATGGTTTACTATTGAGGAGCAGCTAGCTGCACACACAGAGGCTTCTCCACTTCTGCACTACACCTGAGGAGCTTGGATTTTTTTATCCTGACAGGGACATTGTTGTTGCACCCTTGGGCAAGTTACCTTATCTCAGTTTCTTGAGGTATAAACACACAGGTTCAAACCCTTATGCACGCCCGCATGCATGCGCAGACAGGCAGACAGGCAGACAGGCAGACAGGCAGACAGGCAGACAGGCAGACAGGCAGACAGGCAGACAGGCAGACAGGCAGACAGGCAGACAGGCAGACAGGCAGACAGGCAGACAGGCAGACAGGCAGACAGACCTGGCTCTACAATGCTGTGGGGCCTGAGCGCAGCCACAGTTCTGGTCTGTAGATCCAGTAAAGGGAGACTGTATGAACCCTTGGGCTCTGTGTGAGTGCTATGGCACAATGCACACTCAATATCCCGCCCACTAAAAACCCAGATTAAATCTCAGCGCAAAGAAAAGGTCTGCTCTTTCTCAGCGCAAGCAGCTTGGGAGAAGAGTGCTAACAGGCCGCCTTAATTCCCTCTGTGGTGACTAAACAAAACAAACACAACACAAAAGGCACACATTTAAACTTCGAAATGATGGGCCGAGTAATCCTAATCTGGAGGGTTCATCTGCCAACCGGCGCTAATGTCGCTGTGACGGCATGATTGATACACGTGTATTATTCCACTTGTAATCTGAGCGAGCATGTGACCAGTTGGCCCACACATGATTAAGCGCAGCTGCAATGCGTGAAATGTGACTGTGACAT
Organism: Ilyophis sp. 1 JC-2022; assembly: GCA_022702515.1. NCBI lineage: Eukaryota > Metazoa > Chordata > Actinopteri > Anguilliformes > Synaphobranchidae > Ilyophis > Ilyophis sp. 1 JC-2022. The sequence continues at coordinate 50,197,032 of CM040402.1, forward strand.
TTCAGTCTGCCGCTGAAGTGCTTGGGAGTCCATCGGTAGCGGCGGTAATGAGACGTTTCCCCCCACGTTCCCCCTCTCCTCTGTCTCCGCCTCTGGCTGAGCTTTCCGGGATCGATTGGCAGGTTTGTCTACTGTTCACCTGCCTCCCGGCTATGACCCAGCAGAGTAATGGAGCGAGTGTGGAATAGTGCTATATGCACACACACGTCTATGTTAAAATCCACAAGCAGCAGGCAAACACATTTCATTTATACAAGAGATTGGCAGAATATGAATTATGGAATGACTAATGAATGTAATGAAATCTAAACATGTACAGGAGTAAGTAGGTACTGAATTGGGATCACACAGCTGTGTTTCTGAAGCTGTAAAATGATGAGATTGAAGATGCGATGAGATTTGAGCATGATGCTTGATTTTTCCACTAGATGGCGATGTAATGTTGGAAGAAATACAACAGCAGCTCAAGCTTTTTGGTCCTACTCTTGGAGGTATGCCTTGAAACACACACATACTGAAATCGGAAAAAATACTAAGGCCGGTAAAAGGCACTCTTTATGTACAACTTTATTTCCCAAATCAGTTTGAATGGCAGGCTGTACTTGGTACGGTAATGCACTTGAAGCTTGAAGGCTGCTGCTTTAGCTTTCATTGCTTTAGCTGAACTGCTTCAGCGATCATTCCAAAAGGCCGCCGTCAGTTTGACTGCACCTGGTGCCCTCTGTGAAGGAGAAAACCTCCATGTTTTGTGGAACGATGCAGGGATCAGAGTACAGCAGGCGGTGGTGGTAATGTGCGCTCAGGCCGACGTAACATTAGAAGGGGAGAGCCTGCCAGGTGGTGCCGGCGCGCTCTGGGACTGCTGACTTTGTCCTTGCCCGCAGCGTGTTCTGACTGAGACAGGCTGTACTCTGTCACCGCCGAGCGGAGCTTCTCCTGGGGCAGGCTGGGGGAATCCGGAGCAGTGCCTCTCCCCTGGTCCTGCCTGCTGACACCTCGCTCTGTGTGCTGAAGGTCATGACTGCAGGAGGGGCCGTGCTGTGGATTGTTATCATTTGTCTGCAGTCCGATTTCTATTGTAGTCAGTAAAGTCTATGCTAGCTCTTTCTCTCTCTTTCATTTTGTTGATTATTGGTATTTTTATTGTTAAAATGAAAGGCCATTTAAAAAAAATTTGCATTTAAATATTTTCTTTGTATTTATTCCTTATTTATGTGCATGGTTGCCTTTATGCGTGGTTGTAAGGTTTTGGGCTTGTAGGCTAGATGTTGTTTTTGTTGGACTGTGCCCATAAAGAGGACTAATAAGTCAAAAGTCTCGCTTCTTGTTCCTACATTAATTGAGTATGTAGGAGACATCTACCTGTAATCTGCTAAATGACTCCTCTGTAAGTGGCATCATAGGCAGTTATTATACCCCTGACAGTGCGTCTGAATAAACACCTTGCTACGGTTTACACGGCAGAATGTGCTCTTGCTGTAATGAGCTCTTCCACTTCACAGATGGATCTTGTTAAGCCCTGTTTATGCATTTCCTCTTTCTCTTAATTTTGTCTCTTTTTTTCCCCCCTCAGACTATAATTTCACTACCAAACCATTTCTTAAATGAGGAAGTGTAGTTGGCGCAGAATATAAGGTAAACTCTCTTGAATTGGCTACTTTATGTTGCGATTGTGTGAAATCAAGGTAGAGTGCAGGTTGGAGTATGGAGCGTATCTACGTTTCTTTGAGAAAGTAACTGGGTTTGTGTTTCAGTGTGTGGATGCGTGTGCATTGACGTACGGACAGCCTATATAAATCTCTTGAGAAAAATGGTGACTGTGTTGCTGTGCGTGTATGTGTTTTTGTGTTTAAGAGGTAATAAATGTGTTGGGTGTTGTCTGTGTTTTATGGAGAATGTGTGTGTGAGACGGAGCAATGAGTGCGCTGCACAGAGCCAGGTGGATGTCATTATTCCAGATCTGTGAGTCCACAGGAACCCCCTGCTGGGGTAGAGGGTAATAGATTGTCTGCTCAGCACAAACTCACCCTTCTGTTCCGTCAGACCCAAGATGCTCCCAGTGTGGATCCAGACTGTGCCAGCTGATGCCCACCAGCGCCGTCCTGTAAGAGGGCTTCAGAGCTTCTCTTGGGCTATTTGACTGGCTGTCAACGCAGATTCTGTCCTCGGGAGTCGATGGAAAGCGAATGCGTGGATAGGGATCTTTATAAAACTATGACTGTCAAAGCTGCAGTCTGAAGCGCATGTGAAATTGTGCGGTGTTTGTTGCTCGCTGTCTGTCGACGCGTCAGCCACGTCTTATGCAATGACAGCTCCTCTTCGTCACTGATTTGACAGAGCTCTGTGCTTCAAGTGTAACACGGAGTCAGCCACGTCTTATGCAATGACAGCTCCTCTTCGTCACTGGTTTGACAGAGCTCTGTGCTTCAAGTGTAACACGGAGTTTACATGCAATTACCGTCAAGAGCATTGTTCAAATTCCCCTGGTGTTCGCCAGCCTCTGAACCTATTTGTTTCACTTCAGTGCAAATTCGTTTTGTAATTGGCCCAAAATGGTAGGATTCCCCCTGGTCTCTGCACGGTGTGTGCACGTGCCTCTGCGCATGCGTGTGCGTCCGCGTGTGCCTATGCGTGTGCATGCACGCCTACATATAGGTGCCCGTGCACCTCATTCCTTTTTTTGTCATGGCAATTTGTCATGTCATTTTGGCGCTCTGTGACAAATGCCTTCCATTCTAATTACTGGGAGGGAGCGTCTCTGTAGAGCCTTGCAGGTGAAGGCACTATTCATCAACTACTACATTCTTTTTACTGTTCTCTCATAAACGTCACGTGAAGAACTCGAGCTCAAACTCGGCTCGGGCTCCGTTTTCTCTCAGGAGCATCTCAATGCGGACATCACCTCTTGCCAGAGCTCACTGGCACTGATCTCAGCGGCACACTCACACAAACGCACTGCCATCCTACAGTGCTGGCAGATCGCCAACGGGTTATACTGGCAGCCCAGGTAGTGCCTCCCTCTCCAAACAGCCTTTCATGCCCGTGTGAACGCTTGCTCAGTGCCACAATCTCCTCTTGTCCCCCGACTACATCTCACCTCGGCCCCGCCTCTTTCCAAATGTACTCCGCCCCTTTTTGGCTGTGGGTCCTCCCCCTTTCTCTAGTGCCTGCCGTGGTTCAGCGCTCACATCCCGTCAGCAGATCCTAATCACCCAGCCTCTACCTCTCTTTTCTCCATCGCTCTCCGGCCTGTCTTTCCATGTTTTCCCCTTTCACAAATCCTTCTTTTTCGTCTTTCATCCTCTCCTTCCGTCTCCCCCCCTCTTTCTCTCCTCCCGATCCCTTTCTTTCACGCCACTCTGTCTCCCTGTCTCTCACGCTGCCTCCATCTCTGGCCTTGTTGTAATCTCCTCTCTTGAGCCATGTAATTACTGGCCATCTGGGCCACCATGGGGAAATGAGCCTGGAACTCATTAAATGGCCAAACCTACTGGGCCTGTTCTGGCGTTTTGTGGGGGGGGAAAAACACAGAAATTTTGACTGCATTTCATGTCTCTGTTACTGCATCTGTCTCCTCTCCAAATATTAGTAAAGATTGTAATGGAGAGTGTAATACGTTGTGCCAAGCATAAATCACAGTGGTGTAATGTGCGTGTTCTTAATTCACAGTGGAGAGTGTAACGTCCATAGTAATAATTCACTGTAGAGAGTGTAATGCACTGTGATGAGCGTAATACAAAGTGACAGGTGTACTGCACGGCGGCGATGTGTTTAATCCACACTTAGAAAGGGCACAGGAGTGTAATGGGCAGTGGATAGCATAATGCACATCAAACTGTGTTTTATTTTTGTCATTGTTATTTTATTAGGACAAAAAAGGTTGCTTGTGCTTTCATTGGGCCTGACAGTTCACTTTAATTGTTTCCTCCTTTTTCTACGATCAAGTTATGAAAATAAACTAAAGTTATTTAAGCTTTAATTAGACCTGTTCGGGATCATCATCAAGCAGAAATGATTGGCAGCACATTCTTAAAGCCACATGATGCTGCTCAGCGATGCTGTTTTTTTTCTCTTTTTTTTACTGCAGACCACATCTAGGCTCACAGGGGTAATTGCAGTCCTTACGTTGCCTCGGTTGCTTTGAACTTTGAGCCTTGTGAAGTAAAAAGGGGCAGAATGGATGATTCTCATCTGACAGCATTCCCTGTTTTCAGCTGTAACACGACAGCATTCCCTGTTTTCAGCTGTAACACGACAGCATTCCCTGTTTTCAGCTGTAACACGACAGCATTCCCTGTTTTCAGCTGTAACACGACAGCATTCCCTGTTTTCAGCTGTAACACGACAGCATTCCCTGTTTTCAGCTGTAACACATTTTGCCAGACAGACGGTATAGATCCGCCCGACTGAAGCTCTTAACTCACTCCGGCCTGATTCGTTTCCCGCGGTGCTCCACTTCGCCCCGTCGGGTCGTTATTCCACCAGAACCTGGTCTTTGTTTGAGTGTGCGCCTCTATCTGGAGGGAGTGGGGTGAGGGGTGGTAGATCCCACAAGGTCACAAAGTAAACCTAACCGGTGGAAATAAAAGAATGAAAGTGCCTGCCTAGCGCAGATACATTTCAAAGCTTTGAAGTCTTCTCTACGCAGCGCAGTGTTTCATCAGCGTGTCAGTGCTGGCTCGTCTTACAGCTGAGCAGGGAAATGGAGTGCGTTATCATATATCATACATGTATGAAGCTGCAGTCAGATTTGGAGTGATTTTGGGTGGGAGGGTGGCAGGTTGGGTGTAATGTAAAGCCCCCCCCCCCACCCCCCCTGAGGGACAGTCTCATGACACGGCACGCACCTGCACTGCCCTGCCAGCTTTTACACTTTACACACACCTTCTTACCCGTTTAAAGAGATGGATTTTTACTGGAGGTAGAATGCAGCAACGTGTCATAGCTCAAGGGTATAGCAGACGCATAAAATAGTGGGGATATGAAGCCATGAGTCTTGTCGTGCGCTAGTCTCTGTGCCATGTGCTGCCTTGTAAGGTCTTATGTTGTCCATTTGTTTTCATTTTCCTGGGAAGGTCAGTTAGCACTGTTAATTTTATGATCACATTATGGTGGGTACCACGAGTCCTATTGATCGTGTGATCATAAAACTGCAAGGCGTCCACAGTGGCCCCTTTTACCACAAGGTCTCCAGCTTTATTGAACATCTCTCAAACGGCTCCCTGCAGCTAGTAGCCAAGGCTTGGGGACAGTGTAGCGTTAATTAGCACTCCAGTAACAGGGTTAATCCTTATTACCAGGTCACTCAAGTGATGCAATTAGCGTTTTATTGATAAAAAATAAGAGCATCTTTTGTATGGATTCACCTTTGATGGTTTTTTGGGTGTTTTTCCTGGCCGTGTCTCTTTGTAATGAGAGCTCTATACTTTTTATTTTTTCATTATAATTTTTTTCTGTTCTGTTGTTTGATTGTCCTATTGTTAAATAGGTGTTCAATCTATTCTCCAGAACATTCAAACAGTCATAGCTTCAGTATTTCACAAAGAGATGCTGTAAAGTCTTGTAGAGTTGTAGGTAAATCTTCATCTGCTGCATTTGAAAGAACTGAAGCGCAGAAAGTCAGCTGGCTGCTGTGTCTTGCTTTGGCAATGGAAAATTCCAATGGCAGAAATGTTCTCTGATAAGAATGTACAGACTGGTCTAAAACATCAGAGAATGTGTCAATGTTGTCTTCCATCTGCAAAGTGTGTGTGTGTGTGTGTGTGTGCGTGTGTGTGTCTGTGTCTGTGTGTCTGTGTGTCTGTGTGTGTCTGTGTGTCTGTGTGTCTGTGTGTCTGTGTGTGTGTGTGTGTCTGTGTGTGTCTGTGTGTGTGTGTGTATGTGTGCTTGTGGATATGCATGCATGGGGGAGCTATTACAATATGTGCGAGTTGGTCAACATTCTCTGGAATGTTAGAATGGTGTCCATGACGACAACCCAATGTTCTCTCCTTTAGACATACATCAACAGGTCTCAGTGAGCGCAGCTTGGCGGCCATGATGCCTTTTTAAAAATGTTACTTTCTTTAATAGGATATTTGAGTTGTTTGTGACTGCAGGTGCACTGGGATGGATGTTGGACAGAAAAGGACAGGATGGCAGACAGTTTGAACAGGAGAAAGAAAGGTTCAGAATTGAATTAACTGGCGCTGAGATGTCTTTTCCAAAGCCCAATAATATGGCTACACGGGTTGTATTCATTTCAGAAGCTCTTAGCCTTAGGGTGTAGGTGTATAGGAAGCTAGTATACTCGTTTATGAGACCTTTAAGTCCCTCTGTTAGGCCTACAGATAGAAAACACGATAGAAAAAGACTGGTGTTTAAATCACACTGCCTTTTTTTCTATGGAGCACTTGAAGTTACTCAGAAAAGAAGCTTAGATGTAAGATTTTTTTGTGCCTATGACAAATAGAAAAGTCCACTGGGAGGGGAAAGGGGCAGTGAGAGAGAAAGTGTGTCACTGTGATCATGCACCAGCCTCACAGGCCAATGGCTCATCCCAGACAGGAAGGCAGAGCTGCACTTCAGCTTAGTCAGGATAAGATTTGTGTGTGTGTGTGTGTGTGTGTGTGTGTGCGCGCGTGTGTGCATGCTCAAATGTGTGTGTGTGTGTGTGTGTGTGTGTGTGTGTGTGTGTGTGCGCATGTGCACGCTCAAATGTGTGAGTGCATGTCATATGTGTGGGTTTGTGGATGTTTAGGGTGTGGGGTGTGGACTTTGTGGTCATCTTATCTGTGAACGGTTTTTTAGTCGGTCATATTGTCTGACCTTGGCATTTCTTGATAGCCTAGCTGATTTGGAAAACAAAATCCACTTCCCAGAAGTGTTGGGATTGAAGAAATATTTGAGTGGTACCGTTTGTGTGTTTTCACACCCCTCTTTCTTCTCTCTCTGCCCTAGTTGTCTTGAATACACTCCCGATACCCACTTTCCCCCAATACCCCCAGGCAGCTGTGAGACAGATGCTTCCATCTCAGGTCACTGGTTCTAATGTACGTTACAGTGGCTGGCTCGCTGTGGTAAAGGAGACTTAGAAGACTGAAATTAGCCTCAGCCTTTTTGTACGTGTATCCAGTGTGGTGAAGGAAAACAGATTTAGATTGTGTGCTATTTCTAATGGGATAGAGCGCTGGGTAGCGTGGCGCGTTCAAGTGTGGAAAAGTTGAACCGCACCAACCCCACTTCCCCCACCCCCGGTTCTAATGAGACTGTTTCATGTGTTATAGCCGTGGGTCAAGGGGAAATGTGGATATGGTTTGCAGCCCTCTTGCTTGTGTTCCCAAAAAAGAGGAAATATAGATATAGGAATATTATAGAATTGCTCCGGCATGTCTCTGTCTCAGCATTGTGTCCGTAAAGAGCTCTGGATTCTGGAGGATGAAAGCAAGTAGGATTTCAGACTTCTTTTACCCATAATGCATAGTTTTTTTTTTGTGTATCTGCTTGACACCTGTGTTGACTACTTCCACTGCAGTGTCACTCTCTCCAAATCCTCCGACTGCAGCAATAAGCAATGATGGGAAAGTCCTCTGTGTTTTTATTCTTTAATTATGATTTTTTTTAGCCCAAATTTTTTTCCAACCCTGTTGCCATGAAAATGGGGTCCTTTGAACCATGCTCTGTCAGCAGGCCCTGTGTAAGGCGGGTCTGCACCCCTCTTTTTCCCGCCGGCTCTCTGCTGTCGCTGACAGGGGGGGGGGACTGAAAGAGATGGGACATAATTGTATGTGCATATGAAGAAGGCAGTAAGCAGCTTGCGAACGTCACCCTGGCAGCTTCCGTAATTTCACAGTCTGGGCCCATCACAGATACCATAATGCCGCGGATCCTGGGTGAAGCATTTCGAATGTGAAATTGTAGCATCTCTTAAAGCTCCCGTCTTTACCTCCTTCTTCCGAACCCTTTTAACAGAGAAGAGTCAGAACTTGCTGTCTCTCTTGTCTGACCCCCCCTCCCTTTCGTTCCTCTCATTCCCACTCTCTCTCGCTCCCCCTGTCTCGCTCACCCTCCCTCCCTCCCTCCCTCCCATTTTCACTCGCTCCCCCACTGCCATTTGTTTCCATGACAACCATTCCAAGGCATTATTCTGGCTGAAAACTACTTTTTCCCCCCTCTCTCTCTTTCCCCGCGCTGCTGCTGGGCATTGTTAGGAATTCACTGTGGATGCCTCCACCTCTCTGAATGAAGCCTGCATCAGGAGAGGAGAGGAGCACGTTTCTGGTTCACACCGTGTGGATATTCAGCAGAGGGGGGTGGAGGAGGAGCAGGAGGAGAAAGGGGGGAGGAGGCACAGCCGATACCAAGCGGAGCTCGGAGAGTGACTCAGAGAGTGCCGGATGTTTGAGCCACGCTGACTGACGGATCCCTCTCCTCGTCCACCAGTTCCTCTCTGACCCTACTTCTGCTTGTGGGACGGGCCACTCCATCACGTCTGCGTGTGTGTGCGTGTTGTGCGCGTATGTGTTTGCTCTCTCCTTACCGTTGCTGGGATGAGCGTGGCTTAGAGCTGTTTGGAGAGAGAAAACAACAGAGGCAGATGGCAGTCTGGCTTTAGCGGGTGAGTTTCTGCTGGTGAGATGCCTTTCCCGCTGGTTCTTCTGCAGTTCTGCCTGAATTCCTGCCTAAGATGGTGCCCGCATGCAGGGCTGGCTCTGGGGCAGGCTTCTGTCTCAGTAATGTAGGCTAATACTGCTGCCTGCTGAAATATATATGTGGGGCTACATGTTTTATTGAGTGATTTACATTGGGGGCAATTTTCTGCTGGCTTGACTCCTTTTGGTGTTGTTTTTGTGCATATTAGAGTAGGGTGAGTTTGAATTGCATTTGTGTTTAGTTTCTGAATCTTTTAAACTTAGGAAAAGTGAAAAATGGTCTGTTTTCTTGAATTGGTGCGATCCAAATTGTCAGAGTAAATGCTCAAAGATCAGTCAACCCTTTTAGTGCTTTTTTGTGTGAACAATAATTGATTAGTCTTCAATGTAGTTTATATTAGCCACATTTTGTAGCGCATACATTCTAGTTCATGTAAAAAAAAGCCATTTGAGATTAATTATTGAATTAATGTTGACATTGTGATCTGAAATGCAATTCCAAAGGTCTTCCCATGGCCAGAATGTGATATAGAAACAGATTCATGCCCAGAAAGCCTATGACATTTAAAATATATATCACTATTTTTGGTGTACGCAAGGGTGAACTGCCAAAGCCAGAGTGGAGATTCTGAGTGATGGTGACCTATTAACTGACAATTCAGCGAGGAAATGTTCTATTTTCATCAAAGCGCGACGACCACTGCAGACGCTCACCAGACCGATTTTCCTGATTTGATAGCGCTGTTATTTTTCATGTTTATTTACGCTCATTTTCTCCCTGTTCCACTATCACCCCAGATCCCCCCCCCCCCACCCCCCCCCCCCACCCCCCCAAAAAAAAAATGGTGTGGGCCTGACACCTTGTGAGTTGTAGCGTTTCCATGACAACAGGCACCAGCTGCAGGGACCCTCTGTGTGCTGGGCTCTCTGGCATTCATGCACTGTGAGTCTAGTAACTGCCCTCTTCACCCCAGATCAATCAACTTGTGGTCAAGCAGGCTAAGGGGCTTCTGACATACTGTATCCCTATACATTTCTCACGGGACCCTCTCTCTGTGAGTCAGGGGAATCTGTTGTGTCTACTACTGGCTTTGGTGGGCGGGGGGCGGGGGGCACTCATTTAATTTGTGTGATTTGAAATCAGTCTAAATCAAATGAAACTGACCAGATCCCATCACTTGTTGAAGAGAATTTGAGGAACAACCTTTTGGTTCCCATTGATTTTGAACATATACTGTACTTTATAACGAAGTAGTTTGTGTCACTTGGGATCTTCCACCAGATGAGTTCCAGTTCAGTTCACTTTAGTTGGGTGAAAGGTCACCTCGGACAAACCTTAACCCAGTTAATTCCTGATTTGTTCATCTGAATTTTCATTTTCAAATACGTAATGACTTCTTACATAGACATTCAAGCACCTGTTAGATGTTTATGTGGTAATTTCTCACCAGAATGTTTGAACTCAATCACAGTTGGGGGAAGCTCAGAGAATGACCTTGTCAATCAAAGTAATGAAAGTCCTACGATGGGAGTGAGCTGGTGCCATTCCTGCAAACAGGAAGGATGTTGTTTACACAGAAGTGAGTCTAATATTGCAAGGATGACCTTGGACACAGTTGAGGGTAGCACGGCCTAGACAGTATACGCACTTTACTTGTTAAATAGTTACCTTAATTGAGGTCATAATAAAGAGCCAGTAATTGCCTCTGTTCCCGTGTTTAAAGGGCACCCGTTTAAAATAGAGCATGAAATGGGCTCTTGTGCACTCGGATTTATCCGTTAAGATCGCAACGTCTACACCTTGTGTATGCTTCATATATGAAGCCGCACTACCCCTAGGTTTCATTTGAGAATACGCAACACATGGAAATATGCATAATACATTTTTTTAAAGACTACATTTAGTGTTGACTGTGGAAAAAGATGGAAGCCCGAGTTGTGCCTGCCCTGGAGAATTGGCAGGAGAAGCATTGTCATGCTAATCAGCATTATCCTAGCCACTGTGAACGCTTTCTCATCCTGCTGGCGAGTTCCTTGACGTGGCCTTGTTGGAATCTTCGCAGCCTAAGAATAATGCTTTTTGTTCTTGGCCTGTAATTAAAAGTCCGTGGACCGTCCTCCCGTTTACGTTCAGTCAGCAAGACAATAATATCAGCCTTGACTGCCCGTCACAAAGCATTAGGGACATTATCTCACCGAGCGTGCTGCTGTGTTGGAGCATTGCTTGCTTGTGCCAAAAAAAAAACGCCGGGAGATGCTGCTGAGGGGGCGTCTCTCTTACAGTAAATTAGCACAAGTTGCCAAGTCTAAATGAAAGATTCATTAACAGCCCAGGCACCTGCAAGGCTTGTGTTTGCAGTCTGCGAGACGTCAGCTCTGAAGCTTACCGTAAATCTCTACCCCGTGGACAGAAACCTTGCGTGTCTTCATTGTACACTTAAAATTCCGTGCTTCAAATGAACTGTAAATCATAGGTATCCGTGTTTATGTATCTTAAATTCTTTTTTTACTTCAGGTTTAGTTTGTAGTGTCTAGACGTACCTCCACGTGCAAGTAAGTTGTTGGAAAAAGAGCCAGAGATTTCAGCTGCTCTGGGCCACACTACCAGTTTGGCAATGCTTTTACAACAGTTACTGTGTAGTTGGCGATGGTGCTGCAGGCTCTTTTTGAAGGATCGGTTTCTGCAGGACCACAGCTGTCGAGGGAACCTTTTGCTCAACACATCTGACATAGATCCTTACAGATAAGCAGTTTTGTTGGAAAATGTTTGTACTGTTTGCATGGAATTACTGCATTTGTGAATATCAGCAAAAAAACTTCACTTTTTGTGATTTTGAGATTGAGACAAACACTCCTGGGATGCTCGTCACCACAAAGGGATGTACTGGCTCCTTGTTGAGATGGAATACTATACACTATCTTGCATGGCTGCAAGCCATCTTGAATTTGCATTTTAAAAGCGTGTAATTGGTTGAGGGCGTGCTATTTTCCAGCTCGGCTCATTTCTCCATCGTTGACTTTTCTCTCCTCCTTAAAGACAGGCCTCGGGGAACAGGTGATGAAAGGGGGACTCCTCTTTTTGGAAATGTATCCGCACTCGTTTCTCAAAATGGATCTTCACTCGTTCTGCACCAATGACTTGGAGAATTTTTGTAGACCAGGAAATCAGAATGAATGCCGTGCATATCATTAACGTATAACGTATCTTTCCCTCGTGGTGATGTAGAGCAATTTAGCTGTGTTGTGTGTAGGAGAATGTAATTTGATATTCGCACATTCTGTTGGTCCAAAGATCAAATATTTGAATACCAGCAAATCCAGTTTTTCCAAAAGGACTGTGTAACACAAGTTGTATTTAAGTAATGAGTCACTTGCACTTTTGAGTGAGAAAATGAAGGATACTTTTCATACTTTTCATTACTTATGGTATGTTTATGCACATGGGAGATCAAGGCTCTTAGATACTTTTTCATGAATATTGTGAATATAATGAGAAATATATAATGCGAGAGTAAGAGTAAAAGTGAACTAATGCATTTGTGATTTCTTGGTCAAATAATTACATCTTTGGGTCCATCCGTAATTTTATATTTGATAGTATAGCTGAGTGCAGAATCCAGCTGGTACTCCAATTTTGACGAGTATGGGATTTGGATGATGAGGGACTGGCTCATGGCAATGTGGTATTATATAGCATGTAGTGTAGGGTAAACCTGAAAAGAAATGAGGCTTCCTGCTGCTAATTGTGGACAGACCTCCTCATTAAGATATCATTTGCTTGCTTCTACAATTTGACTGAACATGTAGGAAATTGATTTTGGCAGCAGTTATCAAACACAGTCCACCTCCTGTGGGCAGTTTAAATAAACCTTAACATAGCCTGAGCCACCGGGGTAACATCGCTGTCAGGGGAAAATGTTAACAACCATTGAGCAAACAAAAACGGTTAGCGCTGAGCTTACACCTGTAAATCTAAAAGATTGGCTGGCTCCAGCCGTAAATTAGCGCCGGTTCAGACGTGGGGGGGGGTCTCCTCCATAGAAGGCTGGCTGAGAGCACACCTTCTGCAAGCTTGAAATTTATCTCTGTGTGTGTGTGTGTGTGTGTGTGTGTGTGTGCGTGCGTATGTGTGTCATGGAATGCTTTTGCATTGTGTCTAGCGCACAGGCTCACTGCTACAGCCATTTTTCTCACGCAGCTCTTTAACCGTTACAAACAAAAGTACTTCTTCCTCATCTTTTAGAGGTAGAATGGGTTTTAAAAAGTTTTTTTTGTCATTCAATATAAATACATTTCCTGTGAAGTGTATTTTTGTTTGCTAGTTAACTGCACTGCATAGTATGCGTAAACAGTGTGAAATACAGTTTCCTGATTCTAAGGGGAAATGTCACTGCAGGAAATAGTCCTCAGCTTGCCACTTATCTCGGGCAAATGGAGGGACATTCATAAGTGTTACAGGCTGTTGTATGCGCTGGGATCTAAACATTGGTGCTGTGTCTGCTGTTTACTCTGCCTTTTTTATACATTACCTCTGTCTCAAAAGTGGAGCTTAATTCTCGACATGGCACACTGACCTGTACTGTGCAGAGGAGTCCAAAACACACTGACCAACCTTGGGCTCGGGTGTCTGTGCACACTCCACTGGCGGTCACCTCTGTCATCATAACACAGTGCCCACGCAGCCCGTGTGTGTGTGAGTGTGAGTGCGGGAAACCTGACGCATTGCCTGAACACGTTTTATTTCTCGCCGTGTGATCGGTGTAAATTAAGGGACTTGCAGAGGTGTAAATTACGGCGTCGTGGGCTCCTCCCTCCCCCGCCGTACCTCCCGCTGCCGCGCTGACCCGGCCGCGTAAACGGCTCCCTCAGGGCCCGTAATGCTGTCACCGGCGGCGTGGATACTCCCCTGGCCGTGCTGACTCTCGTCCTGTCAGAGAGGCTGGGGGAGGGGGGACCCGCATCCCTCCCTAAACTGTGCTGACTCCCATCCTGTGAGGAACAGAGCGGGAAGAGGGGCGCTGGGTGGGACCCCTCCCTGCCGGTGTCGGTGCCAGCAATGCCAGGCTGCCGACCCAGCTGCGATTAGGGGGGACACGGGGAGCGCTGGAGAGGGGGACGGGGAGGCAGACCCCCGCTCTGCACACTCGCTCCGGTCCTCTGGGAGAGGACAGGTTCGCAGGGCAGTTTGGCACCCCTCCTTCCTGCTGTCAGTGGCAACCAGAAGAAGGGGGGGGGGCGTCAACACCACCTTCTCTGTGCTGACTCTTATCCTGTCACCTCACACAGGCACGGGCAGGGGAGGGGACGCACATTTCTCTGGCCTGCTATGGACATGTGACCTGACACTTCCACAGATGGCTTTGGAGTGAGAATGAAAGATCGTTTCTTCGGTCCCCCTTGTGTTCGATTTTAGCCGTTTCCGCCGAAATGCCTGCACCAAATATCAAATATCAGCAGGACACATTTAAGATGAATGACAGTGAAATGGGCGCACGTCTACACAGGAGACAAAAGTGTGATTAACAATTGAGCCATTAAAGGCTGATCTCTGGGAAATTAAGAATAATCCTTCCCCAATCCGTGGGGATATAACCTGGTTCAGTCCCACCTTGTCCCAGGTGTAGTCGGAGTGCTCTCATCATGGAAGTTGCAACTCATGGTGACGCGGTGTTCTGCACATGTTTCCACAGCGGTCGCAGTGCTCTCTGGGCAGAAACAAAGGGCTGGCTCTTGACATGCCATGTTTTGCTTTCGGTCTCACAGTAACATGTAAAAGTGTGTGTGTGTGTGTGTGTGTGTGTGTGTGGGGGGGTTGGTTTTCTCTCCTCTGCTGGTCAACCTCGGGCCTTAGCGGACGCCATGCCCCCCCCTCTGTGAGCTGTGGGAGTACAGCAGGGCAGCCATCCAGACCACAGCCTCCCTCATTACCACCGGCTCTGCCTCTTCGTTCACAGAAGTCTGTTGTAGCCTCGTACAATGTGTTGTTAAAACGCACAAAAAAATCTGGCTTATGGCCAGGTTTCATCCAGCTCTTGCAAATGAAAGAAACCAGAGAGAGGCCACTTAACCAAACTATAATGATGGGACATACGGAAATTTCATTTCACATATTTATTGTAAAAAAACAAATTAAATAAAGAACAAGCCCATTACTGGAAAAAAGTGGGGATTAAACTACAGTGATATACTTAGACTCCATCTCAATGTGTTTGTGCAGTGCCTGATCCTCCCTGATTCAGCTACAGTCATGCAATTTGTTCTTGGCCTTTGAACGGATATTAACATTGGTTCCATTGTAGCTCAATGATGTTTTTCTCAGAGGATAATGTTACCAGGGGTAACTACTGCATGTGTAGTATATGCTATAGCTCATAGCTGCAGACCTCACTTAAATAGGCTCCAAGACGGCCAAGGTGGCTGCTTCTTTTCCCTCAACTCTTGATTGCATCTGTAAGGCACTCCTAGCTTGAGAGGCCGTACAGACCGGATAGAAATGGCAACTGTTTCATTGGTGCTTTGGAAGCTGTGAGACAGTTTGAGGGAGGCGTATCGCCCTCACCTCTCAGCTTGGTGAGTTATGTGCTATTAGGGATCTGTGTCTCATGTTAGTGTCACTGGAAGTTTACAGTGTAGTGGATTCTAGTGTGTTGCAGTATAGAGCTCTTTATATGGCTTTTAAAACTAAGCCATGCTCAAGTAACGTATGCAAAGATGTGATTTACGTTGTTATGGTGCATATTTTATCTATTTCATCTATGTTCTGGTGGTTTGATTGACAGTTGTTTAATTTTATGTGCAGCAACGGCTCAAGTTTGCAACCTTGTGTGTCTTTTTGTATAGGAACGGCCTTGTATAGGTCTGCTCATGCTTAGATTTTTCTACTTTCGAGAAGTGAAAAGGTCTGCAGTGACTAAGTCCAATGACAGTTACAAAGATACCTCTGTAGTTTGCCAAGATATAAATGGTGGAAGTACCCTCTGGTGAAGGTCTGGCTGTGGCTTCTGTCTCGCCCATCAATCCATACTCCTCTGCGTGGAGACAAGCCTGTTGTTTTCGCTTCAGTGCAGACTACTCGTAAACTTAATGGCAGTTTCAGCCAGAAGTTTCCCCATTTTATTGCTAAAAATCAATATGAATACCTACAGCAGCTTTGTGATTTCAGCATTATTGTTGTAAACAGAGTGGCATCTTTTTTTTTTGTTCAAGATGGTGAGTTCAAATTGAAAGTGTTTCTGTGCTATTTCTGCATTTTCTGCTCCCAACTTTTCACTTCCGAAACAGTCTAATTCTACCCTCCAAACATGATACCAGCAGTGTACTGTAGATGCCATTGAGTATTTTAAGTGCCAGTGCCTGTGTTGATCTGTGCATAGAAATAATTTGCGAGTGTGCAATTTTTTGACCTTGTAAAGCTTAAGAATGATTAAATAGGAATCCATTGCTGTCTGCTCCCAGCTTCCTCTCTTGACCCCAACAATGACTAAAGATTATCAGGTGCTTCACCTTGTAAAATACCCTAAAAATGCCCTACAATGCCTGCCTGTGTGTGCAGCCGGTATCTTGTGAATAATTTAGAGCGACCAAGGGCTTGTCACAGTACGCTGTGTCATTTCCGCTCCTGTGGAGGGCTGCGAGGAAGGGTGTGATTAAGTCTTCACCAGCAGGGTGTGTTCATGCAGGAAGTGAATGATGGTGGAGTCACGCTGTTTGACAGTAAGCAGCTCTGAGGACGAGATAAAGACACTGCGCTCAGGAGTCTCTTTAAACGGGTCTTCAAAGATGCCCTTAAAAAGGCGCGGTGTACACATGTGGTCTGGGAAATGTCTGTTAATTTTTGTGGATATACTGTACTTTGTAGCGTAAATAAAATCAAGGTTTTATGTTCTGTGGGTTTCAAACTGGCTTTGTGTAAAACCCTTTCTTCACTGGTAACATCATGATGCGAGTTAGCTCAGTCACCATTATGTTATCCGGCGCAGAGAGCCGACCGGTCTCCCAGGCAGCCCGGTCAAATTTGTTCTGTGGCAGTGTTTGGTTGAGTCTTCCTCTCCCCCTCAACAGTGGCAGTCACTGACTCTGGGGGGAAAAAACAGACTGTCCTATTTTTAACTGCCTCTGTCCTACATTTAGTTTAATGTTGGACTGTAATTTTCTCTCTCTCTCTCTCTCTCTCTCTCTCTCTCTCTCTTTCTCTCTCTCTCTCTCTCTCTCTCTCTCTCTCTCTCTCTCTCTCTCTGTGTACTAATACTGTTTTCATGTTACTTAGATCTGCTTAGTTTGAACTGTTTCTCAAGCAGAACTGTCTTAAGTCCTACCCTGTTAATCTCCTGCAGCCGGTAAAATATTGCAGCTTAATGTGTGAAACAGTTTTAATTGATGTACCCAGTGACCTAATTCAGAGACAGAGTTTGTGAAGTGCTCTTGATTTTGTTCATAAGATCTTTATGTGAATGTGAGTTGGTGGAACCGCTGGACCAGATGGAAAACCTTTGAAGAGTGTTTTCATAAGAACAGTTTCTAATAACAATTATTTCTTGTTGCTAGAAATGCCAATTTTAACATTTTGACATGCCAGGTTCTCAACCTTTGCCGATGTCATATCTCACCATACCACGGTAACCACATTGAGACTCAAGTTCAGGGAATACCACATTAAGACTCATATCATAATTTCAGTTTCCAATTCACACTAGTTAGGTAAATTAATGTGTATTTTTTTTCACATTTCTTAGACAGCATTGTCCCATCGGTTCATGAACAGTATGCTTACAATGGAACTGCAAATCAGCACTACAGGACTGCCATTTGAGATGGTACACAGGCGACCCTGCGGGATTTAACAATACCGTTTGTGTATTCGGTATCCCCCGAACCATTATAGCCAGAAGTTCCTTCTCAAAAGCATTGGCAATATTGACCAGCCTTACTTTCTTAATAGTCCCATTGGCCAGCGTGCACACGTGTGTTCATATTTTCTTAAACATTGCCTTATTTGAAGATCCAGCCGGACCCGTGTGGTGATGATCCCAGCAGCAGCTGTTTACTGTCACGTCTGTGTGAGGAGGTGTTGGGCGTTCAGGAGGCAGGAGATGAGCAGGGCCTCGTTCACGGGCGTCACCTAAGCATTTCCCCTGAGATATTAGCCTCTTACATATCAGCTCTTGCTTTCTATTACAAAGAAGGATTATTTCAAATCTCATTCACAAATGTAGGGAGCCGTCTGACACCACAAAACCAGCATCCCCACATTTTCCCTCCGCCTCACCCTGACATTGGGCTGCCTGCTTTTGGTTTGTTTGCACTGGGACACCTTTTCTGTGTCCTTGACCTTTGATCATGTTTTCAACCCTTGTGTTCAGTATTGTTTTAACGCCACGCCTAGGCACCTTATGCAGTTTATTAGAACCTGACTTTAAATGACCATCTCAGATTTCTGTGTTCAGGATAGATTTGTCTCTGGGAAATGTAAAGAAGGTTTACTAAGCTGCGATGGTGTACATTAGATAACGGAGGGGTGTAAAGTGGTATGCTCTTGATGTAGTTGGTACATTCCTTTCAGAAGCATTTTGTGCCTGTGGCCATGAAACTATTGCCATCCCAAAGGTGGGTCTGATTACTCATGTCTGCTGCTGCTCCTTAATGCAGGAAGGTGTAAAGCACGTCACAGGAGAAAGAATAGACTATGTGTCATGCATAGAAATTAGTTGGCAGTTAATTATTTAATATGTTCATTTTAATTTCTTTAAAAAATACATTCACAAAAGCCATTATATTGAAAGTGCAAACTAAATTGTTTGAAGAATCTCAAAACTGATGGATAAAATGTAGCATGTAAGGCAGATAAGCATACCTACGGGTGTTATTTAATAATTATTTTAACCAGTCATTTCAGTAGGTCGGAGTAGGCTGGTTTTTCCAGGCTCATAGGGGGATGAATTGCTTATGTCTTGTTCAGAAGTGACCTCCTCCAGCCAGTCTTTGCTGTAGCCCTGGGGGTTGAATTCATACTGTATTTCCACTGCTGTATCCATTTGTACATCCCCCAGCCTGGCACTTAGAGTGGAAATCAGTGGCGTGCGCTGGTGAGTACTGTTTTGTTAAATGCAGGTCCAAGTAAGACTAAACACTTGGAAGCGTATTTTTGGAGGGTTTTCTTAATCTATAATTACTGACTTTTCATTGAGGATAAATCAAAAGACAACATCAAGGTCTGAATACTTACAGTCCCTGTGCTGTCTGCAATTAAAAAGGGCCTTTGGCTGCTGAGAAAGGTTAGTACATTTTCTGTCTCATCTGTGTTAATCCTTTAGAGACACCTCACTTACCCCTATTCTCTAATCTCTGCACATCGCACTCTCATCCAGCTAATGCACATCCACTGATAAACCAGACTGGATACAGGATTGGAGTTTAGAAATATTTTACGTGTACCTTTTACATTTTACGAGAGTACGTTTTATTGTGTGTTGGATGTTTTTTTATGTTTTTGATGTACTAATGAATTCTGTGTGGATGAGTTTTGCTCATGCTTATGAGATATGAATATTTTACAATGAATACGTGTTAAACATAACTTAAAATTCCATGATTAGTGCAATATTTTTTCCATGCATATGATTTGCAATATTATGGAAACTATATAGTTTTTTACGTGCTTGCCCACCTTATTTTTTTCCAAAACATAAGCAGCTCAGTGTTTTAAATTTGGTGTGAACACTTTCTTAATTTATACACTTATCCTGAAAATAGAATTATTATTTGTTTATAGTTATTGTTGTCTGATCAATGAAACTCCCTTTAGGACCCATTGTAGTGTAGTTTTAAAAACGATAATAGACTGTACCATAAAGATCAGGGTGTTGCTGACTGAATTGCTTTTCCTCTCTCAATCTGTAAGGAAATGTAAGGCGGGTCTTCCTAAAAGACCAAGATGCGCTGGCCTGTGTGTGCTGGTAGGCCTGTGGGAATAGACAGGAGACGAGTGACAATGACAGTGCATGACTGGACGACATACTGGGGTGAAGGGAAAGACGGATGAATTTCCAGAGTGCAGAGTAGTGAAAGACTTCAGGAGGATAGCGTGCGCTCTGACAGCAGTTGACAGCCAGGTTAGTGGGGATAGGCTGGGCGGTCACTCGCAAGGAGGGAGGTCTGACGAGAGGAAATGACAGGGCAGCACACCTCAGGGATGTGAACTATGCAGGTCATCAAATGGTCATTCTACTTTTCTATATAGAGCAGGGGTTTTGAACCTTTTCTGATCCACGGACCCCCATCATACAGTAAAAAGGGTTATACATAAAAGGTATATATTTTAAAATATTTCCCCAAATCTATATATAGTCATTGCATGTTCAGTCTGGCCAGGGACCCCCAACAGTACCGTCAAGGACCCCCTATTGAAAATCCAGGATATGTGCACACCCAAAGCCACATTTTGTGATGATTACGTTTGTTTTACGCTCTTAATATGTCCATGCTAGGTTTACAACTTCTCCTTGAAAATCTCTAAGTTATGGTCCTGGATCGTCCCCTTGCTGCACCGGCCGGCCTGTTAGCTCTGTTACTGGAGCTGTGCAGTGAAATCCTCTGCATAGCGACGAAGCACGTGGTGGAAAGCAACCGGCGGGGTGGTTCTGCATTCGAGGACTCTGCCATACTCAGTCTCTCAAAGAGAAATTCGATCTCTGGGTTGATCTTGCTGCTTTGAAGGGCATTGTGGCGCCACTGTGATTATTGTGACCACGCATGTGGGTTTCTGGGTGGAATAAACACACAGATAGGGCATAAGCTGTCTCTTTCCGCAAAGTGTACTTGCATACAGATAACATGGAACTTCGGAGGAATAGTGCACTGTGTTTGGCATTCAGGGTTTGGTTTGATCTGTGAAAAATACATTCTAATTTGATGTCATAAAAAGATAACATTCGCATTCTGGACCCACTGCCTCTCACGTGTCTTCAGGTATGTTGTTTTTCTGGGTTTATTGTTAACGGTTTTTTTGGGAGGAGGGGGGTGCGGTTAATTCCAAAAGACGTATATTGTTGAATCAACGAGTTACAATAGGAAATGGAATGAAGATTTAATTAGTAATGACACGGAGTTTTCAGTTTGCTGACTCACATAATTGTTGAGCCCCCTGGGTGGGAAGACACCAGGAATTATAACGCTACAACTTCTTTAATTTGTCTAATAACTCCATAAAACTGCACTCAGTGAGCAATGGTTGACAAAGCACCAGAGACGGCTTTCTGTTTTCCCTTTACATCTATATCCATATAGCACAACGATCTCCAAAAAGATTAATGTCTTGTATGAGAAGGAAGCGATTCGTAGTCGTGGATGCCACCATTCAGTCGCATTTATTGACCCTTTCAGTAGCTTAAAATAAATCGTCAGACTGTTGCAGGTGTTGGAAGCACGTAGAGCAGGTTTGGTCGGTATGCAGGCTACGCTGGGCAGGTGCTGTTTTTGCTCTCGTGACGACATGTGTTCCTGTTGCGCCCATAAGCCGGATCCTCCCGGTGCAGGGATCAGTAATGGAAAGCCTCAGAATCTCGAGAGCGCCATCTCTGTACCGGCCGCAAGGGGCTGAACGGGACTGGGTTGTATATTTTAGAGATAGAATTGGAGAAAGCAGATCTCGGCACGGTGGTAAGATGCTTCCTTTAATTTTTCATCGGGTATCTTAAAGCGCATACGGTGTCATGCGTTCAAATACATTTTTATCAACTTTTGTTTTGTTTTGTGTTCCCTTATGTTCATCTAACTTGTTGACATTCGCCTGTAGTTCATGTTAAATGCGTGTCTGTACGGCTACAAGAATGGGGGTTAACGTAGGCTATGTATTGAAGCATGGACGGATTTGGTGAAGTGATCATCATACTGTCGTATACCTCAGCGTGTGCATGTTTCTGTTGACAGTTGTAATGTTTGTGCGTAAGGTTTCCCTTTTATGTTTCCATGGTTACACCAGATTTCCGTGAATAGGAACATTGGAGTAAACCAAGGTTCCTTGCTTGTTTTCTGCAGTGATGTTGGGTTATTACTTATGCGGTCTACACAGTGATCTCACTGAATATTGTCACATGGCCCTGTGTCAACACTGGCCAGATATTTGGGAAAAATATATTGATCAGCATGGCCATGATGACGGCAGAATCTTTTTATATAATAGTTTAAATGTATAGTTTTATTGGTTTAAATGGCCCATCAAACTCATATCAAGGGGTCAATCGACATTTCTTCTTAACTTTGAATAACAATTAAAAGCAAGATTATTTCCCCCTCACGGACACAGTGTGGCAAGTGCAGCAATCCCCAAAACGAACTCACCAACTGAGTTTGTGAAAAAAGTGCATAGGCCTACTTTAAATCAAAGTTAAGGCCAAATGTCGATTGAATACAGGCCTGTATCTACGGAGATCAGAATGTATAATGTCACAGCCTGCGCATTTGAAAAAAAAAAAATTCAAATGAAGCTGATATCAAAATTGCATTTATTGTACAAATACAAGATTCTGCCTCTGGTGACGTTAAATAAGAGGTGTACAGTATGAGCCGATGTTTGTGGGGATGTGAATGGCTTGTGCTAAATTCAAGTTGATTTTACAAAAGTGCTTTTGGAGGCTGGAGGCTGCTGCTTTTTTATCTCACCGTGTCGGACTGTAATTTGCATTCTGGCGAGGCGACTTTGTTCAGTACAGAATTCACTTAGTCATTATTGAAGGCTGTTGTGCTCTAAAAGCACACTGTCAGAGTTCATAAGAGTAATGCTGCATGTTAAATAAGAGAATATGAGACCAATGTTATAGCATGCATATTTGTACTCATTTGCACACACACTCACCAGACCACACTACACAAACACTACACAATATGCTTTGTAGATTTCACAAACGTGCTCTACACCGAAGGGTACTGTTGGCAAAATAATCTTAGTGTCAGCAGATACATAATGCTATACTGTGGACAGTATATACAAAAGGATTAAATGTATTATTGCCTTTGTCTAGCATGGTCTTTTTATAGCTGCAACATTGCAGGTGAGCAGGTTTCATAAATAAAACAGATCTTCAATGGCATTGTCCACATACACAGTTATAGATGCATCTTGTTAGGAAGCTCTCAGAAAATCATTGCTGTAGTCTACATCCCCAGGCATGACTCAGAGCTATTGATTGTGCTCAGCTCCCATTGCTGGCTTCCAGAGCCTGATAAAACAGCCACTTAGGTCAAAATCTTTTACTTCCCTTTTTTGGTTCTTGCCATTGTGTCAGTGACTGAGGAGTTGTGTAAAATCTATAGTGTCTATTGTGTAATTGATTGCACATTTATATACTTGTTCTTCAGGTTTCACAGTGTATATTAATATTTTTATTTTAAGTAGTTTCTTCCTTATATATTTAGGCTCATAGCCGGAAAGGATTTTTCTTTTCTGTATTAACATGTGAGGTGCATAAAGACACTTACATCTTTACAGATAACTGGAATAACATTTGTAGCTGTAGTTATATTTTTAGTGGAAACTTTTTAGCATTTTAATTTTCCAAATAGTTGTATTTTTTTGTAAATATATGAACAAAGTAATAAAAAAAACATTAAGGGGAGGATGGCCAGATATGGATATTAATAAAATGTAATTGTCAGGCTTCCCTAATCAGACATTTTTCTCTCATTGACTTTTGTGTGCAGCGGGGCGCTATGCTATGCTAATAGGCCCCTCCTCCCTTCTTCTCCAGAGCTCCCTCTCTCCACCGTACAGACGAAGTGCGGCCCTGCGGACTCCCTGGTGCTTGGAAGGATTGCTCTCCACCCCCCCAGACCATGTCACAGCCATCCGACTGGGAGGCACTGCTCCGAGCCTGCCACCCCGTCAAGGAGACCCCCCATTCAAAAACCCCAAGGTACTCCCCCTTTCGGTTTTCCCTGTATACCCCTGTCCCCCTGCTCAGATACTCCCCCCGTACTCTGTACAGGCATACATGAATCATGACTCCCTAACTCACCTAGGTGCTTGATTATGTGTGTTTATACAGGCACAGTTGGGCTTATGCAGCGGCAGCCTCATTTGGTATTTTTCCCAATTCAAAAGAAGTCTCCCCCCCCCTCAAGCCACTGGCTGCTCCTTGAAAGCTTTTTGAAAGTCTAGTTTGCATTGCTCATTAGAGGCCATGTCACATAACGCCCAGAGGGCTGTGATTCTCCATGGATCAGTCTGTTGGATGTAATGTCTGCATAGGGGAGAGCTACTCCCCATACCCCTCCATGACGCACGCACGCACGCACGCACGCACGCACGCACGCACGCACGCACGCACGCACGCACGCACGCACGCACGCACGCACGCACGCACGCACGCACGCACGCACGCACGCACGCACGCACGCACGCACGCACGCACGCACGCACGCACGCACGCACGCACGCACGCACGCACGCTGTCCCAGGACAATGGCAGCAATGGATTTTTTGAGGTTGGATAAGTCTATGTGTGTGTACTATATATACACCATACTGCCATTAGATTGACTCTGCGTTCAAGCTGTTTTGTAATGAACCTGGTTCCATTCTCTGTTCTCTTACTTTTCTCCCCATGATTTATTCAGGGGATAATTGAATATATTACATCCCTAGTTACGCTCGCTTTCAATTAAAACTCCAGCACACTCTTGCCTTTAGCACAGCTTCCTTGATCACTGCTTTATGATGGCCTTTTTCAGGTTCTTTTGTCTGAACCATGGTGACGGTCTAGAATAGAATTGTAGTAGAGCTCATCTACCCAGTTTACTGTGAACTGCATTCAATGTTCATTACTGGGGATAGCTGCTACGTTATGGGAAGTATGTGCTTTGTCTTATCTGTTTTGTAGTTACTTTGATGATGTTTCTGCATGCACTTATTGTATGTCGCTTTGGATAAAAGCATCTGCTAAATGAATGTAATGTAATGTTGCATTTATATGATAATAAAGTACCTTTAAAATTATTTTCTTTTACTGTAAGTCCAACTGTGTCATATTCTGCTGAGTAACTGAGGTCTCTTTACCAAATCAGAGTGCCTGTTTTTCTTTTACCGTACATGTATAATTAGTACACACACGAGAAGAAGGAAGCAAAGAGATAAACTCAGTGAAGGGGTTCCTGTGACGACACAAGCTAGTTCCAGTGTTCATCTTTGCAAACAGGATTTACTGAGAAGGCTGGTTGTGAAAAGGCTCAAAGCATAGAGCATATACAGTAAAAGTAATTTTGTGGCACAGCACCCATGGAAAGAGGACCTTTGCTCAGTGTGACATTGACACTTCTGCTCTTGTGAGTTTTTTTTCTGTGCCTCTGAAACCGCAGTCACACACACACACACACACACACACACACACACGCTCACAGACTTCAGCATCCTGTTGAGAAACGAGGAAGCGGCTCAGTGCATACGCACTCGGTGGCATCGCGCTGGGTGGAACGTTCTATCGCCTCGGTGTTACTCATCTCCAACGCCCCTCCGGGTATTTCTTCTGGGTAAATTCCTTGGTGTTGAGAGACGCCGGCGGGATGGAAGCGTTCTCGCTGGGGTCTGGCCCAGCTCGCGGCTAAGGGAGCGCAGGGTCGGCGCTGACCGCATCTGTCTCTATTCTCCCACAGTGCCTCCTAAACCCCCTCACCTGCTTGGACAGGGGCCAGAGAAGAGGCGCAAGTGGATTCCTCCCCCACCGTCTCGACCCCTGCCCGCCACTCCGCCCAAGCCCATCAAGACCCCCACCCCTCCGGGGAGGGGGGAGGAGAAGGAGTCCGTCAAAAGTGTCGGCCTCCTCATCGAGAAATTTGAAAACTCCAGGTAAACAGGCTTCCCTCTATATTTAGATCGTTGTGTTAAAAGCTGCATCTCATGAGTAATGACTTTCAATTTCATTTGTTATCATTTTGCGTTTGAAACCGTTGCATTTGTCCATTTTATGGTTAAGTGTTAAATTTAATTTGTGTTTTTTTACTTGGGTGGGATTCATGAAATTTACAATTAAGGATTGGTAATGAATGCTGAGGATGATTTCATGTGAATTGACGGCCTTTAAGAGATGTAATGGTGATACAGATGAATGACACTGCATGCTGGATCAGCTGTTTAATCCCTCTTATCTCTGAGCACTGCACTCTGAGGTCTTGCCATGATAAGTACTTGGGGAGGAAAATTAAAATTGAATCTGCACTTTTGGAGCTGAATATTCAGTTTTTTTATTCTGCAATTTGTTACCGTCCCTTAAAAAATAAGCCTGTAGCCGTAGTCACTCACATACAGCAAATGTAGTTGGAGCAGTGTGTACATTTTGTGTTGTAAAATCTTATCTGTTCAAGTTAGAGCCAAGTGTGTGTACAGACACTTGACCTACCCTTGACTTAAAGCATCCAAATGCACTAATGGAGGTAATGTAGCCCATTTAGTGTCTACACATTGTATGCCCTATATCCAGTAAACAAATAAAATGCTAAAGTATTATTAGCAGTAATCAACTGTGGAGTACAGCGCTCATTTTTTGTGCCCTAAAACAATTTGCAAGCATAATTTTTTGGGCCTTGCTCCCTGAATGATAAACAAAGAATTGTACTGGATTTGGTGCCACTCTGATGAAAGTATGAATGTCTCTGCTTTTAAATTAGGCTATCAAATTATATATTATAATTATAATATTACCAAAGCATTCACATTGACTCGCATGCTCAGACAAATGTTGGCCTGATTTTAAGTCAGAAAGGCTTTATGAAAGAGTGAAAACAATGTTTATTGGGGGCAGTATTGTTGACTCAACTCAAATAGCTCACGCTTTACTGTGGGAATGTTGGGTATTGTGGTTCAGGACATGCTTCCAGAACCAGCATGTGACAAAAGCCTGGCTTTTGCCAATAGGTGTGTGACATCATGGAACTTTTCATTTCCATGAACCAGATATTATTTGTTTATAATTTCACCCTGAATGTCTAATACTACAACATCCACAAGCCCTACATGTCTTCCCACTACTGCTGGCTCTTCCCACTCCTTTCAATGACAATGAAATGCCTACATTTCCCCTCCCCCCTTTTTTTGTTCTCCCCCAAATTGCAATGGCCTCTTGTTTTTGCATGCACATTCTTTTGATATCGCGTCCTCTTGTCAATTCAGTAGGGCGTACGCTTGCATGCATTTTTCTTTGAAGTGCAGTTTCTTCTTTTCACTCTGCATCTCACTAGCTCAGCTGTACAGTTAATGTATGATGGAAGGACTGTGGATCTGGTGTATCTGGTGTCCACGGCACACAACAGGAGCCCTATTGACCAGAGGAATTGCAAATCAGCAATGACACAGGGAATAGCCTGCAGACCAAAGCCCAGGCTGGATCCTGTGTGGACCGCAGGGGCCTTACGAACAGGTGCCCCAGCTGGCTTGGGTAACCTTGGTTTGTTTTATAACATCCTTCCTATCCTCCCTCAGAGTGCCAATACTTGGTGTTCCCCGGAGAGCTCAGCTACGTCTGTCCCTGAGTATGGACACTGCACTGGACTCCACGGAGCCGGCGGGGACGCGACTGGGGACGAGGGACCCCGGCGACGCCTCCCTGGCGGATAAACTTGCACTTAGCGTCTCGGAAAAGATGAGCGACGTGACAGAACTCTCTGGGTTTGGCGCCCTGCGGATCGACGGCGTCAGCGCCACGAGCGCCGGGGGCGAGGACAGAGGAGGCGCCGGGGACGCCGACATCACAGAGGGCTCCTGTGAGCTCAATGACAATCAGGCCACGGAGCAGAACGGGAATGGGAAAATTCCCAACAGGGACAGCGGGATCGACAGCCCGTCCTGCAACGTGGACGGAGAGGTCTTCCCCAACGAGGACGCCATCGATGAGGAGGACCTGAACGAGAGCTTGACGGAGACGGAGACGGAGCTGGAGAGCGAGGCCAGGGCCGGCATCGCCATGGGCAGTAAGAGAGACTCCACACAGGACGAGGACAGTGACATGGACGAGGGCAGCAGTGGGGAGCAGGATGGAGCGGAGGGGCCGAAGAGCGAGCAGCTCACTGAATCGTCCAAGGTGAGTCTGGAGCCTCTGGACTATTTTTATACCAGCTGCCATATCCCCCTCTTCTTCTGCTTTACCTGGAGGTTGGAGACGGGTAACATGGAGCTGTGGTGACCGTGGTCCTTCATGAGTTGAAGGTGACGTGGTCCAGGCTGGAGCTTGGTGGCGATGCTTTAACACAACCGTCCATTTTACATGGCAGTATGCTAATGAAATGGTGTAGGCCTATAGGGAAGTTGTGCTTGTGATATCTGTTATATATCTGTCTGGCGATATGTCTGTCACATTATAATGCTTCTTTTTACAGCCTGCACCATATTACTTCATTTATATTATTATTATTTTGCACATGGGGCTCTCATGCACCACCATGATTCAAGTCATTCGCACTTATAACATGCTTTGCAACCCCTGTGCAACATGCTTTATATCACTGTGTTTGTACTTATTGCCACTGTAGACTGAGGGAAAGAATTTAGCTCAGGCTAGTGCCATTCTTGGATTCACAGTCCTAGACAGGAGGGTTTAGCTTGTTTTATCAGTGTTATAGTCATGATCTGATTGGGTCTTGTTGTGGTTCAGCCTCTCAATGGGCCAAGTGTAATCAACATGGTCAACATTAAGGCCTGCTGCCTTGGGTTGAGTACGTAGAATAAAAATATCTTGAGCAAAGGACTTGCTAATAATGGTAAAATTGGAATGCAATAGAGTTTATGTATATCTGTGTAAACATGTGAAAACGGTTGTGCATGCTGCTTATGTGCTGTGCTCAGATATTCAGTAAATATCATATATGCTGTATATGCAGTATGTGCAAAGTATTTGGACAGTGACACAATTTTTGTTATTTTGGCTCCGTACACCAGTGCATTGGATTTGAAATGAAACGATGACTATGAGGTTAAACTGCAGACTGTCAGCTTTAATTTAAGGGTATTTACACCCATATACAGTGATCCATGTAGGAATTACAGTCCTTTTTATACATAGTACCACCATTTTAGGGGACTAAAAAGAACTGGACAAATTAACATAATCTTAAGTAAAGTCATCATATTTAATAATTGGTTCCAAATCCTTTGCATTCGATGACTGCCTGAAGTCTGTGACACGTAGACATCATACGCTGGTTATCTTCCCTGGTGATGCTCTGCCAGGCCTGTACTGCAGCTATCTCCAGTTCCTGTTTGTTTCAAGGGTTTTTTTTGTTTGTTGCTTCAGTCTCGTCTTCTGCAAGTGAAATGCAAGTTAATTTGGATTCAGGATGGGTGATTGACTTGGCCAGTCAAGCACATTCCACTTTTTGGCCCTGAAAAACCCATTGGTTGCTTAGCAGTGTGTTTAGGGCCGTTGTCCTGCTGCAAGGTGAAACGCTGTCAAATGAGATTTGAGGCGTTTGGTTGGATCTGAGCAGATAAGATGTTTGTGTGCACTTCAGAATTCATACTGCTGCCATCAGTGAGCCAGTTCTAGTAGCAGCTATGCATGTCCAACCCATAACACGACCTCCACCATGTTTCAAAGATGAACGGGTACTTTCTTTCTCCACACCTTTCTCTGCCCATCAGTTTGGTACAGGTGAATCGTATCTGTCCATGAGAGTTTGTTCCAGAACTTTTCAGTTTTTTAAAATGTACTTTTTAGCGAGCTAAACTGGCCATTTTCTTCTTGATGCTTACCAGTGGTTTGCATCTTGTGATGAATGTTCTGAGGTTATGCTGGTGTAGTCTTCTCTTTATTTTAGTCTTTAACACATATATTACTGCATCCTAGAGAGTGTTCTTGATCTGCTTGAGATGTGAAATAGGATTTTTTCTCACCATTGAAAGTATTCAACTTGGTAGTCCACTACATTGAATGTTTGCTATTGCTGAGCTCACCAGTGTGTTCTTGCTTTGACATACCCAATGTTTTGGCTATGTCTCTGATTAATTCATTAAGATTATTTCACCCCATGATGGTCTGCTTTACTGGCATTGACACATCCTTGGTTCTCATCTTGAGAGACAACAGCTAGACTCCAAATATGATTGCCACACCTAGAATAAACTCTAGACCTTTTGTTTGCTTTCTTGTGCATGAACTAATGACGCGATAACACGCAGCCGGCCAAGAAACAGCTGAGCAGCCAACTGTCTAATTACTTTTGGTCCCATAAAATGGAGGAATAATGCATAAATAGGACTGAAATTTCTGCGTGCTTCATCCGATATGGATGTAAATATTACAGTCAGCACTTTAACCTCATATTCAATGTTTCATTTCAAATCCAATGTGCAGGAGTACAGAGCCAAAACAACAAAAACTGTGTCACTGTCCAAATACTTAGACTGAACTGTATGCTGTATGTGATATATATAGGGTTAGGGTTAGGGTTAGGGTTATATCCTAAAGGATATTGACGTGGTCTACTGGTATGACTCTCAATAACAGTTGTCCCATCTGTAGTTTGAGATGCATTGTACGAATGAATTAGCCATTGTTCTTGTTCTGTCCATGAACATTCACTTTCACTGATAGGGCCTTTTAGTGTTGACCACTTTGTAGAGTGTTGAATGTGAACCTTCCCCTCTATGCTGATATGTAAACCATATTGTGCTAAAAGCATCACAGAGACATAGTAAGAAATTATTTGAAGTACAACAGTTAACTAAACATTAAGTCATTGTGAGCTGGAATCATGGGCCTAATATGTGTCAGCCTGTTGCATTTCACACGCTCGCACACAGTAGCGGGTAGTTTTCTCTAGTTCTAGCTTCAGTGCTGGATTATCAAGCATACCCAGTTGGAAGCACAGCTTAGCCTTTTAGTCTGTGTCCATGCCCAGTGTATTGTGGGTAACTGATATTGGGTCCTTCCCACTTTTCCTTTTCGTCTTGAGCCTGAGGAAGAGATCTGAACAGGAAAGCACTTGTGACATGAGATTATTTTTTGAAGGGATGTGCCTTCTTCGTTTGACGTGCTCGTTTATTTTTGATGACACCACAGTCAGAGGAAGTGGTTTGGCTTTGTACAGCACAATACTAAAGCATCGGCCATGACAGTAAAGTATAGAAGAGGTAGAGAGGGATGTTTGCGTTTCTTTGAGTGTCTTTGTGTGGCCTCCGCTGCTAACTTTGTCTTTGGTCACATAGCCTGTTTCACATCTCCTCCTGTTTCCCCCTACGTTCCGCTGTGTGCATCTGACCGACATTGCAAAACTCGACCCACACACACGACACTCTTTCTTATTGTGTAAAGTCTGCTGGTGTGTCGCTCTTTTGTTCCGCATTGACTCAAAATTACGTGATTAATTCACACTGCTGTACCTGAAATACCCGCAGAACAGTGTGTTAGGGAAACTTATTTAATGTCAAATTAGTTTGGTTTATTGTTTTTTTTGTAAGATGTAAATTTGTAGAATGGACGGATGCATAATTCCACTGTCGGTTAGCCCTTAATTCTCTACTTCAGTACAAGTGTGGCGATTTCTTAGATGAGCTCTTTTATCATTAAGACATTCCAGCGTGTTTCTTAAACACAAGGCCACCCGCATTACGCTGCTTCTATTATACAGCATTTTGACTTACAGGTACACTTAGAAGGTGGCTACATACAAATATGTTCAAGCAAATATTCAAGAAAATATTTGGCACATCCACATTAACATAACATTGGAGGCTCAGTGCTTTACCAGATTTTTCCCAGAATAGTGACTTTTCTTAGGAAAATTTAGATCTGGGTCCTGTAATTGAGGTTGCCCTCATTTTGTACAGTCTGTCACTGACTCTGGCAGCTGACTTTGTGCCAGAATAGAGCAGCTCATGTACTGATGAAGTGAAGTGACAGAGGTCCTCACGCTAGTACATTGGCTACACCGTTTCCACCTTTGTTCCCGTTGGTCCTAGGCTAAACTGAAATGGGGTAGTTTTACTCAAGAACCACCAATGGAACAAGAGTGTGTGTGTGTGTGTGAGTGAGTGTGAGTGTGTGAGTGAGTGTGTGAGTGAGTGTGTGAGTGAGTGTGTGAGTGAGTGTGTGAGTGAGTGTGTGAGTGTGTGAGTGAGTGAGTGTGTGTGTGAGTGTGTGAGTGAGTGTGTAAGTGTGTGTGGGTGTGAGTGTGTAAGTGTGTGTGGGTGTGAGTGTGTGAGTGAGTGTGTGAGTGAGTGTGTGTGTGAGTGAGTGTGTGAGCCAGTGTGTGAGTGAGTGTGAGTGTGAGTGAGTGTGTGAGTGAGTGTGTGTGTGAGTGAGTGTGTGAGTGTGTGAGTGAGTGTGTGAGTGAGTGTGTGAGTGTGTGAGTGAGTGAGTGAGTGAGTGTGTGAGTGTGTGAGTGAGTGAGTGTGTGAGTGAGTGTGTGAGTGAGTGTGTGAGTGAGTGTGTGAGTGAGTGTGTGAGTGTGTGAGTGAGTGAGTGAGTGAGTGAGTGAGTGAGTGAGTGAGTGAGTGAGTGTGTGAGTGAGTGAGTTGCAGCTTATTGCATGTAAGTAAAGGCATTGGTTATTAGTGTGTCTAATGGGTTCATAGTGTTGAACAGGTGGACAGCTTACTCTGTTCTTCCCTACAGTGCACAGAGTCCCAGAAACTCCTCAACATTGCCAGAGAGCTCCTGCACACAGAGGAGGCCTACGTCAAGAGGCTCCACCTCCTGGACCAGGTAAATGTGCTGTTTCCTGGCCAGACACACACACGCACACACACACACAGGAAACCATTAGTTCTCTTGGCCCTGTCTAACCCAGCCGTGTTGGATATAGACAACTTTTGTTTCATGCATTTGGCCCAAATAACCGGCTCACGTGTTTTCCAGTAGCATTTTTCATCATGATGAGCACTAATCTGGATTTAAACCTTTACCTCTGTGACCCGCGGAGAAATGTGCTTTATCTTAAACCCAGGATTAATTACTGTACTGCACAGACTTTGATTACTGTAAGCTGGGTGCCCCAAATCCTTTGTTTGCTTTTTTTTTTCTTTGAGCAAAATGCAAATTTTGTGAGTAGATTCTGTTTTGGTTTGCCGTCCGCTTGGTGTTAATTACACATTCATGTTCAGACAGAAAATCTTTCCATTGAGGAAATGCGAGATGTGTAGGGACAGTCGTTTTCACTATTTCTGTCAAATGAACATGAAAAATGTAGTAAAATATTTTACGTCCAGTAAAATATATAATTCACTGTCGGCTGCCCTGGCAATATTTTCATGACATAGGTCACCATGTAAATTAATTTTTAAATGATGTTGGCAATCAATTTTTAAATTTACTGTAGGTGTAAGAGCATAGTAGTTTTTTTGTCCATCACTGCAGTTTGCATGGGCATACAAAGTGGAACATGGAAAATGGGGAGGTGACAAGGTGGAACTGTTGCATGCTTTCTGTGACAGTTAGAGACATGCCGTAGGGCTGGGATGGATCCAGCAAATTATGAAAAGCAGATAACATTATCACTAAGTCACTGGAAATGAGTTGTCATGTCCTGGACCTTGAGTTTAATAGTTCAGTAGTACACTTAATAAGTGTCTTTACAACTTGTTCAAAGGAGTGGTTCTGTTACGTGAGAACACTTGAGATTAAGGTGTGTCGTTGCAAACTGTTGTCTATTCTCTTTCTCTCTCTCTGTAGGTATTTTGCACTAAATTAACAGAAGCTGGAATTCCACAGGACGTGATCACTGGAATCTTCTCCAACATTTCCTCCATATATTGCTTCCACGGACAGTTCCTTCTCCCGGAGCTGAAGACGCGGATCACCGATGAGTGGTGAGCGAGAAACATGCCGGCTGCCGCCAGCAGAACCGGTTGCAAAACTCATATTTCCCGTGACAACAGCAGGCTTCTAATCCACACAGGGCGATTCGCCTCCATCTCACCGCAGTGGCCTCTGCCGCGTGTTTTGAACACAGAAAGCTACATCAGCTGTGATGGTGTGTCAGGGGGGAGGAGTAAGCGGGAGCGGTATTCGCTCTGCCAGCCCGGCAAAATGGAGGCTTTATCTCCCTCCTTCATCTGCTGAGGAGATATTTACTACCAGCGTCTGCCGGGCCATGTTTGGCTCTGCAGTGCAGTCTCACGGTGTGTTTATAGGAAAGAACAGGCAGGAGGGACCCTCCCCCATAAGACGGATGGCCTGCATTACTCGGGTTCTAGTTTACTGCGCGCTGTTCACTCAGGTCCACTCAGGGCCATGTTTAATTCACAAGGCTCTTTGGGTTCAACAGCGTTAATGAGCCAACATGAAACACTTTATTTATTTTTTATTATTATTATTATTTTTTTAACATGGCCCTGAGTGATTTCTGACACCTCTGGTACACACACTGATTTCTTTTATCCTTTGACTGGTTATGAATAACAAAAAATAAAGAAATTATGTATCTGTTTATTAAGTCAGCAAGTACAATTTGATTAATCTAAACATTTATTTTCTCTAACTAGTGTGTTACTGGGATTTTATTTATAAGGAGCAGCTCTGAAAGGTTTTTTTTGTGAGTTTTGACTGTTCTGGTCTAGAGCTTGAACATGACATCGGCTGTCTCAGCCATTGCCTTCTAACCTGTCACACCACAAGAGCTACAGCTCACTGCAACTCCTCATCCAGCCCAAGCAGGCAAGCAAACCATCATAGTGTAGTCATTGCATTGGGCAGTGCCAAGCAAATGTATTTGACTGAAGCTGCTAGCACAGAGCCATTCCTACATGCAGCTCTGCTCATTCAGAGGAAAACAGTTAGCTCTTCACTGAAGTAGATTCTAAGCATATGGTACTTGGTTCCAGTTATTTGTATTAATGGTGAGGGTCATAACACGTGCGTGTGTATGTGTGGTGCGCGTTTGTACACACATAATATTTCTGCCATTAGTTTGTTTGTCATTAGTTAATGGATGATTTGTGACGGACTCTTACATGCTTCGGTTACAGTAAATGAGTTGAGTTACTGCAGCCAGCACTGAGAGTCAGCCATTTCCTTCAATTGCACATGTGTGCAATGGGAACAATCTACAACCTGCTCCAGAGCATGCATGAGAACATATATTGCTTCCAGTTGTGGCCACAGATGGTATTAGCCGGTGACTAAAAACATGTAAATGTAAACATTTTTATGGCTGTAGCAAATGCTGTTGACGTAAGTGGCTTTTTCCCGTCTCAAAGGAACTCCAACCCTCGTATTGGGGACATTCTCCAGAAGCTCGCCCCATTTATGAAGATGTATGGGGAATACGTAAAGAACTTTGACCGTGCTATGGAACTGGTCAGCATGTGGACACAGCGGTCCTCTCAGTTTAAGAGTGTGGTTCAGAACATCCAGGTGAGGGACTACATTGTGTGTGCGTGTGCGTGTGCGTGTGCGTGTGTCTGTGTGTAGAGAGAGAGAGAGAGAGACTTCTCTGTATGCAGGGCTGTTAGATTATTAGACTCCCGCTCACACAGATTGTTAATTAAATCTCTCAGCTGGAAAGCTTGAACCACACATTGGAAGACATCATGTGAAATCAAAATCTGTCAGCTCGAGGAACTGGGGTATTTTATTGGCCAGAGTGCCTCAAAAATGTTTTGTAGGACGGACTCTTAATTGTTGTGATTAGTAGCAAGGGTTTTGACAGGGACTACAGTTTAAACAGGATGTGGAGTCTTCAGAAGCATTCAGTCAGCTGCACAAAGAGAAAGTCCTTATTGTAATTGAATTTAATGCAACATTGCCAGAGAAACTGTAGGAACCTTTTCTGTCACTTAATTATGTGAATATAATATCTATTACCTAGTTTGTTTGCTAGAAAGATTGTGTGTAATTATAACCGTGCATACATTATTATTTCTATTGGTGCTCGTTTTGCAAAACATAGATAATCTTTCAATAGAAAACATTGTGAGGCCATTTTGTTCTACCATGTGAGTACACCTGTGGGATGCCGTTTTGATACTATTTTTATACTCACAAAGCCATGTACTGCCCAAACGGAGAATGCTGCTCTAAATTATAAACCATATTCGCCATAATTACCAACATCAAAATTGTTTCATAAGTGTGTAACAGTATGGATCGATGTGATTTCAGCGTATGTGTACTTGGCCTTTATGCCTGTGTGCAAGTATGGGTATGGGTGTGCGTTCATGCTAGAGAGTGAGAGTATGAGAGAGTGTGAGCATGGGTCTGGAATATGTGTCTTTGTGCATGCATGCATATGTGCGTGTACGTGTGTGTACGTGTGTGCATGTGTGTGCACATGCATGTGTTCCTGTGCTTGTGGTAGCGTGAGCGTCGGAGAGGTTCAGAGCTGTGATGATGCTTATCTCCACACAGAAACAGGACGTGTGTGGGAACCTGACCTTGCAGCACCACATGCTGGAGCCAGTGCAGCGAATCCCTCGCTACGAGATGCTGCTCAAGGACTACCTGAAGAAGCTGCCTGAGGATGCACTGGACAGGAAGGACGCAGAGAGTGAGTCTGCTCTGTCCAATCAGCACTGCCGGAAGAAACTCCCTGTCCAATCACTGCTGCATGAAACTCCCTGTCCAATAAGCAGATCTACCTAAAACGTCCTATCCAATCGGCACTACTGCATAAAACTCTGTCCAGTCAACAATGCTGCATGTAACCTTCTGGCTGATTCAGTCTGCATTACTTCCTGAAGATGCTATGACATTATTAATTCTGCTCATTTTAGGGGTATTATCTATTTACTATTGAATATTTTCAATATTTACTAAAGATTTAAACATTTTTCAATGTTAATTAGGTCTAACAATGATTTAAAAAATACTGAAAAACCAAGCGTTTTCTTTCTTTACACATTCTCTATGATTGAAGTACAAGGCTGTTTCTCTTTACGCTTCCATTGATTTATTTAGAGTCTTCTGCATCATTTGAATCGGTTTCCTCTCTAGTTGGCCCATCGTGTCTGTCCTCTTCTGCCTGGTTCTTCTTTCTGATCAGGTTGTAGTTCCTCCATGGTTGAAACCATCTACTGTAAAACACGGTGTATAGGTGACCCAATTATTTCAACCCCTTGTACAAGGTAGCAGGTCAATGGACGTTGCTTTTCAAGGGTGCTCAATTGTTTCGTTTGTACAACTGAGGGATGCCTGATTACTTCAGGGAAATAGCCTGATCTCTGTTCCGCCTATTTCCTCTACGGCTACAGCCAAATTGGCACTTTCAATTTCATTATATTTTAAACATACCTCTATCAACCCAGCCCTGGTACCTTTCAATTTTAGTTTGTTTCCTACTGCCTGTATTTATAAACCCTACAAAGGTAAAGGTGGCCTTTTAGTAAAACCAAAACCTTGTCTTAATGCTACGGTATATATTTTTTGCCTTAACATAAGTCTAGCTTGCCCTTGGACACTTTGTTTGAATCACAAGTAAGCTTTTCAACCAGGTTTAGTTACATAAATATCTCTATCTTGATGGCAATATTCAATGGTTGTCAGGTCTGTATGTGTGCTAAACTTTTGTGTCCAGTATGAAGCCTTTTCACTTCTATTTTTTGAAGCTGATTCTGATGTACTCCCACATGATTACTTCGCTTTCCGCGGTCCGTCGTGCAGTGCAGTGTGTGCCTGGGCATCATGTGCTTGATGGTGTGAAATGTGTAAAATGGATCCTGTGCTTTCTCTGTTACAGAGGCCCTGGAGCTCATCTCCACCGCAGCCAACCATTCCAATGCTGCCATCAGGAAAATGGTGAGCTGAGAGGACGTCACCTTTGTCTGCACCTATCCTGCCGTTCATTTCCCCTGTAATGACTCTCCGTGTCTCTCTTCTTCTTCTTCTTGCTTTCTCTCTGTCCCCGTTTCTGGCTTTCTGAAAGTCTCTTTCTCTTCACATTTTTTTCTCTTGTGTCTGGTGTGAGGTCGGTCTGTTCCATGTACACCCTGTTCTCTAAAGAGGGGCATCTCTACACAGCTTGTTTTTTCCCCCTTATGCCATTGTAATGTAATGCCAATACTAGTGTGCAGATTCTGAAAGCTTGTAAAAGTGTCAGCTTTTCGGTGCAGCGGCCCTTGTTACTCATCGCTGGCTGTGTTTCTGCTGGCAGCTCGGAAGGCAGGAAGTGCCGTTTCCTGTTTCAGACAATGCGGTAGAACGATGGCTGTCTCTAAATTGGCCCTGCTACCCTGTTAACACGTCCCAGCTTCTCTCTACCGATTATTAGGAATGAGGCTTCCGCGTCAAATACTATACGCTACCTCTTTCTTGATGTCATTGATTTTTATATCGTCAGCAGTTCATTTATGCAGTTGCAGTCAATATTTTAAGAGGATTCTGTATGGGGAGAAAGAGGCATCTCAGCTGCTTTTTAAAAAATAATGATGCCAAACTCCTGGAGAGCAGACTGCCGTCTCTCATAGCTCATGAAAGACTTATGTATTTCTCAGGAGAAGATGCACAAGCTCCTGGAGGTATACGAGCGACTTGGGGGAGAGGAGGACATTGTGAATCCAGCCAACGAGCTCATTAAAGAGGGTCACATCAAGAAGATGTCAGCCAAGAACGGCACAGCCCAGGACAGATATCTGTATCTGGTGAGCGCTAAGGAGCCCCACCCGACGGAGACAGCCCCAGCGTCAAGCTTCACTTCATTAAAGTTGATGGTTTAGTGTAGCATTATCAGACATGCTCTGCCATGTCTGAACTGTCTAGCTTTTTTGTTAGTGCCTTGGATATTTCTGTCGGTAGAGTTGTTTATGTTATCCACTACCAGTCTGTCAGAGATGCTGTAGTTTTAGGCACAGCTGACATCCCCGCTCCCTGGCTCCTGTCAGATAACGTGGGAGTTTCTGGAGGGGCTCTTTCTATTTTTTTGATTCAATGGATTGTAAAGATAGGCCTTCCTCGTGCAGTGTCCAGTATCTGTGCATGTTTGTCTGTTCGGGTTGTGCGGAGCCATGCGGTCTGAAGCTAGTCTCGTTGTGTCCTCTCTCCCTCACAGTTCAACAACATGGTGCTGTACTGTGTGCCAAAGCTGAGGCTGATGGGGCAGAAGTTCAGTGTGAGGGAGAGGATTGACATCGCTGGCATGGAGGTGATACTCTTATTCAGTCACCCTACCCTCTTAATTGCGCACTTCACACTCTTAGCGCTGTCATGTTAGCAACACATTTACGAGTTTACACTGACTGTTACTTTTCCCACGTCACCCACATATTGGGCCACATTTATCAACGTTTTTGTGAAGTTGTGCATAACTGTTCTCGTAGGCCAAACCAAACAAAAATTTCTTGCCAGATTTGGAAAATTTTCAGGAGTGCTGATTTCCCTTGTAACCATGTGAGTTTGTTAATAAATCGCTCATAATTTTAAAAGTGCGTTCGTGGCACAGCTGGTTTACATTCAGTGATGCCCCTTGGAGAGATGTTCCAAAGGAGGCTCCTGATCTTCCCAGACTAGCATCCAAATTTGAGGCGGAAGTTGTGGTAGTTGAATCATGTCCACTCCAAAAAATACATTATTTAGCAGTGTGAGCAGCTGGGTCACAGTACCCGAGATAAATTACAGACAGGGCTAATGCCGTCTCGTCAGTCGAGAGCAGCGTAACATGGATGAAAATAAAACAAGAATGATAATTTTTTTTTTGAGGGAAAAAAACTGAATCGCCAATGCACAATGAAGCTTTTGAAAGTCAACCGGCATGTTGGCGCTATTGTTTAAGAAACATCAATTTCAGTAATACCAGGTGTTATTGGGGACATTGACTTGCCGACAATTTTCACCAAATTCAGGCGTGCAATGAAATTATTTTTTATAACTTATAACTATCATTTTTTAATAAATGGACAATATCTTAATCCTTATATAATCTAAATTGGACTAATGTATGGTAATGAAACCAAATAAGAAAGCATAACACTAATGGATTTATAGGCCCCTTTTTACATAAATGTACACATTCTCGGGTGCTGTTGTATAAGAAAATTTTCCCGAACTAACGTAACTCCAAGAAACTTTTATGAATACCACGGTTCTTGTGTAAATGTCTGTACAAATGTTTTGTGAAGACATTTGTTTGTATCCAGCTTGATAAACGAGGTCCATTGATTCTATTTACCCTGTGATGCAACTCTATAATGACTTGGAGATTTTTTCACAGAGGTATGGTTCTTCAGAATTTTCAACTTAACACTGTCTTATTTGTTTAACATTTTAGGTCCAAGAAAAAGTTAAGCACAACTTGCCTCATACGTTCGCCATCATCGGGAAACAAAGGTCTCTTGAATTACAAGCCAGGTAGGAATCACGACTATAGCTGCATCATATTTAGCTGGTGAAGGCCCAAGCATCGTGTTGTTTGTTTATGGGAACTGCGTTAGTAGAATGTAGCCCTCAGGTTGCCAGTATGTAGGCAAAACAAGGAAGAGTGGTCTTATGATTTGTCACATGCATAGCCATGCAGTCCAAGATAGCTTGGCTTTGTTGCTACTAAGACATTTGATCATTCATGATTTCCACTTGATGAGTCAAGATTCTCACTGAACTGCTGCCTTTGACCAAAGTCTGTGTGTCTGTGTGTCTGTGGGGGGGTCATTGAACTGTGTCTGAAGAAATGCATGCAAAACTAATTATCAAACTATAAAATGGTTGTTGAGGATTGATTAAGGTAAAGGAGATTTCTTATAATCTTAATGTGTGTATTGTTTATAATGTGGAAACTGGTGGGAGCTGTACTTGCAGCACAGATTGAATACATCAGACCTTAATGAAGGATATCTGCAGCACATTTTTCAAGTATTCTCTACATACTCTTGCTTTGTAGGAATGAAGAGGAAAAGAGAGATTGGATTCAGGTAAAAAAAAATTTGCCTCATACTTCTTAGCAGAGTAATGATGCACTTTGCTCAGTGAAAGGCATAATCACATTTCTATAAAACCCTGGTATTGAGACGAGAGAGCTCGCTGGTAAGAGGAAATGGGATAAAGAGGTGATTGGGAATCGTGGAGGAGGCTGAGTTGGAAAGCGGTGGCTGGAGAGATTGGGGAGAGCTCAGAGAAGCAGCCCGCACTTCAGCTTCTTCTCCGTATTGAGAGACAGACAATGCCGCCTGCTGGCGTTGGTCGCAGGGGTTCGGGAGGGTGACGGGAGAGGCCCCTCGCCGGCTCTCCCCGGGCAGACCGCTCATCAATGTCCCTCTTTGTCCCGCGGTCCCCTATTAAGGGCATGAAAGGCCCGTGACCGCGGCCCTCTCTCCGGGTGCTGCTCCTTGCGCACATTCAGCACAGCGTGTGCTTCAGGCGCCAGGCTTCGGTCGGCCTGGCAACACCAGAACACTTCTATTAAGAGCAGCAAAAAAAACAAAAACAATGAGCTCTTTTTACCATTTTGAGAATGAGGTATCTTGACTGCGAGTGTGTTCAGGTGGACTTACCTAAAATAGCACTGCTGTTCAGCTGTAACCTATTGTAACCTCTCAGTATTGTTTAATACAAATGCAAAAAGCCGTACGTCACATTATGAGCTTCTGCTGAATGCACGTAATGTAATGTAACCATGTTATTATATGAATAGCAACTGGTAGGGTTTATGGATCTTATTGCACTTATTGTACGTTGCTTTGGATAAAAGCATCTGCCGAATGAATGTAATGGACATTTCAGCATTTCCTGCATTGTCCCCAATCATTGAAGATAAAACAGTAATAATAATAATAATAATAATAATAATAATAATTGATGATGACGAGTATGATGTTTATTGATTTAGCAGACCCACCTGCAGAATAGAGCAAGTTGCTTGCATTTGTGTGGTCAGTGGAACCATTCCAATACGCACAAGTGATTGAGATGCAGTAGATACAGAGAGGGAGGGAGGGAGGGAGGGAGGCAGGATGGCAGGTTTTTGGTTGTAAAGGCCTTATTCTTTCCTTCTTCTGACAGGTAATCTTGGCCACCATTGAGAGGCACAAACAAAACAGCGAGACGTTCAACAAGGCCTTTAACAGTTCCTTCTCACGGGATGAGGACCAGCTGCCAGAATCTCCGGTAAGGGCCAAACACAGAGTTCATGGGGTGGGAGGCCATGATGTCATTACATGCTGCCAAGTAGCGTGTGCCATCATCATCATCAATCAGTCAGTAGACCTGCAGCCTGTTTTTACAACATTTTCTCATACTGCACTCAAAGTATACTTTAAATAAGGATAGTAATATTTACGTTTTGTCAAAATATACCATTTTACTCTATATTGTTTTTAAAGCATAAATACCTATCTGGTGAATCAGCATCCACTTCACGCCACAGAATCCCTTTTGGTTGTAAAGGTGCTGTCAGTCCTACTATTACCAATCTTGGTGCCTGGGGTTAAATGGCATCATGACTGTCTTCATAGCAACAATAGGACCGCCTCAGGCACCTTCTTTTAAACATGAGCCAAACAACCAAGCATCTCCCACAGGCGAGTGCAGCCGGGGTTCTCTGCCACTAAGGAAGAAAAGATCCAACAGTATTATGATATTCAGGTTATCTTGCCTGGCAGAGTTAACAGGTATACAGTAATCAATTCGAGGCATCTTCACCGGAACCTGTGTGTTTGTGGTGTGCTTCAATTGTGAAGGGAAACATTTGAAGGAATTCCCCCGTCTGGTTTTGTGAGTCTCGATTCATGAGACTCCCAGCTGCTCCTGCTTTGGCTTTGGGTGCCAGAGCGCAGTGCTCAGATGGAAAACATTTCTGGAAGTATAAATGCTGGCCGGGACCACCTGATAGCCTGACCATTGTCTGTCCCAGCACACTGTGTATAGGGCCAATCTGGCTCAGTCATGAAAGACTGCACTGCTCTTTCTCAGACGATTGTGCCCGAAGAGGAAAAGCACAGCACATGTAAATATCTCGTATGGATCTATTTTGACCTACTTAAGCTAAATAGACTTGGCCAAGGGCCACTATGCAGAAGATGTACGAGTGACTTTTTTCACTGAATTGCTACTGCCACCTGCTGTACACTATCCAAACCTGCAGCCTTTAACAATTACTTTGTTTATTTTGACTGAGACATGGAATGATGGAATAGCAAAGGGCATCTGTGGTTGTCCCAGTCATGACTGAAACCATTTGCAAATATTTTGTTGGGCACACCAAGCTTTTTCAAGTTATTTGTGAAACCTTCCTTTTTCTTCCCTTGTCCCCATTGCAGTACTGATCTCAGGTCAGTATGCAGACTGCTTGCTGTGTTCCTTCACCCTCATACGCTTACAGTTGGACAACCCCCACGCACTGACCCTGGACCAGTCTTTTTTTAAACTTTCTTTCCAAAATAGTTTGGCTTAGTGCTCGCCCTGATTCTAGACCAATTGTCAGGGGCCCTAACTGGAAAGCAACTGAAAGACATCTGCTTGGTGTGTCTGGCTCAACACTTACCATGAGTTATTTTCACACAATTTTACCAAGGTGTGTCATTTTTATATCAAGTTATACAGTGCTGTGCTAGAGGTAGCATACAGGTTAATATCAATGGATTTTTCTGGAAGTATGCATTGATTGACTCCTGCATTGTGTACACATGCTCTGACATATTGTACTCTCTATTGCAGGGACTCTGGAGCAACACATCCATAGACTCAGATGGAGGCATACACGAGCGGGTAAGTCTCGAGTCATTCATTTGGTTCACAATGTGCATTGTTCCTTGGCAGCCGGCAAACTACCTTCATCTAATACGTGCGTCAATCGCAGCGGCCTCGCCGTGCTAATTGTAGCATTCATAATGGAGAGCTCATTGATTTAGCGCATAAAAAGAGTGTCAGCGCTCGCTATTGTAAAGCTGCCATCGCAGAGCGGTTAAGCGCTTCAGCAACAATGGTAAGAGCTGCCAGCCGAGCGGCATAACACGAGTCCTCGTTTCACCGTTGCGTCTTGTTGATTATCCCCAAAATCAGAATTGGGCATGAATGGGCTTTTTCCTTTTTTTTCTTTTTTGCTCAGGCTATCTTCTCACTGAAAGATTAAGTTTCTGAGAACATGGCTAAGGGTGTTAACTGAATATTAACAGCCCCATTCCTCTTTCAGCACCAACAATTCATCTCTCACTATCAGCTCTGACTATCGCGCCTCGCCAGGCTGTATCGATCCCCCTGGGCGAACCCGAGAGGGCCGTTTGATATCCGTCCAGCACTGCCAGAATGAGCCATGATCATGGACTACTGATGAGCTCAGCACAGCTCTCAACTGGCCTCATTCCCAAATGTGCCCCCTCCCTACAAAAGTTCTGCTATCCTCTTCAGCTTCAAGGAGGCAACTTTGTTTTTCTTCATATACATCACCAGTTACTGTAGAGTCGATGAGGCGTTTCCCAGGCTCCTCTTATGCATCCTCCCAGAACAGGTCATTGTTAGAAAGTTCAGAATTCAAAGATAGCCATCTTCTTATAACAAGGGTCTCAAGAAATGCTGTAAATGGATGTAGCTCATTTCTGGTAAACGGCGAAGGTCCTGCTTGTTTATAACCAGGGTTCTAGGTCTTGTCTTCTGTCTGTCTGTGATTGTGAGTCTGGGTCATTTCTGTCTGTCAGTCTGGATTCTGATGCATACTGGTACCTACTGATGGACAGCCCCGTCCACCAGCACACTGACTGACTGCTGTAATCAGATATGTGCAGAAACACAGCGGTGCTAAGTTCCCGGGGCTCGTGATTAATCAGCCCCTCGTTGCCTTGCAGAAGAGCTCCAGGAAGAAGGAGCAGACGTGTAAAGGCTGCAACGAGAGCTTCCACTCGATCACCAAGCGCCGGCACCACTGCAAGGCCTGCGGAGCGGTGAGAACGGGGCGGGGGCAGGAAGGGGCTGCCTCAGTCAGGCAGGGTGGGACTGCGGGAGCAGCGTGGGTGCGGGCCAGGGCAGGGCGAGGTGGGGGAATAACGCAGGCGAGGCAGGGTGGGGTCTGGACCACTGCGAGGTCCCTGGACAAAGGAATCAGGCGAGGCACTTAACAACTGTACATTTCAGTACTATGCTTATAAGGGTTGGTTCAATTGGCCCAGCCGGTTTCTGTGTGATTAATTATGCTCTGACTTCCTGTTGACTTTACAATGGCTTCTTTAGGTGTACATTATACTGTGGCCTTAATCGTTCGGAGGTTGTGGTGCGGTTGATAGTATTTCCTGTGCCGCATGTAACCTGAGATGGCTGCAAGAAAGGACAGAAGTACCGGCACAGTATAAAAACTGATATTTATGTTTATAATTGAGAATAAA
The DNA here is from genome assembly GCA_022702515.1 of Ilyophis sp. 1 JC-2022. NCBI lineage: Eukaryota > Metazoa > Chordata > Actinopteri > Anguilliformes > Synaphobranchidae > Ilyophis > Ilyophis sp. 1 JC-2022. The sequence continues at coordinate 50,241,870 of CM040402.1, forward strand.
CACTAGAGAATGAATCTGCTCATATGTACAGCCTCCGGAAGCATAACGTCACGGTACAAGCTGCTTTGGAGTTTATTTTGTTGATTTTAGACCACAAACCCCAAAAGCCCCAATAACAGCCATTGTAAAGCCAACTGGTTCTCACAAACTTCTGTAAGTATTTAAAATATTTTTCTTTGTCTTTAAAAAAGAAACTGTGCCAATCAAAAACATACACTAAATCTAAATAATAAAAAATAATCTAAAAATCTAAGTAACAAAAACCCCAGTCAGTGAACTGTTCTTTTAAAATGAAGCATATATTGCATGACACACAGCTGTACAGGTGTTGTTGTGTTTGTCTGCTGTATTTACCCAGTGAAAGTGTTTAAACTCAGTGCCCTGAGCGCTGGATAGCGCAGTGGGGGGGGCTGCTCTGTGAATGACATTGTTTACTGGGGAGGGGCTCACCCACTGTGCTTTCCTTGGCAGGCAATCTGTGGGAAATGCTCGGAGACGAAGATCTCGGATAACAAGACCAGCCGCGTGTGTCGGGAGTGTTTCGCCGGGATGGGGAGCCTGGGGCCGGAGGGGCCGGGGGCCGCGGCGGAGCAGAGGAAGAGAGCCACGGTGGAGGTGAGGCCCCGGGGCTTGAGCCGGAGCCAGATCCGAGACGGCGCTCCCGCTTCCGGGTCAGGAGGGCGCTCTCAGAACGGCTGAGTCCTTTGAGCTGCGCTTGGCACTGGGAGGAGCTTTCAATGCCAGGTTCTGGAGAGCATCGCAATTCAGTTTGTCATCCTGGGCTGAGGGAGCTGAGGAGAGCCCCCGGGGGAGCCCTCTCTCTGCCTGGCCCTGCGCGCATGCCGTAAAGACCCAGGAATCCAATAATTGCAGCCACCGACCTGCCAGTGAGACAGTGAGCGAGCGAGGACGCGAGAAAGAGACGGTCGTGGAACACGTAGAGATGTAGAGGTGGGGCCAGAAGCCCCTGCTGCAGACTCATTCCCAGATACGGTGTCATGATTGCGGTTACGTGACACTGATCACACACCCCTTGCATTTGCTCAGCCTGGGTGTATTGTGGAGTTTTGAAAGTCCTGACGTACCTCTCCCTTTCATGTGCAGAGAGAGGAGAGGCAGAAAGGACATTTTTCAGGACTCTTCTAGTGTGTTCAGTTTTTCCAGGACTGTCTTCATTTCTCCTGAGCAGAGGCGGGGTAGATTTAAAGACAGAGCCGTCTCCTCTGTGACATCTCAGGGTTTTACGGGCAGCACAATGCCAGCGGACGTTGGGCGGGCGGATACAGCGTGATAAATCGCCCTGACTTATCGCAGCCCAGTGGCTCAGTAATGTAGTAATCATATTCCCCTGCGAAATACATTGCGCCAAAAGCAAAACCGCCAGCGTTATATTAGATATTACATTCAGTATATCTCTATTCAAGCCACACTCTGCTGTGGTGAGGGACAGGGCCTTATCTATGATGCTTAACACATCTGTTAATACAAATAGTCCACAGCAGGAGCAAATTCTGGATATCCGCTTCACAAATGCAGCCAAACCCAGATCTCCACTGCCTGTCTGGAGCCACGGCATACTGTCACGAGCCTCGCTACATGAAAACGCCTACTGTGCCTTCTAGCTTGAACAGGTGTGCAGTTTGGTTTGCTGTGATGCGCTAGTAATTCTCAGCTTAGATGGCCCTGTCTTGCCAGTAAGGAGTGCACTACGGGGTAAAATTAGGGTTTATTAGGGCACCTGTAAAACTGTCAGCCTGCCGATGCCTCAGCATTCCACCGCTGAGTATTTCCAGGCTCCAGCGACACGGCCCGTAGCATCGTAATCCTGTTACGCTAATGTCTCTGAGCGCTGCTGTCTGCAGCACAGTAAGACCGTTAATGACATCTCCCGGGGGGCTCGTCCCCAGGCATCTCCACACCTGATAAACTCTGATACTCATTCAATTATTCCCCAGGAATCCTGAGGAATTCGGCTTGTATCAGGCTATCAAAAAAGTACATGAACAAAAATAGGAGGAAGTTGCCAGGAAAGGGGTAATGGTTGTGAAACTACGCTGTCCGTCTGTGCAACTCTACAATTTAAACACCAGCTCTGAGTGAGAAATGAGACCGCTATCGTTTCCCTGTATATACTGCATTTTGTCCGTATTACAGTCACGTTTCATGATTACAACAATATGGTTTTTGATTATGTTGGATTGATTTACATAAATCAGTAATTGTATTACAATACTATATTTCTGAGGACACTTTATAATTTGTGGAATATGTTTTTGCTTTGAGTCTGGTGTCAAATTAATAAGTGAAATCGAACCAAGCTTTAATCTCTCAAACGGCACGTTAAAACTATCACCACGCTTTATCATTTTGTCCATATATGGGTAATTTCAGGGGGGAAATTCGATCTTGATTCAATCAACCTTTTCAATCTTGACCTCTGATCTTTCGGATATTTAACACCCATAATGTTACCTTGGAGAAATGACCATTGATATACTTTAAAAAAAAATTAAAAGCAGAAACCATCATTAAGAAAATTATGGACAAAGTGTCCATTTTCACTCCACTTTTGGTCTACCTATCTCTACTTTCAAGACCATTTACAACTTTGACAACTTTAAATGGTAAAAGCAATATTTTGCTCTCATTGTAGTCACAAAGACTTGCTCTACAGCATGGGCCATGTTTGAATACTTTCACTCAATTCTTTGCATTAATTCATTAAGAATTGAAATTAATAATCTAATTATGTCAAAAATACTTAAAAAATACTTTTTCATATATTCATATCTAGTCTGATGTATACACATGCCAATGCAGCAAGGTGACTAGATGGACACAGAATTGGCAGACATCAACAAGTGTCTTATCTGCCATGACAGATTCTCCTGTCAACAAGAAAAAAATAACAAAACTACAGAAAGTATGGTTAAAAAAAATAATTAAAAAAAGTTGAAAGCAATCCAAAATTTTTATTGATTTACCTTTTGTGTGTAAACTTTAATTTCTCAATCATATGTCGATCTGGCATTTGTATAAGCACAAGCTACAGCCACAGACTGAAGTATCTTCAGATTTTACTGTGCTCAAGTACAGGAGTGAACCAACGTAGTTTATAGAGCCGTCAGAAAACGTAAACAAAAAACCGGCACGCAGACCAGCCCTCCAGGACCGGAGTTGTGCCTCCCTGCTCTAACCAGTCAATCACTCTTTGTAATATTATTATAATAGTACTGTAAAACAAAAAGTACAAGGAATTTTTTTTATTAAACCTTTATTTAACCTGGCAGGCAACTTTAGAACAAATTCTTATTTACAAGGACGGCCTGACAAGAGACAAGCCTTTTGGGGGGTCAGACTCTATAGAGACTCTATATACATCATACTGTATAGAACAACATATGAAAAATTGAGCAAAATTTTAAGTAGTTTTGGGATAATTATATTGCTATTTGAATTTTTTATGAATTAATGGAAAGAATTAGGCCAAAGTGTTCAAACATGACCCATGTTGTACAGCCAGTGCATTTGATTACAATGAGATATTTATTTTACCAAAAGTATACCAATGGTTATTGCTCCAAGCAAGATTGGTTAAGATTGAAAAGGAGCCATTTTCCCATGGAATTACCCATATGTGAAACTTACATTGCCAGTTGAGGTTAGTGACGTACTCAAATTATATACTTTATAAAATGGGCTGCTTGGTTTATGTTGCATTGTATTAATGAATGCACAGTAAATGGGAAAGAGGACAGAGGTTTCGATGCAGCCCTACTATCTTGTTGGGTTGCTCTATCGACAGAGGAATGCAGTGCCAGGAAATGAACACATGGGCGAGCTATTTCACAATGAATGCTGATGCTGACTCAAAAATGTGTAACGTCATTCTGTATTATATTTAGCATTTCACAAAATAAAAAAAAGAAGAAAAAAGCGATTGCATCTTGCTGTTGTTAAAGTCATCTTTATTTCCCCTTCTCCAATAATCCCTCAGAAACAGAATTCCCTGGGAACAGAAAACTGCCTCTTCTCCAGCTTTCTCCACGTTCAAGAGAAGGGGAGGAGCTGGACCAAAGCCTGGGTTGCGGTCACCAAGACCGAGCCATTGGTCCTGTACTTGCAGACAAGCGGTCAGGTAGGTTGCACCTTACACTCCTCTGCGATCTCGGCTCACGCCGTCTGTCTCCTGTCTGCGCAGGTGGAATTGGGTCAGCGGATTTGGCTATCTGGGGTTGACTCCATGTAGGTGTATTATAAAGCCTTAAGACCCCCCCACCACCACCCCCTCTTTGTGCCGTAAAGCACTGAGGTCTTTTTCAAAGTCGCTGCACTGGAGAAGAGTTTGGCCTTTCTCCAACAAAAACAAACCCTACGGCTCTGGGGTTTCTCTTTTCTCTCGCGCAAACTCTTTAGCTCACAGACTAGCCTATTACCAGGAGAGCTGCTTGGCACTGATGTGTGTGTGATGTGTTTTTCCAGCCGTGACTGCAGTGACACACCTCTCCAGCGTGCTCATTATTAATAGCGGCGTTGCTTTCGTATCTGGAGGCGGCGTCGAATGAAAAAAGACGTTTGGCATTCCTGCAGCGACAGATTAGGATTAATGAACGTCAGATTAACATTGTCTGATTAAAAACACACACACAAACTGCTGCTCATGCCCGTGGATACAAGGCCTCTCTGTCCTAAAGCAGACGTGCAGCCACTGAGATAATATAGTGTTCACACCTGAGTAAATGGAACTACCCTCTGTTTGAAACAACACAATTGGGAAGTCAATAGGGAATTCGCTGGAGTGAATTGTGAGCAGTGTATTATTTTCACAAGAGTGCACTTGCGCATCGGTCTCGGGCCTTTTGAGGATGTTGAGAAAACGTACCCCAGATGGTTTGTATACATTCTTAGTTGTTTCAACAGTGGATTGCATTGGACAGTTACTGTTGCCAGTTTTGGGAGTGACGTATATAGGATGGTTTTTAAACTCGGCACTAGTGTTAATTAACAGATTATTAAACTGCATGCGTGTTTAGAATTTGTGTTTATTTGAGGGGTTGGTGTTTTTCAGGAGCAGTTTTTATTTGATGTTTGTTAAATTGAAGCTGGTTTTTAGGCCTGTTTGGTGAGTAAGCTTTGGTCTCAGGATCTTTTTTAATTATTTGATTTGGGAGATTTGTGTTTCTTGAATGATATTCACTGTCTGACTGATGTTGGTTTCAGGAGAAATGATCAACGGAAGGTTATTTTCAGACATTATGTATATTGGATGGAAGATGTTGGTTTCAAGTGTCAGTTTTATGTAATTTAGATGGTGGTGGGCTTTAGGAATATTGTTTAGTGAACAGTTGTCAATTTCAGGAGGGATTTTTCTGTGATTGTTAGACACTGGTTGGCTGCAGGAATGATGCTGATTGGAGGGTTATTGTGATCTCACAGGAGGGGCGGGGAGCCCGGGCCATCCCCCTGCCTGGGTACGAGGTGAGCCTGCCTGCAGAAAAGCAGGAGATGAGGAACGTCTTCAAGCTTAGCCACTCCCAACAAACCCTCCTACTCAGTGCCCAGGACTGCGATCTACAGACCAAGTGGATGGAGATCCTCACCAGAGCATCCAAGGGGGAGCCTCCAACAGAGACGCCCGTCTGCTCGGCTGAATTCAGAAAGAGCCAATAGCACGGTGCCGCTGAGGCTTTAGGACCCGCCCCCACCCTGTGTACAGCACACATATTACTTGAATTCACTTTACCTTGGCACTTTTTTGTTTTTTCTCTTAAGGGACTCCTCCCCCCTGGCCCAGCCCCCCCCCCGGATCCACCATGTTTGTATTTGTGGTTTTATATATATAATTGTTCTCTGCAGTTTGTGGAGGAAAATCTTTTGAATCCTTTTTTTGTATTATAGCGCAAGATAATGTAGAAGGCATTCATTAAACTGTGGTTTTTATTTTTTATTTTTTCCCTTCTTCTCAGTTACCGTGTACATTGTGCGACCGTTTTGTGAAGCATTAACTCACGCCTGTGTTTTTGCTCGTGTGTGTTTTCAGTATTGACTGTAAGTGGTTAAAGCTCTCGCTCGCCCCGCCCCTAGCCCCTAGCCCCACCCTCAGTCGTCTCAGTGGCTGCTCTGTGAAGAATGTACAGTGTGAATAGTGTGTCATTAGGAACTGAAATTCCATTTTAAGTTATGCAATGTGAAAGTTTGTGGCTGGCCACTGGATGCTCCCTCTGACGCACCCCAAACCCACCCCCACCCCCACCCCCCCCCCTCTCTGCGTGATAGGCCCCCTCTGAATTAAGGGAGGCTCCTTCATTTACCATGACTACTGCTCCGAGGTATGGTCTTAGCGGTCCAGTGATTTAAAACCATAGCAACGACAAGTACTGTACATTACAATCCCGTGCCCCGGTAATGAGAACAGTCTCGGTGTAGAGAATTTTTACTGTTCGTGCATGGTAATCCATGTATTTATGTACCGTGCTTTCAAGCGGACTTGTTTGGATTCTCACATGAATTGCATTGTTGTAGTAAGTGGACAGATTCAGTATTACATGTCTAACCAGGACCATGCACATGGAGAAGCATACAGTGCGAGCATATCATTAATGCAAATAAAAAGGCGTATGGTTCACAAAAGGAAATCTTTTAAAATATTTATTGCATTTTGTTGTGTTCTTCTCTTTTGGGAGGCTTTTTTTTTTGTTTTTAGTAACTTGATTTTTCATGCAACTAATCAAGATGTAACCATTAAATCTAGTCAAAAATGAATCAAAAGATCAGAAAAGTTAATCAGCTAAGATCCTCATTGTTTCCACCCTGATTTAATTTCCCTATTTCATAGTTTCTGCAGATCAGATTATATATTTTTTCAAACATAACAGTTTGAATAAAGTAAGAAAAAATAGGAAGATTTCCCTGAAGATGCTGCACAATGACTATTAATCATTCATCATTATTATATAGAGTATACTGTATATATAATGGTAAAGACAATGGTATAATCAATTGTCTTTGATGTAGCACTGTAGCAATTAATCCGGTAGATTAATCAACTAAAGATTTGTGGAAAGATCAACACAGATTAGTGAATCATAATTTGGGACTTCTTTAATACTAAAAACGTCAGAGATAATTGAATGTGGAAGCGCTCAGATAAGTGTCATGGTAAGTGATGACACGGTCAGGGCAGCGAGGATATCGGTGTTTAAGCGTGTGGCTATCAACAGGATTTATCTATATTTTACCTTTCAGGTGTAGTCTCACACAATATTCATGAAGAGGGAAATTCACCGTGCTTCAACTACCAAGTTAACTTGCAAGTAAGAAATGAATAAAAAAACAAGCTGTGATCTTGTATACATCACAGTTTCCTCTGGAACAGACGTCCCTCCCTCCCTCCCTACCTTACACCCAGACCTGTGTTGTTTCCAGTCATCATACCTTTGGAAGACGGCTCTGTTCATATGATAATAGTCTGGTGCGTTAGGGAGCAGCTTTTTTCAGATCCTCTTGAACTTGATACTTTTATTTTCCAGTTATGTTTGATGGGATGAGTATGTGCTAGATAGTAATGCATCTAAACTCTACTTGCCCTCCTGCATTTCAAACTGCATAACAAAATTCTTTGTTTACTACACCAAGGACATGCCTATTCAAAACGAAAGGGTTTCATTATATCAGATGTGTATTCAAATATTGCGCTGTGGGTGACTCATTTGTGTCCTTATATGTCAATTAGATGAAATGATACTAGATTTGTACAGACCAAAATCTGCTGCATTGCAGGTCTGAAACGTGAGACCCACAGTGTAAAATGGAGACACTTGTGCGAAGCTGTGCCAGCTGTCATCATTTGGCTCGTGCTTGTGTTTGAAAGAATGCGATGCAGTACAGGAAATGTCTATCTGTCCTTCAGAGTAAGAGAGCGCGTGTGTGTGTGTGTGTGTGTGTGTGTGCAGTGGTGGATTAACCCTATAAGCAAAATAAGCACGTGCTTAGGGCATCAAGGGAAGGAGGGGCACCTCAGAAATTTTTCATAGCCGAATTTACCATTTAAATTATTAAATTAATTAAATTTATAGCCATTTTCAAAATTTTATGAAAAATGAATAAGTTCTGTTTATAAAGCGTTCTCTCCTGTGTCATCATGTTTTATTTTATGGTTTATTATTGTTTATATTTTGAATTACAAATGTATGGGGGCACCAAAAATTTTTAGTGCTTAGGGCCTCTAAGGGTCTTAATCCGGCCCTGTGTGTGTGTGTGTGTGTGTGTGTGTGTGTGTGTGTGTGTGTGTGCGCGCGCGCGCGCGTGTGTGGCTGCATGCGTGTCTGTGACTGTGTATATATCTGTGTGTGTGTGGCTGCATGCGTGTGTGCGTGCGTCTGTGTGTGCGTGCGTCCGTCTGTGTGTGTTTGACCAAGCTGACAGGAACAAAGTCTGAAATGAGACTGGAATAAGCATAAAGGTGGATACACAGCAGGGGTCATCCCAGCCAGTGCAGGTGGATCTGCAGGAGTAGGGCTGATGGAAATGAAAAGGCGCCTGGTGGGAGGGAGGTTCAGATAGGCCCTGAGCACCAGTCTGCGGGCCACTGAGCAGCATGGGCCTTTTGTTCACATCAATGTACAGCACAGAAGAAAAGAGATGTGGAAAAGCCTGCAGGACGTTTCCTTTCACTCGTATATAGAGAAACCTTTGGCACTGCACCGTGCTTTGAGCTTCTATCTGCATCTGAGGTAGAAGAGCAATTCGCTTATTAATCAAGCTGCAATTTCCAATATTCACAATTATTTTACAGTTTATGTTTTTCAGATGTGATTTAAATGTCGTATTATGTCTAAGAATCAAAAGAATTTTCTACTTCTGGCACCAAAAATACCACAAACATTTACAATAATCTGCTGCAATGCCAGTAAAAAGTCTCAAGAGCTTCACTACTGATGAGTGGCCACCTGACCATGTGGCTCCCCTCATGAGGTCACATCCTGCCTGGCTGCTCCATTCCTTCATCACTCCAAAGGCTTGGCAGGAATGAGCCCTCTAATGGGATCCTCTTCAGCAAAGTGCCCCAAGGTGCTCCGGTGCTCACAAAATCAGTTTCTGCGCATTTCAGACCCCCCACTATAACCCACTGCTCGTATAGGCTCCAGCCCCTCCCCTCACCACCCCGTGCTTGGGAATGAGAAAGCTGGCCTCGTCTTTGATTACTTCTATTTTTCACTGATTGGATGTTTAATCTCTGAAAGGTTCGACATGAAGGGGATGTACATCTGCATGGCTGGCGCTACTTATCTGTCTTTACTCACTCTCTTCCTCCCTCTCTCTCTCACACGCACACACACTATCGCACACTCACTCTGAGATGCCAACTGGGACGTCGTGGGAGACCTCTTGTAAATCACTTGTATTGGTGCCACAATTACGAACCTTTGAATTTCCATCAAAACCCTGCAGCTGCTGTTTGTGAGTGAGTGAGTGTGGCTGATACCACATTGATAAGAAGAGGCTTTATATATGGAATATTTCCATATATTAAATATACAGTGTCATGCTTTATTATCACAATTGATAGTATATGTATTATTAATAATTATTGATGGTAGAAATGTTAAATAATCATTAGGTTCTATTCACTGCTCATCTAGTGTTAACACAATCTTCCAGAAAATTAAATTTCTTATTTGAAATTCACTTGCCCCCCTTGTTTTGCTTTTTGGCAGCATTCTACAATGAAACTGGTGTGTTTTCTAGGAAGTGAGAGTGCAACATAATTATGGGCTAGATTATCCCTCTGAAGAAGTGTCTTATTGCAGCTCAAAATACACCAGTAATGATGGGCTGTTTTGTGGTATCAGCTGCAGATGCCTCTACACTTCCAAGATCTACACTTCCAAGCTGATGTGGAGTTGGCATGCCTGTTGCTGGATAAAAAAAAAGAAAAACCGAATTTGAAACTAATCAACGATTTACGATTTATAAATAATGATTGCTACCTTGCTAGCTAGCTGAGATGGTACCTATAGATCACTTCTGTTATTAATTGTGACTGATAGCGTTTTGTGTAAGACATCTGTTTGCCATCTGGTGTTAACATTTTGATGTGGTGAAAGCAATTTGGTTTCTTACAACCTCTGTATTGTATTTGTGGCAAAAATGTAATGACAGCAAAAATGTCATTGGGATGGCAGGTATGCCATCTGCCAAGTTACGGCTTGGCGGGCCATGCCCCATACCTATACAGCACCGAGAGTTTGGCACTTTTGAGGGTTTTCTACAGAAGTAACCAAAATGACCACAGACTCCCAGCCCTTAAAAACATTAACTTCTGTATGTTCTGATCTCTTGTAACCACACAGCATTCAGATACAATGTCACACATCCACACAATAAAGTCCCAAACTTTGGTTATTTTGCGGTTTTTCTTCTTCCTCTTCTGCTTCTGTTTCTTCTTCTTCTTCCCATTTTTCCTGCCTACCCAGAGACCCTCACTACCTGCCTGCCTCCATACCCTCAAAGAATTATAAAAAGCTTCAAACTAATGTCGACGCATCACAGAATCACAGACAAAACTACTATATGGCTTTGTGTATTCAATTAAGCTACTGTGGCCTACTGGTTACAGTTGCTACCTCTCACACAGAGGATTGGAGGTTTGAGTGCAACAGGGGAAACGTTTTTTTCGACAAAAACAATGTGCAACTGTTAAATACGTTTAATTTATTACACAGTTATTATTTTCACATTAACAAACATATTTTTATTGCAAAGGCAAAAGACGTTTGCAATATTAACTGTTCAATGGTTCACTTGTACTACGGTAAAATGGTGAAAGTCAGACGGACACTGACAAATGGCCTATAGCCTATATCACGTGGAACAATGGAGGCTAACGCGACCCCAATAACTGGAGGATCCCGCCCCATAGATAATGAATTGTTACCTAACCAGATGACTGAGTTTTTACCATACGCGTCGTGTTGTGCTCTCGCTCCATGAAAAATGATTGCTGTCGTGCAAACTGACAATTACGCCTACAATGACGAAGACTATGCTGGAATAAAGGCTGGAAAGAACGAAATCAGGGCGAGGAATCGATTAAACAAAGTTTATGCTTGAAAAGCAAAACCGAAGCTAGTTTGAAACACACCCGAATATTTAAGATAAGATTAAGAAGAAGGTAGAACTGGATTTAGACGTGGGTGAAGTTAGACGTTACAGCATAATCATGGATCATTATGGTAAAAAGCGCTAATGTTATTAATTTTTTTTAATGTTGTATTAAATAATTATTATTAATTTTATAATTAATAATAAAAATTAACATTTTAATTAAAATATATCTTAATAATGTTATAGTTTATGTTTAAATATTAAAAAAAATTATGTTAAAATAGTGTTATAAAATTTTTTGGAAACTAATTTGTGTAACCTAATGCGTTAACATAATGAATTGTGACTATTAAATTAATTAACATCATAACTGTGATCACATTGAAAGTGAAATTATTTTTGAGCAAATATTATTACATATTATTGGTGCTTGTTTGATTTAGATAACGAGTAACATGGAAAATATGTAAACATTAGGTAAAAATAAAAAGCCAGCAGGCAATTAGTGCTAGAGAAAAAATAAGTTAATGAAAAAAAATAATGAATAAAATTTGAATAAAATATAAATAATAAAATAATGAAAATGAATGAATAATGAAAGTAATAATGAAGTAAAAATTATTTGTTTTATGTGTTGAAATTTATTTTATTTTGTACTTTGATGAAACTACCTAAATGTCGAAAAAAAAAATTTTATATATTAAGTTGCTAGTTATTATGTTTTTTTGCTAGAAGCTCTAATGTTTTAACTAACTGTAATTAGTGTGTCACTTTGTATCTCATAAAATAATAGAACATTACTTACCTACAAACTATACTTACTACAGGATTACTTGGTGATACTAGTACTGGATAACTTAATAAATAAACATGCAAGCCCCCTTCCAGCCCCATCCATGTTTACCCATTGTTGGTCCAGATTGGAGGGGGTTACTATTTTACTATCTATATACTTACTTCCCTCCCGTAACCCTTATATATATTGTATTATATTTATTTATTTAATATATTAATAATATATAATAGAACTTTTATTTCACAACAACAACAACAAAAAAACACCAGCAACAAAAAAAAACACAACACACAAGACAACACCAACACCAACACAACAAACAAACACAACAACAACATCACACATCATCAATACAGTGATCAAATGAAAAATGAATAAAGCAAAAAAAAAATGATGTGTCCCGTGATGTCGAGATGTCAGTGTTACCCAGCAGCCAAACGCACCCAAATCCACATCCCATCCTTCATACATGCACATGCAGTGCTTCGGTCGCCACGCACCCAAAATGAAATATGTGTTTCGTTATGTTGTTTTGTATATTTTTGTATATTGCTGAACTACCTGTTGCGCAGCAGCAAAGCAAATTGCGATGATCAAGGGAAATTAAGCAAACCTCCCGATTCGAATGTGAATAGCCTATTAGTTTGGTTTGGCATAACGTTATGAACACACCAGCATTGTCTCTCAGTAAAGGGCGGTTTGTTTTAAAAAGGTGGTGTGTCTCCAAATTTGTGACGTAGGTGACAGGCCTCCATTCAGTCGCTGGACACCTCGGCAGAATGCAGGCTAGCTACGTTATGGGAACAGGTATCCCATGGCCATTTGTCAAGCAAAAAAAAAAGTTTTAACGCAGAATATCATCTGGTTAATTCTGGTAAATTCTATAAATAACTGTGCCATTGACTACATGTGCTAATCTCACACAAATGCCTACAAAAAATGTTTCTGTGTGGAGCCTGCTGTGCTCTTGCGGTCATGTCTGACGCACCGTGGAAACCGAACCTTCAAAACTCGCCTCGGGCAACATTTTTTTATTATGTCTTCATTCATTTTTTCTCTTCAGCTCTGTTCAGTTTATCCTTTTCACACATAACACAATGTCACCATAAAATTAACTACTCGGAAAATTAAGAATTTACGATAATACATTAAGAATTGATGATAGCCTACTATAAACTGCAATACCCAAAGAGATCAGATTTATAAACCTCCAATTCCGCAGACATATCTGTGTCATGGTTAGTCACTTAAAAACATTACAATAGCCTCCGAACATGCCTTTAGTCTACGCTACTCGGCAGACAATGTAGATTATTGCAAACACTTTTAATTATAATAATAATAAGAAGAAGAATCTCTGGTAGGCTACTTTCTTAGTAGTATCTATTGTTTTCTTTCTGGCTAAGATTCTTGGGAAATATGCATTGTCCAATTAAGCTTGTTAGCCAACGTTAGGGCTGAAACATACCTCACGCAAATACGCGAACGTGGACGATTTGAGCTACGCAAACAGTTTTTTTTTGCCATGACATTTGTGAAAGGCAAACTGGAGGAAAGCACAGATTGAACAAGAAAGTTGTTTACTGTTGTTGCCTGCTATAGCTTCCCTCACTGCAACGCTCTGGTTTGTCTTTCACAAATGTCATGGCAAAAAAAAAACTGTTTGCGTATTTCCATATTTTACTCATGCAAACTATTTAGGCTGTACTAACTATTTAGGCTGTATGTCTTTCTTTCAGCTAGAATGTGTTTGCGTCTAGCCTATTGTGCATGCATGTCTCCATATAGACTTGGTTAATTAATTTACATGCTTCTTCATGATTCATAGATCAGGTGATGCTGTTCATTGTATTTCATTAGACATTAAATACAGCTCATCTACAAACTCTTTTAATGTAATTGTGGGCTATCGGTAATAGGAGAAATGTTCTCATTCTCATCAGTAGAGGGCGTTATGGTTACGCAAATGTCTTTGGAATGCATGTGTTCTGTATGCATGTCTCTCTCGATGTCATTATTTTGCATTATTCATCATTAGTTACCTACCAAAAATAAAGGATATCTCATCAAAAACGTCTCCGAAGTAAAAAAAAGTTACTCACGCATAGCCTACAGAGCGCTGTCTATAAGTCCTTAATTCCAACTTGCAAAAAGTAGGCCTGCCTTTAAGAGTATTGATATCAAAATGTGGCCAAGTTACAACTAACAATATTGCCTATCGTAGCTCACACTAAATGCACTAGCTCTATTCCAAAGCAATGCTATCCAAACTTTCCTAAATTATTTAATGCAACTTGGTGTTTCTTCATCTTACCATCTCAAGAGAATGTGATCAATTAAACTATGTTCCACATCAAACTGCAAAATGAAAATAATTTATATTGGAAATACTCTGATTCAGATGTGTTGCACTATATTACACTATAGGATTGCATGTTTGAACAATTGTCTGCAAAGTATAACCATATTCTTTCTGGAGTGTAATTATTCATCAACTGTTAAAAACATTAATTGAAATCAATAGTTGTTCCATGAGGCACAATCTCTTCACATGCTAAGATGAAGAAACACAGGGCCAAGTTGCATTAAATAATTTAGAAAAGTTTGGATAGCATTGCTTTGGAATAGAATTAGTGTATTTAGTGTGAGCTACGATAGGCAATATTGTTAGCCACATTTTTATATCAATACTTTTAAAGGCAGGCCTAGTTTTTGCTAATTGTTTTTGCTAGTTGTAATTAAAGACTTATAGACAGCGCTCTGTAGGCTATGCGTGAGTAACCTGGCTTTTTTTACGTCTGAGAAATTTTTGATGAAATATGATATACTGTATATACGTTTATAAGGTCATTTCAGAAAATAAAATGGGGTGAAAGGGTTTTTTAACAATAATTTATAAATTACCTGCACCTGCACTTTTTAGGTTAAATGACTGTATGCTTGTTATAGATTTAACTTTGTCAGGAGTTAATTTTATTAACTCACTTCGGCAAATGAAATGGATTACTTAATGTCAAGATCCAATTAGTTGTTATATGCATTTTGTCTTCTCTCTCCTCATGAGGTAAGTGCTGATTCTCACAGAAAAATAATTTTAAAATCTGACTTCAAAACCTAAGAAATCTAGAATGAGACATGCTTCGGGAAAAGCTGAGGAAATCTTTTTAAGTTAAATGTTTTCAAAAATGTTTAATGTTTAAGTCTAGTCCTGCTATAGCATCACACGCACACACACACACACACACACACACAAGCACGCATTCCATGGTGGCTGTTTCTCAGTAGCTAGATGATGGCATCAATAATGAACCCCTAATGGGCCCCTCTGTATCCATCCTCCCATTGACTTGAAGCAGACTGACTGGAGTGAACAATTGGAAGAGAACACTTGTTCTTTTAAGGTTTTCCTTCTTTTTTTTTCTCATGCTTTCTTATGTTTTTTCTTATTGCTTTATTGTGCTGTGTGCTGTGTGCAGTATGCTGTGTGCAGTGTGTAGTGTGCAGTGTGCTCCACTTAGAGACAGAGCCTCAGTTTATTTCTGTGACTGCAAAGCTGTGGGGTAAATCTTAATGTATTCATTTGTAAAGGTCAGCAATATGTGAAGTAAACACTGTCAATGGAGCATCTGCCTGCCTATTCCTTAACACAGCTGAGATCACATGTCTCATATCCTGCAGTCTATGGAGGGATGTGGAAAGCAGGCACATAATAAAAAAAATAGACTAAAAGACTTCTGAAAAACGTCCTTTTGTGACATTGTCCTACTTGAGGAATCTCATGTTCTGCTGTCTTCCCTCGTGAAAATAAGTACTTGCGATGAATCCTTTTTTCTTATAATAGCAAAAAAAAACAAAAAAAACATTCCAAATACTGCTGATGCCGCTGCTGCGTAATCTCCTTAGTAGACGCGTGAAATGGGCCTCATTCAACGGTCCCCAACCCAGACTCGCTGAATTAACCTTCTGGAAAGATGGAGTAGAAGAGCCACCGGGCCCCGCATTTGGGATTTACTCAGAGGCTGTTGACCATTGCAGAAAGCAATGAGCGCATATTCAGCACATACCCTATTCCCCTTCGAACACATTTATTTTTTTGTAAGCGTTGCATTTTTCTGTTTGTTTTATGCTTGGGAGCCAAAGCGGAGGGAAAACAGCAGCACGTTCACAGTTGTCTCTTAAGCTATCACAATTGTTCAGAGCTTCCAGCACTTGACGAGGGCCTGAGGAGTGTGGCATCAGCACAATGTTTAAGGTTGGGTGGTCCGAGTATGACTCCCTCAGTGTGTGTACATGTTTGTGAGTGTCACAGGAGTCTGAGAGAAATGAAACAACAATTGAACGCTCAATTTAACATGTTATGCATATTCTGGATGGGTGCAAACAAAGGGGTATTGATGTGAAGATCTGTCATGGCACCTTCCTCAGAACAGTTATCCTCTCCATATCCATGTGCCGCTCATTCTGATTGTGAATGGCTATTGGCAGTCTTTTTCTGCGAGAAAAATATCTTATCATTCAGTGTCGGTTTTTGCACCCAGAGATTTCAGTGAAATGTGCCTTGATGAAGAGTCCTGTGCATTTGGCACAATGACACTCGGTGACAACGGTCCCTCGACAAACTGTGATAGATCGTTTACCTGGCTTTATCCACGTGTAGATTGTTTACCTGGTGTTATCCACGTGTAGATTGTTTACCTGGCTTTATCCACATGTAGATTGTTCACCTGGCTTTATCCACATGTAGATTGTTCACCTGGCTTTATCCACATGTAGATTGTTCACCTGGCTTTATCCACATGTAGATTGTTCACCTGGCTTTATCCACGTGTAGATTGTTTACCTGGCTTTATCCACATGTAGATTGTTTACCTGGTGTTATCCACGTGTAGATTGATTACCTGGCTTTATCCACGTGTAGATTGTTTACCTGGCTTTATCCACGTGTAGATTGTTTACCTGGCTTTATCCACGTGTAGATTGTTCACCTGGCTTTATCCACGTGTAGATTGTTTACCTGGCTTTATCCACGTGTAGATCGTTTACCTGGCTGTATTCACGTGTAGATTGTTTACCTGGCTTTATCCATGTGTAGATCGTTTACCTGGCTTTATTCACGTGTAGATTGATTACCTGGCTTTATCCATGTGTAGATCGTTTACCTGGCTGTATTCACGTGTAGATTGTTTACCTGGCTTTATCCATGTGTAGATCGTTTACCTGGCTGTATTCACGTGTAGATTGTTTACCTGGCTTTATCCATGTGTAGATCGTTTACCTGGCTTTATTCACGTGTAGATTGTTCACCTGGCTTTATCCATGTGTAGATCGTTTACCTGGCTGTATTCACGTGTAGATTGTTTACCTGGCTTTATCCATGTGTAGATCGTTTACCTGGCTGTATTCATGTGTAGATTGTTTACCTGGCTGTATTCACGTGTAGATTGTTTACCTGGCTTTATCCATGTGTAGATCGTTTACCTGGCTGTATTCACGTGTAGATTGTTTACCTGGCTTTATCCATGTGTAGATCGTTTACCTGGCTGTATTCATGTGTAGATTGTTTACCTGGCTGTATTCACGTGTAGATTGTTTACCTGGCTTTATCCATGTGTAGATCGTTTACCTGGCTGTATTCACGTGTAGATTGTTTACCTGGCTTTATCCATGTGTAGATCGTTTACCTGGCTGTATTCATGTGTAGATTGTTTACCTGGCTGTATTCACGTGTAGATTGTTTACCTGGCTTTATCCACGTGTAGATCGTTTACCTGGCTGTATTCACGTGTAGATTGTTTACCTGGCTGTATTCACGTGTAGATCGTTTACCTGGCTGTATTCACGTGTAGATTGTTTACCTGGCATTATCCACATGTTTTCCATCGTAATTCATGCAAGAGGACCATGAGGCCTTAAGCATCATCTAAATGCAACAAGGGCCAAAGATGAAGAGGAACTGACTCAAGGGCTACTCGTAAAGATGATGACAATAAAGCATTAATTTATGATAAATGACTTAAAGAAGCTGGCACAGAGAGGTAGACGAAGCTGTGGAAGGAGGTGTAATGTTAGGAGGTATAATAGGTGTTAAAGCTGTGGTGCAACAGACGGAAGAGAGCGCCTGTGTGTCACTTATCCAAACCTGTTTCCTTTTCAGTTCTCATAGGCTCTCTTCCTCATTCTACCATCATAGTTTTACTCAAGTTATTAATGTCTCGCTGTAAAACAAATATGTACATTTCTGACAGAGACACTCTATCTGCTGTTTAATTTTTTTTATTATCTAAAAATGTCTTCACCAGTGTTGAAATGCTTAAAACATGTCATGTCATGACACAGACGCATCATGTACAAGACCATATTCCCTCCTCATCATGTTTCACACGCGCACTTAGAACAATTATATCTTTTTTTCTGCTATGTGAAAACGGTCCTCTTATGGTTTATAGGAATTATTATGTCAGTTTGCCATTTCAAATTGAGAACAACGGTTCGTAATCTCACTTCCCACATGGCACCTGCTGTTCATCTCTCACAAAGTGAAACGGACAGCCACATATTCCATAGTGTTAATCTATGTTAAACGGCAACCTAATTCAATACGATAATTGTTAGATTCCATAAGATATGTAATGGAACAATGTGGCAATGCCTAAAGACTACAACTCCGGTGACTGACTCTGACCAAGGCATTTGCAATTCAATGTGAACAGTCTCAATTTGTTTGGTAATATTGATTTATGTATAACAAGAAATGTGCACACATAAAATGTGTGTGTACATGTGAAATTGTGATTTTTTTTCTGTTTTATACATTGTAGTAAATTTTCAATAGGAATTCCCATCTGTAGAAGAACAAGGTGATTGTGTAATCAACATTGGCGCTGCTGGGCTTTCCAGCTGCCACATAATGTTAGTGAGGGCAAGTGCATTTTAACCCCCCACCCCCCCTCACAAACCAGAGCATAAGCAATGTTAATGTGGTTACGTAATGGAGGACCATTAGAGTTACATGGCAAATATGTATCTCTGCAGATCAGGGTATGAAACTACCTTTTTCACTCACTAGCCAGAGTGGCTTGTGGATTCTAAAAATCAGACTTTTTGTGGATTCCAAAGTCATTTCCAACATTTTACCAGCCACATTACCCTTTTCAATATAACACAGCCTGGTTGGTTACTAGCCAGTGTGACTGCTAGAGTAAAAATCTTACCAGCCACAACCAAAATTTGACCAGCATTTGGCTGGTTGCTGGTCTTAATATCATACCCTGCTGCAGATGACTCACCTGCCAATATATCATCCAGCAATTTTTTTTGTGTAAGTAGTTCAAAACAGCAGAACAGTCCTTTATTGTGGTTTAGAATGTGCTATTGCAACAGCCAGGCTCTTAGGCACAAATTAACAATAATACCTCATGAGTATACACCCTCTCGCCAGATTGTGGCGCGCAGTAAAGATTCAATTAACGCGGATGGAGAACTGAGATAAGTTCCAGCTCCCCAGGCTAGTGCAGAGAGTGAAACATCAACCCCTTAATGCCGATGCCCGGCTAGTACAAAACACCAACGAGAGAACAGCGGTGGTGGAGAGAATAAAGGCTCATAAAATAAGAAGAAAGAAAAAGATCATTTGGCACAAGAGAAACACTCTATTTACACCTCATTAAATGGTTTAATTGGATGAGGATGAGACAAAAGGCAGTTTGCACACAGGGAAATCCTGGAGCTTCAAAGCTGTTTCTGACTTCATTCTATCAACCAAAATGTATGTTGGGCAGCTATCTGTTGTTCACTGTTTTATGTTATATTACCTATTACTATATCTGGTCACATGCATTTCTCAGTTATGTAGTGTTATACATAAATAGAGCACCTGTAGAAGGTACAGGCACATCAGATTGAGGAAAGTTTGGCAGTTTCAGCACACCAAGATCGCAGTTAGCGAAACCCTCACTTCAATCACTTTTTCATGTGGCTGTCTATGGAAGACCACTTGCTGACCAAGTAAATGTACTGTACTAAGGACGACATTCATGTAACCAGAGATGTGCAGCACTGTGGGAGATTTGGCTTCTGAATTCTGAATTGGATGCCACAGAGGGCACACACCAAGACATTTCTGTGGTTGTCAGAAAGGAGACTGAGTGGTTATGAGTGACGCCTTTACCTTGGTAAATTATTGAACAGTTGTGAGTAATGCGGTGCGATATTGACAAAACCACATCAACTGTCACAGGGAGGGGTAGATTAATGACAACACGATCTGATGGAATGGATGTTTTTATGTGTGGGTGTGTATGTGTACGTGCCTGTGTACGTGTGTGTGTGTGTGTGTGTGTGTGTGCATGCATGTGTGTGTGTGTACATGTGTATTTGTGGGCGTGTGTGTGTGTCTGTGTGTGTGTGTGTGCATGCATGTGTGTGTGTGTGTGTGTGTACATGTGTATTTGTGGGCGTGTGTGTGTGTCTGTGTGTGTGTGTGTGTGTGTGGTGTTCAAAGAAATCAGACACTCAAGATGTCTTAGAGCTGCGAAACAAATCACTTATAATAATACACTGTTTACGTAGTGTGATTTTCGTAGCATCTGTTTAGCCAGTGTGGAAGCGTGTCTAGGTGGTATGAATAATGCATACGTATCCAGACAGGCCTGCTACAGTGAAATGAGAATGCAAGACCGTCGGGGTGTGACAGCTTCCTTCCCATGTGGCTTGATTTGACAATGACTCTCCACGTCCATGGCGTCTGACTAGCGCCAGCAGCAGCACACACAAGCATCTAGTTTGTAAAGACATTCTTAAGTCTCTTGTTCATATACTGCGCAGTCCAAAAGTATTTGGACAGTGACACATTTTTAGTTGTTCGTTTTGGCTCTGTTCTCCAGCACATTGGATTTGAAATGGAACAGTGACTATGCGGACTTTAATTTGAGGGTGTTTATATCCATACTAGGTGAACCGTGTAGCAATTGTAGCCCTTTTTATATATAGTCCCCCCAATTTTAGAGGACAAAAAGTAAAAAAATAAAGTTGTCATATGAAATATTTGGTAACATGTCCTTAACTTCCTTGCATGCCATAACTTCCTGATGTCTGTGACCCAACAACATCAAAAGACTCTTGATATCTTATTTTCAGGTATTAAACTCCATGGAAAAATAAGTCACAAGAAGAAACCCTTAAAAATAAACCATTAAGATATCAACAGTATTTTGATGTTGTTGGGTCTCAGACATCAAAAATGGGTCACTGTCCAAATATGTTTGGACTGCACTGTATCGCTGTCTACAGGGGTGTAATCAGTTTACCATAGAGTATTTTTTATTCATTCTTATTGTGTCCCCAAAACATTTTGAAATCAAGAAAACCTAGATGTACTCTATTTGAAATGGACAAAATGTAGCTATTGATAGACAATAGATGAAAGGAACCAAGCTAAACCAGTGCCTGCTTTATCTAAAGTGCATGGATTAATATTGTCTTTATTTGAAAAGCAGCTTGACAGTGGCAGTTGGATCACCATGGTAACTGTGTACCACTCAAAGAAAGGTTGCAGCCTCACAGTGGGAGCAGCCAATCACATGCCAAATCCAAATCCAACCTTTATTCTCCATCAAATGCGAATGGCTATTTCAGTGCATGGATGATTATCATGGCATTTTTTAGGGAAAACAGAACATTCCTGAAATAAAACAAGAAAAATTATTATATATATTTTTTAATCTTGGGTTCCATTTACACTTGTTTTTTTCTGTGATAATGTTGGGAGATCGGATCCACACCAGTTATGTGCAAATTGAAGCTGGGCCAGATCCCGTTTTATAGATCCCTGCGAGCAGTTACGATTGATCCAGCCAGATCTGGCCCAGTCAGTTTGCTCTGTGGGGAGAATTTGAAACTGGGGCAAACCAGACATAGGAGTCAAGTAACAAAATTTCAGTAGAGTAATGGCTTCTTGGGCTGTGGATGAACGACAAGGCATTCTTGGCTCTGATATTGCCCACACGTTTTGTTCCACCCAGAACACTTGCACCACAGTGCTATGTACAAGTGTTACTGCAAAATGCTGTCTGCTTATAAAAGACCACTTCTGCTGTAAATCTCATTGATTGATAGGCTCTCTGTGTAAAGTATCCTTGTATCTCTGGTACTGGCCATCTACGTGAACATTCCCAGTCCCTCTAATATAAACTGTCTGTCCAATGAGTCTTTTTGATACAAGCTGTTTACAGTATGTTTATGGTCCCAGTCTTTCTGAAACAGACTGCCTATGTAAAGAATACCTGTTTTTTTTATACAAAATGGAAAGTGTGATTTGTGCCCCCTTTTACAACAATGAACTGTCATTGTTTCTATTTAACATTTCAGATTTCATTAAGGCATTCATATTTGATTTTCTACTTCGCTTTCTGTACTATATGAGTGAATGATTGCAAAAACAAACATTTTTCTTTTTATTCCAAGCTTTATGTGACTTTTTTCTTACTCTCATAACCTGAATAAGAATGTACGAAATGGGAATGGATCACCTCCTAAGATTTATGAAGCTCACGACTGCCAGTGGCAAAAACTCCAGTCCCTAATGACATTTGCTCCTGAAATGGAGGAGCTAGAGTACAAAAATGACAAAATTAATGATGATGTGTATAAGCCACAGTCCCAGTAATATTACTTCTGAAATAAGTTTGAAAGAGAGGAATAGCGGAGAATGTCAGTTTTGGTTACCCACCCGTTAAAAATATTTAAGTGCTTCTGAGCCTTTTGAGCCATGAGAAAATGAATGGGGTCAATCGTGCGGAAATTTGCTGCGTAAGCCCTTCTCACAGACAGCTAGGTGCATTTTTATCCAGAAAACAGTTACTCTTCAGATGTGAGGAAGACTGCTTCAGACACGGTTTTCTCTGACGAATGGTTCTCCAAGCATAGGAACAGTTACTCTTCAGATGTGAGGAAGACTGCTTCAGACACGGTTTTCTCTGACGAATGGTTCTCCAAGCATAGGAACAGTTACTCTTCAGATGTGAGGAAGACTGCTTCAGACACGGTTTTCTCTGACGAATGGTTCTCCAAGCATAGGAACAGTTACTTTTCAGATGTGAGGAAGACTGCTTCAGACACGGTTTTCTCTGATGAATGGTTCTCCAAGCATAGGAACAGTTACTCTTCAGATGTGAGGAAGACTGCTTCAGACACGGTTTTCTCTGACGAATGGTTCTCCAAGCATAGGAACAGTTACTTTTCAGGTGTGAGGAAGACTGCTTCAGACACGGTTTCCTCTGATGAATGGTTCTCCAAGCATAGGAACAGTTACTTTTCAGATGTGAGGAAGACTGCTTCAGACACGGTTTTCTCTGACGAATGGTTCTCCAAGCATAGGAACAGTTACTTTTCAGATGTGAGGAAGACTGCTTCAGACACGGTTTCCTCTGACGAATGGTTCTCCAAGCATAGGAACAGTTACTTTTCAGGTGTGAGGAAGACTGCTTCAGACACGGTTTCCTCTGATGAATGGTTCTCCAAGCATATAGGCAAGCATAGGGCCAAAGAAAAAAAGCTTCTTCTAAATGTACGGGTGTAAAAAAAAAAAAAAATCTGTCTTAAGTAAGTGTAGTTAGTCTTGTAATCTTAAAAAAATCTTTTTCTTTCTCTAAATTTCTTCTCTAATGTTGACAGGTAAAATTATCTTACCCCACTGGCAAATCTTGAAATGAGTAAAACTATCTCACCCGACTTGCATTTTTTTTGTCTTATTTAGCAAGAAAGTAACAGAAATAAGATTCTAAAGTTAAAATATAAGATTAAAATACTTTAACATTTGGTTTTGCAGGGCAGTGATATTTCTGTGTGATAGCCTCCCAGGATGTGGTGGAAAGTTTTTAAATGTTCTCTGTTTCCTCCTCACTGTGGGTAAATACACAAACACACACACACAAGAGACCTTGACACAATACCATATATGGCAGGGCTGTTATGGAACTGGTGAACTAGCTGACGCTCCACGCTCAAGTTTTGAAATCAAGGAGAACTGCCGTGTCATTTTAACATCACAATGGTTTCCAAACGAAAGGTGCTCCACCCTCATAAGGCCTTCTAAGAACTGAACAAATATTTCGGAAAAATCTAAATCATCCGACCATTTTTACTAGCCCATCTGGCTCTGTGTTTAAATGTATCTTTTGTTGTTTATCATGTGGATCAAATGAACCCTCTCTACTTTTGCGCAAAAGGGTACTTTTTTCTTTTTTTTACCAAACTCATCTTCTGTGGCTATCACTGCTTTTCACTGCTCACAGAGCACTGCTGATTCTCCGTGGCCATTAGTGTTATTGTGTCAAAACTTCAGTTAGTGTCAAAACTTCACCAGCATGTTGATTTCCCAACAAGGGGGGACAACATTTTAGACCTGGTCTACACTACCCATAAAGGAGCATACAACGCCACCCCCCTCCCCCACATCGGACTCTCTGACCACATCACTGTTATGCTAATGCCAGCATACAGACAGAGAGTGAAAGTCACAAAACCGGTTCAGAAGCAGGTAAGAGTGTGGCCAGAGGGGGCCTCCTCTGCTCTTCAAGACTGCTTTGCAACAACAGACTGGGAAATGTTTCAGCAGGCAGCCACCTACAACAACCATACAGACATTGAGGAGTACACAGACACTGTGATCTCTTACATCACCAAGTGCATCGATGATGTGACCCACACAAAAAGCATCATCACTCGGGCAAACCGGAAGCCATGGCTGACGGGGGACATCCACAAGCTGCTGAGGGCCAGAGACAACGCCTTCAGAGCTGGGGATGAATCTGGCCTGAGAACAGCGAGAGCCAACCTGTCCCACGGCATCAGGAAAGCAAAACGGGAATACACAAACAAGATAACCTCCCACTTCAAAGACAGCAGAGACGCACGGAGCCTATGGCAGGGCATTCAGGCCATCACGGACTACAAGCCTGCGCCACAGAGCTGCGAGAGCAACACCTCTCTGCTAAATAACCTAAACAGCTTCTTTGCGCGCTTTGATGCACAAAACAACACGCGCCCACAGAAGACCCCACCCCCTCCCCACGATCAGACTCTGTGTCTGTCTGCCGACAGCGTGAAGAGGACACTCTCTGCCATCAACCCCCGCAAAGCAACAGGCCCAGACAACATCCCTGGTCGTGTGTTGAAGGACTGCGCAGAGGAGCTTAAGGACGTCTTCAGGGACATTTTTAACACTTCTCTGAGGCAAGCCATTGTTCCATCTCGTTTCAAGGCCGCCATCATCATACCTGTGCCGAAGAAATCTGCGCCATCCTGCTTCAATGACTACCGCCCTGTGGCACTGACACCCAACATCATGAAGTGCTTCGAACGACTAGTCATGTCACACATCAAATCCATCCTTCCCCCCACCCTGGACCCCTCGCAGTTCGCATATCGAGCCAAACGATCCACAGATGATGCAATCTGCTCTGCCCTTCACCCAGCCCTCACCCACCTGGATAAAAAAGACTCATATGTGAGAATGCTGTTCATAGACTTCAGTTCAGCATTCAATACCATAATACCACAACAACTCATCTGCAAACTCGACAAACTGGGACTCAACACCTCCCTCTGCAACTGGCTGCTGGACTTCCTCAGCCAGAGGCCACAAGCAGTACGTGTCGGCAACAACACCTCGAGCAGCATCACACTAAGCACAGGGGCCCCACAAGGCTGTGTGCTCAGCCCTCTGCTCTTCACCCTGCTGACACATGACTGCACAGCAACATACAGCACAAATCACATAGTGAAGTTTGCGGACGACACAACTCTGGTGGGTCTCATCACCCAGGATGATGAGACTCACTACAGGAAAGAGGTCAACCTACTGACCACGTGGTGCAGAAACAACAACCTCCTGCTGAATGTCAGCAAGACCAAGGAGATTGTTGTTGACTTCAGGAGAGGCCACACTGAACACCCGCCACTGACCATCGATGGTGCTGCTGTGGAGAGAGTGAGCAGCACCAAATTCCTGGGGGTGCACATCAGTGAAGACCTTACCTGGACCATCAACACAGCATCACTAGCGAAGAAAGCCCAGCGGCGCCTCTACTTCCAGCGCAAACTCAAACGGGCAAGTGCTCCATCACCCATCATGAGCACATTCTACAGAGGCACCATTGAGAGCATCCTTTCCAGCTGCATCACCGTGTGGGGCGGGAGCTGCACGAACTACAACAGGAAAGCCCTGCAGCGCATAGTGAACAC